>JANAVB010029819.1:9542147-9627147 GCA_029216955.1 Iris pallida
CGCTGACGGCGTGCGCACGGTGGTTGCTGCCACTCCGGACGGAGACGCGCGGTCCTAGGGAGCGGTACTGTGGTGGCGCCAGGATGGGAGGAGGGTTCGGCTAGGGTTTTTTAGTTTTTTTGTTTGTGTATATATACACACGAATTCCTTCCTGTTTGGAAGCAGGGGGCACGGGCTGGGTTAACCTGGTGAACAGTACCCTTGGGTACTATTCACTAGGAATCCTTCTCTCTTTTTTTTTTTCCTCCTTTTTTAAGAATTATATAGAATTGGTTTAAAAAATCCAAATAAATTAATATTATTCTAAAATCCCAATAACAACTATAAAAATTTTGTAAAATTTTTTATAAAGTATTTGTAAAAAAGTTTTAATAAATAATTTGAACAAATAATCTACTAGCGATGTATAATGTTGCAGTTAACTGCTTCTACTAATATAAGCAAATTAGTAATTACATGCAAGCTCTTTAAAACTATAAAAATGCTGTACAAATGAATGTAAATATTACTTAAATTACTCTCAACAAATAATTCAAATAATCAACCTACTGTAGAAGCATGGAATTTTAGGACCAGAAATTCTATGCGCCAAACATTACATGCGCCAGGAAGCTCAGATGAAGTACTTGGCACAGCAAATAGCAAAAGTACGGACATTAAAAAAAATATTTTTATTTCATATAAAAGTTTATTACATGTCTAAAAAAGAGCTGTACAAAAGAGAATTTCTACAAAGAAAAGACCCTAAGTCTACAGCTAGGCGCAACAACCACCATGCGCTCTCAAACAGGCGCATCTCGCCATGCATTCTCAAATGGGCACATCTCGCCATGCGCTCTCAAACAGGCGCATCTCGCCATGTGCTCTCAGCCAGGCTCATCCCTTCAGCAGCTCAGTTATGTGCATCCCTTCAGCAGCTCAGTTATGTGCCGCCCTTCAGCTAGGCGCATCGTGAAGTCTCAGCATATGCGCCATTAAATTCTTCGACTAATGAAGCATTTATTGAGCAGAACGATGGTGCCAATCAACCCTCTAGCTGGAGGAAGAGCTCTTCAAACCAAGGAAGATAAGAGCACCGCAATCGACCCGCGGCTAAAGGAGCAGCTTTCAACCTAACCAGAATGGGCAACACCCACTCTAGCGGGAGGAGAAGCTCTTCTAAAGCCCAAGGAAGATGATCGGAGCACCGTAATTCCGATCTGCGGCTCTTCCAGCATAACGGAGACGAGACTCGAGTATCCCGACCTTTGGATGCAACAGGCACCTTCTGCCTGCCTCAGAAGCCCTCGACTCCGACTTTTGGATGTAACAGTCACCTTCAAGTGCATCAATGAAAACAACGCATAGCATCTTCACCCTCGGGAGCATCTCGTCAACAGAATGTGCTCAGGCAAACAAGTTCATTTTGGGAGGACGTAAGAGAACGATAAGCAAACTCTCTCCATGCCACTATTTATAGGCCGGACAAATCAAACCCATGCGCCAAGTGTCTGGTTCTTCGAATCCCGTGCAATAAATTTGCATTAATGGTGATGAACCTGACGCCTCGAATTCGGCCAAGTCAAAAATGGCTATTTAAAGCACTCGAAGAACGTAACGGTTGGGCCAATAAAGATGTATCATGCAAACAGATGCGCCGGTTAGACCGCACATCATACAGATGCACCCCTCAACACCAAGTGCCTTATGAGGATGCGCCCCCATGCGTCCCCATGCGCCTAGTTGAATGCAGATCGATGCGTCCACTCAAAGGCCCATCACCTGTCAAAAACATTAAATGCTAAAGTCTGACAGAGTTGGCAGCACGTCCCCCGAGGACTTAACAGTTGACAACTTTTTCAGAAGACGAAGCATCGCCGACGTCAGCATCATCATTACTTTCCTCCGCCGGTTATAAACCACGTGGGACCGCCCAACCATTCGCATGCGCCTCCGCAGCCATGCGCCCAATCTCTGTATGCGTCTCAAAAGCCATGCGCCTCAGACTTTTCTCTGATCCCTAAAGACAAAAGTCAAGTCACTACTGAAGCCTCGCATGGGCCTCAAAAGTCGTGCGTCCAGACTGGTTCGTGACTCCTAAAGGTTACAAGCCAAAGTCTCCTCATGTGCCCAATCTCAGGCGCATCCAATCTGATCACTCTCCACCAAATTTGAGATCTTCGAGCCATGGACCTATGACACGTGTCCTTTGACTTGATTCAGCCTATGAAGGGGTGCTAATCACCCAAGATCTCAGCAACTGAAAGATCCTCTCTATTGCTAAGTGTTAGCTCGGTCGTAGCCTACAAAGGCAACATGAAGGGTTCAACTCCTCAATCAGAGCGTATCGTCCATGTGCCTCCATCAGCAATCACCACATGGCATCTCCACAAAAAGGCACATCCTACATATGCGTGCATGAGCAGCCAGCCTGCAGACTATAAATAGAGGGATCATTTCCTTCTTCTAGATACATGGACATACATATACAGAGACAGACCTACGTGTTTCGATTAACAAAATGCCTTGGAGGAATTGGCTTTTGAAAATAAAAAGAAGAAGAAAAGTACGAGAAGTACAAATTTGATTCTGGAAAAGTATTGCCATAGAAGTCTGATTCGTAAACGATCACTTTGTTCCTTGGATCATATGATGATGATGAAGATCATTGCTTGAAGTAGAACAACTTGGAAGAACTAATGCACCAGAAAGGTATCGACGCACTTGGGCACTGATGGCGAGGCCGAATGCTTTCCTGCTTTGCTTCACTTTGTTCTGGAAGAAAAGTTGAAGAAGGATGCTCTAGAAAATCAAAATCTCAAAGCTCTGATCTCTGTATTCTCTCATGTCTCTTTCTGTCTGTCCCTGTCTGTCTGTGTGTATGAGAAAAATGAGTCTATTTATAGACTGGGGCTTTTTCTGCGTAAAAGAGCATCAACATCTGTCTTTATGCTAACAACTGCCTTCCACGATCAGAATCATCCTCTGTATATGTTGACACGTGTCCCATCATTTTAGTAAGAATAGGATACATGTACACACGTTCTTCGAAATAGGTGGCATGAAGACCACGCAGGCACACCACGTTCCAAACTGGCCAGAACGAATCGGGCGTAAAAAGATGAGCGTAAACTAGCTCTGTCATAGGTTTCCAGCGTAAAATGGCTCAAATAGACTTCACACACATATTGTTTCTTATGAGCGTAAGGACTCATGTAAAACCCCGTGCGTAAAATAAACCATTCAGTGAGCGTAAAGTAGCTCGATCTCTATAAACGACAACAATGGTCTTTGTATGAGACAAATTCCATTGAATTCTGTGGTAAATGCCATCATTGATATCTTCATGTCAAAGTCTGCATTAAATGCGAGATTTGATAGCTTTTGTCCAGCGAAAAAGAGGCTGCTCAGTCCTTGGCGTAAAATCACCGGTGTATTCCCAAGCGTAAAAAGGTCAATCTGCTTAGGCGTAATACAATTAGCCTTGTCTTGGACGTAAAGAAATTACCCGCTCTGTTAGGCGTAAAGCGGGCCACTTATGAATGAGATGACTCTTTCTTTGAAGCACTTTTTACGCTCCTACAAGACCCCCTTCAAAGTTTTCAAATGTCTCCAAAATTTGAAACACTTTGAACAGAAGCGTAAAAGTTGAGATTTGCTGAGCGCAAAATTCGGGATACGCAACAGTCATCCGCGTAAGGGCGGGGATATCCAACAGTCAGCGTAATGTTCAAGAGGTGGAGGTTTCAGCGTGTTTTTTGGAAACAGAGGATGAATCAGCATGTTTTTTGGGGACAGAAAGAACGATTCAATTCCATAATTAAATGGATGAACCTAGTAATATGAACGAATGGGTCTTTTCGGAAATGAGGAGTTGTTTTCAATTTCAGAGACCAGTTCATTAATAATCCTCTTCTATAAATAGACGAAAACTCTCTGTAACCTTTTCATTCCTATTTCTACTCCTCAATTAAGAATGTCTTCTGAGGATGCACAGCAAAAGAATGAAGTCTCTAGGGACATCGAGGACGTTACTGAGACATGCCCCGCTGAGCCAATAGTGACGAGCCCGACTGAAGTAGGCAACAGTTCTTCTACGCCCAAGTCGCCCCAGGACATTCTTGCTTTCCTAGTAGAGCCCAGGAAAACTCCTGAAGAAGAAGCATTGAGGATGGCTGTCTGCCAATTTTTTATGGGTTCAGGAAACGATGCCTTCTCTACATTGGCTGACTATGTATTCAATAAGGAAGGGAGTGGCCCTCGTCCTTAATCATTTATTTTGAACAAAAATAATAAAAGAAGTTTTATTTTTGTCCTGTCTCTTTTTTTTCTTTTTATACATAGTATTTTTTGAGAAATTTGCCATTGATCGGCAGCATGAGTAGATCTCCATTGGGTTTTGACAACCGGTAAGCACCATTAGAGAACACGGACTCAATCACATACGGGCCTTCCCATTTTGCTTGGAACTTCCCTTTGCTCTTGTATGTATTCAATAAGGAAGGGAGTGGCCCTCGTCCTTAATCTTTTATTTTGAACAAAAATAATAAAAGAAGTTTTATTTTTGTCCTGTCTTTTTTTTTTCTTTTTATACATAGTATTTCTTGAGAAATTTGCCATTGATCGGCAGCATGAGTAGATCTCCATTGGGTTTTGATAACCGATAAGCACCATTAGAGAACACGGACTCAATCACATACGGGCCTTTCCATTTTGCTTGGAACTTCCCTTTGCTCTTGTGAGTCATCACCATTGGCCTTCGGACAGCCAACACAAGTTCGCCAATTTTGAATACCCTCTCTTTGACTTTACGATTGAAAGTTCGAGATATACGGGCTTGATATAGCTCAATATGTTGTTGTGCTTGAAGACGCTTCTCGTCCAATCCTTCAAGTTCTTGGAGGCGTAAGCGATCATTATTCTCTGTAGTTAGCTCATTAGCAATAGCGATTCGGAGAGAAGGGATCTGGATTTCCAATGGGAGGACAGCTTCGTAACCATAAACCAGTGAAAATAGTATAAAACCAGTAGGAGTCCGGACTGTTGTTCGGTATGCCCATAAATATTCTCCAAGCTTCTCATTCCAATCTTTTTTATTAGAAGAGACAAACTTTTTGAGAAGTTTGATGATCGTTTTGTTGAAGGCTTCAGCTAAACCATTAGCAGCCAGATTATAAGCCGTAGAAGCCAGATTTTGAATTCGGTTCTTGTCACAGAACCGATAAAATGCCTGGCTGGCAAATTGTGGTCCATTGTCATAAATTATTCGTCGAGGAATCCCGAAACGATAAATGACATGATGTTTAATGAAGCTGACTACATTAGATGTCTTTACTTCAACAAGTGGAACTGCTTCTGCCCACTTTGAAAAGTAATCGGTTATAGCTAGTATAAACCGATGTCCATTGACAGAAGGGGGGTTAATAGGACCAATAATGTCCATACCCCAAGCTTCGAAAGGCCAAGATGCTGCTGTAGGATGTAGAAATTCAGAAGGTTGATGAATAAAGTCTGCGTGAATCTGGCATGCTTTACATCTTCTGGCATAGTCTACAGCATCTGCTATCATAGAGGGCCAATAATACCCCATTCTTCGAATACGATCTTGCAACTTTGGACCCGGTTGATGGGCACCACAGACACCATCATGAGCCTCACGCAGTGTTTGTTTGGCTTCGCTTTCTGAAAGACAACGCAGAAAGAGTCCTTCATATGAACGTCGATATAGCATATGTAAAGACGGATCGTAATAGAATCGAAATGATCATCTTTTAATTGATGTAGCTTCTTTAGGATCTTCAGGCAAAATTCCATGAACTGCATAATCAATAAATGGTGTTCTCCAATCTTTCTGCTGGGAACTTGCCTCTGTAACATAACTTTGTTCGATATGCAGATTACTCTTCATACAGAACAAATCTCGATCTAACAAGGTAATTATATTTTGCCTTCGGATCGGGACAGCCAAATCTGCAGCTAAGCTGGCAAGAGCATCAGCTTCTACATTCTGAGAATGTGGTACAAATTCAATGAAGAATCCTTTGAATGAAAGGACCAACTCGACTACCACTTGATGATAAGGGATGAGATCAGGATTTCTGACTTCATACGTCCCTCTAACTTGATTGACGATCAATTGTGAATCTCCATAAGCTTCTAGGAATCCGATATCCAATTGTTTTGCTACTTGGAGACCAATCAATAGAGCATTATATTCAGCTACATTATTAGAGCACGGCTCATTAAGAGAATAGGTACGGTATATAACCATTTTGTCAGGAGAAACCAAGACAATTCCTACCCCAGAGACAATATTGCCTTTAGGTCCCACTCGTGATGCTCCATCAAAATATAATTGCCATATATTATTTTTCAAAGCCATGTTGCAATCCACTACTTCGTCTGGAATATCTTCATATAACTTCGAAGTATCAGGTACAAGGTGAGCAGCTAAGAAATCAGCTAATGCTTGGCCCTTTACTGATTTTTGAGGCACATAGACCATGTCATAAGGAGTGAGCAACATTGCCCAGGTAGCTAACCTGGAATTAAGAATGCTCGGTTTCCTCATCAATACCCGAATGGGATTTATTCTGGAGATGACATGGATAGTCTGTCCAGTGACATAGTGCCTTGTCTTTTGGACGACAAAAACCAAAGCTAGACATTCCTTTTCTACAGGAGTATATCTGTGTTCAGCTCCTACCATCGTTCTGCTCAGATAATATATCGCTTGTTCATGACCCATATCGCTTTTTTGTGCCAGAAGAGCGCCAAGTGAATGATCCAAGACTCGAACGTACAGCAAAAATGGTCTGCCTATCACCGGAGGTACCAGAACAGGTGGGTTTGTAAGATATTCTTTAATGTCATTGAAGGCATTTTGACATGCTTCATCCCAGACAAAAGATACTCCTTTCTTTAATAGACGGGAGAAAGGTTGACATCTCCCGGAAAGATTAGATATAAATCTTCTAATATAAGCAATACGGCCCTGGAAGCCACGGAGTTCTTTCAGATTATGAGGAGGGCGCATTTCAAGAATTGCTTTAACCTTATCAGGATCAACATGGATACCCTGAGAGGTAATGACAAATCCTAAAAACTTGCTACTGGACACCCCTAAGAAAGATTTAGTAGGGTTCATTTTCAATTGATGTTGACACATTAATTCAAAAACTGTCTTCAAGTCTTGAATGTGATCATCCTTTGACCGACTTTTAACAGCAATGTCATCTACGTAGCATTCAACTATTTTTCGTAGATGTTCTTGAAAGATATTGCTCATAGCCCGTTGATATGTGGCACCAGCGTTTTTAAGACCAAACGGCATAACCGTATAGCAGAAAACCCCAAGGGGCGTTCGAAAAGATGTATGCTTCTCATCTTCTGGATGCATCTTGATCTGATTGTATCCTGAGAATCCATCCATGAAAGACATACGTTCAAAACTGCATGTATTGTCTATCATGACATCAGTAATGGGAAGTAGAAATTTGTCCTTTGGACAAGCTGTATTAAGATCTCGGTAATCTATACAAACTCGGACTTTTTCGTTCTTCTTCATAACAGGAACGATATTGGCCACCCAATCAGGGTGTTGTTCTTCACGAACGAAACCACAAGTGATCAGCTTTTTGACTTCTGCTTCAATTGCATCCATCATATCTGGTCTAAAGTGCCGTTGCTGTTGTTTTACAGGTTTGACGTTAGGCAAAATGTTAGGTTTATGAGTAGCAACTTTAGGATCTAGTCCTGGCATATCCTCATAACTCCATACAAAGATGTCAATATAATCTTTGATAAGTTTTGTCAATTCTTCCTTTTCATTTTTAGAAAGATTCTTACTGATGAATATTGGTTTGGGCGTAATTCCATTTCCAACATCGATCTGGATAACCTCATCCTCTGTTGGTGGCTGTCGCTGTTCAAAACGAAGTTCCCATTGAGTATCCATCTGTTGAGCCCAAGGATCATTCTCAAATGGCTCTGATTCATCATCAGTTTGAACCATATTGACTGAGAATGTCTGTCTAGATTCATCGTATGAGGAATCTATGTTGTCTTTATATTGATGACTTTGATTATCAGAAGATAAAGTCATTCTCTCAATAAACTTGACAGCCATATACTCGAAAAGGAAATCTTCATTGATATCGAAGAGATGAGCAATATTTACATCATTTACAGTCTGGTCGCTACGCTTCGGATTAGTCAACGGTGGACCATCATCCGTCTTCTGTGTAGAATTGCCAATATTGACGATCAATGGTGATTCTAGATCATTCGTACCAAAAGTATGCCCTTTGACTTTGATCATGAAAGGTTGAACCTGGCTCTTAGCAGGAATTTTTATTGATTCCTCAGATGAAGTTTGAGTTCTTCCTTTAACCTTGATTATCAAAGTTTGATCATTGACAAGTTGAGATTGGATTCGTCCCTTGACCATGATCTTCAAGGGTTGTTCCTCTGGTGGATCTTCATTAATAGACTGATCCTCAGGTGATGATTCTTCAGCAATGTCTGATATCTCTTTCATATGCTCTTGTTTATAAAGTCTTGAATCAGAGAAGTAGGCTTCGACACCCTTGAAAGGATTAATATCAGCAAATTTAGTTTTCACAACTCCTTGGGAATCCACATATTTGAAGCATTAGTGGAGAGTTGAAGGCACAATATTGTGCTCATGAATCCACGGTCTTCCAAGAAGAATATTGTAGGATACATCCGAGTTGATAACATAGAAAGTTACTATGGATCGAAGATCACCAATCTGCATCTGTAACCGAATCTTCCCCAGTGGCTTACTCTTGCCAGAGTTAAAACCAACAATGGTGGTACTAGTGTAAGTCAGTTCACTAGTAGAAATCCTCAGGGGTCTTAGCATACTCTGAAGAATTATGCTAATTGAGGACCCGAGATCAATGTAAATCCTGTCAATTTCAGTGGATCCGATATATCCAGTGTAGCACAGAGGTCTATCATGCTTGTTGTATTTCAATAGCATATCCTCTTGTGTGAAGATGATGTTGGGAATTGCTTCCATCACGCTATGACATTGTGGACATGACACTGGCATATTATCGGGAGTCTTGAGTTGAGCTAAGCATGAATTTGCTTGAAGTAAAGCTTCACTCAAGGTCTCTCTGCTTTCTCTGGAGAGGCGAAGCAGTTCAAATATAGACAATCTAGCCGGAGTATTGGCTAACTGAGCTAGAATATCGAATTTGTAAGGCTTCATTGTCACCCCCTGACTGGAAGCAGACTTCAATGGGAAATCAAAGCGCACTGCTTTCTGTTTCCCCTTTTTAACCACAGACGGTTTAGCAGGAACAGGAGAAGATTGAACCGGTAGTGTTTCCACTACATGTTTTGCTTCTTTGGAGGATCCCTCATAGTCTTTGTGGTACTCTTTTCCTGATCTTGTACCAGCAAAAGTTTCTTCTTCAGACTCAGGAGAAGAAAGTACCATATTACAGGATTTAGTCTTTCTTTCTTTAGCCTTCTTCTTGTGAGGAATTTCAGAACCCAATCCAGCGGTAGAATTCTGATTTTGAATTTGTAAAGGAAGACGGATTCCTTTATCATGGTTCAAACCTTCTGCCTTTTGAAAGTCATAACCCCTCTTCTTCATGAGAATAACAGATTGTTGACTATACAAATGGATAGGCAATGGACTTTGAACAGGCGTTTCAGCGCAGGACGAGAAATGAATCTCTGCAACTACAGGAGAATGAAGTACAGACGTCTCCGTAGTTAAGGGAGAAGAAGGATTCGGGATACGAGGAGAAATCTCTGTTGGAGCTTTTTCTTAAGCAGCAAAGACTTGTTGTGCCCGATATAAAAGAACACTATTCATGGCTAGCCACTGCTGATGAGTAAGCTTGAGCTTAGTAGGAGGAGCTAAACTTGGAGGGCAGATGTTTAGTCCTTTCAGTCTATCTTCCAGAGGGAGGCCGTCCCATAGATGATCCAAGTCATCAGAATCTGGAATAATATGAGAGATCATGTTGCAAGTTTTGACTTTCTTGCCTTTCTTGGATTTTGAAGTTTTACCTTCATTTTCCAGTTCAGGCACTAAGTCAGGATGTACCCACATGATTTCACCATTCTTCAATGTGAGAGGCAGCAATTCTGTATTTTCTTTCCTGGCAGGCGGGATATTCACAATCTTCATTGTCGCCTTCGGAATTGGTATAATTCCATCTGGGACTTGCTGTGGAGGAAAATCCCCAAACTGAAAAGAAACCATATTGGTTGTCACCATATGGTCATCTTTGGTTAAAGCGATGGCGCCACCATTTATGAGCTCTTGGATCTTCTTTTTCAAGACATAGCAAGCACTGGTAGGATGATTAATGTATCTATGATAGATACAATACTTGGGATTGTCAGTCAGATTCACCTCATTAGGCCTCTTTGGCTCTGGAATCTGAAGTTTACCACTTTTCACCAGACATTAGAATATCCCTGGGATATCGCTTTCGTCAAAGGAGTATTCTTCCTTTGGCCTGGAAGATTCTTGATTGCTTGATGTCGTATTGTTCTTGGAAAGATTGACCATAAGAGTATCTTTTCCTTTCACATTACGATTGTCGGGATTATTGCCAGGATTATTTTTCTTCCCTTTATCTTCTGAAGCAAAAATTATCCCATGTTCGCAAGCCAACCTACCATTGGTCTCGGCAGAAACTGCTGCTATGATAAACGAAGCCCAATCTGTGAATTGGGAACCTGTGAAGACAGCGATGGATGGTCGCAGATTCGACTTGCACGTGTCAATCAACGCTGAATCTGGCATACCAGGAGGCATCTTTAGAGTAGCTTGTCGAAAACGTTCAATGAATGTCCGAGTATCTTCTTTCTCTTTTTGTTTGATTTCTATCAAGGAGGACATGTTCATGTCCATACCTCCTTCATAGAAGCGGGAGAGGAACATTGCTTTGAATTCGTCAAAAGACGAAATAGAGTTATCGGGTAAGCTACGATACCAGTCGTAAGCTGAACCCGTCAGACATCCGATGAACACTTGAGTGAGAAGAGCATCATTTTTCTGCAAATGTACAGTCATAATATCAAAGTAGTTGATATATTGACTGGGAGATGCTTTTCCATCGAACAAAACCATGGATTGTGGTTTGAACTTCGGTGGAAAGGGTACATCATTCCAATGAGGAGGATAAGGTTGCTTAATCCCTAGCCTCTGGAGTTGATCTTTGTGCCTTAAAACTTCAAACTGTGCTTTAAGTTCACGCACTGCTTGAATGGCTTCACCGGTTTAAGGAAGCACATTTGACTGAGTAGTCGTTGGATGCACCATGACCCCCACTGGAGGTGGTACATCTTCTGGAATGATAGGATCCGGAGATGCAGAATTTTGATTAGCAGCAGGCTCTTAAATGTGCAAAGGTATTTCAGCCCCTTGACTATCTTGAGTTTGTGCTGCTACTGGTGCCGGTGTCACTACTGTCGGTTGAGCAGTTTGCTGATTCAAAATTATTTGATGCATGCTTTGCACCATATTAAGCATATCCTTCAGTGATTGTTCAACAGCAGTGAGACGTTGTTCTGTATTAGCAAATGACGTCTCTGGTTCATCTCCAACAGCGTAGGATTCAACCTCTCTTGAAGATACAGAAGGGTTTGTATAGAAGTATGAATCCACGCTATCGGTATCAGACTCAAAAGATTGAGTACCCCCAGCCTCTGAATCAGAAGTCTGCAATTGTCTTCGTCTTCTTGATCGAGTATTCTGATATACTCCTTCAAAGGAATCAAGAAGCCTGTTGAACTGTTGTTGACTTGGAGTTTGGGACGTATTCCGTCTGGGATGTCGTCCTCTGTTAGTATGAGATGCCATGTTGACTGACACATATGGCAACTCATGTTCTTGGTCTTCAGCTTGATGTGGAGGTACATTGAAACTCAATCGATCAAAAACTGATCGTCTTGAAGCCGAACAACAACAGTTGATCACAACCTGGTGATATTCACAAAGATGTTTTTCTTGGGGGAATGTCACCGGAGATTGTCTATTCTTACGCTTTTGCATTAGCAATTTGTGTAAATCAGAAGGAGTGGATGAAGTATTCTTCTTTACTACATTGGGGTAGAAAAATGTTTAGTCCCTTGTGTATAAAGAAGATTACTGGCTGCATTCGCAGAACCAATTTGTACATTTCTACGCGTTTGGAGTTGTGTGCGTAAATCTTGAGATTTAGCACGCAGGACTCTATTTTCTTGGCGTGTGATTTATAAATTTGGTACCTTGCGTAAAGCAGTATAAGAAGGTTGTTGGTGTAGAACAGAAGTTGTACCAATAATATTTTTACGCTGCACACGTTTAGATACATTCACATTCGACATGTGAGCATCATTGTGAATTTCATCTACACTGTCATAGACAGGAGATTGATCTTTACGCATGGAACGTAAAATCTTGTTATCTACCACGTTACCAACGGGAGATTTGTTTTACGCGAGGAGCGTAATTTATTTGGGCCTACCACGTCACCGACGGGAGACTGATTCTTACACCCAGAAGCACAAGCTTTAGAGTCTGCCCCATTACGAATGGGAGTCTCATTCTTATGAACTGAGCGTAAAATTTGGTTCTTACCCACTGAGCGTGAAACTTGATTTTTACGCAGTGGGCGTGAAACCTGATTATCTTCACCGTTACAAACGGGAGAAAAATCGTCACACTTCGAGTGCAACTTTGAAGTAGGGACTGCCTCGTTATGAACGGGAGCCCCTACGACAGGAGTGGGAAGAATCCCTTTGTCATCAGAAGCAGCAGAGAGATCAGAAATCACTTTGGATTTGGGAATCAAACATTTCGTGCTTTGCGAGACTTTTGAACATTGGAATGGCGAGAACCACCCCCAGTTCGGAGCATTTCTTCATAGGCAGTCTGGTCGAAGTGTATCACCAGAGTCTTCTTGGTCGAACCGACCGAAACATCATCATATTGAGCAATCACCTCCTCGTCAGAGGAGAAGGTCGTCCCCAGCAGAGTCGCCATTTTTGTTTCGATTAACAAAATGCCTTGGAGGAATTGGCTTTTGAAAACAAAAACAAGAAGAAAAGTACGAGAAGTACAAATTTGATTCTGGGAAAGTATTTCTATGGAAGTCTGATTCGTAAACGATCACTTTGTTCCTTGGACCATATGATGATGATGAAGATCAACATATGATGATGATGAAGAGCATCAACATCTGTCTTTATGCTAACAACTGCCTTCCACGATCAGAATCATCCTCTGTATATGCTGACACGTGTCCCATCATTTCAGTAAGAATAGGATACATGTACACACGTTCTTCGAAATAGGTGGCATGAAGACCACGCAGGCACACCACGTTCCAAACTGGCCAGAACGAATCGGGCGTAAAAAGATGAGCGTAAACTAGCTCTGTCATAGGTTTCCAGCGTAAAGTGGTTATCGAATAACCTTGAGCGTAAAATGGCTCAAATAGACTTCACACACACATTGTTTCTTATGAGCGTAAGGACTCATGTAAAACCCCGTGCGTAAAAGAAACCATTCAGTGAGCGTAAAGTAGCTCGATCTCTATAAACGACAACAATGGTCTTTGTATGAGACAAATTCCATTGAATCCTGTGGTAAATGCCATCATTGATATCTTCATGTCAAAGTCTGCATTAAATGCGAGATTTGATAGCTTTTGTCCAGCGTGAAAGAGGCTGCTCAGTCCTTGGCGTAAAATCACCGGTGTATTCCTAAGCGTAAAAAGGTCAATCTGCTTAGGCGTAATACAATTAGCCTTGTCTTGGGCGTAAAGAAATTACCCGCTCTGTTAGGCGTAAAGCGGGCCACTTACGAATGAGATGACTCTTTCTTTGAAGCACTTTTTACGCTCCTACACTACGAGCACACACAGAGAGGCAGATACAGACACTCAACGTCTTCTTCCTCTCCGCAAGCTCCAGTATCCAGAGCAACTCAGACCTTCAGAGAACCGAGAACCGTCGTCAGATCGTCAACGGAGTCAACGCATTACCACTCGTTCCATCGGCACAAGGGACCCAGATAAACAAAAGTGTACTACTAGGACTAAAATTTGTAATCACTGTTCTGTTTGTAATCGCTGTTCTATACAGAGACAGACCTACGAGCACACACAGAGAGGCAGATATATTGTAACACTGTTCTGTTTGTAAATAAAATTTGTAATCAAAAGATTTTAATGGCAAACAAGCTAGCGACTCTGCTGGGGACCTCTTTCTCCTCCACCGAGAAAGCTGTGTCATAATCCGACGACGTGAAGGTGGGCTCCTCCCACAAGAAGCTGGCCGTACGCCTCAATCAACAGGCATATGAGGAGTTCATCTCTGAAGGCAGTACGAGTCCTTCGAAGCGGCTGCCGAAGCCGAAGAAGACTCGCCAAGTCTGGGTACACAAGGTCGACGCCTCTGGCACCACCACCGAAGGGGACACGCCAATGCAGCTTTCCCTTCCTGTTGACGTCCTCAGCTGTCACGCCCCGCTCCCGTAGGAGCGATCGTCCTCGCTAAGGCATGATGCCGCACGAGCCTAGATTGCGCTCGTGCAAGGCGGGTTCCATAACGGCCGATTTCAGCGGCTGAGACGGGGTCGTCGCACAGAAGTCCCAAGCAGAGACATTGAATAATAGCAGCGGAAATTAAGAACAAACAAAGTTATTCAAAGAAGCTCTTTATTGATATTGAAACAACGGTTACATTGGGGATGCAAGGCCAAGATTATAATCACTCAAGCTCACTCTTCTCACATTTCACAAGTTCACTCAGCTCTCTCTCATCTCTCAAATACAAGTCTTGAGCCGGCGGATGCTTCGGAAGGCGACGTCCATACATTATGTCCCATATAAGTCCTTTATCCATGCGGGCGCACGCTTCGAATCGCCAAGGAACTTCGTGCCTCAACGCATCCAAGCGAGCTCCGTGCCACGAGCTTCTACCTGTGCCTGCACATGTAAACTAAGTGGGTGTCAGTACTCAACTATACTGGTGGAATGAGCTCCTCGCCCACCCATATAAAACCAATACGTTAATTTGCTTTGTGAAACATAGTCCCTTCCTATCAATTGTCTTTCTAGTCTTGCCTTAGGATCAGTTTTATGACCGACGTCTTGCCTATTTTGTGTCTTTAGACCATCCCGTTCTTGCAACGACAACGTTAACTCATACTTTGCCTCTAGACCCTTCTCGTGCCAACAACGTTAACCTATCAAGTCGTGTTTGCCTTACGGTTTGAAATCAGAGACGCAACTACACGATGAGGCTCCATTTCTGTGTGACCGTGCTACAAATCCTTGCTGAGACCGTGCCTCGCAACTCAATGAGACTCGATCACATCGCCGCCTCGCGGCCCTTGCCACCTCGCAGCCCTTGTCGTCTCACGGCCCTTTGCTACTTAATCATCAACTGACCCATCCAACTTGTGAACTAAGTGTCACTCGACCAACTTTGCCTTGCGGCATCTCCTGACTTAAACTCATGACAACTCAAACCATAACTGTGCAACTCATATGCCAACAACATAGGACTCGACGCCACATCTCGTGCCGAAGCACGGTGTCTTCGTTACAGCCAAATCTTAGGCCCAAACATTGTCTTCTGACCGAGCACGCATTCGACTCGACTCTTGATTCACTTCACCTAATACTCGACTTAGTCCAAAGGCATATACACGGATCGTCGCCCATGCCGACTCATCTATATGAGGTCACTAGCATAACAAGCTATACCTGGACCCATAGCTTGCGGTTGGCCGGGACCCTTCCAGCGCAAGGTAGCTAGCCCCCTGGAAGTCCCCGACTAACCCGGTGCTATCAAGTCAGCACAGCTATCACCGTGTTTCCTTAGGCCGCATCGGTCCCGTAGTGCCACAGGTTACCGTGCGGAGAAACTCTACCTTGTCGACAAGTTGTCCAATGACCATGCAAGACCCTTCACTCAAACTGACGTCTCACACAGTCATTCTACTTTCAGTGTTACCATCTCCTTCAAACCAATATCATTCTTTCTCTTATTTGAGACCCCTCGACGACCCACAGTCGCGAGCATTCTTTCTATCATTTGAGACCCCTCGACAACCCACGGTCGTGAGCATTCTTTCCATGTTACCATATCATTTCATTCAACTCAATGCCAATTCGATAGTCCTTTCTCTAAAAACTCATTAAATCAACCGTGGTTCATGCCTTAAATACTAAGTCCGTGCATCGTGCCTTAAACTGACTTCCGATCTACGCGACGCTATCGCCCAAGTCATACTTTATATGACGGGTCTTGAGACCGTAAGGCTATATGGTTATATCCGACCGTAGAACTCGTAGGACCGTGCTTGCTACCACTCCGATAGCCTAATATAACTTGCCTGACTTAAACGGACGACGATTCGACGAGCAAAGGCTGCGTCAAGTCTCGTATTGCAGAAACGTGCTGCACATGCGTTCGACTTCTGAATGACCAAGTCATTTGGGCACTTAGACTTACGCCAGCAACCGTGCGACGCAACTTAACTCATAGGGCGGGTCAAGGCTATGCCAAGCCTTGGACGATGGGACCGTGCAAGCTTTATGAAGCATTCATGCGGGCGACGCCTATGACTTAGGCTACGTTCATAACTTCCCCTGCTCAACCAACTTTTCTTCTCCCAAGACACGGGACGAAGGATCGAGTGTCATTTTCAAAGCACGCCGTGCACTAATTCTAAGCCGACCATTAGACCTTTCCATATTCTAACTCAATTTGACCCATCGGGATTATTCCCTTTAGCTATGTGAATTTGTTTCTTTTATTATCAAGCCTACTTGTGCAAGTTAAAAACATGTGATTTATTATTATGAAGGCAAAGATGAGGCGAGTTCACTGAAACTACCTGACCTGAGCGAGCGGTCGCCTCGACCGAACGATGTATCCGAGTAGCCGTTGCAAGGCTAAGTCCGAATGCCGTCGGCATTTCGATTCCTCCGATTGACTGAGCGGGATGGGGCACTACATCATACACCACTCAGAAGAAGTTTCGTCCTCGAAACTAACTGAGTACACTCACTTATCGACTTATCACTTTAATCAACATTCACAGACTCTCGCACACACTTCTCCTATGCGTTCCTTCAAATCCGAACCACGCTCGTGCTACCCACAATATTTTCTTCAAAACTTACAATCTCAAAAATTGTCACGCCCCAGAACCAGAATACTGGAGAGCGGGGGCAGACATAGCCAGCTACGTATATGAAATGGAATCCATCTCGCTATACGGTCACGGCTGTCTAGATACATGAGGGTTTATCTACAAGCCAACAGTCTCTTAAGGTCATGAACAAGCCTAGTGTCTCAATCATAAGCAAGTAAGTAAAAGTCACAAGATGTATGATCATTTAAATATACAATAGTAAGGCGTCCCAAACATTACATATTCAGTTGATCATGAAGCTAGTCGTTACAAAATGTCAGGACTAGCAAGAATTTAGTCATACATGATCAACCATATGATCTGTTAATCATGTTACAGCCCGTAGGCAGACAGTAAGTAAGTACAATCGAGCTAAACAGGTGCTCGTCGGCTAAACGCCTCAAAAGAATATTTTTACAAGAGAGTGGGAGAGCAAAATAAAACCCACTCGTTGCCGGGATTCCTTCTAGTGTTCACCATCTGGCAGGAAGGTCGATAGATCCTCTGGAGCTGTTCCGAAATCTGGCCACACAAAACCAGCTGGGTCAGACCCCAGAAAGAGCAAGTGCCACAAAGGAGGCTTCACTTAAGAACTAAAACCAGCAATCAGCACAAGATATAAATAAAAGTAAGAACTGGAAATAAAGAAAATACACCAGGATGATATACGACGAGATAACCATGGAACTATTCAGATAACCAGGTTACAATCCGTAAACCAAACAAGGACCGGGGTTGTAACCCTTCGTCTGAACAAAACTTGGAATTCTCACCATTTATCGGTAAAATAAATGCAAGCATTCTGGTCATGCAGTAATCTGGAACAGGATCACGGCAAGACTAGACTGGTTAGACCCCATCCAATCACTTCACGGCCAAGCAAGAATTATGGCTTGATACTTTAACTAACTAGGGTTGTCACAAGCCTAATTACTAACAAGATGCAGTGAGATTATTCCACAGCCACAAGCCCTGCAGACCATCCAGGTTACCCGGGTTAAAAGATTAGAGTTGAATTCAGGTGGGTACATCGTCCAGGAAACGAATGTACCCTTAGGTAGCTTGAAGGGTGCAACACATGACAGTGTGCTGGAAATATGCCCTACTCGACGGCAGGCTACAGATCCCAAGGCGTGCCCAGGTAACTGGATTGCCTGTACCTGGGAAATCTCGTCATGACTAATGTATTAATCTAGTTATTAGCCTTAGTCCATTTTAGTAGGTACTCCTGACCGTGGTACTCAGGAGTCCTTGTCCTAGATATGATGCAAGACAGGACTGGTTTATTTATATAAGCACAATCGCCCACGGTGTCCGGATTAATTATACAGGTCATGTCATGTCAGGTAGCCGTCGCAACAGCTTATCAAGATATAACATGTCAGGTTATCAGGTCAAGTGTACTAGTCAGGAGTGCGCCACGACGGCCACTATCAGGTCATGTCAGATTACTCATGTCAGGAGTGCACCACTACGGGTTACCATCGTGTCAGGCTCAGTTATCCTTTTCAAACATATTACATAATTCGTGATTATCAAGTTCATGACAAAAGGCGTAAGGATATAAAATGGGCGTAAAATATCTAATAAAATATCAATATACAGGGCTATAGAAGAGCCAAGCTTAAGGAAAATAAAACCAAATCTGACATGCTGACATAAGACCAAGTCAGCCAAAGGCCATACGCTCAGTGCAAAAGTCATACGCTCAGTGCAAGTACTCCATACGCCTCAAAAGGCAGCGTATGAGGTCCATACGACTCCTTGTCACCCAAGTAAGCGTATGCAAGACATACGCTCCCAAAAGGCAGCGTATGGTCTCCATACGACTCCTCATCAAGGCAGCGTATGAACTCCATACGACTCCTCATCAAGGCAGCGTATGAACTCCATACGACTCCTTGTCACCCAAGTGAGCGTATGCAAGACATACGCTCCCAAAAGGCAGCGTATGGTCTCCATACGACTCCTCATCAAGGCAGCGTATGAACTCCATACGACTCCTTGTCACCCAAGTGAGCGTATGAAAGACATACGCTCCCAAAAGGCAGCATATGGTCTCCATACGACTCATTGTCACCCAAGTGAGCGTATGCAAGACATACGCTCCCAAAAGGCAGCGTATGGATCGGACTGCGCTGTGCTAAAGAGCGCGTGCAGCTCAGTGGCTAAGCTAAAAAGCTCGCGCACAGTGCTCACTGTCTTCTCCAAATCTGCAAGAACTCCATGGATTGAACCCAAAGTTTCAAAAGTCCATAACTTGGTCAAAATAAGTTCAAATACAACTTTTCAAAGGTCAAAATTGGGTAGAATAAAATTCTCTACAACGTGGAACCATCAAAACTTGAAAATAAAGAAGTTTGATAGATCAAAACCACCAAAATCTAAAAATAACAAATTTCTAGATCTACAAAATTAAAGCCTCAAAATGGAAAATGGCAAGTTCTAATATGTCTTAGAAACATGAGGAGAAACTAATGGAACAATAAAATGAGCTCTCTTGTAGAAGCAAGTTGCACTTGCCTAGACCTCTCTCTCCTCTCTCTAGTAGGTGAAGGGAGTAAATGAGGAAGAAGAAGATGAATAATGAAGAGAGAGAATAAAGAGGGCTAATAAATACAAATGGTGGTGGTAGGTAGGGGTTCACCTTGGGTTCATCATGAACCCAATCAAAACCAAGCCAAGCCGAACCAACCAACCCGAACCAGGAATAAGCCAAGCCAAGAAGGAAATGCCAAGCCAGGAAATCATGCAATACAAGAATAAAATACATACACGTATTCCAAGAATACGTAATACGAACCACAGGCATTACAACTCTACCCACCTTAAAAGAATTCCGTCCTCGGAATTTAATCAAGAGGCTGGAGGAGCAATGACAAGCTACATTAATCACATGCAAGCTATAACTAGGCAGACAATCACTCATTCAAACAAGGAATCGAAGGCATAAAGCATAAGAAAGACATTATACCTCACGAGTCAAACAAGTCGGGATATCGCGATCGGATATCATCATCACGCTTCCACGTTGACTCCCCCAAGGAGTGATGATCCCAAGCAACTCGGACTAACTTGATAGTCTTGTTCTTGAGGATCTGCTCTCTCCGGTCCAATATAGACACGGGCCTCTCCTCATACGAAAGGTTGGTACCAACAACCAATTCCGAATGATCCAGAATGTGGCTCGGGTCCGGGATATACCATCGTAATTGGGATACATGGAACACGTCATGCACCTCGCTTAGCGACGGTGGAAGAGCGAGACGATAGGATACATCTCATACTCGCTCCAGAATGTCAAACGGTCCTATATACCTAGGACTAAGCTTGCCACGTACGCCGAAACGAATGACGCCACGGTTAGGCAAAATCCTCAGGAATACATGATCGCCGACCGAAAACTCGAGAGGGCGTCGATGAGAATCGGCCCAATGGCGCTGGCGATCTTGGGCAACTCGAAGATGATCTCTAACTCGCCTGACCACTTCAAATATCTGGGCAATCATTTCTGGACCGAGCATCTGTCTCTCTCCAACATCATTCCAGGCTAGCGGGGATCTGCACTTCCCACCATACAGTGCCTCGAACGGTGCCATCTGGATACTGGCCTGGAAACTATTGTTATACGAGAATTCTACCAGGTACAAGTGATCTTCTCATGAACCACCGAAGTCAAGTGTGCAAGACCGCAACATGTCTTCAAGAGTCTGGATCGTGCGCTCCGACTGACCATCTGTCTGCGGGTGATATGCTGAACTGAACTGGAGATGAGTTTCCAAACTCTCTTGCAAGCTACGCCAAAAGTGCGATATAAATCTTGAATCTCGGTCCGAGGTGATACTGACTGGCACACCATGTAATCTGACAATCTGCCTGAGGTACATCTCCGCTAGCTGAGCCGTCGACTGACCAACTCTGAATGGAAGAAAGTGAGCCACTTTCGTGAGCCTGTCAACTATAACCCAGATAGCATCTCTACCAGCTGGGGATCTAGGCAGTCCAGTCACAAAATCCATGGTCACATGCTCCCACTTCCATTCTGGAATCGGCAAGGACTGAAGAAGTCCAGCCGGTCTCTGATGTTCGACCTTAACTTGTTGACAAACCAAACACCGAGAGACAAACCGAGCTATCTTCCGCTTCATGCCATTCCACCAGAAAAGCTGCCGGATATCACGGTACATTTTTGTACTGCCGGGATGGATGGAATACTGCAAACTGTACGCTTCTGACATGATCTCCTGCCGAATATCTCCGCTGGGTACACAAAGACGCTTACCATATCGAAGTGTACCATCCTCATGAATGTATAACTCTGGTCTTCGTCCTGTCTCACACTCTGCTCTGAGTCGCTGAAGCTTGGAATCTGTCGACTGCGCCATCCGGATCCTCTCGACTATAGTGGACTGAACTTGCATACTGGCCATCAAGGCCATACTGGAAGGGAGAACAACTTCAATACCCATCTTCTGAAGATCTGTTAACAGCTCTGGTTGCGCTGTTAGAAAATAAACTCCCGCTCTCCTGCTTAATGCATCCGCAACAATATTGGCCTTCCCAGGATGATACTGCAGGTTGACATCATAATCCACAAGAAGCTCCAGCCACCTTCTCTGACGCATGTTAAGATCCTTCTGGATGAAAACATACTTCAGGCTCTTGTGGTCGGTGAAAATCTCCACCCTGTCTCCATACAAGTAGTGCCTCCATAACTTAAGTACAAATACCACTGCTGCCAGCTCCAAGTCATGGGTTGGGTAATTCCTCTCATGATCACGAAGTTGTCGTGATGCATAGGATATTACCTTTTCATGCTGCATCAGAACACATCCTAAACCTCTGCCTGAAGCATCACAGTACACTGAGAGTCCTCCGGTCCCATCTGGAAGCGTGAGAATAGGAGCTGTTATTAGGCCTCGCTTCAACTGCTCAAAAGAACTCTGATACTCTGCTGTCCAAGCAAACTGCGCATCCTTGCGGGTCAACTGCGTTAATGGCACTGAGATTCGAGCAAAATCTGAAACAAACCGCCGGTAGTAGCCGGCCAATCCAAGAAAACTACGAACCTCTGCAACTGTGCTGGGCACTGGCCATGACTCAATAGCCACAATCTTCTGGGGATCCACTTCTACTCCTCCTCGAGTGATGATATGACCCAAGTATGAAATGCGATCGAGCCAGAACTCGTATTTACTGAACTTGGCATATAACTGGTGCTCTCTGAGGATCTGAAGAACTATACGGAGATGCTGCTCATGCTCCGCCTCACTCTGGCTGTAGACCAGAATGTCATCCAAGAACACAATCATAAACTGATCCAAGTAAGGCATAAAGATGCGATTCATGAGGTCCATGAATACTGCCGGCGCATTGGTTGCTCCAAAAGGCATAACAAGGAATTCCTAATGCCCATATCTCGATCTAAAAGCTGTCTTCGGGATGTCCTGCTCTCTGACTCTGATCTGATGATAATCTGAGCGCAAATCAATCTTCAAAAATACTGAAGCCCCCTTGAGTTGATCAAACAAGTCATCTATCCTCGGAAGAGGGTATCTGTTCTTGATTGTCACTGAGATCAAGGTACGATAATCAACACATAACCTGGACGTACCATCCTTCTTTTTAACAAGAAGCATCGGGGCTCCCCAAGGTGATCCACTAGCACGAATGAATCCCTTGGTTCTGAGTTCTTCAATCATCTTGTACAATATCTCCAACTCTGACGGCGCCATCCTGTAGACTCTCTCTGACACTGGGGCTGTCCCGGGAATCAAGTCTATAGTGAACTCGATCTCCCGCTCCGGAGGCATACCTGGAAGTTCTTCTGGGAAAACATCTGGAAACTCCTCGACTATCCTGGGCAATTGAACTGCTGCTACTGCCATCCGCAATACTGGAGGAGATGACTCAACTTCGCCTCGGGTGAAAGAAAACTCCGGCTCGCCTGGAATGCTAAAAACAACCCTGCCAATGTGGCAGTCTATCCTAGCATACTGGTTCCTCAACCAATCCATCCCTAGGACCACATCATAATCGGCCATCGGAAATTCTATCAATCTAGCGGGGAATTCTCTACCGCTAACTACGATCCGACACGAGGAAAACACTCTATCTACTCCCACAAGTCCGTTACCAGTAAGTATATTAAGCCTTACTGATAATGACTCGGGCTCCAATCCTACCCGTGTCGCGAATCGTGCAGACATAAATGAATGCGATGCACCAGAATCAAATAAAGCTGAAGCTGAAAAGGAGTTGACGAGAATAGTACCTGCCACTACCGCTCCTGGTGCCAATCCTTCCTCCACGGTCATCACCATAGCCTGACCGTGCCCTCGGGGTGCTGGTCCCCTCTGCTGAAATCCTCGCTGCCTGCTCTGACTCTGGGCTGGGACTTGTGCATACTGGTGGGGGTTCTGCTGCTGGAACACTTGGGTCTGAGGCGGCAAGGGCCTCGGCAATGGATACTGCTGCTGCTGGACCGGAGCTGGTCCTCTCACCGAAGAGCTAGAAAGGTTGGACGATGATGAACCACCCCTATTCGGACAGGATCCAACCCTATGGTCTGGTGCTCCACAAGCCAGACACAATTCCTGTGCCCTGCGACATTCTGTCACCACATGGCCTGGCTTTCCACAATGAGAACAGCCCACTGCGGAAGATTGCTTCTGCTTCTGCTGCTGAGGGTGCGTCGGAGTTGAATGCTGAACCGACGTTACTGAGGCCGCTCGCCTCGGAGCTCCAATAGTCAAAGCCCTGGCTGCCGAGGCCGGTGCTGAAGACTGATTCAACTGGCCGTGAGATCTCTTCCGACCTCCGGCCCTATCCATAATCCTCTGGGAGGTATACTCATACCTCCGGGCTGCTCTCAAGACTGCATCAAAAGTCTGATGCTCAAACTGCTCAACTGCCAACAAGATCTCCAGGTGAAGTCCCTGCTGGAACCGCTGGGCTCTATCATACTCGGTTGCCACCAAAGTGGGAGCAAACCGACTGAGTCTGGAAAACTCGGCCGCATATCCGTAGACCGTCCTGCCCATCTGCTTCAGATTGGTGAACCTCGTCTGCAGATCATACCGAGCCACGGCATCGAAATACTTGGTCTGGAATCTCTCTCTGAATACTGCCCAAGCAATGGGTGCTGCTAATCCAACGGCCTGCGCTGCCCACCAGCTGCGGGCAAGATCTAACAACTGCAGGCGCACAACGGCCACCTTCTCGTTCTCTGGGGTCCTGGCTGCTTCTAGAATCACCTCTGTGTCCTGAAGCCATGCATCTGTCGCGATAGCATCTTCACTACCGTCGAAGAATGGAGGGTTCAAGCGCTTGAAGCTGTTGGCCGCGCTGTTACCCTGATGACCTCATCTGGTCAAGGCATCCATCACTGCCTGGTGCAAGGCATCTCTACGCCGGTCTTGGGAAGCTATCAAGGTCCTGACGAGTCCTACCAAAGTATCGTCATCATGTTCTACAGGTTGAACTGGCTGGACTGGTGGCTCTCCACCAGAAGACACAACTCTGGAGGCTACTCCGGAATGCTGGGCTTGATCTCCAGGTTGCTGCTGGTCCGCGGGAGGTGCTCCGCCTTGCTGGTCGGTAGGATCACGAACAATACCGCTGAAGAAGACGACATAGGAAACAATAAGGAAGGACCAGGACAGATCAGCGATACAAGCATATGATCAGGACAAGAATCCAGGGATTCAGAAGATACGAGCAGAGATCAAGGACGAATACTGATTGAGACATCTATTCGGCAAACCCTCATATATCTTGATTTACAAGACCTGCATGGGCCACCACTTAAACCATGTCACGCCCCAGAACCAGAATACTGGTGAGCGGGGGCAGATATAGCCAGCTACGTATATGAAATAGAATCCATCTCGCTATACGGTCACGGCTGTCTAGATACATGAGGGTTTATCTACAAGCCAACAGTCTCTTAAGGTCATGAACAAGCCTAGTGTCTCAATCACAAGCAAGTAAGTAAAAGTCACAAGATGTATGATCATTTAAATATACAATAGTAAGGCGTCCCAAACATTACATATTCAGTTGATCATGAAGCTAGTCGTTACAAAATGTCAGGACTAGCAAGAATTTAGTCATACATGATCAACCCTAGGATCTGTTAATCATGTTACAGCCCGTAGGCAGACAGTAAGTAAGTGCAATCGAGCTAAACAGGTGTTCGTCGGCTAAACGCCTCAAAAGAATATTTTTACAAGAGAGTGGGAGAGCAAAATAAAACCCACTCGTTGCCGGGATTCCTTCTAGTGTTCACCATCTGGCAGGAAGGTCGGTAGATCCTCTGGAGCTGCTCCAAAATCTGGCCACACAAAACCAGCTGGGTCAGACCCCAGAAGAGCAAGTGCCACAAAGAAGGCTTCACTTAAGAACTAAAACCAGCAATCAGTACAAGATATAAATAAAAGTAAGAACTGGAAATAAGGAAAATACACCAGGATGATATACGACGAGATAACCATAGAACTATTCAGATAACCAGGTTACAACCAGTAAACCAAACAAGGACCGGGGTTGTAACCCTTCGTCTGAACAGAACTTGGAATTCTCACCATTTATCGGTAAAATAAATGCAAGCATTCTGGTCATGCAGCAATCTGGAACAGGATCAGGGCAAGACTAGACTAGTTAGACTCCATCCAATCACTTCACGGCCAAGCAAGAATTACGGCTTGATACTTTAACTAACTAGGGTTGTCACAAGCCTAATTACTAACAAGATGCAGTGAGATTATTCCACAGCCACAAGCCCTGCAGACCATCCAGGTTACCCGGGTTAAAAGATTAGAGTTGAATTCAGGTGGGTACATCGTCCAGGAAATGAATGTACCCTTAGGTAGCTTGAAGGGTGCAACACATGACAGTGTGCTGGAAATGTGCCCTACTCGACGGCAGGCTACAGATCCCAAGGCGTGCCCAGGTAACGGGATTGCCTGTAGCTGGGAAATCTCGTCATGACTAATGTATTAATCTAGTTATTAGCCTTAGTCCATTTTAGTAGGTACTCCTGACCGTGGTACTCAGGAGTCCCTGTCCTAGACATGATGCAAGATAGGACTGGTTTATTTATATAAGCACAATCGTCCACGGTGTCCGGATTAATTATACAGGTCATGTCATGTCAGGTAGCCGTCACAACAGCTTATCAAGATATAACATGTCAGGTTATCAGGTCAAGTGTACTAGTCAGGAGTGCGCCACGACGGCCACTATCAGGTCATGTCAGGTTACCCATGTCAGGAGTGCACCACTACGGGTTACAATCGTGTCAGGCTCAGTTATCCTTTTCAAACATATTACATAATTCGTGATTATCAAGTTCATGACAAAAGGCGTAAGGATATAAAATGGGCATAAAATATCTAATAAAATATCAATATACAGGGCTATAGAAGAGCCAAGCTTAAGGAAAATAAAACCAAATCTGACATGCTGACATAAGACCAAGTCAGCCAAAGGCCATACGCTCAGTGCAAAAGTCATACGCTCAGTACAAGTACTCCATACGCCTCAAAAGGCAGCGTATGAGGTCCATACGACTCCTTGTCACCCAAGTGAGCGTATGCAAGACATACGCTCCCAAAAGGCAGCGTATGGTCTCCATACGACTCCTTATTAAGGCAGCGTATGAACTCCATACGACTCCTCATCAAGGCAGCGTATGAACTCCATACGACTCCTTGTCACCCAAGTGAGCGTATGCAAGACATACGCTCCCAAAAGGCAGCATATGGTCTCCATACGACTCCTCATCAAGGCAGCGTATGAACTCCATACGACTTCTTGTCACCCAAGTGAGCGTATGCAAGACATACGCTCCTAAAAGGCAGCGTATGGTCTCCATATGACTCCTCATCAAGGCAGCGTATGAACTCCATACGACTCCTTGTCACCCAAGTGAGCGTATGCAAGACATACGCTCCCAAAAGGCAGCGTATGGATCGGACTGCGCTGTGCTAAAGAGCGCGCGCAGCTCAGTGGCGTAAGCTAAAAAGCTCGTGCACACTGCTCACTGTCTTCTCCAAATCAGCAAGAACTCTATGGGTTGAACCCAAAGCTTCAAAAGTCCATAACTTGGTCAAAATAAGTCCAAATACAACTTTTCAAAGGTCAAAATTGGATAGAATAAAATTTTCTACAACATGGAATGATCAAAACTTGAAAACAAAGAAGTTTGATAGATCAAAACTACCAAAATCTGAAAATAACAAATTTCTAGATCTACAAAATTAAAGCCTCAAAATGGAAAATGGCAAGTTCTACTATGTCTTAGAAACATGAGGAAAAACTAATGGAACAATAAAATGAGCTCTCTTATGGAAGCAAGTTGCACTTGCCTAGACCTCTCTCTCCTCTCTCTAGTAGGTGAAGGGAGTAAATAAGGAAGGAGAAGATGAATAATGAAGAGAGAGAATAAAGAGGGCTAATAAATACAAATGGTGGTGGTAGGTAGGGGTTCACCTTGGGTTCATCATGAACCCAATCAAAACCAAGCCAAGCCGAACCAACCAACCCGAACCAGGAATAAGCCAAGCCAAGAAGGAAATGCCAAGCCAGGAAATCATGCAATACAAGAATAAAATACATACACGTATTCCAAGAATACGTAATACGAACCACAGGCATTACAAAAATCCTTGACACTTTTCTGTTCCTCAAGTCTCACTTGATTCAACATATCACTTAGTTGGATCGTGCACATATTCTAGGCGTCCCCAAAATACATGTATTTCAACCAAGCCTTGTGATAGAGAATCCGCCATCACCACTCGAGTCGGATCGTACACATATTCGGGCGTCTCTGATATACGTGCATATCAACCGAGACTCGCGAGTGGTGTCTCCACCACTCCTACCACTTCACACTCGGACGTCTGTCTAACCGCTAGGCTATGTCTTTCCGTCAGTATTGGAATCATAGTTCCCAAACAACGATATCAACACTGACCCCATCCTAAGGTCAAACCAAGTTGATACTACAGGATTTTTTTACCCAAGCTCGCATCACTCAAATTTCTAAACTTCGAGCATAGATTGTCTACACACTTTCCAACATTCGTCGCACGGGGTCCGAGTCATTCAGCAAAGCCATCCTACGATAATTCACGTTCAACCAATCCTCGACAAGAACATATTGCTCGTTCATCAAGCCGTTTTGTATAGTCTATCTTTTTGCACACGTTAGACATAATCCGCCTATCAATCTCTCCAAGTTAAGCACGTTACGACATAATTTGTTACTAAACCATAATTCACATTTCATATTTCCTAAGTCGTTCATCCCAATTCGCGTAATCGATAACAAGGTCGTCTGACTTAACAATACGTTGTGCCCCAATCTCATGCGAGTCAAATTTTCCACGGTGGGCATGAATCACCATGCACGCTCCTGCGAGATAATCATCCTCATCGGGACGTAACTCTTGTTCGACTCTAAACTAATTCATTCTCGATGCGCAGATTGGACCTACTCAATCCTCAAGTTTACCTTCGTATCAAATCGACAAGTCGAGACAATCGACGTTGTCGCGTCCTGATTTTCCGAGTTCGATCATTCCCGCGACATGAATCACCATGTCAGCGCTCACGCGGAACGATCGCCCCAAATCTGACGCAACGTATGTACGAGGCTGGAGTTGCGCTCTCACAAGACAAGAATGTCGACGCTGTGGTTATCTGCGTAACCCTCAAGACACAATCATTTTCATCCAATATTCATCTCAATCAAAATCCTAAGTATTGCATCCAACCGAACAATAACACTTGCACGATCGTCATTCGCCGAGTCGGAGTACCCCCGAGTTATCGTATATCGATCTTTGATACACCTCAATACCATCGATGATATGCGTAACCTGACGATCTTCCTTTGCAACCAATTTCGAGTCGTGCAAATGATGTCATCGTTCGACTGGATAATCTCTTCGACATTCAATTTCAAGTTCGACCATTATCCTCCGAATCCTTTATAAGATCAATTCGTTCAAATCCGAAATTACGTATCATTTATCCGTCTATCTTAAGTCATCGACCAACGTATTTTCTTAATTCACCTCATTCCTTGCTAACTCAAATCATCGAGCAACATTCATTCCAATCCTCCGAGTCATTCACTTAACTTCAAAATCAAATCTTTCATGCACACTATCTACCTGTCGTGCTAACTTTTTGTATACGATCCGTATCAATTTTCTCGATCAAGTCATCCATTCACTACACCTTAACTTTTTCCTCGATTCGATTTTATCTACTCGATCATTTTTGCGTTTCATACTTGCGCAATCCTCAATCCCGTGTACGTCCCGTGCACGTCAATTTCTAGTATGTTCGAATCAACACTTCAAACTTCAAGCCTAAACTTATTCAATGATACTCAATCTATGGCTTTACATACACGCGATGCTTGCTGATAGACTCACCGACACCCCACATCCTCAATCGATCGATCGACATTCCTGAGACTATCGCATACACCACTCAGGAATGGAGTCATTTGACAAATCCTCAACTTATCATTCGATTCAAAATCGACTTCTTCAAATTTCTCCGTTCGAAACATTCCTCAATTTTCAAGCACGGTCATCTATATCGCACCGACGATATCGTCGTTCGATAGTATCCCTATTGATAGTCATCCTCGCTTACTCAATCAAGTTCAACTCATTTTTGCTCGACACAATTCAATTCCCGCACTCGACTTCTCTACGGTCGACGCAACTTTGGTGTATATGCCCAGCCCGACTTAGGCAACCGTGCTTACGCAAACCATCTTTTTGTTTCTTTTCAAAAAAAAACTATTCTCCGACGTTTTGTAAAATAAATAGACTTATTGTATGGATATCCCGTGGGACATTTGAGAGAGAGCGCACCAACGATAACAACTTGCAAAAGCAACAGAGTTTTGCGGAAACATCAAAGGTAAAGAATTCAATCGATAGTCCAATGACGTAAAGCCGTGCTCTGATACCATTAAGTCATGCCCCGCTCCCGTAGGAGCGATCGTCCTCGCTAAGGCATGATGTCGCACGAGCCTAGATTGCCTCGTGCAAGACGGGTTCCATAACGGCCGATTTCAGCGGCTGAGACGGGGTCGTCGCACAGAAGTCCCAAGCAGAGACATTGAATAATAGCAGCAGAAATTAAGAACAAACACAAGTTATTCAAAGAAGCTCTTTATTGATATTGAAACAACGGTTACATTGGGGGCGTAAGGCCAAGATTACAATCACTCAAGCTTACTCTTCTCATATTTTACAAGTTCACTCAGCTCTCTCTCATCTCTCAAATAAAGTCTTGAGCCGGCGGATGCTTCGGAAGGCGACGTCCATACATTATGTCCCGTATAAGTCCTTTATCCATGCGGGCGCATGCTTTGAATCGCCAAGGAACTCCGTGCCTCAACGCATCCAAGCGAGCTTCGTGCCATAAGCTTCTACCTGTGCCTGCACATGTAAACTAAGTAGGTGTCAGTACTCAACTATACTGGTGGAATGAGCTCCTCGCCCACCCATACAAAACCAACACGTTAATTTGCTTTGTGCAACATAGTCCCTTCTTATCAATTGTCTTTCTAGTCTTGCCTTAGGATCAGTTTTATGACCTACGTCTTACCTATTTTGTGTCTTTAGACCATCCCGTGCTTGCAACGACAACGTTAACTCATACTTTGCCTCTAGACCCTTCTCGTGCCAACAACGTTAACCTATCAAGTCGTGTTTGCCTTACGGCTTAAAATCAGAGATGCAACTACGTGATGAGGCTCCATTTCTGTGTGACCGTGCTACAAACCCTTGCAGAGGCTATGCCTCGTAACTCAATGAGACTCGATCATATCGCTGCCTCGCGGCCCTTGCCGCCTCGTGGCCCTTTGCTACTAAATCATCAACTGACCCATCCAACTTGTGAACTAAGTGTCACTCGACCAACTTTGCCCTGCGGCATCTCCTGACTTAAACTCATGACAACTCAAACCATAACTATGCAACTTATATGCCGACAACATAGGACTCGACGCCACATCTTGTACCGAAGCACGGTGTCTTCGTTATAGCCAAATCTTAGGCCCAAACATTGTCTTTTGACCGAGCACGTATTCGCCTTGACTCTTGATTCACTTCACCTAATACTCGACTCAGTCCAAAGGCATATATGCAGATCGCCGCCCATGCCAACTCATCTATATGAGGTCACTAGCATAACAAGCTATACCTGGACACATAGCTTGCGGTTGGCCGGGACCCTTCCAGCGTAAGGTAGCTAGCCCCCTGGAAGTCCTCGACTAACCCGGTGCTATCGAGTCAGCACAGCTGTCACCGTGTTTCCTTAGGCCGCATCGGTCCCGTGATGCCACAGGTTGTCGTACGGGGAAACTCTTTCTTGTCGATAAGTTTTCCAATGACCGTGTAAGATCCTTCACTCAAACTGACGTCTCACACAGTCATTCTACTTTCAGTGTTACCATCTCCTTCAAACCAATAACATTCTTTCTTTCATTTGAGACCCCTCGACGACCCACGGTCGCGAGCGTTCTTTCTATCATTTGAGACCCCTCGACGACCTACGGTCGCGAGCATTCTTTTCATGTTACCATATCATTTCATTCAACTCAATGCCAATTCGATAGTCCTTTCTCCAAAAACTTATTAAATCAACCGTGGTTCATGCCTTAAATACTAAGTTCGTGCATCGTATCTTAAACTGACTTCCGATCTACGCGACGCTATCGCCCAAGTCATACTTTATATGACGGACCTTGAGACCGTAAGGCTATATGGTTATATCCGACCGTAAAATTCGTAGGACCGTGCTTGCTACCACTCCGATAGCCTAACATAACTTGCCTGACTTAAACGTACGACGACTCGACGAGCAAAGGCTGCGTCAAGTCTCGCATTACGAAAACGTGTCGCGCATACGCTCGACTTCTGAACGACCAAGTCATTTGGGCACCTAGACTTAACTCATAGGGCAGGTCAAGGCTATGCCAAGCCTTGGACGATGGGACCGTGCATGCTTTATGAAGCATTCATGTGGGCGACACCTATGACTTAGGCTACGTTCATAACTTCCCCTGCTCAACCAACTTTCTTTCTCCCAAGCTACGGGACGAAGGATCGAATATCATTTTCAAAGCACGCCGTGCACTAATTCTAAGCCGACCGTTGGACCTTTCCATATTCTAACTCAATTTGACCCGTCGGGATTATTCCCTTTAACTATGTGAATTCGTTTCTTTTATTATCAAGCCTACTTGTGCAAGTTAAAAACATGTGATTTATTATTGTGAAGGCAAAGATGAGGCGAGTTCACCGAAACTATCCCACCTGAGCGAGCGGTCGCCTCGACCGAGCGATGTCTCCGAGTAGCCGTTGCAAGGCTAAGTCCGAACGCCGTCGACATTTTGATTCCTCCGATTGACTGAGCAGGACGGGGTACTACATCAGCAACCAAGATGCCTCCACCGGTGCAGCACATCTCTCGAAAAAAATATGCGGCTGACCACATTCTCCAGCCATCTCCCTCTCAGGCGAGAAAGATGCGTCGACGGAGCAGGGTCGCAGCTAATGCCCTGTACATCACCTCTGATGCGCCACAGAAGGTCTCTGTCTTTGACAGACTCACTCGCTGTAGTAGCAAGAAGAATTTGGACTCTGAGTACTATGCACCCCAGCAGGCTGGTACGAAGAAGTCTAAGGCAGCATAGGCTATGCGCCTCAAACGTGCTATACCGGCAGTAAACCATAAGCATGCGCTCACAATCATGGACGCTGCTGATGGTAAGCCATATAAGGTCGACTCGGGGTGCTTCTGTACCGAAAATGAGTCGACCTTCAAAGTCCTTGTCTCACTTGGGCGCATCTGTTGCGTTCGCAACCAAGTCGAGCAAGGCAAACCCTGTGGTCTTGAACTTTCGCGCCTCTACTGGTTGTACGTCTGAGGTTCGTTCAAGTCACTGTAAATGTTGTTCCTCCACTACTGATCTGAACGCCTGTTTGGTGTTGGATCAGGGGGCACAGCATTCACTTGACCACCCCGGCGCTTGGCCTTGCCATGCACCTGATGGGGGTACGAAGGTGGCACTCTCCTCCAACGATCTGCGTAATATGATCATTCACAAACGCCGATCAGGAGAGTCGATTGACAAGCACAATGTGCTCCTCACAGGGCACACCTGTGCTGTAGTCACCATCAACTGCTGTGGCAAGGCAGCAGTCCCACCAAGACAGTCGGTGTTCCAGTGGCTGCAATCATCAATACCCCTCCGACGTCGCCTCGGAAAGAAGGTGTCAATAAAAGAAGAGCCAGAACTAAAGGTTGCTTCATGCAACGTAATCTCTAACTCCTCGTCAATTCGAAAGGCGACTGGCAATTCCTCGTCCTCGTCCAAGAGCCAGCCGAGGAAAAATAAGACAACTGTCCCGTCCTCCGGAGTGTTTGAAGGCACTCGGAAGAGAAAAAAAAATCTTGGAGGAAGCTGGGGGTAGTCAAGCCCTTGTTGATCCTCCTTCTGAAGACGAAGATGTCCTCCGGAGCACAGCTGGGGTGGATCTTCATCCTGGAGATGAAGTCAGCCTCCCGGACGTAGCTGGGTGTAGTCTAGCCCCTGTGGATCTGCGTCTCGAAGACGAAGAAGTCCTCCAAGACAGAACTGGGGGTAATCAGGCCCTTGCGGATACTTCTCCTGAGGACGAGGGTATCCTCCAGAACATAGCTGGGGGTAGCCAGGACGAAGCTCCATGAGAGAAAACTCCCCTACAGGAGAGTGAAGCCGAAAGTGAAGCCTCAACTGATCCATCCGACTCCAGCCGTGTCATGACAGTATACATGACTGGAGGTGATGCCGAGCCTGATACACCGCCAGCAGACCTCGTCCAGCGCATGGATACCCTGGAGGGAGGACTCAAAACCCTCTCTGTCTCCATGCAAATACTGACTCAAGCAGTGTTTGAAATACGGTCCGCTTTAGCCAGAGCGCCTTCTACCGGTCCTGGCCCAGGGGCCAATGGAGAATCAAGTAAACCCCTTCAAAGGGTATCCTTGGATACAGATCACCGTGAAGCTCCATGAACGTCGGAGCCTTCAAATGCTCAACTCCAGACAAGAGGAGCGCCAGAAGATGGGGATCCCCCAACTATATCCCCTCGAATAGAATAATGTGGTTTATCCTCCTAAGTATAAACTACAAACATTGACGCCATACGACAGAAAGCACTCTCCGCGTCGCTATCTGATGTACTTCTAGTCTAAATGGGACATCTTCCGAAGGAGGACACACTACTCACCAGCATATTTGTCGGGGCACTGAAAGGAGTGGCGTACGACTGGTACTGCAGTCTTCCCGATAACTCTATATCTTTCTTCGACGACTTGACGCGTCTCTTCCTTTACCGTTTCTACGACGGCAGAAAGGACATGACAATGGCGTCGCTCATAGAGATACGCCAGAAGAAGAAGGAAACAGTTCGAGTATTCATTGAACGCTTCCGACAGGCCTTCTTCAGACTGCCCCGGGCATGCCAGAACATGTACTCCTCTCCTCCTGTAGCATGAATATGCTGCCTGTAGTCAAACTCTGGCTCAACTCTACTCCCCCTCCCGACTGGAGTTCCTTGATCATCGAAGCCGAAGCAGCAGAAAAGAAGACGTCCAATGCTCGTCTTCTGGGAGTTAGTTTCCCTGCCTTTGAGGACAAGAGAAACGGCCTGCAGCCAACAACCCCGGACAAAAGACGAAGGGGAAACAGGCGCTGACTGTCAATGCCTCCAAGAGTGCATCAGCACCCACTCAGAAACCTCCACTTGCACCAAGGCCAAAGGAGGTTTATTCTTTCAACGATGAAGACACCCTGCAACTCTTTGAGATACTGAAGCAGGGTGACAAGATCAAATTGTCGGACCCGAAGCATCCCGACGAGGTTGGAAAAGTGGATAATCTGAGGTACTGTCACTACCATCGGTTTGTTGGACATCCAACTAAGGACTGCTATGTCCTTAAAAACTACATCCAGCGCATGATCAATGCGGATATTATCTCCATCGACTACGAGGAGAAAACGGTCTCAGCCAACCTGGTGTCACTCTAATTTGGTACCTTGCCGCCAACCACAACACAAGATGGCGTCGTTCCCATCCTTAAGGCGATAATGGAGGTGGTTAACTTACCACCTACTCGTGACAACGTGAATGGACTCATCCCACTCACATATCTCGGGGAGAGGTCTTATGGGTTCACCCTGATCTCATCTTCGAGGTTACTCAACCGGAGGTACGCTCTGCCTCCAAAACTAAGGGCAGGAAGATCAAGTCTTGCCGCATGGTCTCTTCCTCTGCGGAAGAGGCACTTCCTGTACAGATGCGTTCACATCAGAACGCCCAACCTGACGAAGCTGCCGCTGAGGTGGTGCCTCCCAGAAAGAGGGCCCATCTAAGCCTCCAGCAGCCAATAAGCAGAAGCATGCTAGCCAAGCCCCAAAACTTCGATATACTGGCATAACTTGCCAGTACTTCTGCCTGCCTATCTCTGTTTGAGCTCCTTCGTCTTTCCAAGGACACTCGTGAAGCTCTCTGTGAAGTCCTGAAGGATGCTGAGTCCTTCATCAGTCAGGTCATGCAGCCTGAGGATACTCCGACTACATGTACGCACTGTCATTGTGCGGATGAAGTTATCCACAATATAACCTTCACCCAACAAGACATGCTGCTCAAGCACAACCGACACAACAGGCCACTGTACTATACAGGGTATATCGGTTCCGTCAAGGTGAAGCAGATTTAGATCGATCTGGGGTCTTCCCTCAGCATCATCCCGAAGACGCTGCTCTCAACACTGGGGATCCCAATGTACCGATTGGCGCCTTCCAACACAACAATCAGTGGCTTCAATGCCAGCAAAAGCGAGCCGCTAGGCAAGATACGGCTAAAGTGTCATATCGGTAACCTCAGAACCGAGGTGACTTGATATGTCGTGGATGCCGACGTCAACTACAACCTCCTACTGGGTCGTCCGTGGCTGTATGAGTACATGGTGGTACCATCCACACTCCACCAATGTATGAAATATGTGTCCACCAACGACATCATCCGGATAGAGTTCGCAGACATTGACCCTTTCAAAGGGGTCGAAGCCTACTTTACTGATTCTACCTTGTACAAGTCGCCCGACGAGGAGGAAGCCAATGATGCTGATGATGAAGCAGAAATGGCGGCAGAGCCGGACATGGAGCCAGAGATGATTCCCGACGCTCCTTTGAAGATCCGACTCAAGGAGAAACCGCCTCAGATACTGCCTCCTATGACTATCAAGTTACCTGGAAAAGCACCAACTGCTCTAGGTAGAACACCTACTGAAGCTCCCTTGAAGATACGGCTCAAGGAAAAGCCGCCTCAAACATCGGCTCCCCTTGTGGCAAAAGTACAAGGGAAGGCACCAGCCACTGAAGGCACAGTTGAGGCTCCTCTGAAGGTGCGTCTTAAAGGCAAGCCTCCGTAATCACCCGTTCATCCAAGCTGCTGGAGAAGGCCCACATAGCCCTCTCGGATCCCAAGGTCAAAGCTGCGGTGGACTCTCCCGATCCAATCCCGGTACTCACAGATGAAGAGTTAGGGGAATATATCTGCTGATATAAATGCACCCTCTCTGGACAATGTAATCCCGCGGGACAAAATCTCGTGTTTCATCAATAATAGAGTGTCTTTTAATTATTCTAGTCTTCTACATTGGAATGCCATGTATACAATAGATAACGCTCTACGGTCGTTGCAAACACAAATAACGACCATCCATTATGTAAATCGAGTAGTCCCGTCCCAAGGGGTCTGTTTTGTAGTCCCACCGCGGAATCGAGACGAAGAATCCATCATCTTCGGTAAAGTTGAGCGTTATCAAGACCTCCCGCCACTCGAGCAAGAACCAAATACCGGCAGAATACAAGCCTATCGGTACACGGACAAGGCAAAGTATTTCATCCAAAAGATGGGTTACGACCTAAAAAGCAACAAAGGCCTGAACTACGACAAGGGTCGACGTCTTCCTCTTCGGCTTCCAACACCTAAAGGAAAGCCGCAGGACTATTATCATCAAACTCGACGGGGGGTGGGCTATGTCACGCCACCGTCAACTCCAGAGAGTTCGGAGGCAGAAGAAGTAGAACATTCTCATTCATCCGAAGCATCAACTTGGGATTCCGATACCAGTATCGGCTCAGTCTTCAAGAAAGTGCTATCAGCCAACATAACATCTGCACAATCTCAAGAAGATGAAGGCAAAGACCAATGCCAGAATTCTTCGAGGAAGAACCCTGGGCTCAACGCCTAGGAGAACAGTGGGAGTCTCGTTTTGAATTATGCGAACCCCCTACCGAAGACGAAGTCGAGCAGATTGACCTTGGGGATGGATCTTCTTCCAAACCCATCTTCATCAGCAAAAGCATAAAAGGAGAAGACCGGGAATCTTTAATCCAACTGGCTAAAGAATATATCGATGTCTTCGCTTGGAGCTACGAAAATATGTCGGGACTTGATCCCCAGATCGCGATGCATAGGCTTAACATCTTATCTGATGCCAAGCCTATAAAACAAAAACAGCGACGTTTTCGTCCTGACATCATGAACGCTATCGATCAGAAAGTAGAGAAACTCCTGACCAGCAGATTTATTCGTGAAGAACAATACCCGGATTGGGTGGCCAACGTCGTCCCTGTCACCAAGAAGAATGGGAAGATACGAGTCTGTATCGACTTTAGGGATCTCGACACTGCTTGTCCGAAGGACGAATTTCTATTTCCAATTACCGACGTGATGATCGACAACACATGTGGCTTCGAACGCATGTCTTTCATGGACGGGTATTCGGGCTACAACCAGATCAAGATGTTCTCCGATGACGCAAAACACACATCATTTAGGACTCCGAAAGGGGTTTTCTGTTACACAGTGATGCCCTTCAGCTTGAAGAACGCTGGTGCGATATACCAACGAGCTATGAGCACCATCTTCCGTCAGCATCTTCGCAAGACAGTCGAATGCTATGTTGATGACATTGCAATCAAGAGCCGTCTCAAAGGAGATCACCTATAAGACCAAAGCATTCATGTCGATCCCGAGAAGACCAAAGCCATCCTTGACATGGACCCTCCGAAGAACCTCCGAGAACTTCGAGGCCTGCAAGGGCGTCTGGCATACATCCGGAGGTTTATAGCAAACCTTTTCGAAAAATGTCAACCCTTCATCCAGCTCATAAAGAAGGGAGTCTCTTATGTCTGGACAGAGAAATGCCAAAAAGCTTTCGACGACATCAAGGCTTACTTGACGAGCCTGCCAGTCCTGGTGGCACCCGTCGCCGGCAAACCATTTCTCCTCTACGTCCGTGCCATGGATCATTCCCTCGGCGCTCTGCTGGCTCAGATGCAGGCTATGAGCAAGCTATCTACTACCTCAGTAGAACACTGATCAGGGCCGAACACCGGTACAACCCCGTTGAAAAAGAGTGTTTAGCTTTGGTATTTGCCATCCAGAAGACTCGCCATTATGTCTCGGGCCAGACAATTTATGTCATCTCCCGAGTCAATCCACTCAGAGTTCTCATGACGAAGCTAGGGTCATTGAACTCCCGGCTAGCTACATGGGCGATCCTGCTAACGCCATACAATTTGGTGTTCGTTCCACAAAAAGCCGTTAAGGGTCAGGCTTTGGCCGACTTTTTAGCTGCACACCCCATCCCAGAGTCCTCAAGACTCTATGAAGACATCCCGGATGAGGTCCAAGAATCAAACGTCACCAAAGAAAGCTCCGTCTGGCGGATGTTTTTTGATGGCGCTTCAAGAACAGGCCCCAAAGGCCAAATCATCGTAGGAGTCGGGGTAGTCTTAGTCTCCCCCGATCAGCTGGTCATCCAGCGTGCCTACTCCCTTTCGAAGCCATGCTCCAACAATGTTGTCGAGTACAACGCTCTCATCACGGGACTCCAGCTGGCACAACAGCTGGGGGTGGATCATCTGGAAGCCTGCGGCGACTCAAAACTTGTCGTTAACCAGGTCAGAGGGCAATACGAAGTTCGCCATGAGGATCTGATTCCTTACCATAAGTTGTATTGAACATCATTTCAACCTTCACCAAGTTCATCATCGAACATGTACCTCATTTACAAAATCTGGAGGCTGACGCTCTGGCTGGCCTCGCAGCCTCATTGGCAGCATCCCTCGGGACTCAACACTACGTCACGGCAGTTGGTCGAGACTTGGTCTGTCCTAAGAACAACCTATGCTCACAAATGGCCCATGCCATGTGAACAAGTGCTGGTGTTAATGTCTGAGACTGGAGGTCCCCGTTCATCGACTTCGCTGTCTACGAAATTCTTCCAGAGGACCCGAAAGAAGCCGTCTCAGTCAGGAGGCATTTCCTTCGATTCTATTACGATACAGCTACTAAAATGCTGTACAGACGCTCTTACGATGGACTTCTCCTTCGATGAAGCAGCCGAAGCTCTCCGAGAAGCTCACGACAGAACTTGCGGGGCCCATCAACCTGGCCCTAAGTTGCAGGAAAGACTGCGACGCATGGGCTACTACTGGCCAACCATGGTAGCCGACGCTGTCGACTATGCTAAAAAGTGCCATGCGTGCCAGCTCTATGCTGACTTCATCCATACACCGTCAGAACCACTACATCCTACGGACTCCTTCTGGCCCTTTAAAGCCTGGGGCATGGACATTGTAGGACCAGTCACCCCTCCTTCATCAAGGGGACACCGCTTCATCCTAGCCATCACCGACTACTTCTCCAAATGGGCAGAAGCAGTTCTGTCATGACCCGTACCCTAGAGTTAGGGCACGAGAAGTGGGTACGTCCAGCCTACGCCGTAATGTCGACGGTAGAACGCTGTCCTAGGTCTCATGCATCTAACAGTATAAGGCTAAACAGTTTATACTCCCCGAATGGGGGTGACATAGCAGATACAGACTCAATCACATCTAAGGTAGAGCATGATAAGGATAGATAAAACATGAAATCCAAAAGAGGTGCAACAGAGAGAAATCTAAGTGTCTAAGATACACAAATCTAAAAATACATCTCAAATCTCCAAACTCAGATACAGTAATCCATAAAGTAAATACAACTCCAGACAATTGAAAATAGCTAACTAAACAACCTCTAATGTGTCTCCTCTAGGCTAGCAGGCAATCTCCAAGCTATCTGTAAAATTTATCAATGGGTCCAGTCAGGACAGGAGCGAGTACAGTACATCTCAACAATATCATAACAAGTTAGGAAATATAAACATGCTAGAGAGTAAGATACAGGATCTGAAGAAATAACATGATGAAAAAGAGAGAGACTGTAAGTAAATAGCTACACTATATAGAGAACTATCAGTGACTAGTGATTCAGAGCACAAGATGGTTATGTAAACGGCACGATGTTGTACACGAGTAATCTACAGAGGTTGTACACGAGTAATCTACTGGATTGATTACATAACCACTTCTACTCCCCCGCCCCAATCAATACACAAGGATCTAGATATGATATGTTATGCACACGAAGTATAATCGCACACGAGATCATGTGAATACATGAATATACATGATTTCATACGATTTGTACACGAATGTCACGAATACAAGGAGTACACGATGCTCACGATAAAGTACACGAACACGAATACCCGATGTATCCGCTAAGGGGATAACATCACATAACAAGATCCATATAGTACTAATCCGTGTTTCTAACGTGTCAGCATCATGTAAAGTAATCTAAAGCAGGAAATATAATCCTAAACAGGATATAAAATGATCAGAGAATGTACTCGCCTGGTGTCTGAATGTCCAAAGTAAATATACTGTCCGAGGAGAGGTGTTTGGCTCCTAATCAGAACAGCACAAGTCACAACATGTCCAAAAGGGTAATATAAAGCACTACAATGCATTCTACATGAATCTAGGTCAAACTAGGCCAAAGTTACCCTTGGTCAACTCTGGTCAACTACACTAGTCAAACTAGGTCATGTCCTAACCCAGCAAGTCTTACTAGGCCTAACCAAGACTATCCTAGCAAGCACACATCAATACAAGGCTATACAAGCCAACATACACCCAACTCTATATAGCATGCAATTATTCAATACTCAAATAGGCAAGAATTCACATTAGATATACACTAGGTAATCTATTACTTTAAGCTATACATGTCTACACATATATACACATGCATATATTGGTATTCAACATTAGGTCTATAATTATGGCATTTTAAATGGCTGTATAGACTTATATATTACAATACAATATGCTAACATATATATAATATACATACATAGCTAAGTTAACTATATTCATAAATACTTATTTAAGAGGCTATGTGTGTGTATGTGAACATGGCAAAGGGGCAAGTGAGGGTTAAATGGGCATACATAGTGTATACATATCAAAGAGTGTCAAAGTGTAAGTGAACAAAGTGTCAAAGTGTGATAGTGTCAACATAGTGTAAGGGGTACATGAGGTAATATAGGATTTGTGTTAACATAGAACATTACATCTTATTAACTTGTATATTGCATACATTACATCTATTATTACATTACATTCATACTTGCATTCATTCATCATTCATTTATTCTCTTGCACTACTATATGCACCATACATTACATACTATGGAACCTACATATTCATTACAAGCCATACTTATACATGCTTACATTAGATAGGATACTTACACCTCATACATCATTTATTTAACCATTTACTCATGCTTGCATTATCTATTTAGTTACATAATGTATATACATTAACATGGGTTAAAATCAAATAGAACATTATATTACACATAAGGGTGCACAAAATGCATATGCCGAATAGTAACTCCTACTAATAATCAATACTGTACCAACTCAGCATGAATTAAATTCTAGGATTAAAGTATATTATAGATCTATGTGTTAGTTTTCCGAAACTTCAAACGGATCGCGTTTTCGTTTCCGAAAACTCCCGGAATCGCGAAAACACCGAGAACGCGTTTTTCTTTCGTACAGCTGACACTCAAATAATTCTTCAGAAAGTTACAGAATGAATTAGGCCTATTAATACATGTTTTTGGAAAGCTAACTTCAATACGCTTCTTTTAAAAAAACGGGAGACTAAATCGAGCTTTGAGCTAGAAGTTATGACATTTCTAAGTTAGGGTTGAAATTAAAAACGTGGATAAAAATCATGACGGATTTAGATAGTTTGAGCCAAAAGAATATACAATATATATCCTAATTATCCACAACAATAATAGCAATAATAATATGAGGAACCACACTCACAAACTTGATTATATAATCATCATGAACCATTTATTACATATATAAATATAGATACACTCTCATTACAATATATATATATTGTAATGAGAAAAAAAAAAAAAAAAAATATATATATATATATATATATATATATATATATATATATATATATATATATATATATACATACATACATACATACATACATACATACATACATACACAAATCTATATATGTAACATGAACACATCTATAAGAGATACATGAATGAAATGTAAAGTACTAAAGAACACATCTCTACATATTCAAATCTGAGATTTAATATGAATTAATTCATTTAATCAATATTTTAAATATAAAGTGTGTCCAAGTTTGGGAGTTTTCTCCATGGACACAAGACACAACAATAATACAATAGAAATCCCTAAAGGACACATAATGGACACAAGAGGACACAAAAATAGGGACACAACAATGGAGGTCATTCCTATGGTTAAAACTTTTCTAAAAGCAAAATGGAGAAATAAAAGAGAAGGAAATATTACCTAAAGGAGAGAAAATCTAAGGAGAAAGGCTTCTTCCTTGGGAGAGCTTGAGAGCACTTGGGGAAGAAGACTTCTCAAAGAAAGGAAATGAGATGGGAGTCCTATTAGGGCCGGCCACAATGGTTATATCCCCCCTTCATTGAATATTACAAGTTTGCCCCTCCCTTAGTTACAAGTGTTTAAAACAATTTTGGTTAGGGTTTAGGGGTAAAAGGGTCAAATAAAAAAAAACTCTAAATGGTTAACCTAATAATTAGGATTATGACTAATCTTTCTAACATGACTAATTAAAATGTGGGCCATGGCTAACTAATGCATGGGTCCAACTAGAGTCTAAGTTACCCCGGGTCCCCGTTACAAGTCGGATTGAGATGAAATTCGAACCCGACTCAAATAACCCCAAAACAATATCATAAATAATAAAATAAATATCAAAATAATTCAAAGAGGTCAAATGCAAAATATCCTTAGGCCAAAAATGACATTAAAATATCATAATCACATGGTTAGGCTCTAGGTCAAACAGTCTCTAGGGTTTTACTAGCAAAACGTCAAAACCACAAGTCATTGATTTAAATAATTTTAAAATAATTTAAAATCACCAAAATTATATCATGAATTAAATATCATTATTAAAATAATTATAAACACGAAATTTCAAAATTACCCTCATTTGGAAAACTGGGTGCTACAAGTTCCACTGGCGGAAGTGAAGAGCTCCTGGGTGGTCAGCTTCATCAAGCACCATGTTATCTACCGTTTCGGGATACCCCGGAGGATTATCCACGATAACGGTCCTCAGTTCATCAGCCATATTTTCAGCAGATTCTGTGACAAGAATCATATTCAAAATGTGGCATCAACCGCCTACAATCCGGCAGCAAACGGATTGGCCGAGGCATTCAATAAGACTATCGTCAGGCTACTCAAAAAGGTCGTGTCATCCAACAAACACGACTGGGACGAAAAGCTCGGCGAATGCCTTTGGGCCTACCGCACAACGGTACGGACCCCGACGGGCAACACACCATTCTCCCTGGTCTACGAAAGCGAAGCGGTACTGCCTCTCGAGATCCAGATACCGTCGCTCCGTATAGCGATCACAAATCAACTAACAGAGGAAGACAATCAACATCGCCGTCTGCGAGAATTGGAGGCACTTGACGAAAAATGTCTCCTAGCTCAACAGCGCATCGAACTTTATCAAGCCCGTATATCACAGACTTTCAACAAGAAGGTCAAGCAGAGGACTTTCCAAGTAGGCGACCTGGTTCTGGCAGTCAGGAGGCCGATGGTGTTGACTCACAAGATACTAGGAAAGTTCGAGCCCAAGTGGGAGGGACCTTTCATCATAGAAACAGTATACTCGAACAGTGCTTACCGCCTCGCCAAACCCAATAGGGACTTGTTCATGATGTCCATCAACGGCAAGTTCCTAAAGAAGTACTACTCTTGACATCTTTCAGACATGTACTTCTATCTACACCCAACAAGGGAGTCTATGGACCCAATCATCATGGCTCACATACAATTCCCTTCCACAAAATCTGACGCTTCCGGAACCCAGCTGTTCTGTGGCATTCTCCAGTAGAAGTACAACCACATCCATATTACCTCTGAGTTGTTCCCCTACACCCTACAAAGCAGAATCTTACACTCTGTAAGACTATGCTACACATCATGTTTACCACGTCCACATTACCTCTGAGTAAACATCCCGTACAGACAACCCCCTGCGTTGCCGTACATTGATCGCAGAACTTCCACGTCCACATTACCTCTGAGTAGTTCCGCGTATCCTCCAAAGTCATTCCTACCACGTCCATAACACCTCTGAGTAGGAAGATTCCACCATTTGAATCCCATATTTGCCACATCTACATCACCTCTGAGCAAACATGTCGGCTCTCTCGAACTTATTATCTGTACCTAAAAACTAAGGTGCGCAAAAGATAATAGGTCCACATAAATCATCAAGTTCATGACAGCAAAAATAAACACATCACAAAAACTCTGTATTCTTTATTCAAAAGTAAAGGATTACACCCCCGGCAAGAGTTACAAATTACACAAAAAGAAGAGACTACAATCCCTAAACATCTCCGGGGTTGGCCGAAAGCTCTTCGATCCGACGCTTCAAGTCTGCCGCCCGAGTCTCTACGGTCGCCAGGACCCGGCGTTCGGCTTCTTGACGCATCATTTCTATGGCCTCAGGAGAAGTGTCATCCTCATGCTTCTCGTCCAACTGTTGCCGTTGCTGGGCCAGGGTAAGAGCCTGGCGGGTGAAAGCCGCTTCCTCCTCCTTAGATGCTATATGTTCAGCCTGGACTCGCTCAGCATCTAATAAGAGTTGGGCCCGCTGGTCTTCAAGGAGGCAAATCTTGGCATCAACCTCCGCTATATTAGCGTCCAACGCAGCTTGCAACTCCACCTTCTCCTACGTGGACTGAGATAACCTCTCCACCGTAGCCTCAGTTTCAGCCACCTCGCGTTCCCAGACACCCATGGTGGCCTGATAAGAGGACTCAGTCTCAGCGATCAACTTCTCCTTTTCTGTGTTTATTAGGACGGAGAGATCATTTCGCTAGATACACTGAAACTCGGAAAGCAGCTGGTCCAGCTCGGCCACCGAGGCCTCCAGAATCTTGGCCATATGATCATGGCCCTGGTGGAAACGTATCAGACTGATGTGAGGGAGTGCCAGGGTTTTTGCAGTCGCGAAATCCTATTGGCATCCATCACTGCCGATACGCCCCTCTGTCGTATCTTATACACCGCTTCAATAATAAACTTCACATACTCATCTGCATCCGCCAGCACTTGCAACATCATAGCAGGAGTTGGAGGAGCTGCTCTAGTCGGCGGACCAGAAGAACGCCCGTCGGCTTCAATCTGCGAGGCTGAAACCTCGACATCAACGGACTCTTCCTCAACAGGGGCTTGACTACTAGCTCAAGGAGCCAAAAGAACAGAAGGAGCCGAGAGAGGCGTCGATATCGTACCCCAAGTAGAAGGAGCAACAGAGGGTTCCAGCAAACCCTTACCCTTCTCAAGCTCGGAGGGACCACCGACGTCAGGGGCTACCTCATCTATCCCCAACACACTATCAGCAGGCCGTACGGGACATTCCCCCTCCGGCAGAGCAGCGAGATCAGCACTTGTTTCCTGACTCGGCTCCCTTGGAGTCATGATCGGCGGACGAGTCTCACTTTCACCATCAAATCCCTCCGCGGGGATAGGATCTGTCGCTACCTCCCGGTCGGCAGCCACCTCAGCCTCCGTTGCTGAGTTTGGGGTAGGGCTCGACAACGCTGCAGCCGACCTCTCCTCATCATGACAAGGAGGGAGAATCAACCCTCTCCTCTGTTTCAATCACGTCTGTTGCCCCCGTAACAGTCTCACGCATCTCTGAAGGAACGTCATCTGAAGACGACGAACTCCACTCCACTTCCTCGTCTGGAAGCCCCGTGTCTGCTGGACCCTCAACGTCCAAGGCCCCTACGGCGGCTTGAACCATCACGGGAACTGCTTCAACCTCAGCTTCCCTTCCAACATAATCTGGAGATACTGAAATCTCCACCAGAACGACATTGTCAGGATTCTCCCCCACCGAAGACATTACAATCGGAGGAATGCGCTCATCAGAAGAGCTTGCCACCTCCTTCGATTTACCGACGCCCGGTTTCGAAACCCGGGTCTTCTTCTTCAACGGTTCCTACAAAAGGAAAGCATATGTCACAAAAATGATAGAAGGAGCCAGATTATGGAAAATGTCTTTACCTCAACAGGAACTGATTCCATTGGCGTTACAGGCGGCACTCCTGTAGCCTTTGGAGTCATCATTTTTCTCAACCTTTTTGGTACAGACGAACCGACTTCTGCGTCAGCCCGCCTCTTCCCAGCAGGGGGATCTTCCCGAATACCTCCCGTTGATGCTACAGCAGCAGCCCGATATCCTACCAACTCTGGTGGACGATATGACCGAGCCGCCACCAACATGTTCTTCGTAGCCTCTAGCTAAGTTCCAATGATGAAACTGGTCTCCCTATCATAATCAGGAGGCACAGTATTCATGGTGTAATACAGCTTAACGGCCGAATACATGATCTGTGGCCGAGGGTTGCAAACTGGCGTATTGAAACAAATACCAGTGCACCCGGCATTGTAATATTACCAACCCCGGGCTCCATCCAGTAAACTTCCAGCAAACCTCAGACTGTTACTGGGGTTTCGTAACATTAGCTGGGTGTAACCAAACTGGCGAGCAAACCGGCTTGGCAAATATGGCTCCAGATAACACTTATTTTGGTTGTGGTAGACCAAGTGGAAAGGCCGAATACTCTGCAACCAACGAAATCCCCATTTCGGCAGAGTGATCGCATCCTCACCAGAGTCTTCCAAATCTTGGTCAGCCTCAAAATCTTTGAAGATGGGACTGACCTTGACGATCTCCCACCCCTGAAGATAAGACAAGACTCTCCTGCAGACGGGGACACCGGTGTGCAACCACTTCCTCTTGTAGAAGCGGCGGATAAAGGCGTCACCTTCAACGTGATCCTCTTCAGGACCTGGACTCATCACGTTCGGGTGATACAGAATCAACCATCCCATCAGATAATGGAATGGTAGCTTGGTCCGGGGAAAGTTGTCATTCCTACCTCTCCCATGGAACACATCATCAGCAAAAGTCCTCAAGCCCCACAACAGGTTACACACCATCGCGGGGAGGAGAGCCAAAGGGCGACCAAAACCAATTTTACTGCTGGCAAAATGAGGTTCCGATTTACCTTCTCCACAGAGCCAGATCCGCCCGAAAACACACAATCCCGGAGCCACGTCATCAAGTATGCAGTCAATACTGCCTTGGATGACATCCGGTGCACACAATGCCAGAAACAGCTGTACGCATCTTTGCCACTCTTATTTGAATGGGGGGCCCTCTCGTCTAGTCGGCTCATTTCGGAAGTTACTTCCGCGGGTTTCAGCCCCTGCGGAGTCGTAAACCAGATCTTTGAGGAGTCCGCCAAATCCTGCTTGAAGACGTCATCCCTCCAAGCAGTTACATGAGGCTGAGACTTGCCTTTGTCCTTCTGTTGCATAAGATAATGATGGCTCGCCACCTCTTTGAAAACAGCCGTCATCTCCGGGTCCTTCTTTTCCAGAACGACGATCTCTTCGTTTGAGGGGAAATATTCTTCGTACGGTTCTGAGCCCCAGGGAAGCTTGGACACCTCGTACATCTCATAGAGGGCTAGTCCCAACTCCCCCACTGGAGTAAAAAAAGTGCCAGTCTGGGTATTGAACATTTCCAAGAGCGCAAGAAACATATGCTTGTTGAGATCCACGCCGACCTGTGTGGCACGGATAGCGGCCGTCAGCCCAATCTCTTTAAGCTCAGCCTTGAACTTCGATAACACCCAAAGGGTCAACTCATCCCACTTCAGCACGTGGTAACACCAACCTTCAACCCTAAAGCCACCTTTCGGATACATAACCTTCGATGTCAGCATCCGATTTGCAAAGGTCGAAGCACTAAAGGCAAAGGTGCCATTAGGGACCTCATTATTAAGGCTCCCAGGACGTAAAGTTCGACAACTGAATGAGGGACCGACTCGCGAGGCGGCCAAGGTATCCCTTTGATTCGAAGTAACATCAATCGAAAGAGTACCCCCCACTGCCCCTCCTTAAGAAGGAGTAAGTTTCCATGACATCCTTCTCTTGGAAGCTAAACGGTAGAAGGCCGTCAGCGGCAATTGGCGTTCAAGTTGTCGTATGTACAGAACCATGCCCTTCATAGAGAAGAACTAGTCTTCTTTGATCTTCAGTATCTTCGCCTTGGTGGAGATCAGTCGGTCACCGAACAGAAAGACAGGTTTTTAAGAAGGTCACATCCTCGGACTCAGCAGATTCCAGTTTGCCACTCTCCATCATACTCTGGAGGAGAACAGGCGACTGATTCTGGATTTGCAGCATTCTCTTGGAAGACTGATTCAGTAGGATAGCAGCTTTCGCGGGGTTAATAACCTTCTCGTCGAAATCAACTCCCATTTGACAAAGAGAAGCATCCAGAAGGACTTCATTCAGCAAAGGGATAGTCATCGACACTGACACAGCAAAAACAAAAGTCAAGCCAGAAGCTTTAAGAAGACAAAGTGTGTCAAGCAACCTGGCACATCGTCAGGGTCTAAACCCATACGCGTCAGCAGTGAAGCTTCGGCGCATCACCAGGGTCTAAACCCATGCGTATCAATAGTGAAGCTTCGGCACATCATCAGGGTGTAAACCCATGCGCGTTAGCAGTGAAGCTTCGGCGCATCATCAGGGTGTAAACCCATGTGCATTAGCAGTAAAACCTCGGCACATAATCAGGGCCTAAACCCATCCACGTCGGCGGAATAGCCTCGGCGCATCATCAGGACAGAAGTCCATGTGCGTCGGCGACAAAGAGTTAGGGCACAACAACATGATGCAACTCAGCCATGTGCTCCAAACTCATCTAAAAAAGCTGAAAGATGACACCCACCCGTCACCGCAGGCCGAACGTCGGCCGGAGTCACAACGGTGATAGGAGCGTCCTCCTCGATGAACTCTGCACGCTCCTTTCCCTTGCCAGCACCGTCGCGAGGAGTCTTGGGAGCCATTTCTTGAAAGAAGAAAGTTAAGGTTTTTTCAAAAGAACTCTAAAAAAAGAAAGCAAAGAGAGGAAGAACTCTCTCTCTCTCTCCATCAGACGCCTATTTATACGCTCAGCCGCCGCCTCGGGTTCTGTGAGGAGATAACTGTAAATAAATCCAAAAGATTATCATTAATCTTCTTGGTTATCGAAGCGTTATCATTTACATTAACTGAGAGGAGCATGCGCCCCATCACTGATGCGCGGAGTAATCATGCGCCCGAAAGTCATACGCCTCGTTGAAAACGTCATCATGCTTCTTATTCAATGTATTCCAAAACCTAACAAAAAGTTTTGAAAACTTTGAAGGGGGTCTTGTAGAAGCATGAAATTTCAGGACCAGAAATCCTATGTGCCAAACATTACATGCGCCAGGAAGCTCAGATAAAGTACTTGGCACAGCAAATAGCAAAAGTACGGACATTAAAAGAAGATTTTATTTCATATAAAAGTCTATTACATGTCTAAAAAAGAGCTGTACAAAGGAGAATTTCTACAAAGAAAAGACCCTAAGTCTACAGCTAGGCGCAGCAACCACCATGCACTCTCAAACAGCGCATCTCGCCATACGTTCTCAAACGGGCGCATCTCGCCATGCGCTCTCAAACAGGCGTATCTCGTCATGCGCTCTCAGCCAGGCGCATCCCTTCAGCAGCTCAGTTATGTGCATCCTCAGTTATGTGTATCCCTTCAGCGGCTCAGTTATGTGCATCCCTTCAGCAGCTCAGTTATGTGCCGCCCCTCAGCCAGGCGCATCGTAAAGTCTCAGCATATGTGCCATCAAATACTTCGACTAATGAAGCATTTATTGAGCAGAACGAGGGTGGCAATCAACCCTCTAGCTGGAGGAAGAGCTCTTCAAACCAAGGAAGAGGAGAGCACCGCAATCGACCCGCGGCTAAAGGAGCAGCTTTCAACCCAACCAGAATGGACAACACCCACTCTAGCGGGAAGAGGAGCTCTCCCAAAGCCCAAGGAAGATGATCGGAGCACCGCAATTCCGATCTGCGGCTCTTCCAGTATAACGGAGATGAGGCTCGAGCATCCCGACCTTTGGATGCAACAGGCGCCTTCTGCCTGCCTCAGAAGCCCTCGACTCCGACTTTTGGATGTAACAGTCACCTTCAAGTGCATCAATAAAAACAACGCGTCGTATCTTCACCCTCGGAGCATCTCGTCAACAGAATATGCTCGGGCAAACAAGTTCATTTTGGGAGGACGTGAGAGAACGAGAAGCAAACCCTCTCCATGCCACTATTTATAGGCCGGGCAAATCAAATCCATGTGCCAAGTGGCTGGCTCTGTGAATCCCGTACAATGAATTTGCATTAATGGTGATGAACCTGACGCCTCAAATTCGGCCAAGTTAAAAATGGCTATTTAAAGCACTCGAAGAACATAACAGTCGGGCCAATAAAGACGTATCATGCAAACGGATACGCCGGTCAGACCGCGCATCATACAGATGCGCCCCTCAACACCAAGCGCCTTATGAGGATGCTCTCCCATGCGTCCCCATGCGCCTAGTGGAACGCAGATCGATGCGCCCACTCAAAGGCCCATCACCTGTCAAAAACATTAAATGCTAAAGTCTGACAGAGTTGGCAGCACGTCCCCCGAGGACTGAACAGTTGACAGCTTTTTCAGAAGATGAAGCGTCGCCGACGTCGGCATCATCATTACTTTCCTCCGACGGTTACAAACCACGTGGCCGCCTAACCATTCGCATGCGCCTCCGCAGCCATGCGCCCAATCTCTGTATGTACCTCAAAAGCCATGCGCCTCAGACTTTTCTCTGATCCCTAAAGACAGAAGTTATGTCACTACTGAAGCCTCGCATGCGCCTCAAAAGCCGTACGCCCAGACTGGTTCGTGACTCCTAAAGGTTACAAGCCAAAGTCTCCTCATGCGCCCAATCTCAGGCGCATCCTATCTGATCACTCTCCACCAAATCCGAGATCTTCGAGCCATGGACCTACGACACGTGTCCTTTGACTTGATTTAGCCTATGAAGGGTGTTAATCACCCAAGATCTCAGCAACTAAAAGATTCTTTCCATTGCTACGTGTCAGCTCGGTCGCAGCCCACAAAGGCAACATGAAGGGTTCAACTCCTCAATCAGAGCGCATCGTCCATGCGTCTCCATCAGCAATCACCACGTGGCATCCCCATAAACAGGCGTATCCTACATATGCGCGCATGAGTAGCCAGCCTGCAGACTATAAATAGAGGGATCATTTCCTTCTTCCAGATACACGGACATACATATACAGAGACAGACCTACGAGCACACACAGAGAGGCAAATACAGACACTCAATGTCTTCTTCCTCTCTGCAAGCTCCAGCACCCAGAGCAACTCAGACCTTCAGAGAACCGAGAACCGTCGTCAGATCGTCAACGGAGTCAACGCATTACCACTCGCTCCATCGGCACAAGAGACCCAGATAAACAAAAGTGTACTACTAGGACTACGTCTAAGTCCTACATTGTAACACTGTTCTGTTTGTAATTGAAATTTGCAATCAAAAGATTTTAATGGCAAACACCTACTAGCTACATATGCTGTAGCAACCACTACTGCTATTAATATTAGAAATAAAATTATCTATTAAAGGTAAATCGCTTTAGTAATCACTCAAATCCTGCCAATAATTTAAAAGTAAATATTTTCAAATTTCTTTCAAAATAATATAAATATTTTCTTGAATTATTAGTTCATAACTTGTAAAGGGATTTATGTATATATCAAATGTACATTTAACTTGTTTATCAAATATTAGCAAAATGAAAAATTTTAAAGTCCAATAAATAAAATTCATTTTAAAAGAAATAAAATCATCAAACTTTTGGGATTTTACAAAAAATATGGTGAGACTACAGGGACAAGTAAAACATGGAACAAAGATACATAACCATCTACTTGATTTTAAAGTGCATTGTTCGATATGTGATCAAGCTGGTCCACTACACCGTACGGGCTACACGGTCTATATTACATGAAATAAAACACTGGCAGCGGTCGGTCGGCGTCGTGCTGCCACGAATGGAGATCCGGCGGTCAGGCGAGGTAAGAGTTTTCTCTTCTTTGTTAATGGTGGTGGTGGTTCTGGAAGGACCAGTGTTGCCGGGAGGGAGGTGTAGGTGATAACGGGAGGTGAGAGGGGCGGTGATGTGGCTGAAGAGTCGATCAGTCGGGGAAGAGAAAGCAGGGGATCGGGTGGAGGAGCGCGACGTCGGGGTATCGCCAGAGTCAGAAAGCGTCAATTTATGTATTGTCCGGTGTGTCGGACACTAAAAGCTATTGTCGTGGGATTGTAATGGACATCAGATAGTAAAAATTGGGTATAGACACGGACAACACGGGTCCGGACACGGTAGACACGAAAATCATTTATGGCGGATAAACGGACATAGGGCACAGGATGGTGTTGGTGATGTTAGGCTGTGGCGATGGTGACGGTCATGGTGGTGACCGACGTGAGGAAGACGACGTCGGCGATTGGTGGAGTGGTGTTGATGGTTGTGGGCTTGCGGGCACGGGTGAAGATGGTGACGACTGTTGCATGGTTGATGTGTTGGGCTCTATATGTAGAGATGACATGGAGTGTTGGGATGACGATGATGATATAGGGGGTGTTTATACATCCATACGTAAAGGGGATTCCTTTATATCCAAATAATAGAATAGGGTTGCTCGGCCATATGCATATATATAGGTATTTTGATGTTTTAGGATTTAAATATGAAAGGATTGAGGCGAAAGATATATATAGATATATATGATACAAATAGGGATAAGAAATGACTTGGAAAACTTCTATCAGAACTAGACTTTAAAGAAAACATGATTAGTGTAAACATTTATTTAAAAATAAAATAAAATAGGATACTAGTTTAAAAAATATAATCTATCAACAAGTATTCTCTTTATTTCATCATATCATATAATTCATTAAAAAAACTATTCTCTTCAAACATAATCTTTTATTAGTCCAAAATAATTAATCAAATAATATAAAACTAAATTAATGGAATATATTTACATAAATCCAAATAATTTGACAATTCCTTTATTGGTCAAGGATAATAACAAATAATTTAAAAATGTTTAATCAAATCTATTTAGTTAGTCACCATGATGATTTGAAAATAATTTAATATTGTCGGGTATCTAATCGTATAATTTTAAATCTATAGATGATCAAAATAATATTTAGTATTTAAATAACATATTTTTAAATCAAAATAATAATTGATTATCCTTATAGATAATATTCGATAAAACATATTTTATAATCCAAATTCTTATAAAATATCTATAATTCTCAAAAATCTTTTCTTTGAACTCAATAACTTAAATACTCCAAAAGCTACTAACCAATTATTCCCCTAATAATTTTCAAGAAATAATTTTTATCAAACTCTATTTATTATCCTTGAACTATAATAGTCTTTTAGAAATACAAAAATAATACATACAGGTTTCACAGAGAACTCGTTTCCAAACACAATCTCGAAAATATATATAGAATAAAATTAAAAAAAATCGGAAAGAGGATTTACAAATCTACCCACCTTAGAAATAAATTCGTTCTCGAATTTTTAAGGATGCGGTTAGGCACGATTAAGAACATAATCAAGAAATGATATGATTAATGATCAAAATGAATTAGATCGTGAATAGAATCGAACCTTAAGAAAAGATACCACATGGCACGATTAAGGTATAATCAAAAGGGTCTAGTCACATCAAGGATATAGTCGAAATAGGGTTAGTTAAATAAGAAAAAGTTTTTAGGCACGATTAACTACTGTTGGAATTATATATGCATGGTCAAAATTTAGACACAGTCTAAACATGGATAAATCACTTTGATACATCTAAGATGTAGTCATTATCAAGGTTAATCATGCAAGTCATCCAAGTATGATCAAAATTTTGAAAAAAGTTGGCACGAGCATGAACAAAAATAGTCATGATCATAGTGGAATAGAAATATTAGCAATAATTGAGTTAAAGTATAGGCACGATTTTGATTATAGTCCAATAGTTTAGTCGCGATTACAGTCGTTTAAGAACGATCAAAATTCAAATTTGTTTAGCACGATTACCTCGATTAACTATTTAAGCAAAATTATCTAGGTACGATTACAGAATCAAATCTAAAAAATATACAAATTGACATGATCGAAATATAATCAAAAAATAGTTTAGTTGCAATCAAAAGTCGTTGGATGATCATAGAATCATAATATAGGTATGATTATGAATCTTGTAGAACAGAAAGGTAGGATACGAAGAAATCTAATAACGATATAAAAATAAAAGATAAAAAAAAGGTTCAAGAAAGGAAAGGATAAGGACTAACTCAAATTCAAGTGAGCGTGCATGAAATTGCGAAAAATAAAAATCAATAGTCATATGCCAAAAGGACGTAGTCCCTACAATACTCAAAAATCGTATGTATATATGAAGTCATTTTACTGAGAATTTATGCCTCGCCAGTGTACATCTGGCTGTTAAACCCTTGGTTTTATGACTCCAATAAGGATACGATATCGAATACTCTTTCGACTCTATCCAATATTGACATAATAATTAAAAGATTAAATAGGACAACCAAGACATAGTTTTAATAATATTCGACAACCCATGCATACCTGAAATTATTTCAACTTAGGGGTCATGTCTCACCAGTGCGCTGTTGGCTGCCGTGAACCTACAGTCTCTATAAGTCAAGTAAATGGCGACAGTACGCTTCTGTCTTGCCATTGTAAGTCATCAAAATTATTTCAACTATATCCCTAAGAATTTCAAAGGATTTTTTTACAAATTCAACTAGCGGATCATGATTAGGAAAAAAAAGTAAATATCAGTCCTTGAAGTAAAATTATCAATTTTGAAAATCAAACGATTGATTAGGAAAAAAATGATAAGGGAAATATAAATTTATTTTCTATTTCTCTAATATTCAAAGATCGAGGGGAAACATATGTCTTGAATTTTCAAGAACTAACGCAGAATAAATATATGGATAGTTTGATCATGTTAGGCTCAAACACAATGGACGAAAATTAGGGAAGATAATTACTTATGGCCAACGAAAAATGACTAATTGATATGAGTAATGGTGATAATATTTAGAGAGGGGAGAAAAGGTAATTTGAACAATCTATCAAGGTTAGGGATTGAATTCTAAGTTACAGAGTGGATAGTCTACCCATCTTAGGTCATACTATCATATCAAATACAATGGTATATCATTCTATAAAATTCCCTAAGTTAGCTAATCGGGTTAGAATTCAATAAATCCTTGGCTAAATCACATGGCCTATATAGCAATCTTAACTACTCGACAGTCAAATTGAATAAGGGACTCCTAGTCCTAGTCATTCTCTTAAAATCAAATTATTCCTAATTGTGAATGAGCATTTCTTATTCGCAGGCTTGCAGTCGTACGACTAACATAGGTACTACCATAAGTTCGTACAATTTGCAAAAACTGACCTGTATGGGCCACCAAAAAAACTTGTCACGATCCGTACCCGCTTTTCGGGATACGAGTGTGTGTCCAAGCCAGCCTATGCCGCAGTATCGATGGTAGAATTTTGCCTAGACACAATGCTCAAAATCACATAATGCTCATTCACAAAAACTAAATAAAATTTACAATATCCAAAAGTTTACATTTGATTACAAGTACAATGTCCCACAATGTTGAAATTACTACTCAACTATCTAACTAGACTTATAAGGTTGACCTCAGCATATACCCATGTCTCCCAAGAACCTGATGCAAAAGGATAGCCGCGACTAATATGAAAAATATGGTTTCCAGTCAGGAAAGGAACGAGTACAATCCAAGCATGCAGTTCCAAATATATGATAACGACTATAAAAATAGTGAATAGAAATGACATACATGATGACAGAAATAAACTATAAACATAGCACAAAAAATATGGTGAGACTACAGGGACAAGTAAAACATGGAACAAAGAAACATAACCATCTACTTGATTTTAAAGCACACTGTTCGATATGTGATCAGGCTGGTCCACTACACCACACGGGCTACACGGTCTATATTACTTGAAATAAAACACTGGCTGCACGGTCTACATTGCATGAAATAAAATACGGGCTATACAGTCTACATTACATAAAATAAAATACGGGCTATACGGTCTACATTGCATGAAATAAACACGGTCTACGGGGTTGATCACATATCTACTTAGTACGTATTTTTTCACCCGACTACTACACATGGATTAGTCATGACAATAAATTATGAAACACGATAAAATAAAACATGGCATCATGATTAAAATCTATATGATACTAACATGTGTGCTGAACGTGTCAAGAATCAAATATGTATCACTAATCATGCAATTATAGTAATTAACAATACTGAAAACAAGACATGAACTGTACTCGCCTGAATTTTAAATCCTAAAATGTAGGGTGTTGTTACTGACACTCCTACATGTATAAAACAAGACATGAACTATACTCGCCTGAATTTCAAATCCTATAATCATGCAATTATAGGGTGTTGTTAGTGACACTCCTAAAATGTCATACGATACCCCTCTTTAATTTTCTGTCATATAAATTTCAAATCTACCCATGCATTATATTTGACATTAATTTGTACATGTATGGAGGGAGGAGTGCAAAATGACATTTTAGGAGTGCAAATAATATTAATGCATGGATAGATTTAGAATTTGAATGATAGAAAATTAAAAAGGAGTACAGGATGATATTTTAGGAGTGTCAATAATATCACCTTTTAAATATATTTAAAGTAAAATTTGCTATACGTATGTTTATGGTTTAATTATAATTTGTTATAGATTTATTTATATTTTAATTATAATTTGTATGGATATATCTTCTACTATATAATGAGGCTTCAAAACAGCTCACTTTTGAGCCATCTAAGCCGTATATATCATAGTCCATTTTATTTTAAAAAAATTAAATTGTGTAAAAAATTGTTGAAAAAAGTTTAAATTTGTCAACATGGAAAATTGAACTCAACCAAACAAGAAAATACCTCATACCTTAACCACATAAATTAGAAAATATTTGATAATATTCGCTTATTAGAATCAGATCCTTAGTCAAAAAAGTTATATATTATTATACGTGCAAAGTACATGCATTTACTAGTCTATACTATAATGCGGCTTAAAACGATTAAAAAATAGGCCATTCAAGCCATATGTATATCATCAACATTTAAATTAATTAAGAAGAATAATAAAAAGATAACTAAACAACTAACTAAATTAACTAAGCATTTAACTATCTAATATGATCTATTTATAACTAAATAATTCTAACTCAAGTGGTTAAAGTGTGAGGTATTTTTCTTCGTTTTTCTATTTGAGTTCAATATCTATGAATCATAATTTTTTTACAATAAACTCATATTTATTTATTTATTTAATATATTTTTTGTAGGTAATGCACGTGTACATTATTAGTTTGAATAAAAGAGATGATACATATGAATGAAGAGTTTTGTGTGGAAGATAAAAGAGAAAGTTGGTTTTTGAATTTTTATCTTGCGCAAGATTTTTAATTAATTGGTTGATAATTTATAAACAACTAATATGGCTTATTTTGAACGGTTTCCAAGCCGCATTACAATAGTAGAGATAATAATTTAATTACTGACTAGAGTATTTTTTAAAAGAAATTCTGTTAATCTATAAAGAAATTATGTTGTTGTAAAAAAACTAGTATTTTTTTAAAGGTAATTTTTAGAAGAAAAAAATTAGATACATTAATTTTCAATGTGGTAGTTACTTACTACATGATACGTGATGGAATTGGGGATTCCCAAGACCCTTACTTTGGTGTGCGTATTGATCGATAGAAAGTTAAACAGATTTAATATGTGTTTTAATCCTTCATAGGTGGAAACTAGGGTTCACGAATTACACCTGTGGTGGCAAGAAGACCAGTAGTTCCTAGAAATCTCGAGCGGACGACCCCAAGATCTTCTGCATGTATTCCTTCCTCGAGTTGGACATCGTGTGGGCGACGATCTCCCAATATTTTCTTCTCCTTGGTAGCCCTCTCTTTCTCTCCTTACGTGAATCATGAATTTAGAGAAAGCTTCAGATTTCTGATCAGTAATTTGGCGGCCAGAGAATAGAGAATATATAAGCTACAGCAGGGACCATGAGAAGAAATTAGGGTTAGGCCTCCTAACGGATCTAGATATCTCGTATTCAGCCCGAACACACAATCCAGGTCCATTAACAATAGCTCGGTCCACTAATGAGCTATTGTTGCACTACCTCCCTAATCCCAAATTATGTTCATGGGCTCCTTTTATTATATACTCATTTGGCTCCCCATATTAAGATATCGAATGTCCGTCGATCAAATTAAGTTACTGATAACTATATTGATTTGACATCTTTTATCCTTAAGTAGTACCGCTCAACTTTATTTGTCATGTCGGATATAATCCACCTGCAGGGTTTACATGACAATCCTTATGAGCTCCTTAAGGGGACATCATCAACACAATGTATCTGGACATGGATTCCATTATAATCAACAGCCCATCATACATATAATATTATTACCCAATTTATAGAGGTTGTTGACCCATAATGAATCTCACTCTTTCATGAGTCAAAGTAATGCACACTGTATATACATATCTGTTATTATATCCAGATTAAGAGCACAAGCATCCATAATAATAGAGGTGTTTGTTCTCTTATGTAGTCAGTACAAAAGGAATAACCTCAAGTGGTCATGTTCAATACACACAAATGTACTAGTGTAAACCTATAGTCAAGATAGACTAATACCAGATTACACTACAACCTTTCCAATAGATTGTCCAAGTCTATCTAGGTTGTGAACTATTTATATATTCTATAGGGAACTGATAATATGATCTTCCGTGTGACACCACACCATATTATCTACAATATAGAATATCAGACATTTGTATTAACACTTGCAACAAATACAATATGTAAACATTTATCCATATGATTCTCATTCAAAATTTAAGGAAATAAGGTTACTACAAAAGTAAAGCTTTTAGTATATAACCCTAACAATCTCCCACTTATACTTAAAGCATTGCTTTTCAGTATACTGTTACAAATCTTCCACTTATACTTAAAGCCATGTTGCTACACATCTGACTCTCATTCCATCAACAGGACTATCAAAAAGCTTTAGCTGGTAAGCTCATTGTAAAGGGATCAGCTAGGTTGTCGGCTGATGCTATCTTGATCACAGCAACTTTTCTTTTTTTTACGAAATCTTGTATCAGGTGGTACTTGCGCTCAATGTGTTTACCTGTCTTATGGGCTCGTGGTTCCTTCGAGTTTGCAACTGTACTACTATTATCACAATAAAGTGTAATAGACTTAGGCAAACTAGGTACCACATCCAAGTCCAACAAAAAGTTTCTAAGCCAAATCGCTTCTTTGGCTGCCTCAGAGGCTGCCACATACTCAGATTCCATGATGGAATCAGTAATACATTTTTGCTTGATACTCCTCCACACAACGGCTCCACCTCCCAAAGTAAACAAATAACCTGAGGTAGATTTCCTGGAATCCCTATCTGACTGAAAATCTGAGTCTGTATACCCCAAGGGAACTAAATTATCTGCCTGATAAACTAGCATATACTCTTTAGTCATTTTCATGTACTTCAAAATATCCTTTACGACAGTCCAGTGCTCTTGTCCTGGGTTAGACTGATATCTGCTGACCATGTCTACGACAAAGCAGATATCTGGTCTCATGCATAGCATTGCATACATTAAGCTTCCTACTGCTGAAGCATAAAGAATTGCTTTTATGCTCTCTATTTCTTTAGGTGTCCTCGGATACTGCTCCTTTGATGGAGCAATTCCATGTCTAAAAGGTAAGAAACCTTTCTTAGAATTTTGTATACTAAAACGAGTTAGTACAATATCGATATAGGAAGCTTGGGATAAGCCCAACATCCTTTTCTTGTGATCTCGTAGAACTTTGATCCAAGGATGTGACCTACTTCTCCCAAGTCCTCCATATCAAACTGTTTGGATAACCATACCCTTACATCAGATAACACCTTCACATTATTTCCAATGAGCAAGATGTCATCCACATAAAGTACTAGGAACACCACCACATTTTCGTCACACTTTCTGTATACACATGATTCATCCTAACATTGATCAAATCCATAGGATTTTATCACCTGATCAAAACATATGTTCCAAGATCTGGAAGCTTGCTTAAGTCCATAAATGGACTTCTTGAGCTTACAAACAAGATGTTCTTGGCCCTTTTCAATGAACCCGTCTGGTTGCTTCATATAGATGTCTTCCTCAAGACTTCCTTAAGGAAAGTTGTCTTGACATCCATTTACTAAATCTCATAATCGAGACAAGCTACAATAGATAAAAGAATCCGGATAGACTTAAGCATGGCTACTGGAGAAAAGGTTTTCTCATAATCGATACCCTCTTTTGAGTAAAACCTTTTACAACAAGCCGAGCTTTAAAGGTTTCAACCTTACCGTTTGTTCCTTTTTTCTCTTATAGATCCACTTGCATCCAATGGCTTTTACACCAACGGGTGGTTCTACAAGCTCCCAAACCTGATTGGAATCCATAGATTCTATTTCAGATATCATTGCTTTTTGCCAAGACTCTACATCTTTATCTTGGAGTACTTCATTATAGGTACAAGAATCAAAATCTTGTTCCTCAGGGACGAAGTCTGACGACTCTCCCATGAACATATATCTATCAGGTTGTATCACAACCCTCCCACTACGATGAGGCACTATCGGTTGTGATATAACATTTGTACACGTTGTGTAGTTAATTGTGGTTCATCCTCTTGTACTGTTGGTACTGAAGTACTTGGTGTCTCATCTCTCAGTTCTTCTAGAACAACTCTACTTGTGGGTTTATGGTTCATCATATAGTCTTCCTCTAAGAATCGGGCATTGGTGCTAACAATGACCTTCTGATCCTTAGGACTATAAAATAAACCTCATTTCGTTCCTCTTGGATAGCCTACAAACAAGCGTACTTCTATACGAGATTCTAACTTATCTACTTTTTCACTCAGTACATGTGCTGGACTACCCCAAATTCGAACATGTTTCAGACTAGACTTACGCCCAATCCACAGCTCTGTAGGAGTAAGAGGTACTGACTTAGAAGGAACCAAGTTCAAAATATAAGCTGCAGTCTCTAATGCATATCCCCAAAACGAATCTGGTAAATTCGAATAACTCATCATTGATCTAACCATCACCATAGAGTTCTATTCCTTCTTTTGGCTACACCATTCTGCTGGGGCATTCCAGGTGTAGTCAATTGGAATGTAATCCCAGCCTCTGATAAATAATCCCTAACCTCTCCAAAGAGGTACTCACCACCACGATCTGATCATAATAACTTGATACATTTTTAATAACGTTTCTCCGTTTCAGCCTTGTACTTTTTAAATTTCTCAAAGTACTCAGACTTACGGTGCATCAAATAATATATCCATACCTTGAATAATTGTCAATAAATGTGACAAAATATTCGAAGTCACAGGTCCATACAAATCAGAATGAACCAATTCTAACACATCTTTGGCCCCATACCCTTTTGTCGTAAAAGGCCTTTTGGTCATTTTACCTTCCAAGCAGGATTTACAGACTGGTAGTGCCTCCACTTCCAATGAACTCAAAGGTCCATCTTCAACCAGTCTTTGAATCCTTCTTAGGTTAATATGCCCCAATCGCAAGTACCAAAGATATGTTTGGTTTATACAAGAAGGTTCCTTTCTCTTATTTAAGTTAGATGACATATTATTCATTTCCATAAGTTGCATTGTGGGCGAAACAGGATTAATGACATACAGATTATCAACTAACACACCAGAACAGATAAAATATTTATTCTTTCTAATAACAATATTGTCATTAAAATAAACTGAATATCCATCCTTAACTAACATAGAAACAAAAATTAAATTCCTTCTAAGTGAAGGTGCATAAAGACAATCTCTCAATGTCAAAGACTTATTTCTACCAAAGATAAAGTAACATCTCCTAATGCAACGACCGCTACTTTTGTAGTGTCACCCATGAACAAGCATATTTCTCCATCACTAAGCCGTCAAGTTTTCTGGAACCCCTATAATATATTACAGACATGATTAGTGGCTCCTGTATCTACACACAGGTGCTGTTAGATAACACCGCTAAACATGTTTCAACTACTAGTAAATGAGATATACCTTCTTTGTTCCCTTATTTGAGAAGTAGACAGTCAGTCTTCCAATATCCTGACCCTTTGCATTTGAAAGATTTGTCTTTCGGCTTTTTCACAGCGTCTTGAGGTCCCATGCCCTTCTTTGCTGAGTTTGCCTGTTTCTGAATGTTATTCTTCTTCTTACCGCCTTTTGGCTTAGAAGTAGAAGCCTTTTCAGAAACAAAAATATGACCAGTCTGCCTAAAGAGAGATTCAGCATCCTGTAGCTCTTTTACAAAGTTCTGCCAAACTATACAACCTTTTGTTCATGTTGTAATTTAGGCAAAAATTGTTAAAACTTTTAGGCAGAGTCCCGAAAATGATATCGACCTGGGATTCCCCATCGATTTCAGCTCCAAGGATCTCCATCTCATTCAGACGATCCATCATCTTGAGAACATGATCCCTTACGCCCTTAGCCATTTTTGTATTCATCAAACACTTCGTAGCAAACTACCTAGCTGCTCTACTCTGATGTCCGAAAAGTTCCTTGAGGTTATACATCATGTCATAAGCCGTGGCCATGGCCTGATACTGATGTTGCAGTACATTTGATATAGATGCCAGAATGTAACACCGCGCCATCTCATCTGCCTTTTTCTACTTCTTATAAGCCTCTTTGACCTCTTCATCAGAGTTAGCATCAGGCTTAGGTGGGCATTCCTCAATAAGTACATATTTGTACTCCTCAGCAGTCAAGACAATGTCCAGATTACGTTTTCAGTCAATATAATTAGGTCCAGTAAGTTTGTTTTCTTTAAGAATCACCATAAGTGGACTAAAATAACCCATTTTTGAAATCCTGAGAATCACATAAATAAAAATTATGTAGGGCAAAAACTTTTTGAATTAATTAAATATTGATTCCCTTAAAACAATAATAAGAAATTTACCAACACCTTGAACATCATGAATTTAGCATACCACGATAGTGCGGACGTATACAAATTCAACTTTGTTCAAGTAGGTACTACCTATTAATTTTACTATTATGTCAACATAACTTTATGACAAATAAAATTAATATGTTGGTCTTGTTCTGGTCATACAAATAGTAGCAGTGACTCCGATGGAGAGGATATCATTATTTGTATCTAAGTGTATACCATTACTTAATACTAAGTCCATTACCTTGTAATGAGTTCCTTCAGATAGAGAAGTGAACACGTACAAGGTAACTTTCTACAATTATCCCTATAAAAGTTTGTACAGGTGGTCCATAATTATACTCATCCGATATGGAGGAAGGCACTAAAGCCAACGCGCAAGTATAATTACACCACCTACAAACCAGTAATGGAGACCGTAAGATTTATACTAAATAAATATCCTCTCCCACTTAGTTATTTAACAATAAGGGTTTTTCTACTAGTTGATATTATGTCCATGTTGTCTATTATTAATGTAGGCTTAGTTTTTAAAAAAACATCCACACAATAATAAACATGCATAATCAGAAAAAGCAAAATGACAACAAACAAGAGAAAAATGTTCAACTATTATGGTCATCATTCCTGCTCCATTCTCAACTATCCGAATCTAAAATCTGGCACTGCGAAGATCTATTCGGGGTTCGACCTGCCCGGTCAGGTCGCGGGGTTCGGGGTAGCGCCCTAATTTTTTTAAGATTTTGGCTGTCGATTCCTTCATCGAAAACCATCCGTCTACTTCTGGACTGCTTAAAACCAGCATCTCATCCGACGTCAGAAATAGCCACCATCACCATCACGATTGATAAAAAATAATTAAGATTACATCAATCCTATACCACCCAAAGGAGTTCACACATAATCTAGATTAAAAAATAAAATTACAAGCACGATCAACCCTCGTGATTTTAATTACATCCATAGCAACAACAACATCCACGACATGTCCGTATTTTAAAATAATCATAAAAAAAACATGCATTAGACCATAATAGTTGGATCTAAGATGCCTGCAAAATCAAGTTAGAACAGATCTACAACTACTGACTATTACACAACACAAGTTTTATTGGATAACATGGACGTATCAATTAATACGCAGATCCAAAGTGGCTCTGATACCAATTGATGGAACTGGGGATTCCCAGGACCCTTAATTTGGTGTGCGTATTGGTCGATAGAAAGTTAAACAGATTTAATACGTGTTCTAACCCTTCATAGGCGGAAACTAGGGTTCATAAATTATAACTGCGGTAGAAAGAAGACAAGTAGTTCCTGGCAATCTTGAGCAGACGACCCCAAGATCTTCTGCATGTATTCCTTTCTCGAGTTGGACGTCGTGTGGGCGACGATCTCCCAACCTTTTCTTTTCCTTGGCAGCCCTCTCTTTCTCTCCTTACGTGAATCACGAATTTAGAAAAAGCTTTAGATTTCTGATCAGTAATTTGGCGGTTAGAGAATAGAGGATATATATATATAGGTTACGGCAGGGACCATGCTCCTAACGGATCTGGATATCCCGTGTTCAGCCCGAACACACAATCCAGGCCCATTAACAATAGCTCGGTCCACTAATGAGCTATTGTTGCACTACCTCCCTAATCCCAAATTATGTTCGTGGGCTTCTTTTATTATATGCTCGTTTGGCTCTCCATGTTAAGATATCGAATGTCCGTCGATCAAATTAAGTTACTGACAACTATATTGATTCGACATCTTTTATCCTTAAGTAGTACTGCTTAACTTTATTTGTCATGTCGGATATAATCTACCTGCAGGGTTTATATGATAATCCTTATGAGCTTCTTAAGGGGACATCATCAACCCAATGTATCGGGACATGGATTCCATTTATAATCAACAGTCCATCATACATATAATGTTATTACCCAATTCATAGAGGTTATTGACCCATAATAAATCTCACTCTTTCATGAGTCAAAGTAATGCACACTGCTTATACATGTCTGTTATTATATCCGGATTAAGAGCACAAGCATCCATAATAACAGAGGTGTTTGTTCTCTTATGTAGTCAGTACAAAGAGAACAATCTCAAGTGGTCCTGTTCAATACACACAAAGTGTACTAGTGTAAACCTATAGTCAAGATAGACTAATACCAGATTACACTACAACCTTTCCAATAGATTGTCCAAGTCCATCTAGGTTGTGAACTATTTACATATTCCATAGGAAAATGATAATATGATCTTTTGTGTGACACCACACACCATATTATCTACAATATAGAATATCAGACATTTGTATTAACACTTGCAACAAATACAATATGCAAATATTTGTCATATGATTCTCATTCAAAATTTAAGGAAATAAGGTTACTACAAAAGTGATGTTTTTAGTATATAACCCTAGCAATACGAAGAAATTTAGATTAAGAAAGGAATGTAAGAATGAAGGAATTGTTTGACAATTAAATTGCATATCTTATTAAACTCCTTTGGGCTATATATATAGCCATACAACTAGTAGGCAAAACAAAATGCTAAGGAATAGAAAATGCTAAAAAACAGGAAAAGGAATAGCACCTAAATAATAGGAACTGCTAAAAAATAGGAAAAGGAATAGCACTCATGTAACAAACTCAACCAAGTCTTCCATCTTGTAGATTGGCACGTATCATTCCCCACCGCTTAAGAATCCTTGTTCACAAGGATGAAATCAGGATATGTCTTCGTAAAATGCCACTCATTCTCCTAAGTTGCGTCTTTCGATGGTGCCCCGACCCATTTCACAAGGATTTCACATTTTGGATGGTATTTACCCTTGCGGATCACACGTCGATCTAAGACAAGTTCGGGTTGTGGAAGGACCGCCGAAGTAGCCGAGACAGGAGGAAGTTGGGTGGAGGTTGGAGTGACTGGACCCAAATGCTTCCTTAACAAACTGACATGGAACACATCATGAATTTGAGAACTAGGAGGCAAAGCCACTTTATAAGCCACCGGACCCACCTTCTCAATGACTTTGTATGGACCAAAGAAATGTAGGGCGAGCTTCATGGAGGCCCAAAAAACTACAGAAGACATGTTATATCGCAGCTCACGTAAGATGGTATCTCCACTACAAGAAATACAGGTTTCCGTGACAAGTAATTTGTGACAAGTGTCAAACTTGCCACTGAAAGAGATATTTTTGTGACAAATAATTTTTGTTGGCACTCATAATTTGATTCTGTGACAACAGTTTTTTTTCCATCACACAGTTAAATCATTTAGTAGCCATGTTTTTATTGGTCGTCACTTAATATTGTCACTGAAATAAAATTTAAATTTTATACTTATGTCATAGACAAGTTATGTGTGATAAGTGAAAATACTTGTCACTTAAGGGTTTTTTTATAGCTACAAGAAAATATTATTGTCACATAAAAGTATTAGCCACAAGATTAAAATTTTATTCTTGTCACTTAAAAGTTTCTTTTAGTTACCAAATAATTGTTTGTCACACAAAAGTATTAGTCACAAAGAAGAAATTTATTTCTTGTAACAAAAACTTAAAGTAATTTTTAAAAAAATTAAATAAACAAAATATTCTAATTTTGATACTGTTTTGACATTAATATTAAATTGTAATCGAATTTGACCACACCAACAAAAAACTCTCATTTGCTACAATCTTTTACGAGGGTTCTCAAAAAAAGTAGCAGTTACGACAAAATAAATCGTTCCATCAGAAATATATTATAAAAGTCCATACTAATTTCGAGGTATAAAGAGCACTCGAAAAGAACTATTTTTTGGTCGAAATTGTTCAACAATAGGCAGAATTTGTTGGTTCCAATACTATTTTAGATTGGAATAATTCTTTCTTGAAAAAAAAGGTATTATTATTTATGAGGACAAATTGGACCAGTCGAAACTAGTAGACTAATTCAGGGACTTTACAATCAAAATAAAAAAAACTAGTAGACTAATTACGATGACATAAATTTTGTTAGTAAAATAATACTTTTATATATTTTGTTATTAATTGAATGGTACATGTTGAATTTTTTGAGGTCCTCATCAAACCCTTCCCCACTCCTCTCCTCTCTCTCCCTTCTCAAAACTAATCTTCTTCAATCCATCTTCTTCCCTACTCATTTTTTTTTCCAAAACCTAACCTGTACCAAACCCTAACCTGTCCTAAACTCTAACCCTAGAAACCCCCTTATCCTCCCATCGCAAACCCTAGACTCTTATTATTTCTTGATTTTTTTCAGATAAGGAAGAAAGATGGTGAAGGGGAAGACACGGATGAAGAGGATAGAGAACGAGACGAGCTGGCATGTGACCTTCTCGAAGAGGCAGAGCTCTCCATCCTCTGCGATGCGGAGGTGGACTCATCGTCTTCTCGCCCAGGGGAAGCTCTTCGAGTTCCAGGTTCCTTATTTTTCTTCTTTTTCTTTTCCGTTTTTGTTCTTCCTTTATTCCCTTCTACGAGTTCTTCATAGGAAAGCTCCCAGTGTTCTTTTCCCTTCTATTTGTTTTTTTCCATTATTTATTTTGGTCTTTGTGTCAGCTTTGGTTAGGGTTTGGTGGAGAATAGAGAATTTTTTTGGGATAGGTTATTTAGGTGGGATAGGTTATTTAGGGTTTCGAATTGTTCTTGAAAAATTCTCATTGTGTCGATTTGATTTGGCTTGCTATCTGTTTGAAGAAATGCCATGAAAAAAAATGATGCCCATATGTATTGATGACAAACTGGAGCAGTTGAATGGTTCATCAAGCTCTAGCCACTTTAAGCAGATTTAAATAATTACTAGTATGTATTCACGTATGCCTTGCACGTATTTCATAATACTTGAAAAGAGTAAATAATAGGCTGTTTAATTTTTTTCTTCTTTGATAGCTAATTATATAACTATCCATATTAAATTTGATAAACAATTTTAATTAGTTAACATAGATGAGGGCATTTTGGGAACAAAAACTTTTACAGTGAAGTCTACTTTTCTCATTATCTAGTAGTATAAATGTAGATACATCCCTTGAATTCAGCTCTTAGTATATAAAATGGGTCTTTTACATGCATGGGGTGTGTTTGAAATAATATAAATGTATATAATTCGATCCTAACTAAAGTTTTAGTCAGTGGTAGGGACTTCAACAATTAACAATTTACGAGTATCGAATTGCTCATCATACAATGCACCAAGCAGACGAGGAGGTAAAGTGTCAAACTTGTGTATACTCTTTAGTTATTAGACTTCTTGACCTTAGAATTTGAATAAAAGAAAAGTATTAAGAGATTGTATCAATTATGTATTGAGTGATCAATTATATTACATAAAAATAGCTAGAAACATGCATTTTAAACTAAGAATAAATCAGAGAAAGAGACCCGGAGACAAGGTTACTGCTAGATGGGCTAATCGATTAATATAAATTTGTAATGGATACATCTCCCGCTAACTATTATATTAGCAATGCATAGGAGTCTGTCGCTAGTTAACCTCACTGTTGACCCATTTCTAGTAGTGACTAGAAAGAAAAGGTTTGGGAAGTTCCATTAGCTTCCTCTGCAGGAAGCAGACAAATTTCACTTCATAATTTATAAAGAAAAGAAGCAAAGATGAACCATTCTTTCCTACAGAGTTCATTTAATGACTTGGTTTAGCCTTTTCGTTAACTGTTGTCTATGCAACAAACTGTTGAATTTGGGGTTTAGAATGGAAATCAATTACAGAAATTTGAGTATGAAGTCTGAGCTCTGAACTCTGAAATCCAAAGCAACAGTTTTCTTAAATATTGTGGGATTGAAGGATTATGTGGTAGTTGAAGGACAAGTCCAAAAATCAAGATAGACCCAGCTATCCTATAGTTACATACATGATATGATTTTCTTGAGCCCGTTATTACACATATGATATGCCAAACCAAAAATATGAAGAAACATGATAATGTCATGTGTCAGGTTATGTGTCCGTATCATAGTAGATGAAGAAACATGTCCATGCAACTTGTTCAATCATTTCAAAAGCAATGCAGCTAACAATATTGAAACTAATACTCATTAGATCAATATCCAAGAAACCAACATTCAACTCTTATTACAGAATCATAGGAAATAGTTCATTAGACATTTAACTCATCAATATATATAATAACCCAAAGAAAATCGAATATCATAGAAAGCTTATATATTATGTGGTAGTTATCGAATAGTTCATTAGACATTTCAAAAGCACTTTTTAGGAACGAATTTTCGGCTAATTTTGCTTCATTAGTAATACTTTGCTGGTGTTTCAAAATTGGAACACTTTTTAGTTGTTCCAGGAAAGTGCTGTAAAAATTAATTGAAACATTTTTTAGGCACGCTTTATTGGTGTTCCAAAAGTGGAACACATTTAAAGCATTCCAATAATCATTTCTTGCAACACTTTATTTCCATTCCAAGAAATTTGGCAGCCCAAAAATAGGCATGAAAAATAGGTGTTCCTGAAATTATTTGGAACGAAATTTTGCTGTTCCAAAATGACCATTTTGGTGTAGTGTGTGTTTCAATGTATAATGACAATGACAAAAAAAATTCTTGTGACAATTGATTTGCCACCAAACATATAAAGTGTAAACTACGGTGACAACATTTATCTTCACTAAACATAAAAGTATACAGTGACAACAATAAAAGTGTTACTGCAAGTGTTTACAATGATGACATGTACTTGTCACTAAACACATACGTTTATTGTGACAATAATAAAAGTGTTACTAAATTTTTTTTTTTATATCAAACATCGTCACAGAAATAATTTTTATTTTTTAAAAAATATATATTTATTTTTAGTTACAATAAAATGCTGTTTGTACAATACTGTGCGTCACGTATAACATTTTTAGTGACGCATTTGTTGTTACGGAAAGTATACTATCACTGACAACATATTCTTATCACAGTAGAAAACTTTCTGTGACGTCTTTTAGTCGTCACTTATTCTTTTAGCTACGGAGGTATATGCTACGAAAGTATGTCGTCACTGTACTCGTCACAGAAGATGTGTTGTGACGAGTTTCATAACTTCTGTGACAACTTTATATGTCACAGAAATCATGTTTTCTTGTAGTGCTCGGTCACGAAGGTACTCATCGACTGCTTGGATGCGAGAAGTGCCTGGTATATATGCCAGTAGACTTGGAGACGGAATGCTGTAAACAGCTTCGAAGGGTATCATCTTGGTGGAGGAGTGAATGAAAGTGTTGTAGCTGAACTCGGCCCAAGGAATCCATTTGAGCCATTTCTGCGACTGGTCCCCTGCAAAACAACGTAAATATTGCTCCAAAGTGCGATTGACAACTTCTGTTTGGCGGTCGGATTGAGGGTGGTAACTTGAGCTCATACACAGCTTGGTTCTTTACATCTTGAGCAGTGTGTGCCAGAAGGAACTGATAAACACCTTATCCCGGTCGCTAACGATTGATGTCGAAATACCGTACAGGTGAACCACGTAGGCAACAAATGCCTTGGCGACAATTACGGCCATGAATGGATGTTTCAAGGCTACGAAGTGAGCATATTTTGTCAAGCGGTCAACAACGACCATGATGGAAGTCTATCCATTAGAAGATGGTAACCCTTTAATAAAGTCCATCGAGACATCAGTCCACATTTGAGTAGGGATGGGTAGTGGTTGAAGCAACCCCGACGGCTTCATACAATCGATTTTGAACCACTGACAGACATCACATTGTCGTAAAAATTCCTGCACCGCCTAGCGCATATTAAACCAAAAGAAACTCCGTTTGATACGGGATAGAGTTTTATGAAACCCAAAGTGCCCACCTATGGGTGACGAATGATAGTCAGACATTACCCTCGAAAGCAAGGAGGAGGTGGGGCTCAAATAGACTTTGTCTCTTTTGAACCACACGCCATCACGTTGGAGCAGCTTGTGCGCGGCTTGAGTAGGGTATGTAACTCCTCTTCCCAAAAAATTTTGTAATATTTTTTATTATTTATTTGATTTATATGGTGTTTTTTGTAGAAGTTTATAAATAATTAATTAGTTAATTATTATGGTAGATGACTTTAGTCATGGTTATGATTGGGAGCACAAGATGACTAGGAATTGTGACACAGATAGTGCAGTGGCGTGCCTTGACTAGTGTTTTGGCCCTGGTAGGGCAGCCGAGCCATAATGTTGTCCTAACTAGAAAAACTAGGCCAAGTTGCGACTTAACCCCTATAGATGATTTAACTAGTTATTAATTAGATTACTAATTTTTAGGAGACCCGATTGTATCAAATTGGCCCAGACTGGACCCAAACCAAGCCCAAGCCCATGTAGTCGGGTAGTGCGTCCATAAACGTCCGTGTCAATACATATTTTGACAGTGTACTTCGCATCATATTCTCAATGGTCTAATAAATATTTTTTCCTAAAATAATTGTTACTGTATATAATATCAATATTATTGAAATTGGTGGGATAATATATTTTTAGAACTATGATAACTTGCTAAATATATTTATTAAGAGGATATATAGGTACATGTGTATTCTTATATGCATAAATAAAATATAGTGTAATATGATTGTACATACATGTCCCGGCCATGCGCATGCGCCGACTACCATTGTGGCGGCCATGCGCCCACTCATCGGGGCGGGCGACTATGCGCCCTTGGTTGGCTATGTGCCCCCTCTACGTTATGCACCCCCGTCTACCCTCTAAGGAGGACATGCGCCACTCTCTCAAGGGGAGTCCACGCGCCCCCTACTGCAGGCCTATGCGCCCTCTTCAGCGACCTTGCCTATCGAAATTTCCCTCGAGCATGCGCCACCGGTGGGCGAGAAGGCTACCCCCTCCTCATTATTTCCCACTCACCATGCGCCCAGCCCTAAGATCGCTGACGGTCGCATGCTACCTGTAGCTCCCCTTCCCGAAAATTTAGAAATACTTTCTTTATTTTATTAATTAAATATTTTTGAGGTTATTTAGATTTATGGAGATTACTATATAGGTATATATATATATATGAATATACGGGTACATATATTTTGTGTAAATATATATATATATATATATATATATATATATATTATATATATATATATATATATATATATATATATATATATATATATAGTAGGGAGAGGAATATAACATTTAGGAATATATATTTTTGTGTAAATATTTGTACTTGTGTATATAAACATATATATATATATATATATATATATATATATATATATATATATATATATATATATATATATATATATATATATATATACATATATAAAAAAAAAAATATATATATATATATATATATATATATATATATATATATATATATATAAATATATATATATATATATATATATAATATATATATATATATATATATATATGTATGTATATAAATATATTGCGTATGTGTATGTATATATATAAATATATATTGTTTATGGGTATATGTGTATTCATATATATATAAACATTATGGTATATACATACACAAGTATTTATGTGGACACATATAAATATACATGTATTGGTATATAATAGATAAGGTAAATGAAATAGGAAAAAGAAATAAAAAAAAAACCACACAAAGGAAAATCTTCCCCAGCCTGGGCTCGGCCCAAGGCCAGCAACCCAGTCTCCTTTTCTGAACCGAGCAGTAAACCTTCCCCCCCCCCCCCCCCGATTCTCTGTATAACCGTTCATAATCGACGGTTATATATATAAGGTAATCGAAGAATTATAAACCCTAACCCCGAGTCTATCCGAGGGCACCGCCACCACCCCTAGCGGCGTGGCCGCGCGCGTCCACAGCGCCACCGGTAGGCCAGGCGTGGGAACGGCCCGTGCGCAGCCTGAGACCAGGAACGACGATAGCAGATCACCCCAAACTCCTCTCTTCGTGGCACGATTTTCGTTGCCTCGCTGCGTCGTTTCGCGCGTCGTCTTCACAGGTACATCGACAACATAACAAACTCCTAGCCCCTTTAGATCGTTTGATTTTATCTGCTCTAGGTTTCCCGAAAGATCGACTCTAAGTTGACAAAAATCCTGTTCGTAAACAGGGTATTGTACCGTCCCAATGACCTGTTTGGAAGGCCGTTTCTGGTCGATCCAGTGCGAAAGCTTGGAACCTATTTAAAGGGACTTATAGACAACCTAACCAGCATTCAAACCCTGTTTATAGATTATTTTTATAATCAATAGATGCTAAGATAAATCGACTCGAAAATCAAGAAAAACCATAAAAAACAGTTTTCAAAAACTAAAAAATTGTCCGATACGACGTGCGTCCCGCCATTTTGGGCAACGTAGTCACGAACTGAAGGCATCGAAAGGTGCGTAACGGCTTCGTAGTCGTGTGAGCTTTGACGGAATTCAAATTGGTCGCGTGTGCGCGACGAATTTGATACATATCTGTCGGAATCGCCCCATATCCGTGCAATACAAATTCAGTCATAACTTTGTGTACGCTCGTCAGATCGAGACGAAACTTGCACCAACAGGACCATATCGTCTTTCTGGTCCAGTATGCCAAGTTTGGTCCAATTCTGAGACAGTTGAATCGTACGTCGTTTTGTGAGCCCCACGGTCCCACTCAACGGGCGATTTTGTGCACGGGCTGCCGGAATCCAACTCTGGACATACGGTTGGATTTGTATCGGAAAACCGGATTCGTAGACATATAGTTTGATGACTTTAGAGACCGTTGACTCTGGCACGCTTTTCGGTGCAAAGCGGGTCCAACGGCGGACATCGTTTTTGCTCGAAATTACCGTTTTGTCCCTGTGTCCAGAATTGGACTTAAGGACAGGCAATCCTAGCTAATTTGACTATTCTGAGAATGTTGGTACTATTTATTTCAGCATCCGGAGACTTCTGCATGTGTTGACTGATTGTGGCTCATTGAGTGGTATATTATTTTTGGTTTTACCAGCTAAGGACCTCAGGCAAGTGCACTTTCTGATTGCTTTCCGATTCATAGTAGTCTTTTCATTTCATGTCTATACATATATCTTGCTGCTTGTTGACACGCTCGTCACACGGAGTAGTCGGGAGGGGAAATATCTTAGTATATATGTGGACTACCCAGAACTATCCCAATATGTCTAATCGTGAATAATAGCAGCTGCACACGACACGTGTAGTGAGCCGTATTTACCCCTTAGCCGTTCACATATCGAAACAGATATTTCAAACCACCTAGGTAGATGTCTTTTATTTTTCCTTTACATCTCTATCGTGCTATGTCATCAGTTATCTTCCAGTTTTTACCTCTTATATGTTATTTTCATGTCTTGTTAATTCTATTGTGTTTTCGCATTGCCATCGGTTTGTGTACTTGTTCCATTCCTGACTGAAAACCAACATTTTTTTGGTTTAGCCGCGATCACTCTTAACACTGGGAAGGCTTGGGTATGCTGAGGTCAACCTAGAAATAGAAAGCGATTGTATAAATTTCATTTATTGTAAAACCTTGTATTTTCTTTAATTATAAATATTGTAATAAATGTATAAATGTGAATGAGCAGCAAACGTTATTTCTTGAGCATTTATTTCTTGCGGGCTTGACAGCGTTCTACCGCCGACTCTGCGGCGTAGGCTGGCTTGGACACGTCTCGTATCCGAAAAGCGGGTGCGGATCGTGACAAATTTTTGTGGTGGCCCATGCAGGTCAGTCTTCGCAAAATATTACGAACTCGTGATGGTACGTTAGTCGTACTATTGCGAGCCTGCATCCAGGAAATGCTCATTCACAATTAGGATTAAAATAATTTAAGAGAATGAATAGGACTAGGAGTCCCTTGTTTAAATTGACCGATTGGGTAGTTAAGGTTGTGAGATAGACCATGCTATTTAAGAATTATTAAATTTAGATAGCTTGCTAGAACCCTATAGGTACACTCTTACTTTGATATGACGATATGATTCCATGTGGATACACTATACACTTGGTTAGTTAAATTTTCCCAGAATTAAAGCTATAACCTTGATAACCTGCTCAATTTCCTTTTGCTCTATTTAGATATAAACCTTATATCATAAATTAGAATTGTCTATTTAAATTCTATTTTGCTGTAAGGAATTGATTTATAATTACTGATTCTGTTATTCGTATAAAATCTCGAGGTAGATTGATTCGAGATTTCCCTCAACCAGTGAAATGCATATGAAATAGATACTAGAATGTTTGCATTCCTTTCGTCTTTAGTTATTTCCTCCATGTTGACTCTTTTATTTCAAGTGTTGTGACTGGTAGGACAAATATCTACGCTTTTATTGTTAGTCAACTTGTTCGAAATCTCTAGAAGCTCATGAATTTTTATGATACGGTTAAAAGAATGTTAGTTAACTAATAATGGTTAGACAGCAGCACACTGTCGTCAATTAGTTGAGAGTGGAGAATGTGGGTTCACTGCAGCCAGCAGCGCACTGACGATGCACAACCCATAGAATTGAAATCCTTTTGAAGAATTGTAGGTTATGGATCATTGCTAAAACTATATCCTAGTTGATCTCTTTAAATCTTAGATACCCTTGTGTCAATGTAAGGTAGAGTACCTGATAGCCTATCATAATTGGATCATGGAGCCAAGGGTTTGCCACAGCCAGAGTATACGGGCGAGGCATAATTCTCGGTAAAATGATTTAAGACGTTATTACAAGTTTAGCATATTATAGAGGATAGAAAAGTCCCATGCCCTCTAAGATCCAAGGCCAATACTAGTAGAAGTTCTGTAGCATCTCTCTCAACCTCGTATTATGTGGTCCTTGTGATCTATTAACGAGATAATTGACTGACACTAATAGGTTTACTTAGAATATAGAATTCAGAAGTCCTTAACCCATTAGTCGACCAAAGCCTTAGGGATAAGAAGATAATAGGTTGACTGTATAGGCAAGAACACCAGGTAAGGATTTGATTTTCTTAAAACTCGAACCACTTGTACCTTTCCAAAAATCTTGCCTACTTATATTTTTACTATCTTGACCAATGCTGCTATCACAGCCTAGTTTTGCAAGCTTACTCTTTTAACGAGCTTGATTCAAGACATGTTTATTGGGGACGCCCGCTAACATATTGTCTAATCATAATCATTGTATTACGGTCTGATCAACCATGATGCAATTGGTTCGCTTTTCATCTAATTACCCTACGTAGATTGAGATGTAGATGTCTCTAGGATCTCATCCGCGACTGCCTTGACAATTTCTCTTGAATTATGCATTCGCCTTTTGAATCACGAAATTATATTCAGTGACATCTCCCTAGAACTCTTTATTATTTTGCCTTCCACCGATTTGGAAAGATAAAAGCTCGTGATTAGTAAATAGAATACAGAGTATCCCCGTGGCTATGATAGTTGTATATATGAGTGTAGCTACCATCGGCCAGCCATGTGATTGAGTTACTCGTCCTCCCTTCGACACTAAACCTGCTATCTTAATCTTTTAGTCATTGGTGTCCGAGAATGACTAGGATCTTTCTCTTGATCAAATGCCAACCGAGGAGACTACCTATTCTCCAGAGACCAAATATTGTGAGCCTCTAATCATGTGTTTGAAGTTTGGTTTAACTAGAACCCTTGTGACAATAGTCTGGCAGGTTCGACACCAATAGAAGTTCACGACCCAATCGTTAGAAACCTTTTTACCTTAAAGTTGGTTACCCCGTCAATAACTCTTGTATACTATGGATGTGTATGTTTCTCTATTTCATTGATCCTGTGTCATTGTACACACTCGTTTCCATTTATTGAGGAACGATCCTTGACTTGACTTATATCTATCGTACCCCGTTACGCCTCGCCTTACTCTTTATTAACAGGAGTCGAGGTGCAATACCCGGACCTTAGAATTCCTCTAACCTCATTATTTCTAAAACCATATCCTAGCTTCTAAGGTGGGTAGACTGTAAGCCTTCTAAAATTTTGGGATATACAAGGATAACCGATTGATTAGAATAATTCCCATTAGAATGATAGTTAGTGCCCCATGGACTCCCACTTTCCATTTAGACTATTTTGTGTCTCCGACCGTGTCATTAATATTCGGAGCACGAGACCAGCTGTTACATTCCAATGAACTTCATATGCAAGACCTAGACAAGTCCACCTTCATCTAGGTATATCATGTCCCACTCAAACTCGTCCCCTTGTACTCTATTTTTATAGTACGACTTTTAGGTCAAAAGGACTAGCTATAACCCTTACCATAACACATGTATACTTTCTGACTTCTATTAGAGCCTCAGCCTTGACTCAATTCATTCGACCCAATATATGGTTGTGACCTACTCGAAATCCACTATGCACATGCCACTAGTATGCCACCCAATTGAGACCTCATGTGCTACTTAAACATAAAAGTCACCGAAAGCGCATTTTGAGCTTGAGAGACCTAGCTAACTAACCTGACGGGCAACTAACTCAACCCTTTGGATAGAAACCTATTCTAGAATACCCTAATCTAGTAGAAATAATTTTATCATTAGAATCTTGTCCAGTCCATATAAATTGCAATCCAAGGTTCACCCAACCAACGAGGGATGTCCAAATTAGGAAGCCCATTAAGACCCAGTAGAACCCATCCATGCATACCACCATATTTGGACTATAGAACTGAACTATTTGAAATCGGTCCCTGTATCTATTATGTAATCCCCATCCCTTATAATGTGAATCCATTCGTAACCTTTATCCCATCTACCTGGAAGTCACGATACGATCTTGTATTATATTCATATTCATTGCTCGTGTGTTTAAATAACCACAGAAAAGATCGCAATCTTGGTTCTGTTCTATTTTGGAATCTTGTTTAGAACTTCAAGAACAAAATTTCAGTATTACGTGGACTGCAAGCTCCTCTAAGAAACAAAAGGTTCTTCGAATTGGCGAGTGACTAGACTAGAGTAGCCAATTTAGCAAATAAGTCAATGGTTCATAAACTCTCTTTCTATCTGTACTATTGGACATTTTCTACCGTCCTTGAAACTTCACAATTGCTCTTAATTATTCTCCCTTATCTTTCTGTCCTGTCTATTTCAGAAGATGAATGGTCATGCTAACTAGAATTTGTCAATATATTTTGGCTACTCGTATGAATTCGTTGCTTGTTAAAGTTTGGGTTGCTTGATAAATAGGAGCAGATTATGGATGCCATATGCCTAAAAATTTGTGGGTAGGTGTCACCCTCATTTTCCGTATTTTCCGTATTTCGTATTTATACTCGTATCTGGATTTTGGCATGTATTTTTTTTATTTTTCTCAACTTATGGAATTTCAGTATTTCTCGTATTTTGGGTTTTGTCATGGCTCGGTTTTAATTGGTTTGGATTGGTTTGGGTTGGTTTAGTTGGGTTTAATAGGTATTGGATCAACATAGCCGATGCTCCACCCTCATCCCCACCACAACTCCCCCTCTTTATAACCCCCACCTACCTCTCTCTCTTCACTACCACCACCATTTATTTTCTTCTTCTTCTTCTTCTCCTTCCTCCACAACTCTCCACCCATAGGCAAGTGCATCTTACCACTACATGAGAACCCTATTTTCTTGGTCCATTAGCTAGATTAGGACATGGTGATCAATATTAGTTCTTGGCTTTTTGTGATTTGGTGTCTCCATTGCTCTAGATCTAAGTTTTCCTATTTTCAGATTTTGTATGGTTTGATCTCTTTAAGTTGGATTTTCATGGGTTTTGGTGTTTCCAAGTGGAAGAGCATTCAGTTTCACTCCAGTTGGAACCTTGGAAATCCGGATTTGGAGTTCGGATGGCTAAGTTGTGATGCTTTGAAGCTTTGGGTTCATTATGGTGTTCTTGCTGTTTGGAGAAGACAGTGAACAGTGTGCAGAGCTTCTTAGCTTACGCCACTGAGCCTTGGATACGCTTCCTGTTGGAAGCATGTCTCCTGTGTGCGTGCTTTTGTGCGTACGCAGACTTGAGCGTGCGTGACTTTTTATGTACGCTGCTCCCTTGAGCGTGCGTAACTTTTCATGTACGCTGCTTTCCTTGAGCGTGCGTGACTTTTCATGTACGTTGCTCCCTTGAGCGTGCGTGACTTTTCATGTACGCTGCTCCCTTGAGCGTGCGTGACTTTTCATGTACGCTGCTCCCTTGAGCGTGCGTGACTTTTCATGTACGCTGCTCCCTTGAGCGTGCGTAACTTTTCATGTACGCTGCTCCCTTGAGCGTGCGTGACTTTTCATGTACGCTGCTTCCCTTGAGCGTGCGTGACTTTTCATGTACGCTGCTCCCTTGAGCGTGCGTGACTTTTCATATACGCTGCTCCCTTGAGCGTGCGTGACTTTTATATACGCTGCTTCCCTTGAGCGTGCGTGACTTTTTATGTACGCTGCTCCGCTTGAGCGTGTGTGACTTTTCATGTACGCTGCTCCCCTTGAGCGTGCGTGACTTTTATGTACGCTGCCCCTGACCCCTTGCTTAACCTATTGGCTCTTGGAGTTTTGGTCTTAATTTTTAAGCTTGGCTCTTCTATAGCCCTGTATATTGATATTTTATTAGATACTTTACGTCCATTTTATATCCTTACGCCTTTTGTCCTGAACTTGATAATCACGAATTTACTGGATATGTTTGGAATTGATAATTGAGTATGACCTGATAAGTGGCCCGTCGTGGCGCACTCCTGACTAGTACACTTGATATGATAACCTGACCTGATACATCTTGAATAGCTGTTGCGACGGCTACCTGACATGACATGACCTGTATAATTAATCCTGATACCGTGGACGATTGTGCTTGTACAAATAATCCAGTCATGTCTTGCATCATGTCTAAGAGGGGACTCCTGAGTACCACGGTCAGGAATACCTACTGAATTGGACTAAGGTTAATGATTAGTATAATTCACTAGTCATGAAGAGATGTTCCCCAGTTACAGGCGATCCCGTTATCCCGGCCGCAAATGATTGGACTTGTAGCCTGCCGACGAATAGGGCACATTTCCAGTCCACTGTTATGTGGGGCACCCACCATTGTCACTTAAATAATTGAACTCTTTTGTCACTATAATGTATTGTACTCTCCAGATTGTCACTATAATGATTGCCTGGATAACCTGGATAGCTGCAGGGCCTGTGACTACCTGGAGCATCTCATTGCATCTTGCTAGTAACTAGGATTGTGATAACCCTAGTTAGTTAATATAGAAAGCCGTAGGCAATGATTGGCCGTGATTGCTTGGATGGAGTCTAGTCCAGTATAGGGTTGTCTAGAATTGATTGATTGTAAGATTGTACCAGAATGACTGAGAGATTGTCACTATAATGATTGTCACTCCAGATTATCACTATAATGATTGTCACTCCATATTGTTACTTGACCTGATTTCTTATATTTATCTTGCCGATAAATGGTGAGAGAAACCAAGTTCCGTTCAGACGAAGGGTTACAACCCCAGTCCTTTTTTGGTTTACGGGTTGTAACCTAGCTATCTGAATAGTCCCATGGTTATCTTATCGTATATCATCCTGTCATGCTTTTCCATATGTTCTGTCTTTTAGTGATACTATGCAAGATTGTCTTTTATATTTACCCATCATGCTTTTCTTAAATTACTGTCTCTTATTATGTAATTATATTATTGTGCTAATTTGCTGGCTTTGGTTCTTATTTTGTGGCCTCCTTTGTGGCACTTGCTCTTCCTGGGGTCTGACCCAGCTGGTTTTGTATGGCCAGATACCGGAGCAGCAACAAAGGATCTACCTGTCTTCCAGCCCGATGGTGGTCATCAGGCGTAACCAGGGCATCGAGTGGGTTTCTTTTGTTCTCCCACTGTAATATTGTAAATTATTCTTTTGAGGCATTTAGCCGACGAGCAAGTGTTAGCTCGATTGTACTTACTTACTGTCTGCCTACGGGCTGTAACATGATTGACAAGCCCCGGGAGTTGATCATGTATGACTGAACTCTTGCTAGTCCTCACATTTTGTAATGACTAGCTTCATGATCATCTGGATATGTAATGTTTGGGACGCCTTACAATTGTATATTTGGAGATCTGATATCTTGTGATTATTATTAGTTGGTTGAGATTGAGATAATAGGCTATTTTATGACCTTAAGAGACTGATGGATTATAGTGAAACCCTCACATATCTAGAAAGCCGTGACCATATAGCGATGTAGATTCCATTCCGTTATACGTAGCTGGCTATGTCTGCCCCCGCTCTCCAGTATTCTGGTTCTGGGGCGTGACATGGTTTAAGTGGTGGCCTATACAGGTCTTGTTAATTAAGATGTGTGAGGGTTTACCGAATAGATGTCTCAATCGGTACTCGCCCTTGATCTCTGCTCGTATCCTCTTGATTCCTAAAAATTCTTGTCCTGATCACATGCTTGTAATCGTTGATCTGTCCTGGTCCTTCCTTATTGTTCCCATGTCGTCTTCTTCAGCGGCATTGAACCTGGACCTGCCGACCAGCAAGGTGGATCACCTCTCGTGGACCAGCAGCAACCAGAAGATCAGGCCCAGCACTCAGAAACAGCCTCCCGAGTCGTACCTACTGGAGGAGAGTCGCCAGTTCAGCCAGTCCAGCCTGCAGATCCTGATGATGGCACTTTGGTGGGTCTCATCAGATCATTGTTAGCTTTCCAGGATCGTAGAGGCGATGCCTTGCACCAGGCAGTGGAAGATGCTCTGAATAGAAGTGGACCCCGAGGGAACAGTGCGGTCAACAGTTTTAAGCGTCTGAACCCTCCATTCTTCGATGGCAGCGAGGATGCCATTGCTGCCGATGCTTGGCTACAAGATATAGAGGTGATTCTCTAAGCCGCGAAGACTCCAGAAGACGAGAAGGTGGCTGTAGTGCGCCTACAGTTATTGGATCTAGCCCGCAGTTGGTGGGACACACAAGCAGTAGGATTGACAATACCTGTCCCCTGGGCAGTGTTTAGCGAAAAGTTCCAGACCAAGTATTATGATGCAGTATCTCGGTATGACTTGCAGACGAGGTTCAGTAATCTTAAGCAGATGGGGAGGACGGTCGACGGATATGCGGCCGAGTTTTCCAGACTCAGTCGGTTTGCTTCCACCTTGGTGGCAACCGAGTTTGACAGAGCGCAGAGGTTCCAGCAAGGACTTCACCTAGAGATTATATTGGCAGTAGAACAGTTCGAGCATCAGACCTATGATGCGGTGTTGCGAGCAGCAAGGAGGCACGAGTATACCTCCCAGAGAATAGTGGACAGGACTGGAGGTCGGAAGCGGTCCCATAGTCAGATGAATCAGTCTTCAGCACCAGCCCCGGCAGCTAGGGCTTTGACTATTGGAACTCCGAGGCAAGCAACCTCAGTTACGTCGGTTCAGCACTCGACCCCGACGTACCCTCAGCAGAAACAAAAGCAAGCGCAGCCTTCCGCCGCGGGCTGTTCTTATTATGGAAAGCCTGGACACGTTATGTCAGAGTGTCGCAAGGCACTGGGATTATGCTTGTTGTGTGGGGCACCGGACCATAGGGTGGGATCCTGCCCATTCAGAGTCGATTCAGCATCAACTGTATCTAGTCCCTCGGTTAGGGGACCAGCACCAGCCCCAGCACCAGTACCAGCTCCAGTTCACCAGCAACAGCAGTTCCCGTTCCCGAGGCCATTGCCGACTCAGGCCCAGACTTTCCAGCAACAGAACCCGTGGCAGTTTGCCCTAGCCCAGGCTCAGGTTCAGAATCGACCGAGAGGTATATGTGTCCTCTTATCTTGCTTTTCTACCATCATTATGCGGGGTGCATAACGTATTTCATATATCCTAATTACAACGGTACATCCCGGACCCGAGCCATATCCTAGGTCATTCGAAACTGGTTATTGGTACCAACCTTTTCGTATGAGGATAGGTCCGTGTCCCTGTTTGACCAAAGAGAGGGACCTCAAGCGCAAGACTATCAGTTTAGTTCGTGTTGCTTGAGTTCATCGCTCCTTGGAAGAGTCAAACGTGGGAGTGTGAGGATGATATCCGATCGCGATATCCCGACTTGTTTGACTCGTGAGGTGTAATGTCTTCCTTATGCCTTACGTTTTCCCTTTCTTGCTTGCATAGTATGATTGTATGATTGAATTGCTTAGTGTAGTTGTTGGTGCTTAGTGTAGCTTGTCGTGACAATCTCTAGCTCCTTGATTAAATTTCGAGGATGGAATTCTTTTAAGGTGGGTAGAGTTGTCACCCTCATTTTCCGTATTTCCCGTATTTCGTATTTATACTCGTATCTGGATTTTGGCATGTATTTTTTTTATTTTTCTCAACTTGTGGAATTTTAGTATTTCTCGTATTTGGGTTTTGTCATGGCTCGGTTTTAATTGGTTTGGATTGGTTTAGGTTGGTTTGGTTGGGTTTAATAGGTATTGGATCACCATAGCCTATGCTCCACCATCATCCCCACCACAACTCCCCCTCTTTATAACCCCCACCTACCTCTCTCTCTTCACTACCACCACCATTTATTTTCTTCTTCTTCTTCTGCTTCCTCCACAACTCTCCACCCATAGGCAAGTGCATCTTGCCACTACATGAGAACCCTATTTTCTTGGTCTATTAGCTAGATTAGGACATGGTGATCAACATTAATTCTTGGCTTTTTGTGATTTGGTGTCTCCATTGCTCTAGATCTAAGTTTTTCTATTTTGGATTTTGCATAGTTTGATCTCTTTAAGTTGGATTTTCATGGGTTTTGGTGTTTCCAAGTGGAAGAGCATTCAGTTTCACTCCAGTTGGAACCTTGGAAATCCGGATTTGGAGTTCGGATGGCTAAGTTGTGATGCTTTGAAGCTTTGGATTCATCATGGTGTTCTTGCTGTTTGGAGAAGATAGTGAGCAGTGTGCAGAGCTTCTTAGCTTACGCCACTGAGCCTTGGATACGCTTCCTGTTGGAAGCGTGTCTCCTGCGTGCGTGCTTTTGTGCATACGCAGACATGAGCGTGCGTGACTTTTCATGTACGCTGCTCCCTTGAGCGTGCGTGACTTTTTATGTACGCTGCTTCCCTTGAGCGTGCGTGAATTTTCATGTACGCTGCTTCCCTTGAGCGTGCGTAACTTTTCATGTACGCTGCTCCCTTGAGCGTGCGTGACTTT
>JANAVB010029819.1:9632147-9682147 GCA_029216955.1 Iris pallida
CAGAACTATCCCAATATGTCTAATCGTGAATAATAGCAGCTGCACACGACACGTGCAATGAGCCGTATTTACCCCTTAGCCGTTCACATGTCGAAACAGATATTTCAAACCACCTAGCTAGATGTCTTTTATTTTTTCTTTACATCTCTATCGTGCTATGTCATCAGTTATCTTCCAGTTTTTACCTCTCATATGTTATTTTCATGTCTTGTTAATTCTATTGTATTTTCGCATTGCCGTCGGTTTGTGTACTTGTTCCATTCTTGACTGAAAACCAACATTTTTCAGGTTTAGCCGCGATCACTCTTAACACTGGGAAGGCTTGGGTATGCTGAGGTCAACCTAGAAATAGAAAACAATTGTATCAATTTCATTTATTGTAAAACCTTGTATTTTCTTTAATTATAAATATTGTAATAAATGTATAAATGTGAATGAGCAGCAAACGTTATTTCTTGAGCATTTATTTCTTGCGGGCTGGACAGCGTTCTACCGCCGACTCTGCGACGTAGGCTGGCTTGGACACGTCTCGTATCTGAAAAGCGGGTACGGGTCGTGACACTACCGCCTATGCGCCAGCCGCCACTTCCTGCCGGCGACCATGCGGTCCCTACCTCCGTCCCCGGAGCATGCGCCTACCCTAAGGAGGGGCGCATAACATTGGCTTCCGAGACAGGGGGCTATGCGCCCACACCCTCATGTCCCTCATTATTGACTGGACAGCTATCACCTTCTCTTCCCGCCAGGACAACTAAAACCCTTTCCTATGCGGCGATTATATGACCGGACCGTGAGGCACAGCTTCCGTCCCAGGCAGAAGACACCGTCCTGCCAGATATTGAGCTCTTGAGCCAGACAGACGGTCAGTACATCAGCGTGCCGTTCTCCTCCACATAGATATCATCCTTATCAACTTGCTTCACGAGAACTTTCGTGTTGACGTTCCCCGCTGGATGTCCCAAGCTCACCATCGCCCAAGAAACAATCGCAGGATGGGGTCTGGCATCAGCCTACAAAGTCGCCCCATTGGATCCTAAACACATGCTCCTCCACCTATCATCCGACCTCGGCCACTCTTTATTTTGGGCCAAAGGCACAACCAACATTAGCACCCACAACGTCAAGATTGCCAAATGGTCCCCCGGATTCAACCCTAAAGTAGCTCGTCGATAATCTCGGCATGGGTTACCCTCCCTAACCTTCCGCTCGTCTGCTTTGCCCCTGCAGCGCTTAAGAGAATCGCCAGTTCTTTCAGAACCCTCATGGCCATCACGGAAGAAACTCGTACCCTCTTTAAAGGCAACTATACGAAGATTTTTGTAGAGCTTGACCTGTCTTCGGACCCACCCACTAAGATACAGATAGATCTCGGAGGATAGACACACCTTCAGACTCTGGAGTATGACAATAGCATCATCTTCTGCAAGCACTGTCAAACCAGAGGACATCTCACAAAATACTGTTTCAAGGCTAACCCGGAACTAAAGAAGAAACTCCTCCGTAAACCGCAATCCCACAAGCCACAACCCCAGAAGGCGACACAAGTCATAGCATCTTCCCCTACCCTCTCCCTCCCCAACTCTCATCGTCACCTTGCTGACAGTGATGGCCCCCACAGCCCCAGATCCCCCCCAAACGGCTAAATCATCCTCATCGACTGTTCTTTTCAGCAACAAGTTCGATATCCTCGCCTCCACACTGCCCAACATCTGTCAGAACAGCCCCTACCCAATGGGACACCTCCCGGTGAGCAAGAGAAGTTTGTAGATGTGCATCCACACAAAGCGGTCTCACCAGCATTCGCATGAGAGAATCAACTGGCCTTGATCATCCACACTGCATCCATGACCCCTTCTACCGCCCCCGGAGACGACCCTGTGATCGACCCAAGAATGCTAGGTACCGTCCCTGTAGACAGGCTCATGCAGGCCATAGAAGCCGACTTTTTGGATCTCAGCAAACCCTATACGCTCTGGCAGACATTGAAAATGACGTCGGCCCCCCTCCGACGAGAGCTACTGGCAGCATAGCCAGCGACTCATCCGAATCGGCCCACAATAACACTGAAAAGTCGGCAAGAGCCACCAAAACCTCCCACAACAAGAAGAACAAACAAGCCCTTGAGCCCACGGCCATGACCACCCTGTCAGCCACTAAGCTCAACATCCACCCACCCACCCCCCTCCCCCACAACCAACCCAATGCTTAACATTCTCTCATGGAATGTGAGAGGGCTGGCCAATAAACCAACCTTGAGAAGAATAATCAGCCTCAAGAAAACCTACCGGGTCAATATTTTAGTTGTCATCGAGCCCAAAATCCCTCAAAGAAAACTTAAATCCATCCAGCTACAACTCGGCTTCCCGTCCACGGTTGCCGGATGCCACGATATATGGATCCTCTTCACCGCTGAATGTAAATTCGGTATCGTCAATGACTCGAAACAGGCGCTTACCTGCTGGGTAGAGCACCCCTCCCTAACATATCGATCCCTCGTCTCAGCAGTCCATGGTAGCTGTGACCTTGCCGAATGCAAGATGTTGTGGGACACCCTAATGGACACCCGCATCCTCTTCAACAACCTTCCATGGCTCTGCCTCGGAGACTTCAACACCATTTCGCACAGAGATAAAAAGACTGGAGGACGCCCCCCTCCCCAGCCGGCCATGAACGACTTCAACACCTTCCTCTTCAATGCCCACTTGTCCCCCCTTATGTTCTCCGGTAACACATTCACCTGGTGTAATATGCAGGAAGGCGCCCGTAGGCAATACTCTCGCCCGAACCGTACATTGGTCGATAACTACTGGGCCGACATGGACCTCATCTCTAACCTCTTCTACCTCAACACTACAGAGTCGGATCACTCCCCTCTCCTAATCGAGATCAGCAGCAACTCCGGGATGGTCAAGAAACCTTTCCGCTTCCTGGATTTCTGGAGTTATCACCCTCAATTCAAGAACATTATCGACGAAGCCTGGAGGTCAGCTTACAACCCCGACCCCCTTGTCCGGGTGGCATCCAAGCTCAAAGCAACCAGGAAAGCTCTGTCGACTTGGAGTAAACTCGCTTTTGGCATCATTTTCCAAGCAATTAAGACTACGGAGGATGACGTCACTCGCGCGGAGATCATCTTCGCCTCAGATAGATCGCCTGAGGCCCGTGTAGCACTCAACCTGACCAAAGCTCTTCTGAAGTCTCGGCTAAAGATCGAAACAGAATTCTGGAAGCAGAAGGCCAGATTGACTTGGGATGCCGAGGGCGACAGGAATTCCGGTTTCTTTCACGCTTGCATCAAAGGCCGCAGAAATTAGCTCAAACTATACAAGGTTGCCGACGAGAACGATAAGATTGTCAAAGACCAGTGTAGCATCAACATGGCCGCCACGAACTTCTACACCAAACTATTCTCCAAGGAGGCCATCATCAAGGATGAAGTGTTCTTAGCGAAGGTCTCCAGCTTGATCTCAGAGCAAAAGAACGTGCAGCTCATGTCCCCTCCCTCCAAAGAGGAAGTCAAGTCCACAGTCTGGGCCCTCAATGTTCACAGCGCTCCCGGACATGATGGTTTCTCCGGGGTTTTCTTTCGCACTTGCTGGGACATCATCGAATCTGACTTCCACAAGGCACATATAGCTTTCTTCCAAGGCGCATGCTACCCGAAAGCCATCTCCCGTGCCAACCTCATCTTAATCTCCAAAAAAGAGAACCCAGAGACATTCAAAGACTTCAGACCTATCAGCCTTTGCACCTTCACCAATAAAATCATATCAAGATCATCGCGAATCGTATGTCCATTCTTCTTCCCAATATTATATCCGAGGAACAAAGCGGCTTCGTTCTAGGGCGGAACATTACTGACAACATCTTGCTCGCTCGGGAAATGATTACCTGCATGAAGTTCCCGTCTAGAGGGGGAAACGTCGCCATTAAGCTAGACATAGAAAAAGCTTATGACCGTCTAGACTGGCAATTCATGATTTGGGTTTTTCGAGGATTCGGGTTCTCGGAGAAGTGGATAGATATCATCTTCAGATCCATTAGCAACTCTTGGTTCTCCATGATCATCAACGGACAAGCTACTGGGTTCTTCAAATCCAGCCGCGGGGTACGTCAGGGGGACCCTATTTCCTCTATCATCTTCATCACTACAGCCGAAGGGCTCAGCAGAAACCTTAATAGCATGGCTAACACCCCCAGGTTCTACCACTTTCACACCACCACTGGCTGTCCTCTAATTACTCATCTGGCATACGCCGATGACATCTTCATCTTCTCATCCAGCGATGTCAGATCGGTAGAGGTAGTCTGCAGTACGCTAAAGAGTTACACCAGATGCTCTGGCCAACGAATCAACGCAGAGAAAAGCGTTATCTACATCCATCACAAAGCTGACAGGAGCCACTCGACTTCCCTCGCCAACCTAACCTCATTCTCAATTGCATACCCGTCGTTCTCCTACCTGGGGTACCCGCTGGTGTATGGTAAATCTAACTCAGGTATCTTCGACGACATGGTGAACAAAATCAAAACAAAAATTGCGGGATGGCACAATGCGACCCTATCTCCGGACGACAAGATGATCCTGATCAAACAAGTCCTATCCTCCATCCCTATCTACACCTTGGCCGTGTGCCCCCCAAGAAGGTTATATCCTCGCTAGAGTCCCTCTTCGCCAACTTCTTTTGGGGGCATAGCGACGGAAAATACAAGCACCAATGGGCCAGCTGGGATACCATGGCCAGACCAACCGAAGCGGGCGGCCTAGGCTTCAGCAGACTTGCCCATATCATCGACGCCTGCTCAATGAAGCTGTGGTGGAAAGTTCGATAAAAAAACTCCATTTAGACTAGATTCATGAAGGCTAGATACTTTTGTCACTCTCATCCCACGACAGCCATCGCCAACAATCGTTCTTTTGCTTCCTGGCGACGGATCCTCCACGGCTGACACCTCGCAGAACCCATCATCCACCTACAGATCGACAACGGCAGATCGTCGCTCCGCCACGAACGCTGGCTCGGCAATGTTCTCCTCTAACCTTCCGCTACCGCCCCCCTCCCAATTGTACCATCCGAGATTTATGGGACAGGGACTCCGGGTGGAGATGAGACCTGGTCAGAGAGTGGCTGGGTCCGACTGCGTCGGCTGTCCTCGCCGCCGCAGACATACAGATCAATGACATCCCCGACGCTCTGACATGGGCCACCACGCCCGGGGGCACCTTCACGTTGGCCTCCGCCAGGCGAGTGAGAAGAGGACCTGACGCAACCTCTCCGCTGATCGCCCCTTTTGGGCATTCTTGCATTCCCAACAAATGGTCAATCTTAATCTGGAGAGCTCACCACAAGAAGCTCCCCACCGACGACTCCCTCACCTCCATCGGCTACAGCCTTGCCTCTAAATCTCATTGTTTTATTTCGTACCACTCAGAAACCGCCAAACACATCCTGATCTCCGACGACCTCGCCACTCAGACGTGGTCCAACCTCTCACGCCATTGCAAACTTGATCACCGTGTTGGGGGCCTCAACGATCTCCTCGCCAGCTGGGACAAATCTCATATCCTTCAAATCGTCGTGGCCACCAAAATTTAGGTTTTTTGGAAGAACCGCAACAAATACAGATACGAAGGTCGCCAATACAATCCCTCTCAGATGATCTGGGAGGTCCTCCACCAGAGTCTTAAGAGCAGCAGACGCAGCACTCACTCCTCGGACAGTTTTTGGACAGCGATGTCCTAACCAGAGGCCCGGGCCAGCTAGTCTTGTTGGCTGCGTCCGGCCTCCCTTTGGCTTTTGTTGTCTTTTGGCATTGGTCGCTTTTACTTGTATAGGCTTCGGCATTTTGCGCCTGATACATCAATAAAATTTCTCCTTATATATATATATATATATATATATATATATATATATAAAAATATAAATATAAATATAAATATATAAATAAATATATATATATATAGAAAAACTAAACCTGTAGACATGTAGTTTGACGACTTTAGAGACCATAGACTCTGGCACGCTTTTCGGTGCAAAGCAGATCCAACGACAGACATCGTTTTGGTCCAAAATGACCATTTTGCCCCTCTGTCCAGAATTGGACTTATGGACAGGCAATCCTAGCTAATTTGACTATTCTGAGAATATTGGCAATGTATGTTTCAGCTTTCGGAGACAGTTGTGAGATTTGGACTTTATAGCTTACCAGTTAACGGTATATTGTTGGTTCTTAGTGCTACCACCAGGCAAGTATACCTTGCCTCCCTCTACAGTTTATTTACATGCTTATAGCCCTTCTCTTTATATGTTATCATCAGGCTTCTCTGGTTGATTTTGGTTTATATGCTTTTCTTTATACCATGTATATTAGTTTATTTGCCTTATTCGTATATCATCGATCATGACTTGATAATATAGTTATACCGGATTCCTGTCATCACATGTATCATGACTGAGTCATATTGTGTCGTAGGATATGTAAGTCATGACTGAATTGTTGTACCTTGTTTTGGAATTCCCACATGCGAGTCCACACTACGGGCGAGGGTGATTTCTTGAAGCTAATCTGCGAGTCCACACTAGGGGCAAGGGTTAGTAGTCATTTGTCCGCACCTGCGAGTCCACACTAGGGGTGAGGGTTAGTAGTTGTTTAAACCTGTGAGTCCACACTAGGGGCAAGGGTTTGAGTATCTGATTGGTCTCTTATCATGAGTTTATGTTTTCTTCCAGCAGTTCATTTATGCGTAGTGTTTCTTATATCCGTGTTCATAGTCATCTGTCATGTTCTGTCTTCCCCGCTTATTTCTTATGCATGATAAACTACTAGATAGGCATATTTTTATGTATCTTGCTAGTCCCTTGAGGACCTGATGATCTCTTCAGGTAGTTGAGTGCACGGAGGTAGTTAGCTGAGCATGATGGTAGTTGATTCCGTCTGCAGGACTCAGATATTTGCTAGTGATATTACTTTGTTATCCTCTCGTGCTTTACATTCCTTATCATGATATATTCTGCTTGTTAGACTACTTTTATAGACTCATACTATTTTATTAGAGTCTAATCGGACATATATGCTAGTGGGCTGCAGACCATGAACCAAACTTGTTCATTCATGTTTTATATACATCTCGTGGATTGAGATATAGTTTAGATTACCATATTAGATATGATACCATGCACTTGACAGCTTATAGTATTCGAGTCGGGCTGGAGTCCACTTGATACGTAGCTGGCTTGCTCACGCACTTGCATCCCGAAAAGCGGGTACGGGTCGTGACAGGGTATTTTTGTAGTAAGTCTGCATAAAATGAGTCCTGTTGGACTTCCTTTTGAAGCATTGGCCACCAATTTAGATGTGGTTGAGAATTGGATAAAAACTGGAATTCAACTACACGTGACAAGGAATCTATACCTTGATTTTCAGGCCCACGTTTATACTCAATTTCATAATCATAACCAAGGATTTTTGGTAGCCATCGTATTTGCGCTGGAGTAGTAATTCGTTGCTCCAGTAGGTATTTGAGACTTTTTTGGTCAATACAGACTGTAAATAATTTTTCCAGCAAATATAGATGCCATTTTTTGATTGATTTGACGATAGCCAATATTTCTTTCTCGTAAGTGGACAATGCCAAGGCCGAGCCTTTTAATGCTTCGCTAAAATAAGCTACTGGTTGATTTTGTTAGGTAAGGATTGCACCGAGTCCGATTCTGCTAGCATCACATTCAATTACGAACCGTTAAGTAAAATCGGAAAGGCATAAGATTGGTGGTGACGTCAATGCATCTTTTAATTGTTTGAAGGCCATATCTGCTGCCTCATTCCATTGAAATCCATCCTTGTTCAAGAGACAGTTCAGAGGGGCTGCTATACATCCGAAATGACGGACAAATTTTCTGTAGTACCCTGCTACCGAGGAATCCATGGACCCCTTTTGCTGTTGTTGGTGTTGGCCACTCACTGACAGCTTGTATTTTGTTGGATCAACTGATACCCCCTGCTCGAAAATCACGTGACCCAAGTAGTCGACCTGTATAACTCCAAATCGACATTTCGACTCTTTTGTAAATAAACTGTTAGTTGATAAGATATGTAAAATAATTTATAAATGTGTGAGATGGTCTTCCCATGATTTTGAATATACTAGAATGTCATCAAAGAAAACCAAAATAAATTGCCGGAGATATGGACGGAAGAGATCATTCATGAGACTTTGGAAGGTTGCTGGAGTGTTGGTGAGACCAAATGGCATCATAATGAACTCGTAATGCCCTTCGTGCATCTGGAATGCGGTTTTAGGAATGTCGTCTTCTTGCACGCGAATTTGATGATATCTAGACCGTAAATCCAATTTGGAAAAAAATTTGGCACCGTGGAGCTCATCTAATAGTTCATCGATGATAGGAATTGGATACTTATCTTTAACTGTGATGTCGTTTAGAGCTCGGTAATCCACACAAAATTGCCAAGCGCCATCTGCTTTCTTTACCAACAGAACTGGGGTTGAGAATGGAATGTAGCTTGGGCGTATCAAACCAGATTGCAAAAGCTCTTTGACCATTTTCTCTATCTCGGTCTTTTGGTAATAAGGGTATCGATACAGCCTCACACTGACTGGTTTCGCTGTTGGATGCAAGGGAATATGATGATCATGCGACCGTCATGGAGGTAAGCTGGTGGTGTTTCAAATACCTGAGAGAATTTTGCTAGAAGGTGGGCTATCTCAGGTGGGTAGGAAGTTGGTTGGATGCTAGTGTTGGAAGGAATAATTTGAAAAAATAGCCCAGTGCTTTGCAATCCATTGAATTCTTTGTCAGTTAAGGCTTCGATACCAGTTCGTCCCAATCCCAGGAATGTATGGAAAGTTCCTGCCATGTTGAAGTTCATGGTGAGCTGCTTGTAGTTAGTCTTGATGGGTCCAAGAGTTGCAAGCCATTGCACTCCCAATACCAATTAGCATGCTGCGACAGGAAGAATGTAGTAGTCGGTGGTGACATGAAGTCCTTGAATGGTGAGGGTGAGCGCCTGACACTGCCCAGCACAGTCTATTTTCTCTCGGTTAGCAACCATGACTTGGAATTTCTTATCCTTGGTTACTGGTAACCCGAACTTAGAGACGATGGCCTGATCAATGAAGTTGTGAGTGCTGCCACCGTCAATTAGCACCGTGACATGCTTGTTTTTCAACTTGCCAATGACGCGTATGGTTTGTGGGTGTTTCGTACCTGCAATTGCATGAAAAGAAATTTCAGGTAGATCTTCATGAAGTTAGTTCTGGTTGATCGTCCTCCACATCCCCGATGTCCGTATGGGGTGAATCCTCGATCATAAACAATTACAGCCGTTCGCAACGATGGCCTGTAATGTTCTTCTCGTCACAATAGTAGCATAACCCTTTCTCTCGACGTTCTCGTGCCTCTTGATTGGTGATTCGGCTGAATGCCGGTTGTTGAGTATTGGAACCTTGGGTTATGCGATGGGTTAGTGGAGGTCCTAGCACACCAGCGATTGGGTTGGATGAGGCCTTTGGTGTCACGACCCGCACCCTAGAATAAGGGCACGAGAAGTGGGTACGTCCAGCCTACGCCGCAGTGTCGGCGGTAGAACGATGTCCTAGGTCAAACATCTAACAATATAAAGGTATCTGTACAGTATATACACTCCGAATGGAGGTGACATAGCAAATACAGTCTCAATCACATCTAAGGTAGAGCATGATAAAAGATAGATAAAATATAAAATCCACAAAGAGATACCCCAGATAGAAGTCTAAGTGTCTAAGATACACAAACCCAGGAAACATCTCAAATCTCAAATACAGTAATCCATAAAGTAAATACAACTCAAGACAACTAAAATAACTATCTATACAACCTCTACTGTGTCTCCTCTAGGCTAGCAGGCAACCTCTAAGCTATCTGTAAAATTTATCAACAGGTCTAGTCAGGACAGGAGCGAGCACAAAATATCTCACGCAGTTCATATCAAGTTAGGAAATATAAAGCATGCAATAGAGTAAGATACAGGAAATGCTGAAAGAATAATATATATGAAAAATAGCAGAAATTTGATAATAGGAAATATCTATATATGATAAGTAAGAACCGTAAGCAATATTTGATTTAGAGTACAATATGGTTATGTAAACGGTTTAGGACAATGCAATGGTAACTCCATTGTACGTGAGTGCACAATGGACATATACAATAGTTATACAATGTTGCACAATAGGATTTGATTACATAACCAATTCTACTCCCCCTCCCCAATCAATACACAAGGATCCACTCCAGTTACGTTATCTTATACAATAGTGTACAATATTATACAATAGATGTACAGTGTTATACAATAGTTGTACAATGGTCTATCCATAGGACTCATGTGATAATGAGAGTACAATATGCACAATGAGTATACAAGGATAAGGGTATTCAATAAATACAATATGTAAGTGAAACGCACATCATAATATGTATTTAGTGAATACAAGGGGATAACATCTCAAAAGAAGATCCATATAGTACCAATCCGTGATAACAATCGTGTCAGCATCAAGTACAGTAATCTAGAGAAAGAATGTAAATCCAGACAAGTATGAAACGGTCAGAGAATGTACTCGCCTGATAACCAGAACAGCTGATAGGTATAGGGGTCCAAACTGAAGCCACAGAGTCCTATTTAGAGCAACACAGGTCAAGATGTATACGAGAGATGATAAATGAAATGTACAATGCATCTGCATGCTGTCTAGGTCAAACTAGACTAAAATCAATACTTGGTCAACTCTAGTCAACCACACTAGTCAAATTAGGTCAACTAGGTCAAGTCCTAGTCCAAACAAGTCTAACAAGTCTCACTAGGCCTAACCAAGCCTAGGCTAGCACTCACACAATCACAAGACAATGTGAACCACAACAATGCATAATATAAAATAGATAATATATATAAATACATACCTTCATACATACATGCATATCCACATTACATACATATTTATATATATAGGCATATGTTACATCATGCATATTTACATAGTTACATAGATATATACATTCATGCACATTTACATACATACTTTTATACATTATATATGTTAACATTCATTACAATGCATTATATTTTACTTATACCTTTGATTGATTCATTCATTCATATATGACATTCATTCATGCATATTACATACTTACATGTATATATACATTATATACATTGTATATAACATGTAAAAATAGAAGAGAAAAAAAGGGAGAAAAACTGAAATGGAAAGGGAAGGGAAGGAAAATGTAAAGAAAAGGGAAAACAGTGGACATATACATGCTTGCATCATATATTCTATATTACCATACATGCTATCGTTATATATTGCATTATATTATTTATATATTATGCATTCATATCTATCATTACATGTATACCTTGCATTCATATCTAGCATTCATTATATACTTTTATGCATACATTGTATATCATTCTTTCATTCATGCATTTATGCATTGCTTACATACATTATATTAATTGCATTCCTACATGCTTGCATTCAACCGTATATATACATTCATGTAAAGAGGATATATATCATATATATATATCATTTCATTCATCTAACATATCATGTATTACATACTCTATATTCATTTAATACACATACTACATAGGCTCATAGGTTACACAAAATACATATATCGTATAGTCACTCTTCTACTTAAAACCAATACTGTACCAATTGGGCCTCTACTAAATTCTAGGATTAAAGTATGTTGTAGCCCTTCGTGTTAGCTTTCCGAAACTTTAAACGGATCGCATTTTCGTGTCCGGAAGCTCCCAAAATCGCAAAAATACCGAAACACGTTCGTCTTTCGTACAACTGACACTCAAATAATTCTACAGAAAGTTACAGAAAGAATTTGACTTATTAAAATATATATTTGGAAAGCTAACTTCAATACGGTTCTTTTAAAAAAACGGGAGATAATCGGAGTTCTAAGCTAAAAGTTATGACATTTCTAAGTTGCTTTGGTTAATAAAAACGTGGATGAATATTATGACGAATTTGAGTTGTTTTGGACAAAAGAACATATATAGGCCAAGATACTTGGATACAAACATAGGTATCCAAATGAAACTCATTCTAACCATCCTAACTAAGATTAATCCACTCTCTAACCATTCTAAAACTGAATTTAAATATCTATTTAAACTGTTATCATACATACATACACATGGGGTGTCCTAATTTGGGATCTATCAAGTAGGACACAAGACACATATCTAAAATCCTCAAGAGAGCTCCAAATGGCCTCAAATTTGAATCTAAATGGGACACATGCATGAGGATGAATCCTACGGATTCAAAACTAATTTATATGCAAAGGAAATCAATTTAGATGATGGGTTTTACCTATTGGAAGTAGAATTCTAATGAAATCCTTTAGGACACGGCTCCGATACGAAGATCCCTCAAAGTGGACACTCCTCCTTGCACTCCTCTTCCAATCCTTGGTAGCACCCTTCCCTTGGAGAATGGGAATGATTGAAGGAAGGTTTGGTGAAGGAATGATTTGATTTGGAGATCAAATCAATGGGAAGGCTCTCTAAAATTAGGGAAGAACAAAAGAAAAATAATATAGGCAAGATTGTAATGAATAAAATGAATCATTCTCCCCTAAAGGTGGCTGCCATAAAGAGTCCATTAGGACTAATGGAAAATGTTCTAATTGCCCCTTTCTAGTCTCATATGGTTAAGTCTAGACTAGGTTCAAGTTTGGGGTCAAAATGATCTAGTTTTGAGTCTCTAACTTAACCATTCTAACATGATAAAAATTAGTTTAATTGACTAACTTAAATGTTAGATTTTGTGGGCCATGCTTAACTTAATATTGGGTCTCATCTAGAGTTTAAGCTACCCGGGTCACAATACAAGTCGGAACGAGACGAAACTCAAACCCGACTAAACAAATCCAATAAAAACAATATTAAAAATATAAAATTTCCCCAAAATATTAAAATATGAAAAATGACCAAAATTATAATACATCAATTTAAATATTATTAAAATAATCTAAAATTCACCAATTAATCAAAATCCTAAATAATTCAAAAGTCACAAAATGACCAAAATATCCTTAGCCTAAAAAATTATAAATAGTTATTCTAATCACATGGTTAGGTCCCCATGGTCATGGTTAATCTCTAGGCTCAACAGTTCTAGGGTTCACTAGCTAAAACATCAAAATTATAATTCACCAATTTTAAATAGTATTAAATTAATTAAAAATTTCCATAAATCATAAATTCTATTATTAAATAATAAACTTTTACAAAAGTACAAAATTATCCTCATTTTAGAAAAGTGGATGTTACAAGTCTACCCTCCTTAGAAAATTTCGTCCTCGAAATTAAGATGGTCGTACTTCTTCTAGAGTCTCGTCCCCAACAATCAAAGTCTCAGAACTTACCTAAATCATACAATTTAAAAGAATGGCATACGGTGGTAGTGCAAGTCCCATCTAGGTATACTAGTTACATTAGACCAAAACAATCATAGAGTATCAAAACTTACAAGCAATCAGGGATGTTAAACTGGAAAAGATACAGAAATAACAAATCATCAAGGCTTTGAGGCATAATCAAAATCAAAATTTAAAGCACAAATGTCGAGCATTAAAATCCAATCACAATATATATATATAGAGAGAGTGTTAGAAGGGAAAAAGCTAGCATTATGTAAAGGTTATGTGGTTAGTGTGTGTATGGGTGTATGTGGACATGTTCATAGGGTTAGATAGTAGACGTGTGTGTGTGTGTGTGAAATATACATGAAAGTGTATAGGAGGATTTGGGTTTCAAAACAATAGCTATCAAGTTACACTACTCATGGCATATTGGTTAAACAATCTACAATGCACAACCTATTTACTCATAACATGCATGGCTAACCATATATATACATATATCTATATGTATAGAGAGGTAGAGATTTAGTTATGTATCTATATACATTATAATAGTATGCATAAACTATATATATTTATATATATATATATATATATATATATTTATATATATATTTATATATATATACATACACCTATATATATATATGAACATAACATAGAGATGAAGGGTTAGGTTTACATGGCAGTTGTGAACATTAGTGTACATTAGTGTAGAGTGTCAAGAGTACAGAGGTTATAACTTAAAATGAAGGGTTCAATCATTCATTTCAGTTTAACATTACATATTAAATCTGAAATTGAACTAAACATTTAAAATCAATGTGAAAAATGTTAACATGTATTCAGTTTCAGAATTTTGGTAAAATTCGAACATCAAAACCAATCCAATGTTCACCACAACCACAACCTAACATGTAAGAGTATGAAACCTAGCATTATATCCCTACATACAACAATGTATATGGCTCAAAACATTACATTTAAAAACTGCAAATTGAACTAATCACTTAGAATCCAGTGTTAAAGGATTAATATGCACACGGTCTCAGATTTGACAAATTCAAACACAAAACTTAACCAATTTCTTTAAGAATTGAAACCCTGTATATAACATACATGTGCAGTGATGTAAAAAACAACTAATAATATAAAATTTATATTTAAATTATGAATTTAAACTGGAAAAAAAACAGAAAACTATTCTCTGATACTGTATTGTGTCAGAGATATTGGGGTTTTGAGAATTTAACATCAACAACATATTAATATGTATTTAGATGGGTTGGTAATCAAAGTGTAGCATGCATACGTGTCAGACAAAGTGTCTGTGTCCGCTATATATATATATTCTCATGTCCCAATATAAAAATCAAATTCCATATCAAGACTAACATTTAAATTCTAACCAAGATTGCAAGTAGATGATTGATGTAATCAAGACAGTTTTATTATTATTATTATTATTTAATACAAGAATAATAGCAAGAAGAAAATAACGATAAAATCTGTTCTGCTTATCTATTTAAAATAAGAACCATTTTGAAACCAGAGCTATAATATCAAATCCAAGATAAGGTCTAGCAAAATCATCGATTCATTGTATTAAGAAGAAATTCATAGTAAGAAGTTACACAAGGTTTATAATACAGCTAAAGCTACTCCTAAGTTAAATAATGAGAAGCAAAACAAACAAAACAAACAATAATTCTTTTTTTTTTAGAATGGCTGAAACAAAAGTAGAGAAAACATGTTCAAGAATATTTAAGGTACAATCTGATAATTATATGCGTCTATCCAAAATCATGGTACTCTAAATCCTCGTCATACTAGTAAGCAAGGCTACGATAATCATAAAGTCCTCGACTTAGGCACATACCTCTAGAATCATGGTATTTAAAATTTTTGCGATGCCGCTAGCTTGGCTGCAAAAACCTTAAATTCTCACACCCGAGAAATATATTCAAAGTCAGACTATATGTCCTCACCATGCTGGCTAATGTGACCGTAGAAGACTAGATTCCATAACTTAGATGACCTAGCCCATATAATTTCATCTTGACAAAAATTAAATTAAATCAACAATGGATACCCAAAAATCAAATTCATTAACTAACCAAGAAAGATAAATATAAACTATTAGAATCAAATTTTGAGATATTTTATAATGAGATTCTTAAGGGTCATCCCAGGAATCTCTCAAGGGATCCTAACTGTGATTGAGTACCTTCAAAAATATATCCTAATCCTACTGCAGGCTGTAGTGGTACTCTACTTCGAATACCACTACACAAACTCGACCTGCATGTGCCACCACTAAAAACGTGTCACGACCCGCACCCTAGAATAAGGCACGAGAAGTAGGTACGTCCAGCCTACACCGCAGTGTCGGCGGTAGAACGCTGTCCTAGGTCAAACATCTAATAATATAAAGGTACCTGTACAGTATATACACTCTGAATGGAGGTGACATAGCAAATACAATCTCAATCACATCTAAGGTAGAGCATGATAAAAGATAGATAAAATATGAAATCCACAAAGAGATACCGCAGATAGAAGTCTAAGTGTCTAAGATACACAAACACAGAAAACATCTCAAATCTCAAATACAGTAATCCATAAAGTAAATACAACTCAAGACAACTAAAATAACTATCTATACAACCTCTACTGTGTCTTCTCTAGGCTAGCAGGCAACCTCCAAGCTATCTGTAAAATTTATCAACAGGTCCAGTCAGAACAGAAGCGAGCACAAAATATCTTACGCAGTTCATATCAAGTTAGAAAATATAAAGCATGCAATAGAGTAAGATACAAGAAATGCTGAAAGAAGAATGTATATGAAAAACAGCAGAGATTTGATAATAGAAAATATCTATATATGATAAGTAAGAACCGTAAGCAATATTTGATTTAGAGTACAATATGGTTATGTAAACGGTTTAGGACAATGCAATGGTAACTCTATTGTACGTGAGTGCACAATGGACATATACAATAGTTATACAATGTTGCACAATAGGATTTGATTATATAACCAATTCTACTCCCCCTCCCCAATTAATACACAAGGATCCACTCCAGTTACGTTATCTTATACAATAGTGTACAATTTTATATAATAGATGTACAATGTTATACAATAGTTGTACAATGGTCTATCCATGGGACTCATGTGATAATGAGAGTACAATATGCACAATGAGTATACAAGGATAAGGGTATTCAATAAATACAATATATAAGTGAAACGCACATCACAATATGTATTTAGTGAATACAAGAGGATAACATCTCAAAAGAAGATCCATATAGTACCAATCCGTGATAACAATCGTGTCAGCATCAAGTACAGTAATCTAGAGCAAGAATGTAAATCCAGACAAGTATGAAACGGTCAGAGAATGTACTCGCCTGATAACCTGAACAGCTGATAGGTATAGAGGTCCAAACTGAAGCCACAGAGTCCTATTTAGAGCAACACAGGTCAAGATGTATACGAGAGATGATAAATAAAATGTACAATATATGTGCATGCTGTCTAGGTCAAACTAGACTAAAGTCAACACTTGGTCAACTCTAGTCAACCACACTAGTCAAATTAGGTCAACTAGGTCAAGTCCTAGACCAAACAAGTCTAACAAGTCTCACTAGGCCTAACCAAGCCTAGGCTAGCACTCACACAATCACAAGACAATGTGAACCACAATAATGCATAATATAAAATATATAATATATATAAATACATACATGCATATCCACATTACATACATATTTATATATATAGGCATATGTTACATCATGCATATTTACATAGTTACATAGATATATACATTCATGCACATTTACATGCATACTTTTATACATTATATATGTTAACATTCATTACAATGCATTATATTTTACTTATACCTTTGATTGATTCATTCATTCATATATGACATTCATTCATGCATATTACATACTTACATGCATCTATACATTATATACATTGTATATAACATGTAAAAATAGAAGAGGAAAAAAGGGGAAAAAACTGAAATGGAAAGGGAAGGGAAGGAAAATATAAGGAAAAGGAAAAACAGTGGACATATACATGCTTGCATCATATATTCTACATTACCATACATGCTATCATTATATATTATATTATATTATTTATATATTATGCATTCATATCTATCATTACATCTATACCTTGCATTCATATCTAGCATTCATTATGTACTTTCATGCATACATTGTATATCATTCTTTCATTCATGCATTTATGCATTGCTTACATACATTATATTAATTACATTCCTACATGCTTGCATTCAACCATATATATACATTAATGTAAAGAGGATATATATCATATATATATCATTTCATTCATCTAACATATCATGTATTACATACTCTATATTCATTTAATACCCATACTATATAGGCTCATAGGTTACACAAAATGCATATATCGTATAGTCACTCTTCTACTTAAAACTAATACTGTACCAATTGGGCCTCTACTAAATTCTAGGATTAAAGTATGTTGTAGCCCTTCGTGTTAGCTTTCCGAAACTTCAAACGGATCGCATTTTCGTGTCCGGAAGCTTCCGAAATTGCGGAAATACCGAAACACGTTCGTCTTTCGTACAGCTGACACTCAAATAATTCTACAGAAAGTTACAGAAAGAATTTGGCTTATTAAAATATATATTTGGAAAGCTAACTTCGATACGGTTCTTTTAAAAAAAAATGGAAGATAAATCGGAGGTCTAAGCTAAAAGTTATGACATTTCTAGGTTGCTTTGGTTAATAAAAACGTGGATGAATATTATGACGAATTTGAGTTGTTTTGGACAAAAAAATACATATAGGCCAAGATACTTGGATACAAACATAGGTATCCAAATGAAACTCATTCTAACCATCCTAACTAAGATCAATCCACTCTCTAACCATTCTAAAACTGAATTTAAATATCTATTTAAACTATTATCATACATACATACACATGGGGTGTCCTAATTTGGGATATATCAAGTAGGACACAAGACACATATCTAAATCCTCAAGAGAGTTCCAAATGGCCTCAAATTTGAATCTAAATGGGACACATGTATGAGGATGGATCATACGGATTAAAAACTAATTTATATGCAAAGAAAATCGATTTAGATGATGGGTTTTACCTATTGGGAGTAGAATCCCAATAAAATCCTTTAGGACACGGTTTCGATACGAAGATCCCTCAAAGTGGACACTCCTCCTTGTACTCCTCTTCCAATCCTTGGTAGCACCCTTCTCTTGGAGAATGGGAATGATTGAGGGAAGGTTTGGTGAAGGAATGATTTGATTTGGAGATCAAATCAATGGGAAGGCTCTCTAAAATTAGGGAAGAACAAAAGGAAAATAAAAGAGGCAAGATTGTAATGAATGAAATGAATCATTCTCCCCTAAAGGTTGCTACCATAAACAGTCCATTTTGGCTAATGGGAAATATCCTAATTGCCCCTCTCTAGTCTCATATGGTTAAGTCTAGAATACTAGGTTCAAGTTTGGGGTCAAAATGATCTAGTTTTGAGTCTCTAACTTAATCATTCTAACATGATAAAAATTAGTTTAATTAACTAAAATATTGGGTTTTGTGGGCCATGCTTAACTTAATATTGGGTCCCATCTAGAGTTTAAGCTACCCGGGTCACAATACAAGTCGGAACGAGACGAAACTCAAACCCGACTAAACAAATCCAATAAAAACAATATTAAAAATATAAAATTTCCCTAAAATATTAAAATATGAAAAATGACCAAAATCATAATACATCAATTTAAATATTATTAAAATAATCTAAAATTCACCAATTAATCAAAATCCTAAATAATTCAAAAGTCACAAAATGACCAAAATACTCTTAGCCTAAAAAGTTGTAAATAGTCATTCTAATCACATGGTTAGGTCCCCATGGTCATGGTTAATCTCTAGGCTCAACAGTTCTAGGGTTCACTAGCTAACACATCAAAATTATAATTCACCAATTTTAAATAGTATTAAATTAATTAAAAAATTTCATAAATCATAAATTCTATTATTAAATAATAAACTTTTACAAAAGTTCAAAATTACCCTCATTTTAGAAAAGTGGGTGTTACATTTGGCGTCGCCAAAGCTTGTTGGGAACGGAGCTGCTGGTTTGGCCTCCGCTGTAGCTGGTCGTGTTCCTCGATTAGCCGAGCCACTCCTATTGTATCCGCCAAGGTTTTGGGTTGTTTAATTTTTACGTCTATATGAATGTCGTCTCGGAGTCCTGCAATAAAACAACCAATTAAGAACTTTTCAAAAGCTTCTTGATAAGCTGCTACGGTGGTGGTTTGTTTTAGGTGAGTCAGAGCTTCGGATGGGTCCTCGTAGTCGGTTGGACCAAATCGGAGTTGTACAACCTTGGTGAACTCATTCCATGTAAGTGGCCTGCAAAATTTCGTCAACCACCTGTGCCATTGCAGGGCGATGCCTTCTAAATGGAAGGAGGCCAGCTGAACTTGTTGTTCTGGTGCTACTGCTTTGAATTCAAAGTACTATTCTGCCTTGTAAATCCATCCAGTTGGGTCGTCTCCGTCAAATTGGGGAAGAACAACTTGAGGTGTTGATGAGAGTGGACATGTAGGGTGTTGGAATGGGAAGTATGTGGGTGTGAGGATTCGTCACGAGCAAATGGGTTGATCTCGAAAGGGCTAGTGTTTTGGCTACGGGAGGCTCGAAGAGCTTGAAGCTCGGTTAACACTGCTTGTAAGGCTGTGTTCACCTGATCGAAACTGGCCTCGTGTCGAGCCAAAATTTTATTGACATCGTTGAGGAATTCTGCATTTGTTTTGCCGCGAGTGTCCATGGTCGGAACACGGCTCTGATACCACTGATACGAAGAAATTTAGATTAAGAAAGGAATGTAAGAAGGAAGGAACTGTGTGAGAATTAAATTGCAATCTTATTGAACTCCTTCAGACTATATATATAGCTATACAACTAGTAGGGAAAACAAAATGCTAAGGAATAGAAAATGCTAACAAACACGAAAATGAATAACACCCAAAGAATAGGAACTCCTAAAAAACAGGAAAATGAATAGCACTCATGTAACAAACTCAACGAAGTCTTCCATCTTGTAGAGTGGCACGTATCACTACATTTCTCGAAATTGTATTTAAACACTCTTTCAGATATAATTCTAATTTTTAAACCACATTGGTTAATTTTTAGTCGATACTTTAAATAAAAAAAATCAAAATCTGTCAATTGTTTTGTTACCAATTTACTATATTTTATTTTATAACATAATTTATATATTATATTATTAAAGAGAAGTATTAAAAAAATATGAGATCTTTTGAGATCCAATGCGGCGGTGCAAAAATTTAGAGTGGACCGGTACAAAAATATTGTCCCAATAAACAGTAAGAGTGGCAACTTCGTAAATAAAACGCTACAGTACAACATCCGCAATCCCGACCGACACGTGCGCCTTAGCAGCAGCCCGCGCGTCCCGAGCGCCGGGCGCACCTCGTCACGTGCTGTATGTCAGGCGGAGACAGTCTGTATAATTCCGAAACTACCCCTGTAAGAAATCCCGGTCTTCAGAGTCCAGGTGCAACTTCACGAGCATTAAAAAAAAAAACAATAATGCTAAGTTTACAATCAAATATTTATAACCTTTTTACAATTTTTATCCATTTGCTGACATGTGGACCAGACTACTATCTGATTCACATGTAAAAAAATAGATGAATGGTTGTAAGAGGATTATAAACATTTGGTTGTAACTGTAGCATTACTTTAAAAAAAGAGCAATGCTACAGTTACAACCAAGTTTTTACAACATTCTTACAATCACTCATCTATTTTCTGATATGTGGATCAGGTGGTGGTCTGGCCCATATGTCAGCAAATAGGTGTAAGTTGTAAGAAGGTTGTAAACCAAACATTTTCCTTAAAAAAAACGGATGGCGTTCTCGTAAATATAGCGCCACGAGACAAACTCCTCAATTCCCATCCCGAAATCACGTGCTGTTCACGTGCAACAGCAGAGATTAGTTTAATTTCCCGAAATACCCATGCGGATGAGCACAATCTCCAAAGCCCACCACTGCTCCACTACCCGAAAATATCCGAAGATTCCAGCGGGCATTTAGTCACATCCGACTAAAATTCGAAATTTCCATTTCCACTTCCTTTCCTTTTTCTTCTTCTCCCGTTCTAAATTTCTCAGAAGGAAAAAAAAAAATGACACAGAAAAAACAAGAGGGAGCGGTGCCGACGCCGGACGATGGACCCGAGCCGCCGCCGCCGCCGTTCCTGGCGAAGACGTACGATATGGTGGAGGACCCGGACACGGACGCGGTCGTGTCGTGGGGCCCGCAGAGGAACAGCTTCGTGGTGTGGGACCCGGCGGAGTTCTCCAAGGTGCTGCTCCCCAAGTACTTCAAGCACAGCAACTTCTCCAGCTTCGTCCGGCAGCTCAACACATATGTATGTATGCAACTAGGCCCCTCTCTGTTTGTAAATTGGCGATTTTTTGTTCTTGTTTGGGTTCTACTTCTGTACTTGGAATTGCTTGTTCCGATAGATTTAGGTTTTATGCAGATAAGCTCCCCTTCTATTTGTCTATTTGCATGGAAAATTGCTTGGGAGGTGGAAAAGTTGACAACTTTGTGAGTTCCGTGGTGATAAAGTAGCAAGCTTCGGCATTTCCTCCGATATGCAAATGAAACCCCTGTTTTTGTTTAGGTAAGTAGACGTTCGAAATTAGGGGTGGCTTCTTGAACTTGGGAAACTGAGATTGAACCGTCGAAAACGACTAGGGAAGCCTCGAAACTGGTAATCTTGTGGGGCTTTCTTGGTGATAAATTAGTCCTCTTTGGTCCCTTTGCCGAACCGCGAATGAAAGTGTGTTCTGGTTCAGTGATGTGGATGTTCATTGTTCGATATTAGAGAGTGTTTTCGAAACAGAGCTTAAATCGAGAAGGTGCTGTGACTGTGAATTCATGGGTGGTGGCTCTCATGGTTAGTAGGTGGAGACATAGCGCATCCTGACTGGCTGGTTCGATCCCATGGGAAGCATATTATTTTTTACAAGTATGGTAGGAGTTACAAAAAAGGGAAAAAAAAGAGAGGACAAGGGCGTGAAGTGAAATGGCGAAATGAAAACCGATAAGAGGGTGAAATTTAGTGTTATCAAATTAATTTTGCTCCCTTGACCGTGTACCGGATACTTTGACCTGAGACGCGGGAGCTATGTTGCATGGACACAGACAATACGAGACGATAAGGACACGGCATCTATTTTGGTGTCCCCTATTTTTTGAGTGTCCAGGTTCTATACAATAAGTGTTCAACATAACACGACCTAGATATTTTGGAGTGTCGGTGCTTTCTACGCGGTGAGTTTGCGATATGGATCACAAACAATGGTGATTTAGAATGTAGAAGGTGAAATTTTCCACAATATAAAAATTGAAGGTATTAATTGATTAGAGAAAATAGAATCAATTAATGATCAAATAAAGCAAATAGGAGCATGTTGTTGACCATCTTCAAGTTTGTAACTCCTTGTGCAACTCAAGTGTGATTGGTATGTGTAGGCCAATGTTCAAGGAGAACCGGTTCCTTACATCGGTGGAAACAATTGCCCTTTGATTTAATCATACATGGACCAATAGTGATGTAGTCGTAGAAGATGTTTTAAACTTGCATATGCACAAGTTCGCTGTGTAAAGCAAGAAACAAGCATTGAGTCGAGTCGAAATAGCATGTCAGAAACCGGATGACAAGAAGAAGTAGGAAGAACATAATGATAAGAAGTCGCTATCGGCCGGATGGTTGTCTTTTCAGGGTGACCACAAAAGAAGCATGCAAATCGCTCTAGGTGAATAGAACCCACCTCGGAAAACTAGATAGGCTGCTTCCGAAAACTATTCCTGCAGATCGACATCGGAGGCGGCCCAAACCTAGGCTGTGACGCTTCCTGTCGAGTACAATTAGGACTTTTCGTCATTTCTTGTATAGACGATAACAACATAACCTTTATCCCAAAATCGGCTGCTTGAATCTTGTCTTCAATTCACCTGGGGTAATGGATTGGTGGTGATATGTTCAACTAATACCATAATAGGCTTGCCAAGAGATTATGTGCGTTGGGCCAGTGGCAGTCGGATCATCTCGTTTTCTTTGCTATCGACATTTGATTTACTCATACATGGATCAATAACAATGGAGTTGTAGAAGGTGTTTTAAACTTGGATACGTGCCCTATCATTTCGTGTATATATGATAACAACATAAGCTTTATCCCCAAAATCGGTTGTATATTAACAGAAACATACAGGGAAAAAACATCACAGTCACAGGTTTTGTTTGTCAAAAGAGAGAAATTGGTAGCAGTGACCAGAAAATAACTTGGTAGAAAATACTTATTTATCTAGAGACTTAAAAGTTGAAACTGATTTTGATACATTCCTATGTTATTTTGATATTCAAGTAAGTTTCTACATGGTCTCTTATATTCAATTTTCATATAGAAATTGTATACAACTATAGTTTGTATTCTATGTGGGATTTCGGAATATGTACGGTCAATGTCAGCACCATCTGGTATGCCTTTTGCTTTTTATCAGTAACTTTTCCAATATTATTAGTTGACTTTTTCGCTCCCCTTAAAAAGAACAACGCTTCTTCCCAGACCGTCAGGGAAACCGCCACGTGTCGGTTTTCCATTGGCCGGAGTTAGCGCGCGGGGGGGGGGGGGGGGGGGGGGGGGGGCAGAGTGTTTTTTCTTTTGTCCAATAACGTGCTGACACGTGTCGGGCGGTTTGTTTTTTCGTTCCAAACTTTCGGGCTGACAAGACTTTTTCTAAAAAGAATGATGTGTGCCACTGTCTGGAACATTGTACTAACAGGAATGAAGACCGTGCAGAGGCTTCTTTGTTACACTTTAGTGGAGCAGATATGGTTTTCGAACGTTCTACTATGCATAAGTGTGTCATAGCTTTCGTCAGTTTTTTCTTGAGGAATTCCCTCAAGGTTGTAAAAATCGCTAGTCGGCCGTTAGTCGGTTCGTGGGGACTACGGATTAATCGGACTACTCGGGGACTACTCGGGGACTAGTTGGATTATTATATATATATATATATATATATATATATATATATATAATATGTTATAAAAATATTTTAAAAAATAATATGTTAATCGATGAACTTTTAATTATCGCAGACTACAGTGCATTTTTTTATTCATTATTTTGCATAAATTTCTATTTCGATAAATATTTAAATAATATGTTAACAACTTACTATTTTGCACGGAGAGTTACATCCGCAGTAGCAAGCAAAAGTAAAAAAAATAACAAGCAAAAATTAAAAAAGAGCCACAACAATAGTAGCAAAGAGATAACAAAGCAAAAGTAAAAATAAAAAAAGAGTAGGCTAGTCACTTTTTTCAAAAATAGAAAAAGGCAGCAACAAAGTAAAGAGTCGACGACGGCTGCCTTGACGAAGTCGACGACAGCTCAGACTAGTACCAATTTAGCTAATATTTGGATGGACCAGCCCCTAATCGAGTCGACGGTGGCCGACAAGTGACTAGTCGGGGACTAGCCCCTAGTCGAGTTGGCGGCGGCCGACTAGCGACTAGTCGGGGACTAGTCGGCCGCCTAGAGGGATTTTTATAACACTGAATTCCCTTCCACATGATAATAGAATCTATTCATTCTTACCAGGAATTGCCAATGTTCGTGCCTTCCTGGTGTTTATCTATTACCATTGTTTTTCCATATACTCATGATTTTACTCATCTTTTAGGCTGAGTATGGTTGCTAAGAAAGTGAGGGAAAGGAAAATGAAATAGTTTCACGTTGAAAGAAGACACTTGTATAGGGTTGTGTGTCATTTTCCTTTTCCTTTCCCCTTACTTCCGTAGCACCCAGAAACAGGCTCAAGCTACATGTTTGTGCTCTGAATTGTTCTTTTGTTTGATTGCCCACACCATTTGACAGGGGTTCAGGAAGGTTGATCCTGATAGATGGGAATTTGCAAACGAGGGATTCCTAAGAGGCCAAAAGCATCTTCTAAAGAGCATCAATAGAAGAAAACCCTCCCATGCACATAATAGTCAGCAGCAGATGGATGAAGTACAGAATTCGTCAGGCCCGGCTTGCGTTGAGGTGGGAAAATTTGGATTAGAGGACGAGATTGGCAGGCTCAGAAGAGACAAGGAAGTACTCATGCAAGAGCTGGTTAAACTGAGGCAGCAGCAGCAGGCCACTAACCAGCAACTCCAGAATGTAGGGGAGCGCCTTCATGGAATGGAGCTGCGACAGCAACAGATGATGTCGTTCTTGGCAAAGGCAATGAACAGACCTGGCTTCCTATCCCAGTTTGTGCAGCAAAATGACAACAATCACCACACTCTTGGAGTGAACAAGAGAAGAAGGTTGCCGAGGCAGAGTTGTTCTCCAGAAGGTCAAATGATCAAGTATCAGCCAATGATCAATGAAACAACAGAAGCAGGGCTGACACAGATGAAACAGTTTGGGGCATCTCAGCTAGAATCTACGGGCAGCTCGGATAGTCACTCAATGGAAAATCTCTCTTTAAAACCTGAAACATTTGACAGTAGCTCCACAAGTTGGAATTCAGAAGTTACTGTTGCAGAGGCCCCTCCAATCTCTGGGATTCCTCCATCTATGCCCACGAGCTCTGGCTTTTCTTTAGAAGTCTCATCTTCAACTTTATCTGAAGAGATGCAATCGCCTGTTAGTGCAACAAATGTGTTCAGCACTGCCGAACTTCCAGATCTCAGTGTTCTATCTGCAGTTCCGCAGGCCATTCCTTATGGATTTCCTGAGATGCAAGGTGTAGTCTTACATGAAAATGTTGCTGATATTCCAACTGAGAACTTTTTAGGATCCACAGCAGAGATTGGTTGTATTAACAGCCCCCTCCTAATGGGAATTGATGGGATGATGCCCATAGAGGTAGCAAAATTCACTTCTGATCTTGAAATTGGTATGTTTGAAGATAATGGGAGTCACTCTTTCTGGGAACAAGTTCTTACTGCAAATTCACTATCTGGGGAGGCGGGGGTTGATAAGAGCACATTGGAAGCTATAGGGATGCACCTGCCAGCTCTGCAGAATGGATGGGTTAATGCTCAGAATATGGATAATCTCACAGAGCAGATGGGGCTTCTTGCCTCAAATTCCAGGGGGTGATTATCTATATCTATATCTATATATGCTTCTTTTTGCCTAGTTAATATATGAATTAGTAGTACGTTAGAAGCATTTTCTGGTTACCTGCAGTTAAAGTAGGTTTTATACTCGCAAGACAAGTGTGTACAATAATCCGGTGACCTATAGTATGTTTTTGTCACCTTTGGACGTGATCGAGTCTTTCCTCTATGTAGCTAGTCATTGCTTTCTATAAGAAAATATATTTAAATGTTTGGTTGCATTTCACAACTGCTTCTTCTATCCCTGGAATTCCTTTGTTTATATCTAATACTCTACGGTCAAGGGAGTTAATGACTGGATTAAAGGCGGACAGCAAGCAAAGCCATGATGCATTGTGGCTTAAGTAGCGGCTTAACCTTTTCTAATATTGTTTGTGAAGCATCAATTATCGTTAGGTGGTGGTCTAAAGTAGTATTCCATAATCTGATATTGCAATCTGTTTTGGTATCTGAAGATTTGGAAGGTGAAGGTAACAGAACACACTTTATCTAGAACCCTTATGACTTTCTACTCTAATTGCATCTTGTCTATCTAAATGCTATGCCGGCTTCTTGTAAGAATGTTTTTTTCACCTTTGGATACTCTTGACCAGTCATCTCCTTGTGACTTGGAACCTTGGTCTGAGGTTCTTGGTTAAAGGTTGTGCTCGTCTTCACTGGTTACTTCCTCCAAATTTCTAAGATGAGTAATTTCAACTACGGCCACCCATCATGCTTCATACTTGTTCATTGCTTTTGTTCCATGCATTCCAAGCTTATGTTTCTTTGATTTCTGCATTCTTCTTTGCTCAAGTTGGCATCTAAATTTGTTCATCCTTGCTTCATCTCTTTTAAGAAAAGAGGTGGATAGGAAACGTCTTCTTTGACTAGGAGTTAGTGATGATAACGGTTGGATTTTATATTTATTAGAAGCAAGAAACTTATCCGACCCCAAAAATTTGGAATAAAGGTTTTGTTGTTGTCGTAGAAGTTAGAAACTGTTCTTGATTATAGTTTCTAGTCGAGGTACCCTTGCATTGTTTCTAGTGTCTAATTGTCACGACCCGATCCCAATATTCTGGGTCCAGTCGGATCATGTCCAACCTGCACCGTTATGAGACGACGACAGTAAGATGTATCAATCAGTAGTAACTCAAGCACAACATTCTAAAATACGAAAATAAAAAAAAAATTTAATAAATCAAACACAATGTCGGAACAAACTCAAGTAGTACTAAGGTTTACAGTTTTAAATACAATGCTGACTAGGCTACTAAGTAGGCGGCTCAGGTGCCTCCTGGTTGGGTTCAGCTATCTCCTCAGAATTCAGTTCGGGCCCGAAGTAGGTACTAAAAGTAAGCTCTTCATCATCGCAATGACCTAAAAATGTTGGTCTCCAGTCAGGAGAGGAGCAAGAACATATATCCATTCCAGTATTTTAATAAAATAATTAAAGATGCAATAAGCAGTTTTAGAACATAATTTATCTTTCTAAATAATAATAAAGAATTAGTGAAGCAGTAAATCTCTGAAATAATAATGATGCAATCTACAATTAGTGATGGTGTTTGGAGTGTGTAGCATCCCGTGGCCGGCTGGGGATGGAGGCAATATGTGTTTTAGTGAACACGGTCTGGCTTCATCCCAAGTGAGATGGGGCTTCAACTATCCACAATGAGGCAATAAGGGGGCTTTGACCACAGATGCTAACACTGCTCCCCAATCCCAAGTCAATGAGTCAATCAAATAATCAATTTGATCCGAGCGGGATCTTGTGAGTCAAGTGTCGATACAATGTTTCTAATGATGCAATGTATTTAATTATCAACTAAAATGTAAGTTTGAATAATATGCAACTTGTCTCGGTTTTATGATGCTGTAGGTGGAGACAGAAAAAAGGATCTCAGACTTAGGTCTTGAACCCTACATTGATTAAAAGTCCGACTTAGATCCAAATACAACCATTTCTAGGGTGTTCTAGTTGCAATCTCTAATATTGATCCTAGTCATTTTTTTTGGTTAATAATTACACTTAACGATTAATTACTCTAATGCCGTTACGTTATTTCCAACTTGTATAAAGAGTCAATTTTTTTACTTTATTTGGAAAGAGTAGATAACACAATTTATGGAAAAACTTGTATATATATATATATATATATATATATATATATATATATATATATTACTTTAATGATAAAAACGTGAGATTGTTAATATAAATATAAAACTTTTACTTTTAAGGCGTTCTAATTTATGCAAGAAAATCTTTATTTTTCTTTTACAAAATAGCGTTTCCAATTTCATTTGTGGATAACCTAACGTGCAATATTATCTACATAAAACACAAAAACACAGAAAGAGCTGCATTACTCACTAAGCTACACAATACAAGGTCCAGAGAAACAAAGGAAAAAATGAGCTTATGTCCTTACAACACATTAATGAAAAAAATACTTAAAGAATAATAAAAATCCTAAGCTACGTTGCGGCGATCTTCTAAAGGCCGGGAACAGTCCAGTCCGAAGCCACGAGTGCCCTGTACCTAAAATATAGAATGCCGAGTAACAAGGTAAGGACAATAGAGTCTCAGACTTGGCCACGCAATCATACGTTGCTAATAGCTTACGCCTCAACGTACGGGAATACTCCGTAGCGTTTTTTTCGCTAACGGCTCATTCGACCAATTCGGTCATCGCCAATGTGGATACGATAAGCCTCGAATTTACCGACAGTACGCCAATCTAAATAACTAATAAGATATAAAGTATGTAAAGTATATTTTGTAATAATCAGGTCTGAAAATAGCAATAATATATATACATATATATTTTAAATGAGGCACAATATTGAAAATATAATTAGAATATAATTCTCTCTTTTAAATCATATATATATATATATATATATATATATATATATATATATATTAAAGGAGTCACCATATTAAAGTATAGGTAAACACAATTTCTTTCCTTTAAATCCTATACATACATATATATTTTAAATAAATCACAATATTGAAAGTATAATAAAAATATAATTTCTTCCTTTAAATCCTATATACATTTATGTATTTTAAATGAATCACCTAGGGGTATTGATAAACGTAATTTTCCTTTTTAAAACATAGACACATTTATATAGGAAAGAGTCACACAACTTATATTAACAGAACCTTAACCAACACAACTTTCCAATTTAGCCAAACCAAAGATTAGAACATGAATGTTTAACGGATCCGAAATCGGACTAGAGGCCAATTTATATATCGAAACTATTTAACCGATTTATATAACAGAACATAGTATTGATTTTATATATCAAAACTATATAGCCGATTAAAACTACAGTATTATTCCAACAAACATAAATTGCTAGTCCATTCCAAACTTCACAGAACAATCCTAAGTCTGGAATCGGACTAACGATCCAATGATCGTTCCAAGTATCCACACACAACGTCAATAATCGAATCCCGCAATGGGATCGAGACCGGGTCATCACAGACTACTACGGGGAGGGACGAACTACTCTGTTAGAATTTATACCGAAAGTTGATGACGGAATCCGAAGGGTGGCCTCGGACTCGGATCGACACGTCGTCACCGGCTCGAAGGCCTCGGAATGCGTCACGGACATCAGCGAACGATAGCGGCGCAAGGGGCGATCGCGCGGAACAGGGAGTCACTGGAGGCGCTGGCCGGAAGGGCGCGCGGAGGGGGTCTGCGGGTCGAACGCCGGTGGTCGGATGTGGTCACGGGGACGGAGGGGTCGGCCGTGGGGAGTGGCACGCGCGGTCGGCGGCTAGGGTGGACAGGGGAGGTCCGGTGCGGGGCTGGCCGCGGGGAGATCAGCCGGGAGGCTACGCGTGAGGGGCGCCGACCGTGGGTGGCCGCGTGCGGCGCTGGCGGGGGTCGCGGTCGAGGGGTCGGGTGACGGGGTGGGTTGGCCGAGGATCGGCTGCTGTGGAAAGTGGTAGTGGTGGATTGGAGTTGGAAAATGGAAAAATGGTGCTGAGGGTGCTGGGTTGTTTGATTTCTCCCGTGTGGGAGGACAGTGAGGGGGGTGGTTTATGCTTGTTTTTAGTTTAGGAGGAGAGGAAATGGGAGGAGTTGAGGAGGAGAGATAAGGGGATGTGAGGTTCTGGTAGTGATGGGAGGAGAGTATAGGGGAGAAAGCGAGTGATGGAGAGGAAAAAGAGGGGGGGGGGGGGGGTGAGGTTCTGTACGTGGGGGAGAGGGGTGAGTGAGTAGAGCGGCTGGGTTGGCTTTTCCTTTTGTTATTTATTTATTTATTTGTTATTTAATTGGAAAGGTTTTGGGAATAAGGGTTAGGCTAGGTTTGGGTCCACGAAACACAATCCAATGATTCCATTTTAACAAAAATGCAATTAACTAATCGCTAGAAAATAATAATAATAATAATAATAATAATAATAATAATAATAATAGCTAATAATCTAAAAATTAAACCTAATTAATTAAAACCAAATTTGGGTCTTACAAGTTTCCCTCCTTAGAAAATTTCGTCCTCGAAATTTCAAGAATAAGGGCCGGGGTACAATCATGTCTCAAACAAGTAAGGATATTTCTTCCTCAACAGCCTCATGCCTAACTATACTAATTGTCCCATAACAAATCTATGAAGTGCATTATCGTAATCAATCCAACCACTATTCTCAAATAACATTCTTCCCTCAGAAAATTGGTTACACTAGTCCACGAGGATGGATTTCTGCTTCCATCTCTGAATTGTCAATTACCGTCATAATCTTTGAAAATTTGTCTTCCCATCTTTTCTTACTAAACACATATAATATATCCCGCAATATATTTTGTACTTCCTTCAGCTTGCTAATCAACTAGATATGTCCAAAATTTAACCATATGTCATACCACTACATGTGTTCCATCATGTTCTTGTACATCCTATTCGTTTAAAGTCTAGGCATGGTAAAATAATACAAAATGTCTTGTCATGGTTAAATCCTAAACATGATCAAAATCAAAATTTAAGCATAGTAAAAATAGTACCAAAATAATATAATCATAATTAAATTCTATCTACGATCAAGAATAAAATTGTAACCTAATTCCAATAAGGAATCTTTTAGGTATAACTAGCATGATCATGACTCTGATTCAAATCATTTAAGCACGATTAATAAAATACGGTCCAAAAATTATTTAGACTTAGATATAGTCGCGACTAATAAGTTCATTAATGCTAAAAATACGATTAATATAGAAATAGTATGACTAAGAATAATCAAAACAAAAATTTGAAATTTTGGTTTACTAGAAATCAAATTCAAGAATGAACAAAATTAAATTTTAGAATTAATTTGAAACATGATAAAAGAATTAAGTCATTTAGATACGAATGTGATTTAAGATCAAAATCATATAATGCAATTTAAGGGTCGTCAGATGTGGTAATGAATACAATCAAAGTGATATAATCATAAACAAAATCTAGTGTGTGTATATATATATATATATATATATATATATATATATATATATATATATATATATCAAAACATGGAACTATTAAAATACGTGCAATACACTATAGTCAAACCATGAAAGAGATTGGGCCAAAAGGTGTTGAAAAGATGGTCCTAATGAATTTTTAGGACAAATCAAGGAAAATTCTATAGGAAGCATATGGTAGTATAAAAGATTTTTGTAAATGAGATTTACTGCTAAGATTTAAATAAGGCTAAGATCAATTCAAGATAATTTTCGGTAAAGTTGTTAATAGCGATAAGAGATCAAACATGGTATATAACATGGATATAGTCTCAATAGTATCCGGAACCATACATATCCGAAGTCACTTTGCCTAGAGTTCATGTCCCGCCAGTGTACATCTGGCTGCATTGAACCTTTGGTTCCGTGACTCAAATAATGATAGATTACCGAATCTTCTATCAACTTTATCTATTGTTGATGGAACAACTCAAAAGGTCAAATATTGAGGACATGGTCTTAATATCCGAAAACCTATGAATACCTGAAATCACTTCACTTAGGGTCCATGTCTTGCCAGTGCGCTGCTGGCTGCAGTAAACTCATAGTTTCCATGATTCAGATAAATGACTGCAGTACGCAGCTGCCACGCCATAATAGGTTAACGAATACTCTCTCAACTTTATCCATAGGAATTCCAAGGGGCTTCCGAAAATTCAAACGAGTTCTAAAGTTCTAATCATGATAGGAAAGATGTAAAAATCTGTTCTTCAGGAATCAAGGAAATTTATCAGGGTAAATGTGTGTTCTGGTAGCTCTTGAGAATCAAGGGGGTTGATTTGAAATCAAGAGGAGTATCTGTTCTCCGACATTTTCCTTTTCAAAGATTAAACTTATGGAATTGATCAAACTTGATTCCGACTAATCGAGTTAGGCACAAGACAAGATAGAAGCATCACAGCTTCAAGTTGAGTAGGAGAAGCCAATGAGAATATTCCTGGCAAAACACTTAGAGAATACTGACCTTTACCGAAATTATTTTGGAAAAATAATTCCTTACGACCAAAGAAAGTTTGAGATTTTGCTAGGTAATTTGGACTAAAAAGTTAGTCTTATTGGTTCAAAGAAAGTCAAGTTGAAATGGTTTAACAAAACCAACAAAGGAATAGCTTTGGAATATTAGTCATTGATGGTAGGTTGGCTAAAAGAGAAGTCAAAACTTCTAAAATAGTAATTGGCCTAGACCCTAAAGAAATATGCAGATAGAGAAAAGATAATCCTTCGGAGACCGTGAAATTGTAATCACGCCTGGCATCACCTTAGCCATTCTCTGGAATGGTTAGGAAGCAACATAAGCAATGCAATCCAACTAAGTTATATACGTGGAAAAAATATTTTGAATAAAATCAGTCCTATGTTGTGACGAATCATGATGTTACAATGTTTTAAGTGTTCTAATGTTTCTAGTCAGTTTTCCTAAAGTTTTTTGTCAGATCTGCATGTGCCACCACTGAAAACATGTCACGACCCGATCCCAAGATTCTGGGTCCAGTCGGATCATGTCCAGCCTGTACTGTTGTGAGACGGCGGCAATAAGCTGTATCAATCAGTAGTAACTCAAACACAACATTCTAAAATACGGGAATTAAAAAAAATTTTAGTAAATCAAACACAATGCTGGAACAAACTTAAGTAGTACTAAGGTTTACAGTTTTAAATACAATGTTGACTAGGCTACTAAGTAGTAGGCTCAGGTGCCTCCTGGTTGGGTTCAGCTATCTCCTCATAATTCAGTTTGGGTCCGAAGTAGGTACTAAAAGTAAGCTTTTCATCATCACAACCACCTAAAAATGTTGGTCTCCATTCAGGAGAGGAGCAAGAACATATATCCATTCCAGCATTTTAATAAAATAATTAAAGATGCAATAAGCAGTTTTATAACATAATTTATCTTTCTAAATAATAATAAAGAATCAGCAGTAAATCTCTGAAAATAACAACTGACAATATTGTTGAGTATGTAGCATCCCGTGGCCGGCTGGGGATGGAGGCAATATGTGTTCTAATGAACACGGTCCGGCTTCAGCCCAAGTGATGTGGGGCTTCAGCTATCCACAATGAGACAATAAGGGGCTTTGACCACATATGCAAACACTACTTTCCAATCCCAAGTCAATGAGTCAATCAAGCAATCAATTTGATCCGAGCGGAATCCTGTGAGTCAAGTGTCGATACAATGTTTCTAATGATGCAATGTATTTAATTATCAACTAAAATACAAGTTTGAATAATATGCAACTTGTCTTGGTTTTCTGATGTTGTAGTTGGAGACAGGAAAAAGGATCTCAGACTTAGGTTTTGAACCCTACATTAATTAAAAGTCCGACTTAGATCCAAATACAACCATTTCTAGGGTGTTCTAGTTGCAATCTCTAATATTGATCCTAGTCAAATTTTTTGGTTAATAATTACACTTAACGATTAATTACTCTTAATGCCGTTACGTTATTTCCAACTTGTATAAAGAGTCAATTTTCTTACTTTATTTGGAAAGAGTAGGCAACACAACTTATGAAAAAACTTGTATTTAATAATATATATAACTATATTTTACTTTAATGATAAAAGCGTGAGATTGTTAATATAAATATAGAACTTGTACTTTTAAGGCGTTCTAATTTATGCGAGAAAATCTTTATTTTTCTTTTAGAAAATAACGTTTCCAATTTCATTTGTGGATAACCTAACGTGCGATATTATCGACATAAAAGAAAAAAAACACAGAAAGAGCTACGCTACTCATTAAGCTACACAATACAAGGCCCAGAGAAACAAAGGAAAAAATGGGCTTATGCCCTTACAACACATTAATGAAAAAAAATACTTAAAGAATAATAAAAATCCTAAGCTACGCTGCGGCGATCTTCTAAAGGCTGGGAACGGTCCAATCCGAAGGCACGAGTGACTTGCACCTAAATATAGAATGCCAAGTAACAAGTTCCACAAATCTAAACTAAACTAAAGTCGCAAGGTAGGGACAATAGAGTCTCAGACTTGGTCACGCAATCAAACGTTGCTAATAGCTTACGCCTCAACGGACGGGAATACCCCGTAGCGTTTGCGTTTCGCTAACGGCTTATTCGACCATTTCGGTCGTCGCCAAGGTGGATACGATAAGCCTCGAATTTATCGAAAGTACACCAATCTAAATAACCAATAAGATGTAAAATATGTAAAGTATATTTTGTAATAATCAGGTCTGAAAATAGCAATAATATATATACATATATATTTTAAACGAGTCACAATATTGAAAATATAATCAGAATATAATTCTTTCTCTTTTAAATCATTTATATACATATATATTTATATTAAAGGAGTCACCATATTAAAGTATAGGTAAGCACAATTTCTTTCCTTTAAATCCTATACATACATATATATTTTAAATAAATCACAATATTGAAAGTATAATAAAAATATAATTTCTTCCTTTAAATCCTATATACATTTATGTATTTTAAATGAATCACCGTACTAGGGGTATTGATAAACGTAATTTTCCTTTTTAAAACATATATACATTTATATAGAAAAGAGTCACACAACTTATATTAACAGAACCTTAACCAACACAACTTTCCAATTTAGCCAAACCAAAGTTCAGAACATGAATGTTTAAAGAATCCGAAATCGGACTAGAGGCCAATTTATATATCGAAACTATTTAACCGATTTATATAAAAGAACATAGTATTGATTTTATATATCAAAACTATATAGCCGATTAAAACTACAGTATTATTCCAACAAACATAAATTGCTAGTCCATTCCAAACTTCATAGAACAATCCTAAGTCCGGAATCGGACTAACGATCCAATGATCGTTCCAAGTATCCACGCACAACGTCAACAATCGAATCCCGCAATAGGATCGAGACCGGGTCATCACAGACTACTACGGGGAGGGACGAACTACTCTGTTAGAAATTATACCGAAAGTTGATGACGGAATCGGCTACTGTGGAAAGTGGTGGTTGTGGATTGGAGTTGGGAAAGGGGAAAATGGTGGTGAGGGTGCTGGGTTGTTTGATTTCTCCTGTGTGGGAGAATAGTTGGAGGGTGGTTTATGCTTGTTTTTAGTTTAGGAGGTGAGGAATGGGAGGAGTTGAGGAGGAGAGATAAGGGGATGTGAGGTTCTGGTAGTGATGGGAGGAGAGAATAGGGGAGAAAGTGAGTGATGGAGAGGAAAAAGGAGGTGTGAGGTTCTGTACGTGGGGGAGAGGGGTGAGTGAGTAGAGTGGCTGGGTTAGCTTTTCCATTTTTTTTTGTTATTTAATAGGAAAGGTTTTGGGAATAAGGGTTAGTTTAGGTTACGGTCCACGAAACACAATCCAATGATTCCAATTTAACAAAAATGCAATTAACTAATCGACTAAATAATAATAATAATAATCTAAAAATTACACTAATCGGAAATTAAACCTAATTAATTAAAACTAAATTTGGGTCTTACACTAATTCAGAAGAAAGACTATAAGTTTGGCAAGGAATGCTCATCACCAGTCTACTCTTTGAATGAAAATTTAAATCGGGTTGCAACTGTTGTTTTGGGCTAATACAGTTTGGAAATTCACCTAAAAGCCACCCATTCATGAAAAAGTCCTACCAATCTTTCTTTTGAAGCTTTGAGGATTCATTGGTAATTTCCTTAGATTATCATATCCAACTATTGTATAGTGGAACCAGAAAGATATTTGTAAATAAAGATATTGTTGAAGAGACATGCACTTGAGGTGTTTAACATCTATTGTACAACAAAGAGAATGGATATACTAACAAGATAGACATGAAATGTGCTTAATGGGTCAGTATGCATATTAACCTAACCGAAGAAATTGAGTGTGGTATATGAGTTGTGGCCACTGGGTTCATTCTCATAGAACAAGATAGCATGGAGGATTTTGTGTAGGTATGAAGACATTTAACTACATGAAAGTACAATTGGCAAAAAGTCTCGAGCATAGGAGTGCTACATGATTGTTAAGGGGATGCTTGAGGGGGAGTGTGGGCTCAGTTTCTCCAAAAGAGACTTTGGGAAATTTTAGAGGGATCCAAAGTAGGTGTACCTATGCACAAGTCAATTGTGCTGAATAAATCTCTAACAGGGATCCACAGATATCCAGGTCAGATGGAGTGGTAAGATTTTGATTGAAGGGCTAATCAGGCAAGAATAGACCAAACTGAACATGGATTTTTGGAGGTGTTTTGAAAGATTGGTTTTCCGATGTTAGGATATGGCCTTTGATTGAAGTGAATGGAGGAAATAGATTCACGAAGATGTTTCCAGAAAATTGGCACTCTCAAGGATGAAGTTCACATAGAGGTGGAACACTGGTGTATGTGGAATACATTAATCATGTAGGACGGGTTTCAGTGTAAGGCCCAGACCTGCATAAGTTCTCGACCTGAACCACTTGGTTTCCAGAAAGACTAGAATCGATTCCACAAGATGGATTGCAGAGATTTAGATCTTGCTCAATTTGGAGTAAGAAGATGACAAAGAGAGCGGAAAAGATGAATCTTTTTTCGATTCTACGGTAAAATGAGGTCAATAAACTTCTGTACTAATAGGCTTATAGATCTACCAAGATGAATCTGCAGACAAATTTAATGCCCGGATTGCTTATTTCTTTGGGACCATTTTAGGTTTATATACTCTTTACTCGAGGTCTTCATCAATCAGAGGAACCAAAATGATTCGACATTTCTTAGCAGTTTGTGAAGCTTCGATACCGATTCAATACGGCCGATATCGATACGGTTTGGCAATGTCCCCATCCGATACCGACCGATATCCGATACTAACCGATACCGACATTTGAGGTCTCTTGTTTGGTCCGTTCGGCAAAGAAATAAGAAAATTGACACCAAAAAATCCAATACTCCTATTCGAAACCACCGATATTGCTGATACTGTCGATCCCGATACTCATTGGAATGGTCCGGATACCGATTCTGATACCGATATTGCTACCTTGGATGAAACCTTGGTCTTAGTTAATTTGTCGTTTCCGAATGCTTGCTTTGTATTCCAGTGGAGGTGATTATTACATATTGAAGTTTTCATTCACAGAAATAATCTTTTTCTCAAGGTTATTGAAGTGATCAAAATATGAGGCCTTAACACTAGAGGAGATTATATCATGCCGTACAACATGGATATCCCCAACATAAAGGATGATGGCTATTTTTTCTAAAAAAAACCCATTTTTTTTTCTTCTCTTTATTATATTGTAATTTTATTTGCAACAAATAGAGAACAATTGTAATGAGAGCGCATGCACTTTGTTAACATGAAGACCAAGCAAAGCATGAAAAAAAGGTATGTAGCAATATGGGGAGTGAATTGGGAGATCTATTAAAGACTTGTATCACATCTTCGGTAGGTTAGGAGATTTTAGAAATCAATATATTGTTCGGTGAATGTAGTGCATTTTTTTATATCAAATATCCTCTCCATTTATACTGTATTAAAGTTATGTGAAAATGTTTTGTGCCATCCTCTGATGACATTTCATACATTGGATAGTTAAGAATATGCAGTTTGCATTACTCATAAATTTTTTGGGTGTTTTAAACATACTACTCGTTTTTTAAATATTTACGGAATTAATCATTTGAATATTTGAGTCATATGATGATAGCTAATATAAATTTGTGAAATATAAGCTAAATTGCAATTTTGAACTGTTTTTTAACTTGATACCCTCAACTTTTATAGTTACTAACTTAATACCATATCTCAACTTATATTTCTAAGATGATACCCAATATTTTTTTATTCCTAAACTACCCTCTTTCGGCTGCTACTTCCCCAACCCCCCCACCCCCCCCCGTCGGCGACCATCGCCCCCCCCCCCCCCCCCCCCCCCTTCAGGCGACCACCTCCCTACCTGCCCCCGAGCCTGCGCTCCCGCTCGCGTGCACCCCCGCGCCCTACCCCGAGCGCCGTCGTGCGCTGTCCAGCGCGCCCCTGCGCACTGCCCCGCATGCTCGCCGCCTGCTCGCGCCCGCCGTCCGCTCGCGCGCGCCCGCCTGCTGCCACCCGCAGCCGGAGAGAGAGAGGGGGGTGGGGGGTTGGGGGGGAGGAGAGAAGGGGCAATTTGGTCCAATTTTTTTTTCAGGGTATCAATTTGGTATCTATAAAAGTTGAGGGTATCAAGTTGAAAAAACAGTGATAGTTGATGGTATCAAGTTGCAATTTAGCCATATATTAATTTACTCTCTTCTTGATCTGTGACAGGTAAACATGTTAGACCTGAAAAAAACAGAGGTATTTAGGAAATGTGAGACAAGAGTATCAGTCCAAGTAGCTGCATTCTCATGGTACAATTAGACTTACTGTATAACTGGATTACAATTAGACCTATTGTATAACTAGATATTTACAATGTCCTGTTAATTCTTGATGTGGATTTTTAAAATATTTACGGAATTATTCATTTGAATATTTGAATCTGACAACTAATATAAATGTGTAATATAAATGTTTGAGATATATCAATTTATTGTGTTCCTTACGCATATTTACGGAATTATTCATTTGAATATTTATGTGAGATATATCAATTTATTGTCTTCCTTACTCAAATAATTCAGTGTTTTGGTATTGGAGATTGAAATAGGATTTGGAATTGACTGGAGAAATCTGGAAGATTTAGGTATGTTACTCCCAATGTGATATCTGAAAGTGCTTATGGTTGGTATTGGAGATTGATATGTTCTTCAGTGTGATATCTGAAAGTGCTTATGGGTTGGTATTGGAGATTGAAACAGTTTATTTGGGGTTGCTGAAACAGGATCAGTGTGATACTTATCTTTGGTATTGAAGATTGAAACAGTATTTTGGAATTGAATATTGTAATAGTAGTTGAACAGTTTAATTCTATTGATTACCTGCACTAGAAATAGAGAGTAGGGCTGATGTAGATGATAGGAAGATATACTTTCCTTATTACAAGATCATTCCGAGGTTCACGATTTTAGGAAGTCGTATACTCGACGTGTTAGCTGTGTTTATTTTTTGTTGGTTAAAGTAGAAATATACAGTATATGCGAGGGATTTTATATTCCTATTGTTGTGAAAAAAATAAAATCCAATGTTCCCTTGGAATAAGTTAATAGTTTTGCTTTTTTTATGAAAGTTTGTTGGGTATTTTGTTTGGATGATAATATCCTCTCTTTTTTACTTTCAAAATTCTAACTTCTATACCGAACATGTGAATCCCCAAGTTGGAATTCACTAGTTATTGTTGCAGAGGCCCCTCCATTCTCTGGGATTCCTCCATCTATGCCCACGTGCTCTGGCTTTTCTTTAGAAGTCTCTTCATCTTCAACTTTATCTGAAGAGATGCAATCGCCTGTTAGTGCAACAAATGTGTTCAGCACTGCCGAACTTCCAGATCTCAGTGTTCTATCTGCAGTTCCGCAGGCCATTCCTTATGGATTTCCTGAGATGCAAGGTGTAGTCTTACATGAAAATGTTGCTGATATTCCAACTGAACTTTTTAGGATCCACAGCAGAGATTGGTTGTATTAACAGCCCCCTCCTAATGGGAATTGATGGGATGATGCCTATAAAGGTAGCAAAATTCACTTTTGATCTTGAAATTGGTATGTTTTGAAGATAATGGGAGTCAGAACTCTTTCTGGGAACGAGTTCTTACTGCAAATTCACTATCTGGGGAGGCTTGCATAATATGGATAGTCTCAGCAGATAGGGCTTCTTGCCTCAAATTCCAGGGGTGATATCTATATATGCTTCTTTTTTGTCTAGTTAATACATGAATGCAGTTAAATAGGTTTTATACTCGCAAGACAAGTGTGTACAATAATCCTGTGACCAAAATATATTTAAATGTTTGGTTGCATTTCACAACTGCTGCTTCTATCCCTGGAATTCCTTTGTTTATATCTAATACTCTACGGTGAAGGGAGTTAATGACTGGATTAAAGGCGGGCAGCAAGCCCATGATGCATTGTGGCTTAACCTTTTACTCTAATTGCATCTTGTCTATCTAAATGCGATGCCGGCTGCTTGTAAGAATGTTTTTCACCTTTGGATGGATACTCTTGACCAATCATCTCCTTGTGACTTGGGACCTTGGTCTGGGTTTCTTGGTTAAAGGTTGTGCTCGTCTTCACTGGTTACTTCCTTTTAATTTCCAAGATGAGTAATTTCAACTACCTCCACCCTTCATGCTTCATACTTGTTCATTGCTTTTCCATGCATTCCAAGCTTATGTTTGTTTGATTTCTGGATTCTTCTTTGCTCAAGTTGGCATCTAAATTTGTTCATCCTTGCTTCATCTCTTTTACTGTATTTCTAATAAGAAAAGAGGTGGATAGGATACGTCTTCTTTGACTAGGAGTTAGTGATGATAACGGTTGGATTTTATATTTATTAGAAGCAAGAAACTCATCCGACCCCAAAAATTCTGGTTAAAGGCTTTGTTGTTGTTGTAGAAGTAGAAAACTGTTCTTGATTATAGTTTTTAGTCGAGGTACCCTTGCATTGTTTCTAGTGTCGAATTCAGAAGAAAGACTATAAGTTTGGCAAGGAATGCTCATCACCAGTCTACTCTTTGAATGAAAATTTAAATCGGGTTGCAACTGTTGTTTTGGGCTAATACAGTTTGGAAATTCACCTAAAAGCCACCATTCATGAATTAGTCCTACCAATCTTTCTTTTGAAGCTTTGAGGATTCATTGGTAATTTCCTTAGATTATCATATCCAACTTTTGTGTAGTGGAACCAGAAAGATAGATATTTGTAAAGAAAGATATTGATGAAGAGACGTGCACTTGAGGTGTTTAACATCTACTGTACAACATTGGGAATGGATGTACTAACAAGATAGACATGAAATGTGCTTAATGGGTCAGTATGCATATTAACCTAACCGAAGAAATTGAGTGTGGTATATGAGTTATGGCCACTGGGTTCACTCTCATAGGACAAGATAGCATGGAGAGTGGATTTTGTGTAGGTATGAAGACATTTAACTAAAAAAAAAAAAAAAGAAAGAAAAGAAAAAGACATTTAACTACATGAAAGTGTAATTGGCACAAGATAGCATGGAGAGTGGATTTTGTGTAGGTATGAAGACATTTAACTACATGAAAGTATAATTGGCAATAAGTGTCAAGCATAGGAGTGCTACATGATTGTTAAGGGGATGCTTGAGAGGGGGAGTGTGGGCTCAGGTTCTCCAAAAGAGACTTGGGGAGATTTTAGAGGGATCCAAAGTGGGTGTACCTATGCACAAGACAAATGTGCTGAATAAATCTCTAACAGTGATCTACGGATACCCAGCAGGTCAGATGGAATGGTAAGATTATAGTTGAAGGGCTAATCAGGCAAGATTAGACCAAACGGAACACGGACTTTGGAGGTGTTTAGAAAGATAGGTTTTCGATATAATGGAGGAAATAGATTCATGAATATGTTTCCGGAAAATTGGCAAGACTTTCAAGGATGAAGTTCACATAGAAGTGGAACACTGGTGTATGTGGAATACATTAATCATGTAGGACGGGTTTCAGTGTGAGACCCAAACCTGCATCGTAGAAGTTCTCAGTTCTCGACCTGAGCCACTTGGTTTCCCAGAAAGACTAGAATCGATTCCACAAGATGGATTGCAGAGATTTAGATCTTGATCAATTTGGAGTAAGATGATGACAGAGAGCGGATTTTACAACAAATAGAGAACAATTGTAATGAGAGCGTATGCTCCTTGTTGTTGTAACATGAAGACCAAGCATCAAAGAATGTACGTAGCAATATTGGGAGTGAATTGGGAGATCTGACTTGTATCACAACTACGGTAGGTTAGGAGATTTTAACAAGCAATACATTATTCGGTATCTGTTGGAGTGGGTGGGGTTCCCAACCTATGTGGAGAAGACCCCGGAGTGCGACGAGCGCCGTTCGTGTGTCGAAGAAGCTCGGGAAGTAGGCGACGCGGAGTCGCTGCTGCTGTTGCTGTCCATGGGAGGTTCTGGAACAGGGGATCCGAGTTCTGGCCGAACTCGGTCCCATGGCGAGTTCGGGCCGAACTCGGTCTGGCTCCTCCAGAATGTTGGCGTGAGGTTCTGTTTGCTCGACACAGAGTTCTGGCCGAACTCTGTGTCGTCGGGGGCTGAAGCGGATTTTAGGATGAGTTTTCATCACTGGATCTAATCCAACGGTTCAGGTTTGCTGCGGGATTAGGGAGTTATATTGGGATTTCCCAACCCTAATTCATAACGCATCATTATCGCAAAGGCAACACAACTTTGAGAGAGGAAGGAGGCAAGAGTGCCATTACAACTTCGGAGAAGAAGACGGAGGATTGAAGGTCGCTATTCGAAGGAGATCGTGTTCGGGTAATTTCTACTCGTCGTTCTCGCTCTTCGTAGCCTTGTAATCATTGTTCTTATCTCTGAGTGTTGTGGGGATCCGATTTGGATCGGGAGGAGTCTGTAGAGGGTGTAATTCTTCTATTCCATTAGTGGAGGCTTCTCAGGGTTGGACTCCGATCGTCCCGTGGTTTTTTTTTCGCAAGGGTTTCCACGTCAAAAAATTCTCTGTGTCTGCGTGGATTGTTTTGTGTGGTTGTTTTTGGGTTCGTGCGTTGTATTGCTCGGTCCTCTCGCAGGTACTCTCCGGTTTGGGGAAAGGTTTCCGCGTTTCTTTCCCAACAGAATGGTATCAGAGCCAGGTTCTGGAATTCAGAAGGAGTGTCAGTAGTTGACAGAGAAACCAGAGGAGAGATGGACGCGAAGCCGGTGCGCATGGTGAACCTGAACGGTATAAACTATCATTATTGGCGGAGCAAGATGAAGGATTTGCTATTTGTCAAGAAGCTGCATCTACCCGTGTTTGCATCCGAGAAGCCCAGTGATAAATCCGAGGAGGACTGGACATTCGAGCACATACAGGTGTGTGGGTACATACGGCAGTTTGTGGACGAGAACGTGTACAACCACGTTGCCAATATTGAGCACGCGAAGACGTTGTGGGATAAGCTGGAATCCTTGTATGCGAAGAAGACCGGGGTAAACAAGTTGTTCCTGATCCGAACGATGATGGGTCTGCGATACAAGGATGGGGCGTCTATTTCGGATCACTTGAGTGAGTTCCAGGGCGTGGTTGACCAGCTATCTTCTATGGGAGTCAAGTTCGACGACGAAGTTCAGGGACTGTGGCTGCTGTGTACTTTGCCAGACTCGTGAGAGACCGTACGAGTATCTATGATCGCTTCTGCTCCAAAGGGCGTGGTCAGTCTGGAGTTTGCCAAGAGCGGGGTGTTGAATGAAGAGATGCGGAGACGTTCTCAGGGCACTTCATCCACATCCCACCACTCAGAGGCATTGGTTTCAGAGAGCCGCGGAAGGGGCAAAAGCAGGGGTCCAGGTGGTGGCAGAGACAAGAGCAGGGGGAAGTCCAAGGGTCGTTACGAGGACTCGGAGTGTTACCATTGCGGTAAGAAGGGCCATATCAAGCGGAATTGTTTCGCTTGGAAGAGAGAGAAGAAGGGCGACAAGGGAAAGCAAGAAGAGAACACTACAGCGGCGGCCTCGGTGCATGGAGGCGATGTGATCGTCGTAGGTGATGAGGTCATTACTAACCTCCCCTGCGATGACAATTCTTGGCTGGTGGACTCAGGGGCTTCAGCACATGTATCTCACAACAGGGCACTGTTTGCCACTTACACGACAGGCGACTGTGGCGTGTTGAAGATGGGCAACGGAGATGTGTCGAATGCGGTTGCCGTTGGAAATGTGCATTTGAGAAAAAGTAAATGTAGCCCCTACGCTAATAGCTGTCCTCTCCCTCCAATGATACTATACATGCGTCGTAACCACGACGCACCAACACATGTCGCTTCCACAATACTGTTTTATACCTAATAATTGTCAAGTCTTCTAACATGCATCTATTGACAGTTATTTCAAACGCATGCACACGGAGGATCAGCCAACATGCAAGTGACCTCTATATGTTACTCACAACTCACACACAACTTGTGTACAATCGTGACAAGTTAATGAGACACACTAAATTGACGGTAATCCCTTAACTCTAGGTCCACATGCAAGAAAAAAATAATTAACTGGAAATAAAAGTGCAGTAATATATAATAACTGAATATTAAAATGCAACTAAATGTAAGCAGTAAAGATGGCAAGATATGGTGTGTCGCATGGTATGGTGCGATGATCATGTCACGACCCGCACCCGCTTTTCGGACGCGAGAGCGTGAGCAAGCCAGCTACGTATCGAGCAGACTCCAGCCCGACTCGGATACGTAAACGCTGTCGCGGCTATGGTATACTGCCAAATCATGGCAAACAAATCTATATCTCAATCCAGAATAAGAATAATAAACATGAATGAACACTATGGGCCGTGGTCTGCAGCCCACTAGCATAAATGTCCGATAAGACTCCAAAGGAAATAACAAGAGTCTAAAACTGAATCAAGAAACAGGATATCTCATGATAAGGTATGAAAGCACGAGCGGATAATAAACACGATAACGATACCTGAATCCCGCAAGCGTATCATCACATCTGTCATCCAGAACCACTAGCTAACTCCATGCAATCGCTAAACCTGAGGAGATCATCAGGTCCTCAGAGGACATAGCAAGATACATAATATACATGCCTATCTAACAGTTTTATCATACGCAAGAAAATAAACAAGAAAAACAGGAACACGACAAATGACCAAGAACGAGAACACGAACAAGAACAAGAACAAGAACACGAACACGAACACGAACACGAACAAGAATAAGAACACGAACACGAACAAGAACACGAACAAGAACACGAACACACGAACACACGAACACTAGAACAACTACGTATAAATGAACTGCCGGATAAACGATACACGAGATTAATAGAAGAACCAAACCCTCGTCCCGAGTGTGGACTCTCTGGTTTGAACTAAGCACTAACCCTCGTCCCGAGTGTGGACTCTCTGGTTATCTCACGGCAAGACACCCTCGTCCCGTGTGTGGACTCTCTGGTGTAATTGGTCAACCCTTGTCCCAAGTGTGGACTCTCTGGTGCCAATGATCACGACAAACACCCTCGTCCCGAGTGTGGACTCTCTGGTGCACCAAACAACCCTCGTCCCGAGTGTAGACTCTCTGGTTGTGTACAATGATAATCAAGGCTATGGCAGTTCACTACACGCACTCGTTCTATGACACGACTCAAGCAAGGTACTGGTGAGAAACTCCAAGCACGAAACACAAGGCCAAACATGAACACGGCTATATGCAATGAAAACAACTCAGCAGAATATAACACGAAGAGCACATGTCCATAAACAATCAAAGACTGAAACTGAAATGAAATACATGTAAATAAAACTGTAGAGGGAGGCAAGGTATACTTGCCTGGAGGTTGCACGCAGATCCAACAACATACAGTCAACTGCCAAGCCATGAAGTCCAAGTTACCATAACTGTCTCCGAAAGCTGAAACAAACATCGCCAACATTCTCAGAATAGTCAAATTAGCTAGGATTGCCTGTCCTTAAGTCCAATTCTGGACACAGGGGCAAAACGGTAATTTCGGGTAAAAACGATATTCGCCGTTGGACCCGCTTTGCACCGAAAATCGTGCTAGAGTCAATGGTCTCGAAAGTCGTCAAACTATATGTCAACGGATCCGGATTTCCGATACGAGCCCAACGGTATGTTCAATTTTGGATTCCGGTGGGCCGTGCACAAAATCACCCGTTGAGTGGGACCGTGGGGCCCGCGAAACGGCGATCCGATCAACTGTCTCAGAATTGGACCAAACTTGGCATCCAGGACCAGAAAAACGATACGGTCCTCTTGGCGCAAGTTTTGTCTCGATCTGACGAACGTGCACAAAGTAATTAGAGAATTTGCACAGAGGCCGACACAGTGAATTTCGACGGATACGCATCAAATTCGTCGCGCACACGCGACCAATTTGAATTCCGTCAAAGCCCACACGACCACGAAGCCGTTACGCACCTTTCGATGCTTTCGGTTCGCGACCACGTCGCCCGGATTGGCGGGTCGCACGTCGTATCGAAGGATTTTCAAGTTTTTGAAAACTGTTTTCCTAGGGTTTTTTTTTTTTTTTTTTTGATTTTCATTCTGATTTAACTTCCTGTACAAACCACTAGAATTAAAAATAACAATTGGGTTTTCATCATGGTTAGGTTGCCTTTGAATCTGTTTTAATGGATTTCAAAAATTCGTCATGGATTATCGGATATTTGCCTTCCAATTCTGCGTGTCTGGGTCGAATCTGTTCTGTTCCTTGGACTGGTTTTTCGTGTTTTGTGATTCAATTTCTTCTCGAATCCTACCCTGTTCAGTATGAACCAGATAGCAAGGCTCTTAGATGGTTATATAGGCTCTCCAAAAACAATTTATGGCTTTGAAAACCATCGAGCGAATAGGAAGAAAATGGGGCGTTTGAAGTAGCGTACCTCGCTGTGTTCTTATCGGAGTACTGCTCTGCTTTGCGTGCTGCTCCGGCGGCTCTGGCCGGAGTCCGGCGGTTGTGCCACGGCGGAGAGACTCGCTTGGGTGGCAGGGAGGTCGTGAGGTGTCGGTGTGTGGAGGTGGTTAGGTTTTTTTTCGAGATACTCATCCTCTCTCTCGTTCTCTGCTCTATGTATACATACGGCTGTGGGCTGGGTGTACTCGGGTTTGGGGGGGGGGGGGGGGGTTTAAGCAGCCACTGTGCTGGTTGGCTTTGTGGGCCGAGGCTGGCTTGGGCCCTGGGGCTGTTGGGTTAGTTGTTTGGGCTGGAATTACCTCTTATTTAATACTAGCCCTAAATCAATATCTATACATATACATATACATATATGTATATGTATATTTATATATACATATATGTATATGTATATTATATACATATATTATTTATATGCATATACTACCTATACTATATATATATATTAGATAGATATATATATAGTATATTATATATAGAGATATATATATATATATATTATATATATTTATAATATATTTATAATTACAAATACACATATACACCTAATACATATATATATTTATATATACATGCCCTTACACACATATAAATATATTTATTTTTATATACATTATATATATATATATATACATGTACACATATATTATAGATATTTTTTATATACATATATATATATACATGCACACATATATTATATGAGTGTATATATATATTATATATATATATATATATAATATATATATATATATATATATATATTATATATATATATATATATATAGATGATATCTATACACACTCATACACACATATATAACTATATTACACACATCTATTATTATATACCCCATATATATATATATATATATATATATATATTATATATAGATATATATATATATATATATATATATATATACACACACACATATATATATACATATCAAAAATACTCAATTAACCAATATAATAATATCTAATAGTAATAAACATATTTATTTAATCACCACAAATTAATAAAATAATTAAATAGTGGTTTGGTGAATCCATACTATTTACCTTTATCCAGGTCCAGAAAATTGTACAAATATTGTAAATCAATATTTAATAATAAAAAAATACCAATTTTGTGTACAATTATTCAACAATTAAAAATATACATCATTACCTAAAATAAATTTAGAAAGTATTTGTACACACAAAAATATGCCTACATGGTCGTCTTGGTCTCACTACATACCTACCAAGGCTTGTATTCGGTTCGGAACAGTTCAGGCTAAGTTGGCACAATCGGGTCATCTAAAATCAATATACCTAATTAATAAACAAATAATTCACCGGTAGGGGTTAAGTCGCAACTTAGCTTGGTTTTCCTAGTTAGGGCATCACTATGGCTCAACCTTCCTTACCACAACTAATACGCTTAGTCAAAGCACGCCATTGCACCATTCGTGCCAAAATTCTTGGTCATCTAGTACTCCAATTCCTAACCATGACTAGAGTCATCTACCGTAATAATTAACTAAATGATTAATTCTAAAATTTTAAAAACCACCATTTAAATCAAATAAATGACATAAAAATATTTCAAAAATTTTCCTAGAAGGGAGGATACAAATCTACCCACCTTAAAAATAATTTCGTCCTCGAAATTCAAATTCATAAATATTCCCTTAACTTAAATTCCTTAATCTCCTCAAATTTAATTTCTTCAAAAATATTTTATGACCTTCTCTAGTTATTTTATAACTCTGGATACTTAAGGACTTCTAGCCACCTTCGGTCATACTACTCCTCAAAATACGGTCAATAAAATCTTATAATCTTCTAATTACTGGCTAACAGTCCTCCCAACAGATATCTAGAGCATATCTATAATCCCTCATATCTATAAACAACCAGATATTCAATAGTCAAGCAATATTATACTATAATTTAATAATTTCTGATGAATTCTAGACAGCACGATCGTTCGTCACCTTGAAATAAAAAGGGACGAACCTCAATGGTACAGAAAGCAAGGAAGTATAATCGAGAGCAAATATGGAGTTTTCAAGGACGTAGAGAATTTCTAGGAGAATTTTCAAGGCAGTGTGGATCGAGATTTCTAAGGGTTAGTCATAGTCGCAGGCTCGTATCAGTACAGTTACGTAACCGATACGATATGCTCTGACCTGCATGGGCCACCAAAAAAATTTGTCACGACCCGCACCCGCTTTTCGGACGTGAGAGCGTAAGCA
>JANAVB010029819.1:9687147-9704771 GCA_029216955.1 Iris pallida
ATATATATATATATATATATATATATATATATATATATATATATATATATATATATATATATATATTTATACACACACCTTAATATATTTATACCACACCTTATATATATTTTTATAATAGATTTATATATAAATACACATATACACCTAAATAATATATATATTTATATATACTACCCTTACACACATAAATATATTATTTATATTATATACAGTACACACACACACACACACACACACACACACACACATATATATATATATAATATAGATATATATATATATAATCTATTATATATATATTATATATATTAATATATTATATATATATATATATTATATATATACACTCATACACAATATCTATTTACACACATCTATTTATATATATACCTCATATTATATATATAGACTATATATATACATATCAAAAATACTCAATTAACCAATATAATAATATCTAATAGTAGTAAACATATTATTTAATCACCACAAATTAATAAAATAATAATTAAATAATTAAATAGTGGTTTGGTGAATCCATACTATTCACCTTTATCCAGGTCCAAAAAATTATACAAATATTGTAAATCAATATTTAATAATAAAAAATACCAATTTTGTGTACAATTATCAAACAATTAAAAATAACATCATTACCTAAAATAATTTAGAAAGTATTTGTACACACAAAAAATATGCCTACATGGTCGTCTTTGGTCTCACTACATACCTACCAAGGCTTGTATTCGGTTCGGAACAGTTCAGGCTAAGTTGGCACAATCGGGTCATCTAAAATCAATATACCTAATTAATAAACAAATAATTCATCGATAGGGGTTAAGTCGCAACTTAGCCTGGTTTTCCTAGTTAGGGCATCACTATGGCTTAGCCTTCCTTACCCCAGCTAATACGCTTAGTCAAGCTCGCCATTGCACCATTCGTGCCAAAATTCTTGGTCATCTAGTACTCCAATTTCTAACCATGACTAGAGTCATCTACCGTAATAATTAACTAAATGATTAATTCTAAAATTTTAAAAACCACCATTTAAATCAAATAAATGACATAAAAATATTTCAAAATTTTCGGGAAGGAAGGCTACAGATCAAGATGTCATGTTTTGTCCAATAGCCGAGGTCCATGCGAACATGGCCTGAATTCGCGAAAAAATAGGAACATGTGAGTAGTCGTGGTCAATGACGATAATGGAAGGGAGTTTGGGTAGAAGAAACATATTCTATGTTTGGAATTTATAACCATGAAATCTATATTTTATTAGTCAAATATTTATTGATAAATATTTTAACATCTCGAAAACTTTTATAGTGAAAAGAAATTTTAAAAACTATTTGAAAATCTAAGAAATCGTCTTAGGCAAAAATTAAGTTTATCTAAATGGATTTTTAGGTATATAATATATATATATATATATATATATATATATCTATATATATATATATATATATATATATTAGAAAAAGAACTAGAAATCCTTGTAGTTAAAATAGTCTTGAAAAAATAATATACTATATATTTTTAACTAATAACATATTATCACTAATTGGTACCAATAGTACAATAATACAATAATAATAATGTCTTAAAGTTTTCTATATATATTTATCAAATAATATTATATATTGTATACCAACTATCTTACCAATAAAATAAATTAAACATAACAAAACATAACTGATATAAAATCAATAGCATAAAAATAACATACACCAATATACTGTATATTAATAATTATATATAAAAATTTGACATCACATAAGTGTTGTTCTCAACATACCAAAAACTTTAAGGGAAGAGAGAAAAATTAGAGGGTTGAAAGAAAGGAAGGGGTGGGAAGAAGAGGAGAGGAAGCTTACCGATCGGCGCTGGTGGCACGCGAGCAAGCGACGGAGAGCGGGGTCTCGCGTCCCGGAGAGGTGCAGAAGGGAGGATAAGGCGCGAAGGGAGGTTCGGTAAGACGGAGGAGTTCGAATCGGCGGCTGTCGGCGCGTGCGGAGCTCCCCACCGCGGTCGTCTTGCAGAAGCGTCGACGGGAGACGCCGGGAGGCAGCTAGACTCGAGGGAGGCGACGGGGCGGGCGTGCTCCAGATCTAGAGGCTGCGCTCGGCCCGACAGTCTTGTGGAGATCCGGCACGGCTGCGCCGAGGAGGAGCCCGGGACGGGAGCATCTACGTCACTGAGAGGAGACGGCGAGGAGAGGAACGCTGGAGGCGGGAGATGCCGGAGCGCGATGCTCCGACAGAGGCACGGGCAGGTGAGGGTTGGGGTCCTGTAACTCCACCTTTTAATATAGTATTATTTTATGAATTTGAAATTTATTTGGAATTTAAAATAAAGAGTTTATATGTAGGCTTGGTTATTATTTAAATTTTAACCTTTGGGCTGACTATTTTAAATCTCCAGTTGGGCCACTCTGGGAAGCCAGGCCCATGATTTCATTCCACAGAAATATTTTTACTGAAACTTCTCATTCATTCTGAAATAGAATTCAAAATCTCTTCTAACGGCCATGGCATGGCAGGCCATGTGCTCCAAACCGATTTGGACAGCTGCGCCATGTGCCAGCAATTCCCTTCCATTCTCTTCCATTCCATTCCATTCTTTTCCCTCCAAAACTTTCTCTTAACCACCTATTTGAGGTCCCTTCTCTCCACACTTCAGAGAAGCAACAATTCTGCCATTCCTCCAAACTTCATCTTCTCAAAACTCTGTTCTGAACCAGCCATGGTGGAGTGAGCTCTGAAGGTCGATCGACACTGCAATCGACGAAGCAAGCTCAGTAAGAATTCCTTGATCTTCATTGTCTTCTCAACCGATTTGTTTATTTAGGAGAATGATCATAATCGAATCAACAACTAGAACGTTCTGTTCAACTCTGGATCGGGTCGATCGATTTCGATCAAGAGTAGGACAGGTCGATCTCTGTTCGTGGTTCGACCATCATCTTCTTTGAACAGTTTATCTTTGGTTTAGCATTTGAAATTCTGATCGCTAGGTTTGTTTGTTTTTTCCTTTGAATCAGTCGATCCAACGAACCCAATTGGATTTATTGATTGTTCTTACATTCCTCAGATCTGGATCTATTCTTCTGTCGAACCCTGGTTGCATAGCAGAGGTGAGTTAATGGAATTTTCCCATTTGACTTAGACCTTTCCTTATTTAATTTTTTAATTATTTTGATTAACAGATTGTTTGGAGCAATCGAATACATTCTAAGTTGTTGTTGAATTGATCCTTAGTTTTGGTAAGTTCTTTAGCTTGATCTCTTTATTAGGAAGGATGGATCTAATCACCCATTAATCCATGTTTGAACTGCTTAATCCTTGTTTCAGAGGATTCCTGGATCCATACATTGTGTTCAGTCGATTTTAGCTTGAGATTGGACCCAATCTAGTGTTGAGGTAGCACCACCAGGTAACACTCACCATTCCTTGCATATTTTAAATTCATATTGTAGCTTAGATAGCTCTGAAATGTCTAGTCTCGTAAGATGAGAGATAGGATAGATGTTTTGATGGTTAAGTTGGAATAGAAGGGATGTTTTGAACTTAGAATTGTTCAGTTGATGTGTAGCATGGGAGGGTTAGACGCACTGTGAGAATTGTCAGCATTCCAGTTGCATATTTTTCTCATTTCAGTGTTCAATCCATTTCCTGTTGAACTGTGTTCTCACAAGCTCCTGGAATTGTATGGATTCTATTTGATGAATCTACTACAAGTATCAGTAGTGAACCAGGACTGTATATGAAGCATATCAGGATATTTTCTTGAGCCTGATGCTCTAAATTGCTTCATGATTATCCTACAAATCTGGGATGGTATGTATCACTGATTTTGAGTGATGACTTGAACTGCACTTGAACCTTAAGTTTTAACTGAGAAATCAGTTAAGAACAGAAGGTTAACCAGTCTCCCATTGTCAGTTCTGTTTTGAATATTTCTCTACTTAACAGTCATTGCCAAGTAGTAGTTTATCTATCATGCCCTATTGAATGATTGAAACCAATTTTGTGGTTGGAGATGATTATTCATGACTGTTTTGTATCAGTCTCAATATTGAGACTGGTATAGGCTGTGGGAAGTCTTGATGATGAAGTATCATTAAGATTGGTTGCATCACTGCAATTGTTGGTATATCAGTTTTTCCAAGACTAATTCATCCATGAGAACCTGGAAATTTACTTGCTTTTTGATAAGTTAGACTGAATGCTCATGGGATTTTCTCATCACTGCCTGATTTCAATGTAAACTGAGATTTGATGGCCTATCTTTAAATCTGGAATTTCATCTCATGTGAACTTGGGATTAGAGTCTCATTTGATTTGAGATTTCATCTCATGTGAACCTGGGATTAGAGTCTCATTTGATTTGAGATTACATCTCATGTGAACCTGGGAATTGCACTCTGCCAGCATAACCTATTTGGATCCAGCATAACCTGGGAATTGCATAACCTATTTGGGATTCAGCATAACTGGAATTGCACTCTTCCAGTTATATTTGCAATGCTATGAATATCCTTTAGAATGTTGCCATTCTTAAAGCCTGGAATCCAAACCTCAATACCTCTGTACTGTGTATTTGATCTGGACATTATAGTCCAGTTTGATCTGGACATTACAGTCCAGTTTGATCTGAACATTTCAGTTCAGATTGGCCTGAACATTCAATTCAGACTGGTTCAGGAACTTGGATATTCAGACCAATTTGATTCAGAGCACCACGTGTTCAGCTTGGCTAATGATTAGGTAAGGATATTGTTTTCCTAATAAATAAGGAGAGTTTGTTCAAATTCTGAATTCTTTAAGTAATGCAAGTTTTATATAATTTGTTTAGTGAATTTGAAGATTTGAAATAGAGGTCCTTTTTGGAGGAGAGGTTAGATAACAGTAGCTAGGTTGTATGAGAAATTCATGGTTAGAATATTGTAGAATTATAGTGGTAATAATCTAGTATCTATCAAATGGGACTTAGACTTTTAATATAGTGATTTAAGTTTATAAGTCAACTTTGCATTTTGATTTATCAATTGTAAAATCATCTATTACAGGAGGACACCAGTTCTTGCCTACTTGTACTTTCCTGGAGCAAGGCAAGTACACTCTACGGTTTTGTACTTTTCATTATATATCCTGTGCTTCCATGAGTGACACAATTGCAACACGTCATGTTCTTCTGGTGCTCTTGTGCTTATTACTTGTATCTGGGGAGGGAAAATATACTATTTATGTGACCAATCCCAAGTAACAACTCAGGTATGTTTAGCTTAGATCCCGTATCGTGCACGCGGGTCCTAAGCCGCCCATTCATGTTCTTTCAGGTGCTTTCAGGTGCTTACCCTAGCCGGTCACATATTTAGTTATATTTCAAATGTAGTACACACATGTTCAGGAGATTACCTTGTACTTATTTTTCTGTGGTTCCATGATATCATATTCTTTCAGGTGCTTACATATCATGTTCTTTCATGTTCTTACATTCATGTTCTTTCATGTACTTTACACTGTTCTTTCATGTACTTTATCCTGTTCTTCATGTACTTATTCACCTTTTCATCCTGTACTTTCCATGTTTTCTTGTACTTTCATATCATGATGTCTTGTTCATTACCTAGAATTGTACTTGCTCCGCTCTGAATAGGATATGTTGCAGGTGAGATGGAGGCATTGTGTGACACCTACTATGGACAGGATACTGCCTTCCCTACTGAGCCAGCTGGAGCTGCTTCTGACCTAGAGGCTGCAGAAGCCTAGTACTTCATTAGTTTTCCATTATCTTTCCATTTATTGAGACTAGCAGACTTTTTAGTTGAAATGTAATAATTTCAGATATTGTACTCTTTACTCTGGTTGGGACACATTATATAGTTGCTGTGATTCTATACTTTCATGTTTATCTGGTTAGTTTCCCTAGCTTGGTACAGCTTACTTCATTGTGTCTAACAATGAAGGCTGGGCGTGTCCGACTCGTGTCCGATTATTCGGGAGCGGGTCGTGACAGGTCCCCCTTTTCCTTTCTTTGTTTTCTGGATGTTGGTTAGTGGACGAGTGCCTCGGTCGAGGTGGTGGTGATGATGATTTCCTGGGTTCGATGGGGGCTGTCGAAGTAGGCGGGTTAGGTCGGATGATGGTGGTGGCAGTAATGGCTGCGGTGGTTGGTTGGCCTGGTTATGGTTGGGAGGATCGGCGGGTTTGGCTGGGATTTTGCTGGTGGAGGCGACGAATTTGGTTGGGTTATGGTGGCTGTTGTGATGTCGGGATGTTTCTGCCATGGTGTGGCGGCAGTGAGTGAGAGGATTCCGGGTTCAGCCGGAGGAAGGAAAACGATGGCGGTGGTAATGGCGATGGACGTGGGGGAGAGGAAAGTTGGAGGGGTTGAAGGCTATCGTCGTGTCCGGAGTGTCGGACAAGACGGAAAGCATAATTGTGTTTGTTCTTGAATTTATAGTGGACGCAATGCGACACGGACACGATGCACGCACCGTTGCGGGTGGAGAATTTTGTTTGTGGAATTATGGAAAAAAGGAACATGGAGCCTCTCCTTATATAGGAGGTGGAGGCTCCTATTTGGATAAAGATTAGAATTTGTTTAAATCCCGATGGATAATTCCATCTTTTAAATTTAGATCGCCAAAATCAATTCGATTAAATTTCTCGAATAAAAATATAAATCCTTATCTTTAGTGTAAAGCTATTTGAAAATTTTCCAATAAAATCAAATTGCAATTTAAATCACAATAAATAATCTTTTTATACGTTGTGAAAATAATATAATAATTAATTTCAAAAATTAGAAATATATATAAGATTTAGATTATGTATGCAAATATTTACAATGTCCTCGTTTTCCAAATTACAACTATATTTGTACTAAAAATAAATAGCATCTATAAGGTAAATAAATGAGTTTTGAAATTCTCTTTGTTCGTAACCTTAAACAATACGTATTTAAATATATATATATATATATATATATATATTATATATATTAATATTATATTATATTTATATTATATAATATTATATATATATATATATATATATATATATGAAATACTATACTTCCTTATAATAAAATCAAATATTTTTCTAAAATATGTACGTCGTACATATTCGCACTCGTCGAGAAAATACGAAACGCAAACCTGCATGTGACGTACAATACGACAATTGCCAACTCGTATGCGACATACAAATCCGAATTACAAAACCAATACTAGATTATTTATTTTAAAAAAAATCCGTAGTAGAAATTTAGGGGTTTTACAAAAGTGACCTCAATCGCCTTCAAAGCTCAACACAGAAGATCTGTCGAAGAAGATTTCGACGACAGTGATTGTGACTCTGAAGATCAAGGTCTCCTAGTAAATAAGTTCAAAAAGTTCATGAGATTCAACCGAAGAACAAAAGAGCACAACAACAATAGCAAAAATGAAGAAGATCCAATCTGGTATGATTACAAGAAAAAGACATCAAGAAGGAATGTTCGACAACATCATCATCAACTAAGAAGGGAAATAAATATGAAAATGGTACCTGAAGAAATCTACCTCCAGGAGATATGCTAACATAAGCATATGGCATGAAATTGAAGCCAGCGACTCAGAAGATGAACAATCAGATGACACTGCAATATATGCTTAATGGCATATGATCTGGTAAACACTAACTCCCTGTTTGATACATATGATGATTTTACCTTTGAACAGTTAGGTGAAGCCTTTAGTGACCTCTTTGGTGACTACAAAAAACTGCGTAGCAAATACTAGAACTCTAATAAGGTACTCAAATAGTACAAAGGTAAAATAGGAAGACTTACGACCTACTAGCTGATGTTAGAAGTAATGATAATTCTAGTGAGGTAGATGAGCTTTCTTCTGTCAAGTTGCAGTTACACGAGACCATAAGGCTATCCGAAGAGAAAGACGAGACCATTACCAAACTAGAGGAAGACTTACTCAAAGAGAATATTTAAAATATATAAAACTTAATAAAATAAATATCTAAAAATTGCAAAAAAATTCTATAAAATTATAGAAAATATTTATAACCTACTAGAGCCTACATAAAATACTGAGTCTCAAAATAGTCTCAAATAAACCTATTATAAAATCTTGAAAGTCATTAGAAATATTAAACCTTAATAAATAATATCTAAAAATCTCTAAAAATTATAATAAGCTATAAAATAATTAAACAATACTCATATAAACCATATAAGGGCCAAATGACCATAATATGATCATAGCTCTCTTATGAGCTTAGGTACAAATCCTAATGACCATAAAAGTTAATCATAATCAAAATAGAATAAAATAAAAATCGGGAAGTAGGCTTACAAATCTACCCACCTTAGAAAAATTTTGTCCTCGAAATTTCAAAGGATACGACTAGGCATGAATAAAAATATTATCCACAAATTATAGTCAAAAGGGTTAGTCAAAATCTAGGCTTGGTTAATGATAAAATCGAAATATGATAGAAAGAGAGAACTACCAATTGTTGAGAAGGTGGTAACAAGAAGTACGACATCAAATCAATTTAGAAAAATTAATAGTCGTATGTCAATAAAAGATATAGCCTCTAGGATATTCGAAAATCATAAGTATATCCGAAGTCATTTAACCGAGAATCCATGCCTCGCCAATGTACATCTGGCTGCCGTGAACCCTTGGTTTTATGACTTAAGTATAATATGTTATCGAACACTCTATCAACTTTATCCATATTGACATATAAATCAAAAGATCAATAATACAACTAGGATATAGTTTTAATAATATTTGACAACCTACGCATACTTAAAATTATTTCAACTTAGGGATCATGCCACGCCGTGCGCTGCTGACTGCAATGAACCCGCAGTCTCCATAATTTAAATAAATGGGGACAGTGCGCATCTGCCTTACCATTGTAAGTCATCGAAAATTATTTCAACTATATCCATAAGAATTTCAAGGAGCTTCTATAAATTCAAACAAGTCGATCATGATAAAAAATGTAAGTATATGTCCTTTAATAAAAGTGTCAGTTTTGAAAACAAAACGATCGCAAAATAAACGAAGACGACTTGAATTAATATATAGCTAATTGAACCAAGATTAAGAATTGAAAATAAAATGCAAAATAGTTTTGAAAATAAAACGAGGTTTAGAGAGGGCAGAAGATAAAATGGCACAAAAATGATCAAAATTAGGAATTGAATTCTATGAAGGCCTAACTTACCAAACATATATTCTACCCACCTTGGATTATACCCTCGTATTAAAATACAATAGAATTACATGGCCTATGTAGCAACCTTATTTACCTAACAATATAATTAAATAAGGGACTTCTAGTCCTGGTATTCTTCTAAAATCAAATCAATAAATTGTGAATGAGCACTTCCTAGTCGCAGGCTTGCAGTATTACAACTAACTTAAGTACTACCACAAGTTTGCAATCATTTGCGAAATTTGACCTGCATGGGCCACCACAAAAACTTGTCACGACCCGCACCCGCTTTTCGGATACGAGACGTGTCCAAGCAAGCCTACGCCGCAGAGTCGGCGGTAGAACGCTGTCACGGCCATAATGCTCAAAATTACATAATTATAACATTTATTGCTCATTTATATTCCTAAATTGATTACAATATTTACCACGTTTATATTTAAAGAAAGTACGTACAAGGTTCTTACAATTAATGAAAATGATACCACATCTATCTAATCTCTAGGTTTGGCCTGTAAGTACACCCGTATCTCCCAATGCTAAGTGTTACTCTCCGTTCCGGGATACGTATTTTTAATACGTGTAGTACTTGACTGTATTTATTTAGTATTTATCATGTATTTATTCTGTATTTAATTCCTTTAATTACATGCTAAATATTTTTTTGTATTTTATTTTCTGCTTTTGTTTAGCTCTTGGTTTATTTCGGTTCATGTTGAACCAACTTGGTTTGGCTTGGTTCATCATGATAAGGGATGGATGGCCTAGATTGTATGGAGAAGGAATGGGTGGTGGAGATCAAACTTGACTTGATATTTATACACCTTTTCTTTTCTCTCTCCTCATAAACTCTCATTTCATTTCCTCCACCAAAACCCTAACCCAATTTGGAGAGGCAAGTACATCTTGCATACCATGAGGGATTTCATGCATCCCATTTATTTTTAGTCCTGTTCCTGTCCTTTTCTCTACAAGTTTAGGTCTTGAAGTTTTTATTTTTATGGATGGTGTGTAGATCTAGGTTTTAAGTTTCAGATTTTATAGGTTTTCATGGTTTTGATCTATCAAACTTTGTTGTTTTCAAAAACAAGTTGTTGTATGTTGTAGAGAATTCAATTCCGGTCAGTTTGGACCTATATTTTGCCCAATTTCGAGTCCGATAGCCCAAGTTATGGCCAGTAGAAGTTTTTGAAACTCTATAGCCGAAGCTTACTGGTGCAGAGGCATGCATATTATGCGCCCAAAGGCATGTTATGCGCCCAAAGGGACTATGCGCCCAAAGGCATGTATGCGTCCAAAGGCGCTATGCGCCAAAAGGCACTATACGTCCAAAGGCATGTTATGCGCCCAAAGGCACTATGCGCCCAAAGGCATGTTATGTGCCCAAAGGCGCTATGCGCCCAAAAGTACTATGCACCCAAAGGTAAGTTATACGCCCAAAGGCGCTATGCGCCCAAAGGCACTATGCGCCCAAAGGCACTATGCGTCCAAAGTCATGTTATGCGTCCAAAGGAATTGCTATGCTCCCAAAGGAATTGTTATGCTTCCAAAAGAATTGCTATGCTCCCAAAGGAATTGTTATGCTCCTAAAGGAATTGCTATGCTCCCAAAGGAACTGCTATGCTCCCAAAGGGAATGCTATGCGCCCACAATGAATCAGTGCATTCTCCACCTGTGTGTGCATAATAGTCGTTTCAGTCCGCACTTTCGCTAAATTTGTGCCATCTGTCTTATCCCGTACAATTTGTCGAATTCGAGTGTTTCGTCTTATCTCGTGCATTTCGCTGGATTGTGCCACTTGATGCATGTTAGTGTTTTAATATATATTGTTGTGTGGAGTGTGTCCCGTGTCTTGATTGGCTTGTGGGCATCCGTATCACTGGTACTTAACCCTGAGAGTTATAGACTCGACCATACTAAATACTAGTTTGACTTTCATACCTTGTCACGAATTGACATTGATTGTTACCTTGACTAAATGATTGATCATGCGTTCTTAGTTGGAACTAAAAGACTGGCTAGTCTTCTTATTGAATTTAATGAGGCACGTTCATGTATGAACCATGAACCATTACAATCGACTAGCCGATCTCGAACATTGGCATATGGACACGTGCTGACTTTAACTTTTTTCTACAAAAGCAGCATGTGTACCTTACAGTCAAGGCATGATTATTCCGTGGCTAGGTTTGATTGTTGCATTACGCTAATAAGACCTACAACCTAATCGCACGGGCATCGTTGTAGAGTTATGCATATCGTACTCTGTACGAAAGTACTCTTTCAGAATGACCATGATCCACGGCATGAGATTTCAATTAACGTAAGGACTATTAAGTTAATTAAATTAACTATTGCATGGAGAGAATGGATTTTCGAGTTCTTATATGGCAGCCATCTTGGGACAATTAGTGCCCCGACATGCCGGCTGGTTCCCACGGATTCTCCAAATCTGCCACACGGGCAGGGAGTTGTATTTGTTTATATTTTTCTGCATATTGATGACGGGCGTTCCGCTAGGACACGTCTAATTCATGATTGGCACAATTGATTATTGGATAGACTAGCCTTATTCGTACATTATAAGAACTGAGGAATCCCTTATTGCATATTTCCAGGGCAACTTGGAACTTACAGTTAGCAAGCCGTAGTAGTTATTACTGTTTAAATTGATTTGTTTGTGTACTGTACCTACTCTGTTAACTACTAAGATGAGCAGAATATAATGTCAGACATGACGGGCCAACTTCTGCCTTTGTTTGGTTGGGAAGTTGGCTTGAAGTGTCGTGATGTTGTGTAAATCCCAGTAGCAAGCGGAGACTTATTTATCATATCCTTAACTCTTATCACTGGTTCTAATTCTTCATGTCGAGCTTCCTTTGTGGTACTTGCTATTTGAGGTCTAACCTATCTGGTTTTGCATGGCCAGATTTAGAGCCAGCTTCCGAGGACTCAGCTTACTTCCACCCCTAAGATGGTCAATACTAGAGGGATGATCGCAGGAGGACACGAGTGGGTTCCTTGCTTCCCTGCTCGTTTGCTACTTACTTTACTTTTGTCGCTTGGCACTGACATGTTAGTCGGACTGTCTTGCACTTACTTTTACATAATTGTAACTAAGTTAGACTGCAGCTGATAACGATTGTGTATACCTTGTTATATCATCTGGCTATGTTTTGTAAAGCCAGATCTCAAGAACATTTTGACTGAACGTTTGGGACGTCGTACTGCTTTCTTACATGTTCTCTACTTGCTGCTTTTCATTGAATGATTGGGACAATAGAGGTTGAGTAAACCTAGTGAAACTTGTATGTAGTATGCACCCCTTGTCTTATAGATAGTATTGATCGTATTATACGGTATTCATCTACCCGTAATACGTAGCTGGCTGAGTCATTCTCCTGCTCTCTGATATTCTGGATCTGGGGCGTGACAAGGTTTTAGTGGTGGCCCATGTAGGTCTGATTTCAGACTTGTGGGGTATTTTGATTTATAGGATGTCTCAATCACACATGTTTTCCCTTGATCCAATGATTCGTTACTCTCGACCCTAGCTTGAAATTCCGGTATCCTTTGACTTCATTGATCTTTCCTGTCCGGTCGTTTGATTGTTCTCTTGTCCCTTTTCTTAGGGGCTCCTCGTCCGCATCTGTCAGAGCTAGACATCAACAACAAGGACAACACGAACAACATGACCATATTGGTCAGCAACAAAGGCCAGTACTACCTCAAGAGAACATCCAAGAAGAGGTGATAGTGGAACCAACAGCTGGACCGTAGTATCCGGAGGTTCCAACACCACCAACAGTTCCGTCTACCCCTGTGGCAGTAGACACACCTTCCCTTCTGGAATCATAAGAGGGATGATGGCTACTCAGCAACATCAGATGTTGGCCCAGCAATACAAGCACACTCAGCTGCAAGAGCAGAATGTATTACTCAACCAAGGATTGCAGACGGCTTTGGAAAGAAGAATGAGGACTGATTCAGGAGCGTCAACCAAATTCTGCAAGTACAACCCCCATCATTTCGAATTAACGAAGATGCTATTTCAGCGGATGCATGGCTTAAGGACATTGAGGCTATTTTGATAGCGGCTACGGTTCCGACGGAAGAACGAGTGGATCAAGTGAAGCTGTTACTTCAGGACCTCGCACGTGATTGTTGGGAATCAGAAGAAGTGGGCATCAGACGCTATTGCTTGGGATGATTTTACTGCGAGATCAAGACGAAATACTATGGAGTTGTGGCGCAGTTCGAGCTACAACAAAGTTTATCAACCTCAAGCAGGCTGGCAAAACAGTGGATGCTTATGTAGCAGAGTTCTGCAGACTAAGTAGTGTAGAAGCATAAAATAAACTTCATAGACCAAGTCAAAGAAGTTGAGAACTTTACGCAAAGTCAGACTCTACGCAAGGCCCATTTAAAGACTCTACTGAGTCAGATTCAAGCTCTACGCAGAGATCAAACAGAGTCTAACTCTACACGAGCTCCTTTACGCAAGAGTCATCCTCAAACTCTACACGAGAGCGACAGGCTGTCCAGACCATATTTAATGTGCGTGATACTGTTCTGACAGAATGATTTTCTGACAGAACATTGCACAGAAGCGAAGAAGATTTTTTGTACCAAATCTAACGCTTGTCGTTTAATGTGCAGATGAGCTACTTTACGCTCAAAAGACCGCTTCCTTTATGCATGAAAGTTATTTGAGTTTTTATGCTCAAGGCTATCTCAGCTGCTTTTGTGTGCATAGAGTTTATTTGAGCTAGCTATACGCTCAAGGCTACTTCTTAGCCGCTCTACGCATGAAGCTTGTTTTGGGTTATTTTACACAATCTTTTCTGGCTATGTGATAACGTGGTCTGCATACGTGGCTTTCATGCCACATTTACCGAGGAACGTGTGTATGTGCTCTCCCCATATTGTTGAATTTTGGGACACGTGTCACCATGCGTAGAGACCATAACTCTATATGGGACACGTGTCATCATACGTAGAGGTCGATTTTCAATCGTGGGTGGCAGTTACTTGCGTAGAGACCCAATTATGTTGCTTTTTACGCACAGAGGGTCTAGTTTATAAATAGACTTATTTTTTAAACAGAGACAACAGATCACATAGAGATTAGAGCCCAGATACTTTGAGAGCAAAATGATTTTTCTGAGCATTTCTCTTCAACTTTTCTTCAAGAATAGAGTAAAACAAAGCAGGAAAGCATTCGACCTCGCCATCAGTGCCCAGTGTGTCGATACATTTCTGGTGACTTAGTTCTTCCAGCTGTTCATCTTCCAGCAGTTTTTCTTCATCATATCGTGTGGTCCAAGGAACAAAGTGATCGTTCTCAGATCAGACTTCCAAAGCAATACTTCCAGAAACAACTTGTACTTTTGTACTTTTTCTTGTTTTCTTTCAAAAGCCTTTCAAGGGTATTTTGTTAAGTGAAATAAAATGGCGACTCTGCTGGGGACGACTTTCTCCGACGAGAAAGCAATTGCTCAATATGATGATGTGTCGATTGGATCGACAAAGAAGACTCTGGTTGTTCAATTCGACCAGACTGCTTACGAAGAAATGCTCTGAACTGGGGTAGTACTCGCTGCTCCAATGTTCAAAAATCATGAAAGGTGCGAAAAGTTTGGATTCCTAGTCCAAAGCATCCTCTGATCTCTCTACTGTCTCCAAAAGCAAGGGAATTCTTTCCACTCCTGTTGTTGGGGCTCCCTTCTGTGACGAGGCAGTTCCTACTTCAGTTTTGCACCCAGGGCGTAAAATTCAGTCTCCGTCTGTGACGTGGTAGACGTTCAAGTCTTGCGCTCTGTGCGTAAAGACAAATCTCCCTTCTGTGACGTGGTAGATACTTCTGTTTTGCACTATACACGTAAGGGCAAATCTTCTGTCGGTGACATGGTAGATAAAGTTCACAATGGTGCTTCTGTACCTAAAGTAAACTTGCCTACACGCATGCAGTGTAAAAATAAGTCTTCTGTTACTATGACAGACTATTCCTTTGGCTTATCCAAGGAAAATAAAAATTATGGCAAAGCTTCTGTTTTACGCCAACAATCTTCTAATGCTGCTTTACGCAAAGTGCCTAATCTTAGAATTACGTGCAATGCTGATGGTGTTCGTCAACAAAATCAACTCCAGATTTACGCACACACTGTAGGAACAAAATTGTAAAGCAGATACTCTAGAGGGGGGGGGGGTGAATAGAGTAGGCAGCGGAATATTGCTAATTAAAAACTTGTTAGCAGTTAGATCACAGATATAATAATAATCACAAAAGTAAATGACAAAATTAAAAGTGATCAGAAGGCAAACAAACACCAAGATTTATACTGGTTTCCCTCTTATGAGGACTAGTCCAGTCGGAAGAACTCTAGCTTCCAGTTGAATCCACTATTGGAAAATCCAGCAAGTTTTCATACGAAGTCCTTGCAACTTCTACAGACGCGAGCTTTGTTACGAAGAACTCAACCAACTTCAATTGTGAAGAGTTGAATCTTCTATCAAGCCTCTGATTACAATCTTTCTGAAACTTCTAGACCGTACCGCACTGGCAAATCGACTAGAGGATTGTAACTGGCTTGGGATTTGAAAATGAAAGCTTTTAAAAACTCTTTGGAAGAATGTAAGCTCAGGAAGAGAAGAGATTGAAAGTGAATTGGTGATTTGAAATGATCGAAATACTTCTCTATTTATAGTTTTTCCAAAGACAGAACTCTGGCAGAATTGGACAGAATTCGGACAGAACTCTTTGTAACAAACCGCAACTGAAGGATGACCAAGTTCAAAATCCAACGTTCACTAACGTTCCAAATAGCCGAACTCTGGCCGAACTCGGGCTGAGTTCTTCTGGGGTTCTGCCAGTTCATTTTTGGAGAAAATCAATTTTTGGCTTTTTGAAAAATCCTTCAGAAGCTTTTTGCAAAAAAATATTTTTCAAAAACGTAGGTCATTTGTAAAAGAATAGGATGGTTTTGAAAAACGTTTTCGGATAGCCTATTTGCCAGTACGACTAGTATACAATGTATTCCTAGACTCAATAAAATAAAAAATTATATTGCTTAACATAAAGTACATTTGGAGTGGCAAACGGCTTCAGAATAGCTTCGGTCTTGAACATAGTAAATATCCATAGTTGAGCAGTGTCCAAAACGTCGTAGGTAAACATCTGAGTTGACTTGCAGAGTTGACTTGCATTTATATCGAGACAGAGTTTGATCAAGTATTAAAATCAGGTTTGACCATGACCAATGGGCCAACAATCTCTTCCATTTTGATAATTGACAAACTTGCCGATATAACATCTAAGCTTGGATCAAGTCAAAAAATAAGCAAAAGAAATTGTTCATAACCTGTATTCACGAAAATGTTAGATCTTATTTCTCCCCCGTTGTTACTTAGCAAAATAATTGCAAAAGAGAAAGCTCCCCCGCAATCAATGCATAAGTAACAAACAGTGAAGAAACACAATAAAAATAAATAATCATGACAGACATGGTATAAAAGTAAAATAGTAAGAGAAACAGATAGACTAAAGAACAACACAGGCATGTATTTGTCATAGAAAATATTTAATAAAGTGCTAGAATAAAACTGAAACAAATAAAGTGTTGAATAATAGACTAAGATGCCAAAACTGAGGCATAATTAGAAACCATGTCTATGAATAGTCACATAATAGAAAAAGTGCTGATAATAACTAAAAAGTACTGATAAAATCTTGGAATGTCGGAGCATTTCCAAGTAAACATAAGACAAACGTAATAGTCTCAATATCTAACATCTCAAAAATCATCATCATCCTCATCATCAACGTCATCAGCTGCAGCTTCAGCATGTCCAGAAGGACCAGCTCTAGAAGTACCAGTACCAGAAGTGTGAGGAGTGGCACCAGTGGTACGATACCAATCATAGGTGTTCCATGGATGGAACAGAGAGTGGACCGTCTCGTCGTCAATACGGTAGCCAGAAACAGAAGGGTCTCGAGGTAGAGAGCTAGCAGAATGACCCGTCTGCGTAAATCTCAGATCGGCGAAGGAGTTGGCAATCGCCTGGAACCGAGTCACATCACAGAACTCGTGTTCCCTAGAGGTCTCAACATAAAAAGACTGCAGATCTGATAGGTGCTGATGAATACCCTCAAATGCCATAGGGTAAGAGTAAAGAGGAATAGGTGCTGTGGGAGTAGGTGCAGGAGGAGTAGGTGCAGTGGTGGAGGAACAGTGGCAATGCTGCGATGAGAGAGTTTGAGGAACTTGGGCTCGGGGTCGACATCACAAGTAGATAGGTCAATATCAAATCTCTAAAAGATGCGAGGAATAAGCATCTCATAAGATAGGTTACGGTCTCTCCCGCGATATCTATCTATCATCTGGATGA
>JANAVB010029819.1:9704784-9712284 GCA_029216955.1 Iris pallida
GCGCCGTTCGTGTGTCGAAGAAGCTCGGGAATAGGCGACGCGGAGTCGCTGCTGCTGTTGCTGTCCATGGGAGGTTCTGGAACAGGGGATCCGAGTTCTGGCCGAACTCGTCCCATGGCGATTCGGGCCGAACTCGGTCTGGCTCCTCCAAATGTTGGCGTGAGGTTCTGTTTGCGACACAGAGTTCTGGCCGACTCTGTGTCGTCGGGGGCTGAAGCGGATTTAGATGAGTTTTCATCACTGGATCTAATCCAACGGTTCAGGTTTGCTGCGGGATTAGGGAGTTATATTGGGATTTCCCAACCTAATTCATAACGCATCATTATCGCAAAAGGCAACACAACTTGAGGAGGAAGGAGGCAAGAGTGCCATTACAACTTCGGAGAAGAAGACGGAGGATTGAAGTCGCTATTCGAAGGAGATCGTGGTGTAATTTCTACTCGTTTCTCTCGCTCTTCGTAGCCTTGTAATCATTGTTCTTATCTCTGAGTGTTGTGGGGATCCGATTTGGATCGGGAGGAGGTCGTAAGGTGTAATTCTTCTATTCCATTAGTGGAGGCTTCTCAGGGTTGGACTCCGATCGTCCCGTGGTTTTTTTTCGCAAGGGTTTCCACGTCAAAACTTCTCTGTGTCTGCGTGGATTGTTTTTGTGGTTGTTTTTTGGGTTCGTGCGTTGATTGCTCGGTCCTCTCGCAGGTACTCTCCGGTTTGGGGAAAGGTTTCCGCGTTTCTTTCCCAACAGAATGGTATCAGAGCCAGGTTCTGGAATTCAGAAGGAGTGTCAGTAGTTGACAGAGAAACCAGAGGAGAGATGGACGAAGCCGTGCGCATGGTGAACCTGAACTATAAACTATCATTATTGGCGGAGCAAGATGAAGGATTTGCTATTTGTCAAGAAGCTGCATCTACCCGTGTTTGCATCCGAGAAGCCCAGTGATAAATCCGAGGAGGACTGGACATTCGAGCACATACAGGTGTGTGGGTACATACGGCAGTTTGGGACGAGAACGTGTACAACCACGTTGCCAATATTGAGCACGCGAAGACGTTGTGGGATAAGCTGGAATCCTTGTATGCGACGAAGACCGGGGGTAAACAAGTTGTTCCTGATCGAACGATGATGGGTCTGCGATAACAGGATGGGGCGTCTATTTCGGATCACTTGGTGAGTTCCAGGGCGTGGTTGACCAGCTATCTTCTATGGGGTCAAGTTCGACGACGAAGTTCAGGGACTGTGGCGGCTGTGTACTTTGCCAGACTCGTGAGAGACCGTACGAGTATCTATGATCGCTTCTGCTCCAAAGGGCGTGGTCAGTCTGGAGTTTGCCAAGAGCGGGGTGTTGAATGAAGAGATGCGGAGACGTTCTCAGGGCACTTCATCCACATCCCACCACTCAGAGGCATTGGTTTCAGAGAGCCGCGGAAGGGCAAAGCAGGGTCCAGGTGGTGGCAAGACAAGAGCAGGGGGAAGTCCAAGGGTCGTTACGAGGACTCGAGTGTTACCATTGCGGTAAGAAGGGCCATATCAAGCGAATTGTTTCGCTTGGAAGAGAGAGAAGAAGGGCGCAAGGGAAAGCAAGAAGAAACACTACAGCGGCGGCCGGTGCATGGAGGCGATGTGATCGTCGTAGGTGATGAGGTCATTACTAACCTCCCCTGCGATGACAATTCTGGCTGGTGGACTCAGGGGCTTCAGCACAGTATCCACACAGGCACTTTTGCCACTTACACGACAGGCGACTGGCGTGTTGAAGATGGGCAACGGAGATGTGTCGAATGCGGTTGCCGTTGGAAATGTGCATTTGAGAAAAAGTAAATGTACCCCTACGCTAATAGCTGTCCCTCTCCCTCCAATGATACTATACAGCGTCGTAACCACGACGCACCAACACATGTCGCTTCCACAATACTGTTTTATACCTAATAATTGTCAAGTCCTTCTAACATGCATCTATTGACAGTTATTTCAAACGCATGCACACGGAGGATCACCAACATGCAAGTGACCTCTATATGTTACTCACAACTCACACACAACTGTGTACAATCGTGACAAGTTAATGAGACACACTAAATTGACGGTAATCCCTTAACTCTAGGTCCACATGCAAGAAAAAAATAATTAACTGAAATAAAAGTGCAGTAATATAATAACTGAATATTAAATGCACTAAATGTAAGCAGTAAAGATGCAAGATATGGTGTGTCGCATGGTATGGTGCGATGATCATGTCACGACCCGCACCGCCCTTTTCGGACGCGAGAGCGTGAGCAAGCCAGCTACGTATCGAGCAACTCAGCCCGACTCGGATACGTAACGCTGTGCGGCTATGGTATACTGCCAAATCATGGCAAACAAATCTATATCTCAATCCAGAATAAGAATAAACATGAATGAACACTATGGCCGTGGTCTGCAGCCCCTAGCATAAATGTCCGATAAGACTCCAAAGGAAATAACAAGAGTCTAAAATGAATCAAGAACAGGATATCTCATGATAAGGTATGAAAGCACGAGCGGATAATAAACACGATAACGATACCTGAATCCCGCAAGCGTATCATCACATCTGTCATCCAGAACCACTAGCTAACTCCATGCAATCGCTAAACCTGAGGATCATCATCCTCCTCAGAGGACAGCAAGATAATAATATACATGCCTATCTAACAGTTTTATCATACGCAAGAAATAAACAAAAAAACAGGAACACGACAAATGACCAAGACGAGAACACGAACAAGAACAAGACAACACGAACACGAACCGAACACGAACAAGAATAAGAACACGAACACGAACAGAACACGAACAAGAACACGAACACACGACACACGAACACTAGAACACTACGTATAAATGAACTGCGATAAACGATACACGAGATTAATAGAAGAACCAAACCCTCGTCCCGAGTGTGGACTCTCTGGTTTGAACTAAGCACTAACCCTCTGCCCGAGTTGTGGACTCTCTGGTTATCTCACGGCAAGACCCCTCGTCCCGTGTGTGGACTCTCTGGTGTAATTGGTCAACCCTTGTCCCAGTGTGGACTCTCTGGTGCCAATGATCACGACAAACACCCTCGTCCCGAGTGTGGACTCTCTGGTGCCCAAACAACCCTCGTCCCGAGTGTAGACTCTCTGGTTGTGTACAATGATATCAAGGCTATGGCAGTTCACTACACGCACTCGTTCTATGACACGACTCAAGCAAGGTACTGGTGAGAAACTCCAAGCACGAAACACAAGGCCAAACATGAACACGGCTATATGCAATGAAAACAACTCAGCAGAATATAACACGAAGAGCACATGTCCATAAACAATCAAAGACTGAAACTGAAATGAAATACATGTAAATAAAACTGTAGAGGGAGGCAAGGTATACTTGCCTGGAGGTTGCACGCAGATCCAACAACATACAGTCAACTGCCAAGCCATGAAGTCCAAGTTACCATAACTGTCTCCGAAAGCTGAAACAAACATCGCCAACATTCTCAGAATAGTCAATTAGCTAGGATTGCCTGTCCTTAAGTCCAATTTGGCACAGGGCAAAACGGTAATTTCGGGTAAAAACGATATTCGCCGTTGGACCCGCTTTGCACCGAAAATCGTGCTAGAGTCAATGGTCTCGAAAGTCGTCAACTATATGTCACGGATCCGGATTTCCGATCGAGCCCAACGGTATGTTCAATTTTGGATTCCGGTGGCCGTGCACAAAATCACCCGTTGAGTGGGACCGTGGGCCCGCAAACGGCGATCCGATCAACTGTCTCAGAATTGGACCAAACTTGGCATCCAGACCAGAAAAACGATACGGTCCTCTTGGCGCAAGTTTTGTCTCGATCTGACGAACGTGCACAAAGTAATTAGAGAATTTGCACAGAGGCCGACACAGTGAATTTCGACGATACGCATCAATTCGTCGCGCACTGCACCGACCAATTTGAATTCCGTCAAAGCCCACACGACACGAAGCCGTTACGCACCTTTCGATGCTTTCGGTTCGCGACCACGTCGCCCGGATTGGCGGGTCGCACGTCGTATCGAAGATTTTCAAGTTTTTGAAAACTGTTTTCCTAGGTTTTTTTTTTTTTTTTTGATTTTCATTCTGATTTAACTTCCTGTACAAACCACTAAATTAAAAATAACAATTGGGTTTTCATCATGGTTAGGTTCCTTTGAATCTGTTTTAATGGATTTCAAAATTCGTCTGGATTATCGGATATTTGCCTTCCAATTCTGCGTGGCTGGGTCGAATCTGTTCTGTTCCTTGGACTGGTTTTTCGTGTTTTGTGATTCAATTCTTCTCGAATCCTACCCTGTTCAGTATGAACCAGATAGCAAGGCTCTTAGAGGTATATAGGCTCTCCAAAACAATTTATGGCTTTGAAAACCATCGAGCGAATAGGAAGAAAATGGGGCGTTTGAAGTAGCGTACCGCTGTGTCTTATCGGAGTACTGCTCTGCTTTGCGTGCTGCTCCGGCGGCTCTGGCCAGTCCGGCGGTTTGTGCCACGCGGAGAGACTCGCTTGGGTGGCAGGGAGGTCGTGAGGGTCGTGTGTGGAGGTGGTTAGGTTTTTTTTCGAGATACTCATCCTCTCTCTCGTTCTCTGCTCATGTATACATACGGCTGTGGGCTGGGTGTACTCGGGTGGGGGGGGGGGGGGGGTTTAAGCAGCCACTGTGCTGGTTGGCTTTGTGGGCCGAGGCTGGCTTGGGCCCTGGGGCTGTTGGGTTAGTTGTTTGGGCTGGAATTACCTCTTATTTAATACTAGCCCTAAATAATATCTATACATCTACATATACTATATGTATAGTATATTTATATATACATATATTATATTATTATATACATATTATTTATTATGCATATACTCCTCTATATATTATATATATTATATATATAATATTTACAAATACACATAACACCTAAATACATATATATATTTATATATACATGCCCTTACACACATATAATATATATTTATTTTTATATATATAATTATATATACATGTACACATATATATATATTTTTTTATACATATATATAATATACATGCACACATATATTATGAGTGTATATATATATTATATATATATATATATATCTATATATATATATATATATATAATATATATATATATATATAGATATATATATATACACACTCATACACACATATATAACTATATTACACACATCTATTTATATATACCCCATATATATTATACTATATATATATATATATATATATATATATATATATATATATATATATATATATACACACACCATATATATATACATATCAAAAATACTCAATTAACCAATATAATAATATCTAATAGTAATAAACATATTTATTTAATCACCACAAATTAATAAAAATTAAATAGTGGTTTGGTGAATCCATACTATTTACCTTTATCCGGTCCAGAAAATTGTACAAATATTGTAAATCAATATTTAATAATAAAAAAATACCAATTTTGTGTACAATTATTCAACAATTAAAAATATACATCATTACCTAAAATAATTTAGAAAGTATTTGTACACACAAAAATTGCCTACATGGTCGTCTTGGTCTCACTACATACCTACCAAGGCTTGTATTCGGTTCGGAACAGTTCAGGCTAAGTTGGCACAATCGGGTCATCTAAACAATATACCTAATTAATAAACAAATAATTCACCGGTAGGGTTAAGTCGCAACTTAGCTTGGTTTTCCTAGTTAGGGCATCACTATGGCTCAACCTTCCTTACCACAACTAATACGCTTAGTCAAAGCACGCCATTGCACCATTCGTGCCAAAATTCTTGGTCATCTAGTACTCCAATTCCTAACCATGACTAGAGTCATCTACCGTAATAATTAACTAAATGATTAATTCTAAAATTTTAAAAACCACCATTTAAATCAAATAAATGACATAAAAAATTTCAAAATTTTCCTAGAAGGAGGATACAAATCTACCCACCTTAAAAATAATTTCGTCCTCGAAATTCAATTCATAAATATTCCCTTAACTTAAATTCCTTAATCCTCAAATTTAATTTCTTCAAAAATATTTTATGACCTTCTCTAGTTATTTATAACTCTGGATACTTAAGGACTTCTAGCCACCTTCGTCATACTACTCCTCAAAATACGGTCAATAAAATCTTATAATCTTCTAATTACTGGCTAACAGTCCTCCCAACAGATATCTAGAGCATCTATAATCCCTCATATCTATAAACAACCAGATATTCAATAGTCAAGCAATATTATACTATAATTTAATAATTTCTGATGAATTCTAGACAGCACGATCGTTCGTCACCTTGAAATAAAAGGGACGAACCTCAATGGTACAGAAAGCAAGGAAGTATAATCGAGAGCAATATGGAGTTTTCAAGGACGTAGAGAATTTCTAGAAGATTTTCAAGGCAGTGTGGATCGAGATTTCTAAGGGTTAGTCATAGTCGCAGGCTCGTATCAGTACAGTTACGTAACCGATACGATATGCTCTGACCTGCATGGGCCACCAAAAAAATTTGTCACGACCCGCACCCGCTTTCGGACGTGAGAGCGTAAGCAAGGCAGCTACGTCGAGCATACTCCAGCCCGACTCAGATACGTAACGCTGTCGCGGCTATGGTATACTGCCAAATCATGGCAAACAAATCTATATCTCAATCCACAATAAAATAATAACATGAATGAACACTATGGTCGTGGTCCAGCCCACTAGCATAAATGTTCGATAAGACTCCAAAGGAAATAACAAGAGTCTAAAACTGAATCAAGCATTATCTCATGATAAGGTATGAAAGCACGAGCGGATAATAAACACGATAACGATACCTGAATCCCGCAAGCATATCATCACATCTGTCATCCAGAACCACTAGTTAACTCCATGCAATCGCTAAACCTGAGGAGATCATCAGGTCCTCAGAGAACATAGCAAGATACTAATATACATGTCTATCTAACAGTTTTATCATGCGCAAGAAAATAAACAAGAAAAACAGGAACACGATAAATGACCAAGAACAAGAATATGAACAGAACACGAACACGAACACGAACAAGAATCGAACACGAACACAAACACGACACGAACACGAACACGAACATGAACAAGATAAGAACACGAACACGAACACGAACACGAACAAGAACACGAACAAGAACACGAACAAGAACAAGAACACGAACACACGAACACTAGAACAACTACGTATAATAAACTGCCGTATAAACGATACACGAGATCAATGGAAGAACCAAACCCTCGTCCCGAGTGTGGACTCTGGTTTGAACTAAGCACTAACCCTCGTCCCAAGTGGGACTCTCTGGTTAGCTCACGGCAAGACACCCTCGTCCCGTATGGGACTCTCTGGTGTAATTGGTCAACCTCGTCCCGAGTGTGGACTCTCTGGTGCCAATGATCACGACAAACACCCTCGTCCCGAGTGTGGACTCTCTGGTGCACCAAACAACCCT
>JANAVB010029819.1:10383290-10410790 GCA_029216955.1 Iris pallida
TTTACTTAAGGTTATAAAAATTGTGATGTCTAGGTCACACGGTCGCCAAAAATACTGTTTTCTCATATGTGTTTAATATTCCTGTTAGACGGGTGGTTGTGTGAAACCCAGTTTGAAATGTGTATTATTATTATTATTATTATTAGTATTATAATTATTATTATTATTTATGAGCTTGGAAATTAATTTCAAAATTTACAATGGTTTTTGTTTTGCTGACCTGACCCGAGCCCGAACCCGATTCCCGAAATCCAGACCCGGTCCTAGTCTATTCTCTTGAAATTCTGATTTTTTCTTTAAAAAAAATATTAATTACTTTTTGACTGGCCCACGTTGGACCAGCACAACTCGTGGTGTTTTCGGGCCGGTCTGGTCCGGCCCACGGTCCAAAGGCTGCGGGCCTGACCGGGTTCGGGCCGGTCCAGGACCGGCCCACTGTGTTTTGCGGTCCGGGCTAAGCCCGGCCCGGTTTTGCTACGATGGGCCCAGCCTGGCCCAGTGGACCGGACAGAAATAGGGTCGGGCCGGTCCGGGCTTGGGCGGTTCGGGCCGGTTCGGCCCGGGTTAACCGGACCGGCCCGGTTTTTGAATTTTTTTTTTTTTTTACAGTTTTTTTTTTTAATTTGGTTTTTTAATCATTTTCTTTTGTATTTCAATTTTAAAAATTTGTAACTTAAATGTTTATAAAATGTTTATACAAAATATTTATAAAATGTTTATAATTTTATGTTTATACAAATGTTTATAAAATGTTTATAAAATATTTATACAAAATATGTTTATAAAATGTTTATAAAATGTTTTCTTTTAATACAAATGTTTATAAAATGTTTATACAAAATATGTATATAAATGTTTATAATTTAGTAATACAAAAATGTTTATAATTTAGTAATAGTTTGTAATACAAATGTTTATACAAATATATACAAATGTTTATACAAAAATGTTTATACAAATATTACAAATATTTATAAAAATTTATAAAAATTTAAAAAAAAAAACATTTCTCCCTCTTCCTTTATCCGGGCTTGGGACCGGCAAATGCTTGTTTGGCATAGGCGGAGTTAAAAAATGTTTTATTTTTTTAAAGTAAAAAATAGTTTTTGAAAGTATAAGTTAAAAAATTTGAATAGTATAAGTTAAATTAAAATTTTGAATAGTATAAGTAAAAAAAAAAAAAAGTTTTTGAAAGTATAAGTTAAAATTTAAAATTGAAATGTATAAGTTTAAATGTACATACCTAATACCTTGCACCGTAGCCTCATTGTTGTTCGCCTTCATGCAATGAAAGCGATTCCAAATCCAGCTCGTGGATGTCATGATCTTCTTCATCTTTCTGGTTTTGTGTTCTTTTATCGGCAGCCATCCAATCTTGTACGCACACGATTGCTTCCAAAATATCGGGCTTCAAGCGGCTCCTCCTATCACTCAACATCCTCGAACTTGCACTAAAACAGGACTCCGATGCTACCGTCGACACCGGAACCATCAGTAGATCACGTGCTATGTTAGAAAGCACAGGAAATCTCTTGTCGTGTCTCTTCCACCATTCTAAAACGGCAAAGTGATCTGGAGTCTCATCTTCGTCTTGATAAGAGTTAAGGTAAGCAGACAACTCTTGAGTAGGTTGGGAAGATTGCTTTTGTTTCTTCTTTTGTAGTATGCGACCGGCTGCTGATAGCTTAGACGCCAAGCCGGAGCTACTACTAGCCCCCCCCTGAGTTGGTCGGGTCGACGTTGCTCCTTCTTCGTACAGTATAACTAACCTGTCCAAAGCCACTTTAACTTCTGCCTTCATGTCAGTAACGTCTATACCCATATATTCTCCATATCCTTCTAATAAAACCTCTACGCCATCCAATTTGATTGTAGGATCAAATATGGAAGCCAAACAATATAAAAGAGGTACTCCACCCCAATATTTCCTGAATTTGGCTTCCATATTTCTTAGCGCAATTTCAAAATTTGGATAATCTCTATATTTAGAAAATAAATAAGACATGTTACAAAGTTCACGTAAAGCTAAGCAAGATGTGGGATAATAAACACCAGAAAGAGTTAATGTAGCATTGTAAAAAACTTCTAAAAATTCACAAACACTTTCAGCTGCTACCCAATCATCATCAGTAACCTGATAGTCAAAGGTGGCATCCGAAGTACAATAATATGTAATAGCACTCTTAAAAGAAATTGCAGATTTCAACATCAAGTAGGTGGAGTTCCACCTAGTTGGTATATCCTTCATAAATCTTCTAAAAGTCATACCAAAATGTGCGCAAGTGCATGCAAAACTTTGTTGTCTACTTGGAGACGAGTTTAGGTGGAGCAAGCATTGTCGCAGAGTGTCTAAATGGGGTTCAAAAAATTTTAAACATTCTTTAACAACTAAGTTAATTATATGGCAAGCACACCTAACATGCATAAGTCTACCTTCTAAAATAGGCTTAAAAATTACTGACAAAGAAGACATAGCAGCATTGTTGTTTGATGCATTGTCCAAAGAGACAGAAAAAAATTTAGCGTGAATATCATATTCACGCACGTGTCTTGAAATCTCACTTGAAATTACAGCGCCCGTGTGTGGACATTCTATAAGTTTAAGACAGATGATGCGTTTTTACAACATCCGTTGTGCATCTATATAGTGTGCAGTAATACAAATATAAGCATAACTCCATTTAGTAGTCCAAATATCAGAAGTAATAGCTAACTTACTAATATTTTCAAAATCCGCTTTCAAAGCGGCTTTCTGCTCGTTAAAGAGACGAATGGCCTCCTTTCGAGCTTGTTGCCTACTCACTTTAGTAAAGGAGGGGTTTAGAGAAAGTGATACATAATCTCGTAAAGATTCGCTTTCACCCGTCGTGAAAGAAAGTTCGTCACGAATAATATGTTTAGTTAATTCGGTTTTATGCCTAGCAGGTGAATAAGTAAAGTTACCAATTGAAGAACCGGTGGCGCCGAAGCTTATTTGGGTTTGGGACGCTTGAAGTGTGTCCTTCCCGTAGCAAGTGTCGTAGTGTCTGGATATAGTCCCGGTGCCACCGCCCTTCTTCCATGCGTACTGGTTGCAACATTTCTTGCATTGCGCCTTGTACGATTTCGGTTCACCCTTGGCATCTAAAATAAGCGAACCATCAGGATTAGTTTCAAAAATCAAAGTAAAATAATCCCAATACTTAGACCTTTTTTTCTTTTCAGGACGTTGGGTTGTACTAGCTACTTCCGGAGAAGATGGTTGGCACCCCTCCGGAATCGGATTAGTGGCTACTTGCTCAGGTGGAATTTCAGTACCGTCAAAAAAATTATTAAAATATTGGAAAGTCTGTCCAGCAAGATCAGGGTGATTTGAACCTTCACCAGCCATATATAAAATAAAATAAAGTAAACTACGCTAAAAGAAAGTAAGGGGTTGAGAGGAAGATCGGGAAGTCGTAGAGCCGGAATGGAGTTGGGAGGGAGATCGGGAAGCCGTAGAGCACCGGGGAGGAAAAGTCGTAGAACACCAGAGCACCGGGGAAGGAAAGCAGTAGAGCACCAGAGCACCGTAGAGAAATGTAGAGAATTTGTGAGGAATGAGTTGTGTTTGAAAAATGGGATTTTTGGGCTATTTATAGGAATTTTTGGGGTTATTTTGGTAATTTTAGGCCCAAAATGACCAAAATACCCCTCCCAACGTTTTAATAACGGCTATATGGGAGGGGTATTTTGGTAAAAGAAACCCCCCCAACGGTCAAATGAGTGAAAAAAAAAAATACCTCCAACGGTCGGCTGGAGCTGGACCGGTCCCAGCGGGCCGGGCCGGGCCGGTCCAACCGGGCCTTAGCGGGCCGGGCCTCCTTTTTTATAAAAAAAAAAAAGAACGGGCCAGGCTCGGGCTGGAGGGGGGGGCCCGACCCGAACCGGATGGAAGGGGGGGCCGGGCCGGTCCGGGCTATTATGGGGGCGGGCCGGTCCGGTCCACGGGCGGGCCCGGGCTAGACGGCCCAGATAACACCATGAAGCACAACCCTCCCCACGTTCTCCTTATTTCTCCTTACTCCTCTCCCCTTCTTTCACTCTCACACACCCACAGTACTACATCCATTCTCATTTAAACACACACACCATCCCACGTTCCCCCATTCCTCACTTCTCTCTCTACTTCCCCTCAGCAACTTATTCCTTCTCCTTATTTAGCAACCTCCACCACCACCTTTAACCACTCTTCCATTCTTTTTCCCCAACTCCAGAACAACTCATCCCCACTCTAGCTCTTCCCCTCTCTCCCTCAAGCCCCTCCCGAGCGGCCCCGGACCCTCGGCCTCCGCCGTCCGAGCCGCGCCCCAACCCCCGCTCGGCCGGTCGCCCCCGCGCGCACCTCCCGTGCTCCCCGCCGACGCCGTCGGACTCCGTTCGTCCGCCCGCTCGGACCCCGGCTCCCCGCGCCCATCGCCAGCGCCCGAGCCCCCTTTGCAGCCCCCGGCTCCCTGCGCCCGACGCCGGCGCCCAGCCCCGGCGCGCCTCCCGGCAGCCGCTCGCGACCCCGGCCGCTCCCAGCGGCGCTGACCGCCGCTGACCCCCGCGGTTCCCGTGGCCCAGTGCTTTCCTTTCCAGCGTCTCGTGCCCGACCAGCACCCCGGCGCACCCTGAGATTGTGTCCGCTGTTCTGGACAGCTCCTGTCCAGCGCCCTTCGCTGGACTTCGACTCCGAACTGTGGATTTGCGCGTCCCGAGTCCGAGGCAACCCTTCGGATTCCGTCATTCTGGGTAATTCCTGATTAATCACAGTAGTTCGTCCCTCCCTGGTGTCGATGATGAGTTGGTCCACGAATTCCCTTGGAGAAATTCGATTTTTGGGGTGAACGTCGTTTTCGGGATTTTCCGAGGAACGACGGAAAGTTCTGTTGGTTGGATTTCTTTATTTCCGAAACTTTCGGAAATGGTTTTCTTAATATTTTAGCTTCCGGTATTTTGCTGTGATGTTTTGGTTGGATTCAGACTCCCGAACTTGGTTCGGGTCGTTCCGAATTAATCTGTGGAATGTTTGTGGTTATTTTTATATAAATATTTTGGGATTCCCTGGTTTGGGATTTGCAGGAAAATTATTGGCATATTTTCCAGTTTTTGGGTTGACCAAAAACAGAGAAAATGCTGCCGGATTTTTCTGTAAATTTAATTATATTTTAAAATTATTTTAAAATGGATTTCGGGAAAATATTAAATATTTTGGATTTTGGGCGACGACCGTATCGGTCAATGGGCCCCGGCTAAGTGCAAACGAAACCGGCTTCGCCCGGACGTTGAGGCATTAGCCTAGTTGACGATTGGACCATATCTGAGACTCATCAAATATTTATATTTAACTTATTTTATTAGTACTATTTATTTATTCATATTTAATTTATAGGAAGTTTAGAACTAACGACCGTTTTTGTCTTATTTTAATTTATGCAAATAAATTGTAATGGGCATAAGCCCAGCTGGTTGTTGGTTCTGTAACTGTAATTTGGTAGTGTAGGATTTTTTGTTATTTGCTGATTTTGCGAGTTTTTGTAGCGTTCGCATAAATCTAATAATAGATATTTTCATATAAAAATTAATAAAGTTTTCTCACATAAAATCTACAAGTTTTAATAAGTAGCAACGCTCATGTATTTCTCACTAAAAATAAGAAATTTAGTTTTATAATTATAATTACAAAAATACAAAGTTTTAATCAATTAAATTAGTATCGACGAGTTTTCCAAAATACAAAGTTTAAAACGATCTTTCTCTCGTTATTAATTCCACGCACCAATAATCGTGTTTTTGTTCGTGTTTAATAAAGAATTAAAATGGATTAGGACGCAATTAGAGATTTCAACTAGCGTAGTTAGATTGGTAACCCGGATCCTGAGTCAATTTCTCGAATGTAGGAATTCGAGGACGATTCTAAATTCCCATCTCGAAGTCTTTACCTTTTCAGTCCAGTCCATTTTGAGGCAAGTACATTTTGTGTTAGTTTACAATTATTTAGTAATCGTTTTAATGCAAGTTTAAACCACGATGCAATACCGAACTCTCTCTGAGAGCATTGACTGTAACTACTGTAACTGTTTGGGGACTGGAAGAGTAGTGTAATGATTATGACCACATCCAAAACAATAAATTAGGCCAGTATTAGCTTACCCCTCTTACACACGGGGATAAGCCGAATCGTATCAATAGGATACAACTGTACAACCCAAGCCGGTCATATTCATTGCCTATTCAAATCATACTGTTTTACTGCTAGAAAACAGTTTACTTCAAATTGTTTAAAAGTGCATGATTCTATTATTATTTTAATTGTCAAATTAGCATGAATTGTACTTTGCTCCCTCCTGACTGGAGATAATATTTTTAGGGAACATTGAGGATGCTGAGCTGTTATACTATACAACAGCTAATATGACCCGGTTCTGTACCCCGTGGTGCTGCCAGAGTCCCCATTGGAGGACGCAGGACCTGAGGCCGATGTGCCGAATGCTTAGATAGATTTTCTTTTCCAGTTTTGTTGTTTCATTTGAAATTCTGTTATTTGAATTCAGTTCTTTTAATTCCAGTTGTATTTATTTCAATGTTTAATAAAGTTTTGAATTTCCGAAGATTGAGTTGTGACAAATATAGATGTTGTTGTGGTTACCTACTAATGGAACAGCTTACTGCCGCCGTCTCAACAACGGTGCAGGCTGGGCATGATCCGGTTCGACCCAATTATTTGGGATCGGGTCGTGAAATATTTTTAGTGGTGGCCCATGCAGGTCCAGAACAACAACTTAGGAAAACATACCTAGAAACAATTAGAACACTAGAATATTGATTTGTCACAACATAGGTCTGAATTATATATAAATAAATATTTTTGTTTGATTATAGACTGGTAGGCTACCTTGCTTATGTGTGCATCCTAAACCTTCCAGAGAATGGCCATTGACAAGACCAATCCTGCAGGCGATGAGGTGTCATCTCCGGATCATACCCCATCTCCTCAACCAAGTCCAGGGTTTATTCCCTCGCAGCTGATTGACTGTCCCCATAATGCATCCAGTAAAGTTTTTACTACACCGACGGATCCTACCTCTTCTTAAACTGAGCTACATTTCCTTGAGGAAGTACCCATTCCTGATGCTCCACAAGTACCAGCGAACACCTCCCAAATGGTTGCCCTATTTCAAGAAATCCTGGAGTCCCAGAAGGCTCAAACTGAAGCCCAGCAGGAACAGATGGATATCACGAGAGAAGTCATGAAGAACGTCAATGATGTAGCCTTAGCTATCTTAAACCAAGTTGGAGCGGAACCTCACCCTAGGAGGTATACCCCTGAATCTAGAAGATATTTGGGTCCCATCAAGTACTCTACTTTTCGGCAGTCTTATCGTAAGAGGCTATTGGCTTGTGACTACTGCAAGAGGCCTGGTCATCAGGCCGTTAGTTGCCGCAAGAGATTGGAACAATGTTTGGCATGTGGATCCGCTGAACATCGGATAAAGAACTGCCTCTTATCTCCCCATTATACCAGAGCACCTATCCCAGCAACACCTGCAACGCCGCAACCTAGGGACTCTCTTCCTATTCAGCAGACCTTGCCTCCTACAATAAGGCATGATGCAAACTCGAGGTTCATAGAAGATGAAGCAGTTGGAGACTGCTCATGCAAGAGCCAGAACCATGAAGATTAGTACCTAGGACCGCAGAATAGCATTTTCTATTTTTATAAGAAGTTGTAACAGGATGTCCTTAGATCAATCATAAGAGTTTTGCTGTAATTCTTCACATGAATAAACTTCTTGGTTACACCTTTATGGTAGATGTTTCCTCTGATAGTTTTTCCGGATTACCCCAGATCTAGACATAGAGTTCACTATTGACCTAGTCCCCGGCTCTTCCCTATTCTAAGGGATGCTACAGAGTCAACCCGAAGGAGGCCAAGGAGATGAAGGACCAGATCAATGAACTGAAGGCTTTGGGATTCATTCGAGACGGAGCTTCACCCTGGGGAGCACCTGTCTTGTTTGTGCCCAAGAAGGACGGAACAGTACGGATGTGCATCGACTACCGGGCGCTGAACAATATCACCATCAAGAACAAGTACCCTTTGCCCCGGATCGATGACCTATATGATCAATTGAGCGGAGCCAAGGTATTTTCGAAGATTGATCTTAGATCTGGCTACCATCAGATCAGGGTCAGGAAGGAAGATATTCCTAAGACGGCATCCAACACCAAGTATGGGCAGTTTGAATTCTTGGTCATGCCGTTTGGACTGACGAATGCTCCTGCGGTGTTCATGAACCTTATGAACAAGGTTTTCCGTGAATAACTAGATCAAAATTGTCGTTGTCTTCTTCAATGACATTCTGATCTATTCAAAGACGGAAGAGGAGCACGAAGAGCACCTCAGGAAAGTTCTGGAAACTTTGAGGAAGGAGAAGCTCTATGGTAAGCTTTTCAAATACGAATTCTTTCTAGACAAGGTGGATTTTCTTGGCCATGTTGTCACAGGAGAAGGAATTTTGGTGGATCCGAAGTAGATAGCCGCTGTTGAGAAGTGGTCTATTCCGAGCTCAATTGCTAAAATCAGGAGCTTCTTGGGCTTGGCTGGCTACTACCGGAAGTTCGTGAAGGATTTTGCCTGAATTGCTGAGCCGATGACGAAGCTCACTCGGAAGAATGAAAAGTTCATCTAGACGGAAGATTGCCAGGCATCATTTGAGGAGCTGAAGAAGAGACTTACCACTGTACCAATCCTTGCGCTACCCGCAGGAACTGGTGGTTTCTCAATCTACAGTGATGCCTCAGGTAAAGGACTGGGTTGCGTTCTTCAACAACATGGAAAAGTGATTGCTTATGTATCTAGGCAATTACGGACTCATGAGAAGAACTATCCCACACATGATTTGGAGTTTGCAGCGGTGATATTTGCATTGAAGTTATAGAAGCATTATCTATATGAAAAGAGAGTAGAAATGTATACAGACCACAAAAGTCTGAAGTATGTTTTCACTCAGAAAGAGCTGAGCATGAGGCAAAGAAGATGGCTGGAGCTGATGAAGGATTTTGGCATCGATCTACAGTACCACCCGGGTAAGGCTAATGTGGTCGCAGATGCACTTAGTCGATACCCTATGGCGATGTTTTGACCAGGGAACGGCACCTGCTAAAGGACATCGAGAAGCTTGGACTGGAGATTATACTGCCTGGAAGGAAGGAGCTGGATGCTGATTCATTATTGATGAAGTTGCAAGTGAGTTCAAGTCTGATGGACAAAATCAAGGAGACGCAGTTTCAAGACGAGACACTTTGCAAACTTAGAGATCAAGTGTTGGCAGGAACACTTGAGGGTTTTCTCAATCGCCAGCGATAGAGCACTGAAGAATGGTATGAGGCTCTGCGTAGTATCTGGCGAACTGAGGAACGAGCTGATGAAGGAAGCATACCAGTCGCAATATTCCATACATCCTGGAGCTAACAAAATGTATCGGGATATACGTACCATTGTTTGGTGGTTTGGAATGAAGAAAGACGTGGCCAGGTATGTTGCTAGATGTTAAATTTGTCAACAAGTAAAGGCTAGCAGACAGAGACCAGCAGGACTATTGCAGCCGCTTGGCAATCCGGAGTGGAAATGGGAGCACGTAATAATGGATTTTGTGTCGGGACTGCCTCGATCCCAAGGAGGGAAGGATGCCATTTGGGTTATCATGGACTGACTGACGAAGTTAGCTCACTTTATCCCCTTCAAGGTTGGTCTATCCACCGAGAAGTTGGCAGCACTGTACATGCGGCACATCTACCGGATTCATGGAGTACCGGTAAGTATTGTATCTGACATAGATACGAGATTTATTCCTCACTTTTGGAAGAGTTTGCATGATAGCTTGGGAATACAATTGAAGTTCAGCACTGCCCATCACTCCCAGACAGATGGACAATCAGAGAGGACAATCCAGACGCCTGAAGACATACCGAGATTTTGCGTCTTAGAGTTTTGGAGGGTCTTGGGAAGATCATTTGCACTTGGTAGAGTTCTCTTACAACAACAATTACCAAGCCAGCATTGGTATGACCCTATTTGAAGCTCTCTATGGACGTCGTTGCCGTACACCACTTGCATGGGACAACGTAGGAGAAAGAGTACTGCTGGATCCAGAGATGATTGCTGACGCAGTAGAGAAGGTGAATGCAAGCTCAGGATTGCCCAAGACAGACAGAAGCATTGGGTTGATAGTAGTAGTCGACCAGTAAAGTTTGAAGAAGGAGATAGCATTTCTGTGAAGTTTTCTCCTACCAGAGGAACAAGCAGTTTTGACGGAACTGGGAATTGAGGCCAGGTACATCAGGCCATTTGAAGTTTTAAGACGAGTTGGAAGTAGCGTACCGGTTAGCTCTACGAGCTAATCTTGAGAGTGTGCAACGTCTTTTACGTACCACAGCTCAAGCGCTACATTTCGGATCCGAGTCACATATTGGATAATTCAGAGCTGAAGATTGGACTCAACCTTTCAGTGCCAGAGAAACCAGTTGCAAGCGTAGTCAGAGGTGAGAAGAAGATCAGAAAATTTGAGCCATCACATAACTCCTATTTCTTATCTTTTCGTTCTAAACTTGACTGATGCTACTAAGTTAGCCTAGTTTTGCAAGCTATTTCTTTATCAAGCTTGATCATGACAGTATTTTATTGGGTGCACCCACTAATATATTGTCTAATCAGGACCGGTGCATGATGGTCTGATCAACCTCGTGTACTTTGGTTCGCTTTTGTATTTTTCTACATGGATGATATCATAAATGAAACTTATCCCTAAACCGTCTCATCCACGACTGCCTTGGAAATCCTTATTATTGGACCTGAGTTACGGGTGTAGTACCCGTACCTGTTTGATTCTCCTACCCTGCCTTTAATTTCGAGGACAAAATTTTCTAAGGAGGGAAGATTGTGAAACCTAGTTTTGAAATGTGTATTATTATTATTATTATTATTATTATTATTATTATTAGTATTATAATTATTATTATTATTTATGAGCTTGGAAATTAATTTCAAAATTTACAATGGTTTTTGTTTTGCTGACCTGACCCGAGCCCGAGCCCGAACCCGATTCCCGAAACCCAGACCCGGTCCTAGTCTATTCTCTTGAAATTCTGATTTTATCTTTAAAAAAAATATTAATTACTTTTTTGACTGGCCACGTTGGACCAGCACAACCCTCCCCACGTTCTTCTTACTCCTCTCCCCTTCTTTCACTCTCACACACCCACAACACTACATCCATTCTCCTTTAAACACACACACCATCCTACGTTCCCCCATTCCTCACTTCTCTCTCTACTTCCCCTCAGAAACTTATTCCTTCTCCTTATTTAGCAACCTCCACCAGCACCTTTAACCACTCTTCCATTCTTTTTCCCCAACTCCAGAACAACTCATCCCCACTCTAGCTCTTCCCCCTCTCTTCCTCAAGCCCCTCCCGAGCGGCCCCCGGACCCTCGGCCTCCGCCGTCCGAGCCGCGCCCCAACCCCCGCTCGGCCGGCCGCCCCCGAGCGCACCTCCCGTGCGCCCCGCCGACGCCGCCGGACTCCGTCCGTCCGCCCGCCCGGACCCCGGCTCCCCGCGCTCATCGCCAGCGCCCGACCCCCCTTCGCAGCCCCCGGCTTCCTGCGCCCACGCCGGCGCCCAGCCCCGACGCGCCTCCCGGCAGCCGCTCGCGACCCCGGCCGCTCCCAGCGGCGCTGACCGCCGCTGAACCCCGCGGTTCCCGTGCCCCAGCGCTGTCCTTTCGGCATCTCATGCCCGACCAGCACCCCGGCGCACCCGAGATTGTGTCCGCTGTTCTGGACAGCTCCTGTCCAGCGCCCTTCGCTGGACTTCGACTCCGAACTGTGGATTTGCGCGTCCCGAGTCCGAGGCAACCCTTCGGATTCCGTCGTTCTGGGTAATTCCTGATTAATCACAGTAGTTCGTCCCTCCCCGGTGTCGATGATGAGTTGGTCCACGAATTCCCTTGGGAAAATTCAATTTTTGGGGGTGAACGTCGTTTTCGGGATTTTTTGAGGAACGACGGGAAGTTCTGTTGGTTGGATTTCTTTATTTCCGAAACTTTCGGAAATGGTTTTCTTAATATTTTAGCTTCCGGTATTTTGCTGTGATGTTTTGGTTGGATTCGGACTCCCGAACTTGGTTCGGGTCGTTCCGAATTAATCTGTGGAATGTTTGTGGTTATTTTTATATAAATATTTTGGGATTCCCTGGTTTGGGATTTGCAGGAAAATTATTGGCATATTTCCCAGTTTTTGGGTTGACCAAAAACAGAGGAAATGCTGCCGGATTTTTTCGTAAATTTAATTATATTTTAAAATGATTTTAAAATGGATTCGGGAAAATATTAAATATTTTGGATTTTGGGCGACGATCGTATCGGTCAATGGGCCCCGGCTAAGTGCAAACGAAACCGGCTTCGCCCGGACGTTGAGGCATTAGCCTAGTTGACGATTGGACCATATCTGAGATTCATCAAATATTTATATTTAACTTATTTTATTAGTACTATTTATTTATTCATATTTAATTTATAGGAAGTTTAGAACTAACGACCGTTTTTGTCTTATTTCAATTTATGCAAATAAATTGTAATAGGCATAAGCCCAGCTGGTTGTTGGTTCTGTAACTGTAATTTGGTAGTGTAGGATTTTTGGTTATTTGCTGATTTTGTGAGTTTTTGTAGCGTTCGCATAAATCTAATAATAGATATTTTCATATAAAAATTAATAAAGTTTTCTCACATAAAATCTACAAGTTTTAATAAGTAGCAACGCTCATGTATTTCTCACTAAAAATAAGAAATTTAGTTTTATATTTATAATTACAAAAATACAAAGTTTTAATCAATTAAATTAGTATCGACGAGTTTTCCAAAATACAAAGTTTAAAACGATCTTTCTCTCGTTATTAATTCCACGCACCAATAATCGTATTTTTGTTCGTGTTTAATAAAGAATTAAAATGGATTAGGACACAATTAGAGATTTCAACTAGCGTAGTTAGATTGGTAACCTGGATTCTGAGTCAATTTCTCGAATGTAGGAATTCGAGGACGATCCTAAATTCCCATCTCGAAGTCTTCACCTTTTCAGTCCAGTCCATTTTGAGGCAAGTACATTTTGTGTTAGTTTACAATTATTTAGTAATCGTTTTAATGCAAGTTTAAACCACGATGCAACACGGAACTCTCTCTGAGAGCACTGACTGTAACTACTGTAACTGTTTGGGGACTGGGGGAGAAGTGTAATGATTATGACCACATCCAAAACAATAAATTTGGCTAGTATTAGCTTACCCCTCTTACACACGAGGATAAGCCGAATCGTATCAATAGGATACAACTGTACAACCCAAGCCGGTCATATTCATTGCCTATTCAAATCACACTGTTTTACTGCTAGAAAACGGTTTACTTCAAATTGTTTAAAAGTGCATGATTCTATTATTATTTTAATTGTCAAATTAGCATGAATTGTACTTTGCTCCCTCCTGACTGGAGATAACATTTTTAGGGAACATTGAGGATGCTGAGCTGTTATACTATACAACAGCTAATATGACCCGGTTCTGTACCCCGTGGTGCTGCCAGAGTCCCCATTGGAGGATGCAGGACCTGAGGCCGATGTGTCGAATGCTTAGATAGATTTTCTTTTCCAGTTTTGTTGTTTCATTTGAAATTCTGTTATTTGAATTCAGTTCTTTTAATTCCAGTTGTATTTATTTCAATGTTTAATAAAGTTTTGAATTCCCGAAGATTGAGTTGTGACAAATATAGATGTTGTTGTGGTTACCTACTAATGGAACAGCTTACTGCCACCGTCTCAATAACGGTGCAGGCTGGGCATGATCCGGTTCGACCCAATTATTTGGGATCGGGTCGTGACAGGTTGATTATCTCAAGTGCGTTGGCCTAGTTTCCGTTGCGAACAATTTCAAACATGTTGGGTCAGAATGCGATATCGACGTTGCCCGTCTTAACCTCTAGATTCAAAAATTTTGACTATGATATGATCCCAACATCTAGTACCAGAACCAGGTTCGTTCGTACTAGTCTAATACCAACAGATTTCTCTACTAGATGCTTTGATGCGTTAAATATTAATTTTTTTTCTCGTTCTCAATTTATGTGAGGAGATTAGTCTTCACAGTCTTGAAAATCTACAACCAAAATTACATTACTACTAAGAGCATCATTAGTAGTTGGGACTCTCAAATAAAATTTGGGGCCCAAAATTTCAAAATAAAAAGGTAAATGTAGAATAGATTTAGTTTGTATGAGAATAGTAGGAAATGATAAAATGAGCCCCGGTCCCAAAGATTGTGTGGTCAAAAATTGATGTAGGAAAAAAAAATATAGTCTAGAATCTAGAAAGTTTGGCTCCAAATTAGGACTTACTATTCTACAAAAGGAGTTCCTACAATCTAGAATTTAGAAATTGGGAGGTCCAACCCTTAGCACCTATGGATGGGATGAGACCGAAATTGTAGAAATTGAGACTAGAGAGACTTACTATTCTACAAAATGAGCTCTTACATTCTAAATCTAGAACCTAGAAAATGGGGGTGGGCCTTACTAATGATGCTCTAAGAAATAGAAGATGTGCAATATATACATTTCTAGGTACAACCTGTTGGGTTTAGGGGTGAGCATTCGGTTTATTCGGTTTAAACCGAACCGAATAACCCAAAACCGAATTGGACCGAAACCGAAACCGAACCGAATTGGCCCAAAACCGAATCAAACCGAACCGAATTAAATCGGTTCGATTTTCGGTTTATTCGGTTTATTCATGTTTTTTTTGATTTTTTTGAGATTTTTTTGTTAATATATATAGTAACTAAATATACATAGACATATTTAGTATATACCTATATATGTTTAGTATATACCTATATATATTAATAGTTATATATATAGTACACACACACACACACACATATATATATTAATAGTTATATATAGTACACACACACATATATATTTTATATATATATATATATATATATATATATATATATATATATATATATATATATATTAATTAATTAATTAATTAATTAAATTTTCTTATTCGGTTTTCGGTTTTGAACCGAAACCGAAACCCAAAACCGAATAAAAAAATTTAGTATTTTCAAAACCGAAACCGATCCGAATTTTTTTAAAACCGAACCGAACCACTTATTCGGTTCGGTTCGATTCGGTTCGATTTTCGGTCCAAAACCGAATAATGCTTACCCCTAGTTGGGTTAAGCAACTAATGTCAAGTTTGAGGATAACTAAGCCACATGCTCAGAGAAGCAGCCATGAAAGCCAAACCAAAAACAATGTGTTAATTGCAAGAAATTATAATCATGAGCAAAACCAGCCAACAAGCAACTACTAAATAGGTCACAGCAAATAATACTCTGTGCTGTGAACACGACAGTAACTGATACCCTAAATTACGAATAAAAGTGTTCGTTATCATTGTTTTGTTTCTAGTTGTAAAACCATTGTTCTATATATTCACCATAAAGAAAAGAGAATTGGATTATGTACGCTTCAGAGTTGAAATAAAGAACATCTGAACATTATCCGCTTACATTACTTGCCAGCATGCAAGTAATGAAGCAACAATCATAACAAACCAAAGTTAACTATGGTATCCTTGGCCAAGATCAGGAAAAATTATTGTGTGGTCCAGCCTCACCACGTGGCAATGGTGAATGGTGAGCCCAGCCACTAATTTCTTGACACTTCGTATAATATTTGGCATAAAAAATTTCAAAAAATTATAAAAATTATATTTAATATATACAAATTCACTTGACATATACTAGAAAAAATATTTTTTTTCTTTCAAAAATATTAAAAAAATTGACCTAGAAAATAAGAGAATGTAGTGATATAATAGACTATGCCAAATGTTAAGATATTAGTGGCCGGGCTCACCATTCACCATTGCCACTTGGTGAGACCGGACCACCCAATAATTTCTCCAAGATCAGGAGGAGCGCCTTGAAATATGCCAATACCCAAGTTCAAACCCTCCAGAGCCCCTGAGGGTTGTGTGTTTGCGGGTGAGCATTCGGTTTATTCGGTTTCAACTGAATCGAAATAGTCAAAATTAAATAACCCAAATTTCTAAAAATTGAAAACCGAAACCGAACCGAATAACCAAACGTCGATTCTGTTTGTTCGGTTAGACTATTTTTATTGTTTAATAGACCGGACCTAAAGTTTAAATTGTGGTTAATTGTGTTAAAAAAAAAATATAAATGTTATACATACGTTCATTTTATTTCAAAGTTGCGCACAAAATTGGACTAGTTGTTAAATTATTAAAGTTAAAATTTAAAATAAATATACATAGAATTGTTATTTTAAAATATACAAAAAAATACACATTGTTTATCATAAAATATGTATAGAATTCAGGGTATTTACATAATTGCGTAAGTCTTATTCGTTTTTGCGTTTCGGACCGAAACTGGAATCCAAAACCGAAATCAAATAAAGAATTGGATAGGATTTCAGAAATTTGGTTCTGAAAACAATTTTCAAAGAAGACATTATAAAGTTGAATTCTAAGTATACATATTCTGAATTTGCATTTGGTTACTTTCATTTAAAAAATGGTTTTAAGAAAATATGCTTTTAAGATTTTGTTTCATAAAATATTCTTAGAAATTTCGCTTGTCGGTGGAGGCGCTTATAGGCGGTCGAGCTCGTAGCAACCGTCGAGGTGGCAACATGGCGAGACAGCCGAACTCGTAGCTCAAGGTGGCTTTTTGACTCCATTGACCACCTCCTTCCTCGACTCCCGCTGTACGCAACCTCCTGCGCTGTCCGAGGACGAAGAGGGAGAGGCACTCGAGAAGGGGAAGCGCCTTAAATTCAAAACATTATAGGAAGAGCAGAAAGAGTTAGGGGGGGGGGGGGGGGGGGGGGGTGGGTTTGGAGTATGAAGGATTCAAGTTGTCTTTGTTCGAATTTAATTAATCGTGCTTAATATCATATTTCTAATTCTCAAAAAATAAGAACAAATCCAAAACCGAATTATACATATAATCACATGTCAATTCAAGATGATTAACAAAATGCGGAAGCGTACATGAAGAATCCATGAGACTTGAGGGAAGGGATAGAACTTGAGAGAATGGATAATCTTCTTTACAAAGTAGTAATCTTCCAATTGTAGAATTCCTTAGGGCCTTAGTTCCTCCTCCGATGGGATGAAAAGAGAATATTTCTTGTTCTACAATTGGGGACTATAACCCCTTATATTTATATGAAGTGTGTGCCCTTTCATGAAGAGTAATGTCTCTTTGAATTCATACTCTTTCATGATAAGTCATGACTCTTATACTTTTCTTATTTCTATTTTGGCCCATCATAAAAATAGAAATTAGACTTTTGGTATCTACACAATATTTTCCATGACAATTATACCTTTATCCATAACACTGTAATCCAAATAGACCACTTTGATTTTGGCTAATTAAATAATGGCCTAACACATTTAATTATTACATGTGTGGCCCCAATTTTATATATATATATATATATATATATATATATATATATATATATATATATATATATATATATATATATATATATATATAATTTAACAACCATCCACTGGGCCACATATGTACCTTTATAAATATGTTATACTTTATGAGCTCAAAACTTTGCCATCATAAACATAAGGCATATCTGAATAATCTCGTCCATTAGTTGTATCAATATAGGACCAAAGCAGCTTTTGTTATATCAATCATAACTGAACCCATCAATGATCACTAATATCAACATAACCAAATGACAAATCAATCATGAAATGTGCAGCATAAAAATCACATGAAGGTGATATGTACATGTCGATTTTCAACTGGTCCTACTTTACTTTAGTGAGATCTTTTAAACACATTATCGACCAAAATATAATAAACTGAATACCAATCTTTATTTCTGATCAAAAAAATATTCAAATACAAAAGTATACAAATATAACATATAACACAAATGACATCAATGTATAACTCCCACTAAATCAAAAAATTCTCAAACTGTGTAAGACACCCATGTGAGTAGTGTGCTCATGAAAGACCTTGGGTAGAAGACCCTTTGTAAGAGGGTCTGCTTTCATGGAATTTGTCCCTAAGTGTTCTATGGAAATAGGTCTGTTTTTTATCCTCTCCTTGACAACTAGGAACTTGATGTCGATGTGTTTTGACTTGGTCAAGCTCCTATTGTTATTGGAGTATAAGACGACTGATTTATTGTCACAATATAACTTAAGTGGTCTTTCAATTCTTTCCACAATTCGCAGCCCGGGTGACAAAGTTCTTCAGCCAAATCCTATGATTTGATGCCTCATAACATGCTACAAATTATGTAGCCATGGTGGACAAAGTAATAGGAGTTTGCTTGGCACTGTGCCAATATACTACCAAAATTTATCGATTTAGCGACGGCCCTATCCGTCGCCAATCCGACGGTAATTACGATTAGCGACCGATAACCGACGAATTTTGGCCAAAAAAATTCGTCGGCAATCAGCTCGTCGCTAATAACGGTCCGTCGCTACGTAGTCGTGAAGCGACCGTTAACCGACGTATTGTCGACGTCACAATACGAAGCTTTAGCGACGCATTTTCGACGGACTGTCGTCCATTTCAACTATTAAGTACTAAACTGTGCAGACAATAGCGACGTAAAATTCTGTCGATAAACCGTCGTAATAGCGTATCAGAGCGTATCGCTCTGTCGGTCATCCGTCGGTAACTAACGACGGATTAGCGACGGCCTACTGACGGACTATCCGTCGATCAGGTTCTGGAAATGCTTGGCATTTCCAGTATCATGGCGACGGAAGAATAGTCGCTAAGCCGTCGCTGTGGCGACGTCGTAGCGACTGCTTAGCGACTATTCTTCCGTCGCCATGGTTCTGGAAATGTCAGGCATTTCCAGAACCATGTCGACGGATAGTCCATCACTAAGCAGTCGCTAGAGCGAGCGACTGCGTAGCGGCTGATTATCAGTCGCCCTAGCGACGGACAGGCCGTCGCTATTCCGTCGAAGTTTATACCACCAGAACTTTGCCGACGGATAATCCGTCAAGCATCCATCGCTACCTGGAAACACTTTAGAAACTCCAGATAGCGACGGCTAATCCGTCGACGAACCGTCGGCAACTGGGATTATCCGTCGTTAAACGGTCACTAGTCCGTCGCTAACTGAGTTTTTTGGGAAAAAAATTGCAGTACTTTCTCTGTTCACAAATATATGCATAAACCGAACCAATATATAATGCACACCAATTATCCAACAATCACACAGACCCAATATATAATGCACACCAATTATCCAAGAATCACATAGACCAAATATGCACATACGAATTTAATGCACACCAATTATCCAAGAATCACAGACCAAACCAAATTAATAGAAAATAAATATCAATTATCCTAAAGAGTAACATAATATCCGGTGCTATAAGCCGATTATAGCACAATTAATCCAAAGCTCTCACAAATAATCCAAATTTTCTTAATACAATATTTAAGGAGGAGGTCGATTGTCCGGTGGTGGTAATCCCATATGCGACCGACGAATATACTCCTCCACAAGGTACGCAGGCAAGCCGTCGTAGACACTGCTCGGAAGTCGGCGTAGCTGCTCTGCGGACATGAGATCCAGTAGTGACGTCACAGTCGTAGGCGGTACCACAGGGGCATCAGGGTTGAAAGAAAGATGGCCCACGGAAGACGGACCGACACCTGCAGTCGACGGACCAGTAGAAGACGGACGAGCACCATCAGCAGACGTACCAGCAGCAGCAGACGGACCGGGCAGCAGCAGACGCAGGCGAAAAGTACGTGGCAAATTGCTCCCGTAAGGACGACACCGCCTCGTGCAGCTGCGTAAGCTGCGACCTAACATCATCGTCTGCCCGGGCCACGGGAGGAGGCGGTGTCGGTGGAAATCTCTGCGTCGCCATATACAATGGACCTAGGGAGCCGACTCCGTACAGGAACCCTTTCTTAAAGTCGCCGACGGTATCTACGAACAAGTCGTTCCGAGCGGCCAAAGAAGAGGGCGTCCGGAAGGGCGTCGTTTCACCGACATCCTCGGTGTCGGTTAACTGAGCCCGACTAAGGACCTCACGATACGCAGCCTATCAAATGAATGTGTTTATATTATAAGATTTACCTAAGTTGTAATCTAAATCCTATGTTTCACTAAGTTAAGTGTGAATCCTAAGTTTACCTAAGTTATAGTCCGAATACTTTTAATTCTAACGTTAATCTCATAAACATAAGTACTTACATCAGTCTCTTTGGCCCTCTCGTCGACGAAGCTCCCGTCCTTCCGTCTTTTGTGCGTATGCTGGAACACGTCGTGCATGGTGACCGAGTCTGGCGCCCTTCCCTCCTTCGCCGCCCGTTGGGCCTGCATACGAAATTTTCGTAGAAACTAATTAACTTCTTTAATTAATAATACCTAATTCGATAGTGAAATAAATTTACGGTTGCTCACCAGATCTGCAAGTGTCGCTGCGTGGGACCTTGATCCCCCCGTATGAAGGCCCGCGGCAGATCGGCTAACCTTCGCCTTCTCTGATTTCTTCTTGTACGCAGGGGTATCCATCATGCCTAAGAGGTCCTCATAATACTCCTGCCGGATCCAATTTGGCCTCGTATGCCCCATTTTTAGGTCATGAATCATATTCCGTATCTTCTTCGAGCAAGCGCTTTTGTAGGTCCTGCGGATCCCCTCCTCGCGATGGGGGGGCCACCAGTACATTGTCTAACACAGAAAATCAATTATCACGTAATTTAAAAAATGGTTGATTAAAGAATCACATAGACTTAACCAAAAGATATAGATATATACCCTCAACTCGTCGAGCCAGACGTACTGCACGTTGGGGGCACCGACGAAAAGTTGAGGTAGGGACCGTGGAAGTTAGCCCTGATAATTTCTCCAAGGGCCCTGCCAACATTAAACGAAAAAAACCTACAAAGAAGAAACGACTGGATTGTTAACTTGAATAAATGAAAGAAATTTAATAAATTAACTTAAATTTACTTACGAGGTCCCCACGGGCTATAGCTCTCGTCGGAACTCGCCTCTCGGCCTCTCTGGTGCCGTCGGAGGATCCGCAGGTCCGCGTATGTACTCCCCAGTAACCGGATGGAACCGAGTATGGGGGTACTCCGGGGCCCACTGTGCAGTAACTGGGACATCCTCTGGTGGATCCGCTGCTGGTGGTTCCGATAGTGGAATGGATCCACTAACAGATCCGGACTCATGCCTCGATGAAGTGGTCGATCGAGGGCGGGATGCGTCTGTGCCCGGGGTACTCTCCGGGTCGGCCTCGCTCGATGGGGTCACATCTCGGGAACTTTGAATGCGACCACGACCACCAGCACCAGTACGACCACGACCACGACCCGCACCACCACCACCACCACTACCACGACCAGCACCACGACCACGGCCAGCCATCATGACATGTAAATAGAACACATAAACATAATTAACAATATAAAAGTGTAAATGGATATAAAAAATTAAACTAAAATATACATACCACCAGTAGGGAGACGAGTGCCGCCGCGACGAAAATGACTAGGTGTGCCATCTGCAATAAGTAAATAATCGAATGAAAAAAACATGAATTCACATAATTGCTTTTATGAGGTTAAACTTAATTCACGTAATTGGAAGTGTTTTTAATATACAACAATATTTAACCTAATCATCGTCTTCGTTCTCATCCTCGGCCTCGTCTTCATCATCCTTCTCCTCATCCTCATCCTCATCCTTATCTTCATCGTCGATTTCATCTGTATCCTCATCCCCATCAAATTCTTCTTCTTCTTCTTCTTCTTCTTCTTCTTCTTCTTCTTCTGCCTCAAAATTTGGGACAAGACGTCTCTTTCTCCCCTGGTTGACAGCTAAGTCTTGTGTATCAACCTCTTCCTCCCCTCTATTTTCCTCAACAATATCTTCAACATCCATTGTATCTGAGTGTTGTCCCAAGTATTGGAACTTTTCGATCTGTCCTTTTGGTATGCTGGGTCTCCAACGTTGAATGTATTTCTAGATTTAATCTTGCATACTGCCCATCAGTCAAATCGATCTCTACGACGCCTTGGGTAGCTTGTATAGTAGACTTGAACAGTCTGATTTGCTATCGCAAATGTATCGGACCCTCTATACCTCCTGCGATGATTTATATCGACGAATCCAAATTGTTTATCAATTCTCCAACCGATATTTGGTGTCGTATCGAACCACTCACATTTGAACATCACAATATGCATATCATATGGGCCAGTATATTGTAAATCTACAATATCCCGAAGCACTCCATAATAGTCAAAGTCCGGCTCGTCGTCATAGACGGTGCCTCTTATGCAAACACCGGAATCCTTGGTATTAATGCCGTCATTGATAAATTCGACATTTATAGCATTCTAAGTGACTTAAACCTGAAGCCATTAACGACATAGCCTGGCCAAGTCTTTATTTGCTTCTTCGGTCCCAGTGCCAGATAACGAACACTCTCATGAGTGAGTGTTGTTTCAGGCAATAAAACCTGTAAACAAATATTTATAATTTAAATATTTCAGATTATATATAAATAATCTCAATTATAATCACAGTTACTTACGTATTTGCGAAACCATGACAGAAATGTACAATCAACCTCTCTTTGAAGTCCCTCATCGGTAATATCGGGTCTCCTCATTTTGAATTCATCTCTAAATACACTATTAGAGAAAATAAGAATATATAAGTGTAGTCACTTACTTCATCAAATTCGAGATTATAACGAGTGCAAGTGTACTGACTTACTTCTCCAAATCTCTCACTTCTTGTATGTCACAGTTTAACAAGACATATCAGTGAGATACTCGTCGTCTGTCAACCACCGTCTTTTACTAGCTCCAACAGGCTTGCCCCTTACATTGAATCTTCCTCCATCCTCAACGTCCTCGTCATTCCTTTGAGGTCTATTTCGATTTATTTTAACATGAGTATCGAAATAAATGGAGCAGAAGTTTGACACCTCTTCGATAAGATATGCTTCGCATATCGAAGCCTCTATATGAGCTTTGTTGCCAACTTTCTTTTTTAGATGATGTAGGTATCTAGAGAGACAAATTATCTTGAGAATTAAGAAAGAATTTTAAAACCCACTGAAATTTAGCTTAAATTATATCGATATTTATGTACCTTTCAAATGGGTACATCTATCGATAATGAACAGATGCACCGACACGGGCTTCGTATGCTAGATGAATCGGTAGATGCTCCATGCTGTCGAAGAAGCCAGGAGGAAATATTTTCTCCAACTTGCAAATTGTTAAGATAATCTTCTCCTCAAGTTCAACCATGTGTTGCACAGTCAACTTAGTTGAAAAAATATCCCTAAAAAATATTGATAGTTCGGCCAACGGAACCCATACAGCAGAAGGCAACAACTCTTTCAAAGCAATGGGAAGTAATCTTTCCATAAACATATGGCAGTCATGACTCTTCATTCCCGTTAGCTTGCGTTCATTGAGGTCAACGCATCTAGACAAATTCGATACATAGCAGTCGGGAAATCTTAAAGTAGATACCCACTTGCAGATTATTAATCTATCTTCCTTGCTCAATGTGTATTGTGCTATCGGCTTACTTAATTGTCCAGCAGCTCCCCTTTGTATCAAGTTCAGATAAGGACGCTTGCATATCTCGGCAATGTCTTTTCTTGCTTTTGGATTGTCCTTCGTCTTTCCTTTAATGTCCATGACGGTATTGAAGACATTATCGAACACATTCTTTTCGATATGCATAACATCAAGATTATGCCTTATAAGATTATCTTTCCAATAAGACAAGTCCCAGAAGATACTCCGTTTGGTCCAGTTATGGGTTTGTCCGAACCCATCGACACGATTGTTCGATGGATCTTCCATTACAGTGGGCAAATCCTTTACATCTTCCCAAATATCGTATCGCGACAATCTGGCAGGCGGATGAGAAAATTCTTGTTTTTCAGCTCTGAATGCGTCCTTGTTCTTTCTTCAAGGATGACTCGCGGGCAGAAATTGACGATGACAATCAAAGAAAGAAGTTTTTCCTCCATGCTTAAGGCGGAACGCCTTACTATTTTGCATGCATATCGGACAAGACAGGGTGCCGTGAGTACTCCATCCCGACAGCATACCGTATGCGGGAAAATTATTGATTGTCCACATCAGTGAAGCTCTCATCTGAAAGTTCTATTTCCTGGAAATATCATACGTCGTGACGCCGATCTTCCACAGCTGTTTTAGCTCATCCACCAACGGCTGTAAATATATATCGATATTCTTCGTCAGATTTTTGGGATCCGGTATGATAGCTGTCAAGAACATATAAGGAGTCTTCATACACATCCATGGTGGCAGATTGTAAGGGGTCAGAATGACCGGCCAGCAGGAGTATTGAAATCCCGACTGCCCGAAAGGGGCGAATCCATCAGAACATAGCCCCATGCATACATTTCTGGGCTCTGCAGCAAAATCTGGATGGCAAAAATCGAAATATTTCCACGCCTCTCCATCCGAAGGATGTGACAATTCTCCATCGTCCTTTGTGCGTTCTTCGTTGTGCCACGTCATGTGTTCTGCTGTATTCTGAGACATATACATCCTCTGCAAGCACTTCGTGATCGACAAGTAATGCATATACTTGTAAGGACGTCATTTTCTAGTTGACTTTCCTTTTCTCCTGACTTCCTTGTAACGATCCGCATTGCAGAAGCGGCAACTTTCTACATCCTCGTTCTCCTTGTAGTACAACATACATCCGTTGCGACAACAATCTATCTTGTCGTACCCCAGTCCCAGTTGTCGGACCATCATCTACGACTTGTAGAAGTTTTTTGGAAGCTCTTTTGATTCCTTCGGTAACACCTCCTTCATTAGTTGTGTAATCCGATCATAGCAAGTTTGTGGCAAGTTAAAATCGGACTTTATGTTCAACAACCGCATCGTCACTGACAGTACGGAATGTGGATCACAACCAGGATATAAAGAAGTTTCAGCATCCTGAAACATATCATAGAACTCCTTCGCCTCGGGATTAGGATCCTCCGGATCAAAATTAGGCCCTGCCGCGTCGTATACCATATCTCGTGCAAGGTTCTGCACGTCTCCATAATAAACGGAGCATTCGTCGTCATCGACGACAAAATCCGCTGCAGCATTATCATCAAAAGCACAAGTAGCAGCATTCGCAACCTGTCTTTCAGCATATAGTTCACCTTGCGATGACCACAGGCCGTAATTACGTATGAAACCCTTACGGGTCAAATGATCTCTTACACTCACCACTTCTTCGTAACGTCTATTGCGACAATTACGACATGGACACTTGATTTTGTTACCGTCCATAAACGGAGGTTTGCTCATGGCATACTTAAGAAACACTTCCACGCCTGCCTGAAAATCGTCACTCACACCTATTCTGCTCTCGTGTTGTCGTTTGTACATCCATGTACGATCAACGAAATAACGATCCATCACAGATTAGATGTAAAAATCTGTATAGTAAGACAAACTAAACAGAATTAGTATATAATCATGTAACTGGTGGATCCGCTAGTATTCTAGCTCGAGAAGAGAAAAATCTAAATACAGTTGTTACTAATAGTTCGATACCGATAGTGCGATACCGATACCGATAGTTCGATACCGATAGTGCGATAGCGATACCGATACCGATAGTGCGATACCGATACCGATACCGATAGTTCGATACCGATAGCATGGTTTAAAGTATCGGCCGATACCGATAGTGCGATACCGATACCGATAGTTTGATACCGATAGTGCGATACCGATACCGATACCGATAGTGCGATACCGATAGCATGGTTTAAAGTATCGGCCGATACCGATCCGATACGGCTGATACCGATACGGTTTGGCATGTTCCGATCCGATACCGACCGATACCAAATATTGACCGATACCGACATTGGGGGTCTTTGTTCCGGTCAATTCGGCAAAACCAATCGGTAAGGGTGACTACTATTTCATATAATTTCAAAACTACTAAGAAATAACGCTAAAATACTTAAAATTATGCCTAAATGTATAAAATATATGTTTTTAAATGTAAATAATTTATTAATAATTATTTGTTTTCCGATACCAAAGTTCGATACTCCGATACGATACCGCCGATACTACCGATATCGCCGATACCAATACTCATAGGAATAGTCCGAAACCGATTTCGATACCGATATTGTGAACCTTGTCCTTATTATCTAGCAAGCACTACCTTAGTCTAGTCACACTAGCATTAATTACCTATAATTCCTACCATGTCTATAATCACACATTACACCCCAAGCCGTGGCATGGTAGGCCTGCCTTTCATTCGTCACTCTCTAAAGCACACATACACATATATATGTATATCACAGTTAGATGTATAGATATATACATCTATATAGAAGCACACAACTGACTTATGCAGATGAAGAACTGGCACTGTCCTTGACACAATGAACATATACACCATGAACCCAAACTCCATATTCACATTTATAAATCCAAACACCACCAAAGTAATGGATAACACCCAATATGGATAACACATTATTTAGCCAATATATAAACTCAGATGAATTTGATAAGCAAAGCCCCCCGCCGTCCCCGACCAAAGCCCGCCGCCCCAAGCCCGCCGCCCAGCCCCCGACGCCCCCACCCCAAGCCCGCCGCCCAGCCCCCGACGCCCCCGCCCAAGCCCGCCGCCCAGCCACCGACGCCCGCCGCCCGAAGCCCGCCGCCCAGCCCCCGACGCCCCCGCCCCAAGCCCGCCGCCCAGCCCCCGACGCCCCCGCCCCAAGCCCGAATGTCCCCAAGCCCGTCGCCCCCGCTACCCCTACGTCGACAAACCGCGACACACACACAGAGAGAGAGAGAGAGAGATCGAGAGAGAGAGAGAGAGGGGGGGATTTCCTTCAGGAGAGAGAGAGGAGAGGATGCCGACGCCTCTCACCGAAGCCGCACGCGCGAGAGAGAGAGAGAGTGAGAGAGGAGAGAGATTGAATTTGGGGGGAATGCGAAAAGTTTCCTCCGCCTTTTCATTTAAGTCTGGAACGTAAATTTAGCGACGGAATAGCGACGGCTAATAATCCGTCGCCAATTAGTCGCTATTATTGATTATCCGACGGAATATCCGTCGCTACGTAGTCGAAAAAATGTACCGTCAAATTCCTACACAATTCTCGCCAAATAATCGACTACGTAGCGACGACTAGACATCCGTCGCCATGTTACCGACAGCCTAGCGACGGATATGCGACATTTTCTTTCCCTAAAATTAAAATAAAAAATGGCAAAGGCGTGTAGTCGGTACTCAGTCGCTGAGCAGCCACGAAGCCGTCTCTAACACCGACGGAAATT
>JANAVB010029819.1:10415790-10669410 GCA_029216955.1 Iris pallida
TTAAAATTAAGAAAAAATTATTTTTAAAAACTGTTGAAAACATAGATTTCCTACCGATACGATGCGCGCCCCGACAAATCGGACGACGTGGTCCCATTCTATGAGCATCAAAAGACACGTATGGATGTTGTCGACGTATAAAATTTGACGGAACTCGATTTCGCTGTGTGTGCGCGACGAAATCGAGACGTATCCGTCGAGATACTCCGTATCGGACTATTTGTAAAAATGTCAATTACTTCGTATACGTTCGTCATCTCGAGACGAAACTTACGCCAACAGGACTTATCATTTTTCTGGTCTTGTATACCAAGTTTGGTCCGATTCTGAGAAGGTCGACCAGAATGCTATTTCGGCGGGCCCGTGACCCGATCCAACGGACGAATTTGTGCACGGCCCGCCGTAATCCAACTTTAGACATACAGTTGGATTCGTATAATCAAAAAGGACTTGTAGACATATGGTTTGATGACTTTAGAGACCGTAGCTACTGGCATGCTTTTCGGTGCAAAGCGGGTCCAACAACGAACATCATTTTGATCTAAAATTACCGTTTTGCCCCTGTGTCCAGAATTGGACTTATTGGTAGGCTATCCTAGTTAATTTGACTATTCTGAATATGTTTGTAATATTTGTTTCAGCATCCGGAGTCGTTTGTGGGAGTTAGATTTTTGTGACTCTTTGATTTGATGAGTTATTTGTGGGACATTTTGCTACCACCAGGTAAGTATATCTTGCCTTCCTCTACAGTTTATTTACATGCTTATGTTTCTTTCTTTTTGATATATGCATTATCTAGTTTCTTTGACTGATCGTTGATATGAGTTTTCCTTCATATTATGCACACTAGTTTACTGGTCTTTTCATATACTGTCATGGTTTGACATTATAGTTCATATTGAGTTTGATATTATACTGTCATGATATGAGTTTGACATTATAGTTCATATTGGATTGGTCCTCATATGTACCTTGACTGAGTCATACCGTGTCGTAGGACGAGTAAGTCATAACTGAACTGCTATACCTTGTTTTTTGATTTCTCAACCTGCGAGTCCACACTAGGGGCGAGGGTTGATTTCTTGAAGCTAACCTACGAGTCCATACTAGGACGAGGGTTAGTTATTTGTCCACACCTGCGAGTCCACACTAGGGACGAGGGTGATTCTTGAAGCTAACCTGCGAGTCTACACTAGGGGCGAGGGTTAGTAGTTGTTCAAACCTGCGAGTCCACACTAAGGCGAGGGTTTGGTTATCCGTTGATCTCTTGTCATGTGTTCATGTTTCTTCCAGCAGTTCATTTATGCGTAGTTGTTCTCGTATCCATGTTCATAGTCACTTGTCATTTTTATCTCATTCCTAGATTTTTTTATGTATAATAAAAAGTTAGATAGGCATGTTTTATGTATCTTGCTAGTCCCCTGAGGACTTGATGATCTCTTCAGATAGTTGATTGCACGGAGTTAGTTAGCTGATCATGATGGTAGTTGGTTACATCTACAGGATTCAGGTATTTGCTAGTGATATTACTTTGTTATCCTCTCGTGCTATATATTCCTTATCATGATATATTCTGCTTGTTAGCCTAGTTTTATAGACTCGTGTTATTTTTTGGATTTTAATCGGACATATATGCTAGTGGGCTGCAGACCACGTGTCACACCCCGATTTCGTAGAATTGATAGTAGTCCTCCAGGTGTGATGTTGTACGAACCTAAGTTACGATCGCACAAGACATAGTCATAAGGTTATCCGAAACACAACATCAAGTAGAGTACGCAGAGAAATTAAACAAACACATTTGAAAACAGAAGAACTTTTCTTTCATCCATAATAAAACATCATTTACATGACTTTATTACAATCATTGTCGCGCGGGCTACAACATGACTCGATTACAAAATGAATGCTGATGAGATAGTCGTTCTATACATTACATCTCCATTTACATCAAAACATTTCCAAAGACCTGGAATCATGGGGAGTCGAGACATCATTTCTTCTGGACTGAATATGGAGTCTTCAAAAGGATCAAACAAGCCTTCAACACATGGACGAGGCTTCATATATACTTGCGTCGCCTTGAGCTTAAGTGGCATGCCCTTCTTGGTTCGAGGTACCATGGAGAGCGAGGATCAGTATATTACACTTTGTACTGGTACGTGGCATGTAAATTAACTTCCATGCTCTCATTTGGTTGAAGAGTTTGTATGACTTAGTTTGTGAATCTTTTTGACCATCCTAATGAATTTCAGACAAGCATATGACAGGCATAATATAAACTACGCCAGAACTTACCCACGGTAGAGCATGCCGTGCAATGTGAGACTTATCATGTTCTTCCCTATCAATTATTATCGCTAGCATAGCATGTGCAATTTATGTGTGATTGGGTTACTGACACCACAAGCCATCCTGGATTTATAGCTTTGTTAGTCGGGGCCCTTTCAACGCAAGTAGCGAGCCCCACTGAAAGTTCCATTCTAATCCGTGCTATCATCCAGCACAGCTATACCGTGTTTCCTCCTAGGCTGAAACGGTCCCGTGGCCCCGGGATGCCGCTCGAGAAAACTTTTACCTTGTCGATAAGTTGTCCATGACCGTGTTATAACAATTTAGTTACTAAAGCATGGTCTATATTTTTGAGAAGTTAATCATTTCATCGTGTCCCGCCTTGTCGTGGCATCAATTTGTTCAATGAGTCAATATTTTGTTCAACACAGTTTTATAAGATAAGTAGACGTGTCTGTGCCCTTGCATCTATCATTTCATTCACAATAATGTTATCGATTGAACTAAGAAGGGGGTCGAGAAGAGAAGGGTCAGCCACTCACCTTGATTTTTGTTCGAGATGAGAGACTTGTTGGTCGCGCTAGTTGTCGCCTACGCGATTACCTGAAATTGCATAAGCAACCGATTAGAACACTGTATTATTCAAGGAGTTCGATATGTAAATGCGAGTTCGAAAACATAAGCCATAAAGACTATCAAAAACACTCAGGAGAATGCATTTAGAAAACTAAAGCTAAGGAAGCAAGTGCGGTATAAAAAGCAGAGTAACGGGAGGTCTCTCCCGACTCAGCCACAGAGTCTATCCTCGAGGCGCAACACGCTGAATATGGGACTTGATTCCGGAGAAGCCTTTCCATAATGAGAAAAAGATCTTAATTCAATCGTTCTCGTTCGACCATTTCAATCGATCCTGATCTATCGGTTCCGACTGAATCGGTAGTGACAGTGTTCCTTTCTTGCGTACCCCGTGGACAGAAATATGGCACGATGTAAGGACGGAATACTACACCAAAACCAACTAAGAAAAAGTTTATCCTCGAAACTTAAGAATAGAACCTACCTCTAAGAGAACAATGAAGAATATTTTTCCTTCATCTCCGATTCACGCTCCCAGGTCGATTCTTCGACCGAATGGTTTCTCCAGAAAACACGGACGAGAGAGAGAGCACGATTTGAACACTACAAAAATTTGTCAGATTAGCGACGTTCTAAAACGTCGCTAAACTCGGCCAAAACGTCGCTAAACTAAATTAGCGTCGTTTAATAAACGACGGAAAAAAGCGTGTCGCTAATCGAGAAAACGTTGCAAAACGTCTCTATGGCGACGTTAGTTAGCGACGTTTATAACGTCGCTAATTTGTGACGTTATTTGTGACGTTTTCAAGTGGTCGCCGATTAGCGACACATTAGCAACGTTCTTGCGACGATGTGTTGGCATCAGATTGTTTGCCACGTCAACAATTTAGCGACGTTTTTAGCGACCTTTATATTCGTCGCTAACTGTTAGCGACAAATATAAACGTCGCTAAAAACGTCGCTAAATTGAAAAAAAATTAAAAAAAAGAATCCAGAATGCAAATGTACAATCCAAAATATAGAATCTAATCCCTGGGTTTGCCGACCCCTTCGGTGGAACACTCAACACCGGCCCGCACAATACAATCCAGAATAGACCAAAAATAATTGGTTGTCTCCTCAAGCCTCTCGGAACATCACAATATGCATCACACATCACACAAACAAATATACATCACAATATGCATCACACAGCAAGCTATACCAATATACTTCACACACAAGAAAATAAATATCCATCACAATATCCAAAAGGAGATATATCCATCAAAACAAATATCCATCACAATATCCAGATGAGATATATCCATCAAAATAAATCCAGTCAATATATGTATCTACTGTCGTCTATGCTGGGGCAGATAGAACTTCCTCAGCTAGCGCGCATAAATAGGATCCGCGACAGCCAGATCAATATCCAGAGGAGATGGATGACTGGAACTCCTGGTGGAACTGCCCTGTGGTGCTACCTCCTCCTTCACAGCTCCCTCGACTTTAGGAATTACTTCTGGAGCAGCTCTCTCGGTGGAACTGCCCTCTGGAGCTGGAGCCACCTCCTCTTTCACAGCCATCTGTGCCTCCCTCAAGCGAGATCCTCGGGTCTTAGGTGCCATCTGTGAGAACGGGTGCCATCTCGTTTGAGTACATTTTCGAAAGCAGATAAAATATAGAAAATTTGATTTTTTGCCAAGTGTGAGAACGGAAGGCTGAGAACACAACCCAAAATTCATTCTAGCATACATTAGTGTGAGTCATTTATATTATGTACATATGGTGTAGTATATGTTCTTATCGTATCTAGTATCTGAAGAATGTAACAGAATCAAGATGAACTCACATAATGTAATACTAAGACATCATCTACTACTATATAAAATATAGTGATAGATTATCATATGATCATTGCCGAGGGATGATGGTCGAAGGCCAATCAACTTTATCTACGGCTACATAGTTTCTGTCTCGCTAGTCGAATGGCTGCAGGGACTATGTCCTGATCACCATGTCGTACCGTAGATTAATGCAAATGGAGCTGGAGCTGGAGCCAAAATACAGAATCCAAAATACAAAATACAGAATCCAATTCCTGGGTTCGCCGAAAATATAAAAACAAAGATTGACGCACAGTACTAATTCATGTGTTTTAAGTGTGAGAACGGATGGCTCAGAACACAACCCAAAATTCATTTTAGCATACATTAGTGTGAATCATCTATGTTATGTACATATGGTTTAGTATATGTTCTTATTGAATCTAATATCTAGTATCTGAATAATGTAACAAAATCAAGATGAGCTCACATAATTTGTAAGCCCACTTCCCAGATTTTTTTAAATCTTAATTATTTTAATTAAATATTTTCCTAGTTATAAAATAAAAGTTTATTTTTTTATTTTGCTATAGATATTTTGAGTAGGAAAGAGAATTACCAAAATGAATTTTTAAATGAGATTTTACGAGAATATACTTTTAATTATGGGTTTATTTTTATCAACCAAATATCGTATGATTTGAATTTGTAAAATGTATTTGAATTGCTTTACAACTCTTATTAATTACTATTATGATTAATCGTTAGATAGAGGTTACTAAATTTATTTTAGATATATGAATATATTTGTATCACGTGGTTTCAATTTATTATTCCAAGCAAGTTAAGCAATTATTGGATAATACGAAAATATGATTTAAATTATATTTTAGTGATCTTTTAATTGATATAGATATGTGTACATATGATTTAAAAACTACGTGTTATTATCAGATGGTTATTTAAATTAACATTGATTTTATTTAGCTAATGGATATTAAACTAGATTGATTTAAATAATAATTATTTTTATACCTTGAATTAATTGATAATAATTTACCGGATAATATTAAATACTAGCAAAGAATAATATTTTGAATCAATGTAGGTTTTGATTGAATTAAACCTGTTTTAAATAATTTATTGATTAAATTTAATGGGAGGAGTTATCTACTACAAATCCTACTTAAACCCTAAGAGAGATACTTATGACATCATATTATATCTCTACAATATACAGGGTGATCGCAGCCCATCTAGTTCCACCTTCCTATTATATATAATTAGCATTCGGGAGAAGAGATCCACAATGATATATGTGTATATTATTATATAAGAATTCTTTTCCTTCCACATCTATTCAAGCCTATGTCTAACCCATCTTGTATCCCTGTATACAATAACTCGCCTTCTCCCCGACCCAAAAACTCAACACCTCTCCCAGCATCTCTCCCAGCATGCCTCCTGCAATGCCACACCCCGCTGCTCCTACACAAACCTACCACCCGACCCCTGTTTTCGTCGTCGTTCCGACCTCCCCGCTCTCCTCCTTCCATGTCCCGTCACCACCAAATAGAACACCCGACCGCCGTACCCTTATGCGGCAGCGCCGTGCCATTCCCGACTCCACCACCTCGACTACAACCAACCCGAATCGCCACTCGTCATCACCAACAACACAACCACCATCAAGCAATACCGTGTCCGGACCCGTGCGTCCGTGTCCAAACCCATCTTATTCCACCAATACAAAACAAATCACCGTGTCCGTATCGACAGACCGACACGGACGTTCCAATCCCACAACCATCAGCACTTACCAGCCAACGGCCAACCGCTAGGAGCGCCCGCTCCGTTCCAGCCAACGTTGTCGCCGTCCACGAATACCCACAGCCCTGCCTCGTCGAGCCGGTGCCCGAGTCTCCATCCTGTCCGGTTCCTTCGTGCCTCCAGATCTGCAGCCAGAGTGCCTCCGACGGGATCGATTCCACCGTCGTCGGCGAGACCCCATCCCGAACCGACCGATGCTAACCTCCGCCATCCTTCGAGTGCCGGACACCACCGTTCCTCCATCGAGACTTGCTCGACGAGCCTTCGTCCCCGACGGGTTAGCCGAGGCCGGGCGCGACACCGTCGTGGCCACGCCGAGAGGCCAGCCCGGGACCTTCAGGCGAGTAGCGCCATCCCGGCCACCCCGGTTCCGCCGTCCGCCGATGGCGAAATTGCAGCGCCGCACGCGTGGGCGGAGCAGCCCCACGATGAGCCGCCGGCCCAACCCGTACGACGAGCAGTGCCACATCGGACGACCCTCCTCGAGCCACCGAGCCCGGCGAGCCGTGCCGATAACGTTGCCCCGACATCCCGTCGCGCTCATAGATCTGAGCTCCTCCGCCGTGATTCCGCGGAGCAGCCGCCTTTCCGATTCGAACTTCCGCAGCCCCACCAGACCATCGCGCCTGTGGCCAGCACCGCCGATCTCCGTGCAACGCCACCGCGACCCCTCGACCGGATCGTCGCCGAGAGAGGAGCTCTCTCCGCCCATTTTTCCCTCGAGTGGAGAGCTTTGTGAGTCCCCCTCTCTCTCAAAACATTTATGATAGTTTAGATCGGCTCTTTTTGGGCCAAGCCAATCAATTGGGTCCTGGACCATTAGTTAATAAGCTTATATTTGATTTAGAGTTGCTTTCTCTATAATAATACTAATATATTATTTTCTAACAGAGAATAAAAGTGTTTTCCTAAATAAATCAGGGACCTTGATTTTTCAATAAGAAGCAAATATTTTAGAACAAATTTCATGTATGTCCTATATATTTTCTTAATATATAATTTCTCAAAAAGAATTACTATAAATAATTTTCTTGGTATTTATCTAAATTATTTTAACTATTACGATGCAGTTTTCAAAGCATTACAATTTCCAAATTATAGTGGTAACCAAAATATAATTCTCTATAGATTTCCAAAGTACTTATAAAAATTATTTGTAATTATAAATTTCAAAGAATCATAAACTATTTTCAATTATAATATAATTTCGAAATTAGCTATATATATATATATATATATATATATATATATATATATATATATATATATATATATATATATATATATATATATATATATATATATTTCTAAATGAATAATTTATATGTATATTTCTATAAATATCTTTCTCTATTTAAATAATCACCTTTTCTCTAAAGTTAGAAATTTTCTTTAATTTATTAGATTATCCTTGATCGTAGCTAATCGCATTCCTATTTCTTTTGCCAACTTTGGACTCCTTCACATCGACCCTAGCTAAGTGGACTATCCTGGACCCAACGGGATTATTGGTTTCACCAGCAATGACCCCAGGCAAGTGCACTTTCTGATTGCCTTTCGATTCATAGTAGTTGATACCTTTCATGTTCATACATATATCTTGCTGCTTGTTGACACGCTCGTCACACGGAGTAGTCGGGAGGAGAAATATCTTAGTAGACATGTGGACTACCCAGAACTATCTCCCGTGTCTTTCGTGAATGCTAGCCGCTGCACATGACACGTGCAGTGAGCCTGATTTACCCCATAGCCGTTCACATATCGAAAAGGATATTTCACACCACCTAGATAGATGTCTTTTATTAATTTTTCCTTGTTTACTTCTCTATCGTGCTATGTCATCAGTTATCTTCCAGTTTTGTTTTCTCATATGTTATTTTTATGTCTTGTCGATTCTATTGTGTTTTTGCATTATCGTCGATTTGTGTACTTGTTCTATTCCTGACTGGAAACCAACATTTTTCAGGTTTAGCCGCGATCACTCTTAGCACTGGAAAGGCTTGGGTATGCTGAAGACAACCTAGAAATAGAAAGCAATGTATCATTTTCATTAATTGTAAAATCTTATATTTTCTTTAATTGTAAATGTTGTAATAAATCTAGAAATGTGAATGAGCAATAATATTTACTTTGATCATTTATTTCTTGCGGGCTTGACAGCGTTCTACCGTCGACTCTGCGACGTAGGCTGGCTTGGACACGTCTCGTATCCGAAAAGCGGGTGCGGGTCGTGACATAATGTAATACTAAAACATCATCTACTACTATATAAGATATAGTGATAGGTTGTCGTATCATCATTGTCGAGGGATGAGGGTCGGAGGACAGTCAACTTCATCTACGACTACATAGTTACATGAGCTAGTCGTCGCAAAACGTCGCTATGACGTCGCTAATAGCGACTAATTTAGTGACGTTAGTATGAACATCGCTAAATTCTAATTATATTTCCCCCACTAATTTATTTCCCTCCATTTTACTCTCCCACTCTCTCTCCTTCCCCCCTCCGGCGCTCTCACTCTCTCCGGCGCTCTCACAGTACTAATTCATATCTGTTTTAAGTGTGAGAACGGATGGCTCAGAACACAACCCAAAATTTATTCTAGCATACATTAGTGTGGATTATTATGTTCTGTACATATGGTGTAGTATATGTTCTTATCGAATCTAGTATCTGAAGGATATAACAGAATCAAGATGAACCCATATAATGTAATACTAAGACATCATCTACGATAATAACAGAATCAAGATAGTTTGTCGTATCATCATTGCCAAGGGAGGGAGATTAATAGTAGGAAGTTACTGCAGAAAGTGAAGACCGACATGAACTGACGCACGAAAATGAGGAGCTCTAAGCTGGAACAAGAAAAGTTGTGCTTTGGAAAAAGAACTCTTGTAAACTCTTTGTTCACAAAGCAAGCTTAATTAAAGAATACAGAACAAGTATCGAGTTCGTAACTCAAGTATAGAGCTTACAAGAGTTATAAACTCGATACTTGTTCTGTATTCAATATATCTTGCTTTGTGAACAAAGAGCTTACAAGAGTAGAACATCCAAAACACAACTTTACTTGTTACAGCTTTGATCTCCTCCTTTTCGTGCGTCAGTTCATGTCAGTCTGCACTTTCTGCAGTAATGACCACAAGTTTTATGTTCTTCAACGATATATTTCACATGCTTAATTGCCAAATATGGGGACGAATGTCTCAGAACACAATCATCCTAGCATACATTAGTGTGAATCATCTATGTTCTGTACATATGGTGTAGTATATGTTCTTATCGTATCTAGTATCTGAAAAATGTAACAGAATCAAGATGAACTCACATAATGTAATACTAAGACATCATCTACTACTATATAAGATATATTGATAGGTTGTCATATCATCATTGCCGAGGGATGAGGGTCGGAGGACAGTCAACTTTACCTATGGCTACATAGTTTCTGCCTCGCCAGTCGAATGGCAGCAGGGACTATGTCCTGATCACCATGTCGTACCATAGTTTCTGCTTCGTCAGTCGAATGGCTACAGGGACTATATGTCCCGATCACTATGTTACCAATTAACCAACCAACAAAACTACTTGTTACAAATATCGGCACTATCGGTGCGTTCGAATCGGAGTATCATATTTTTCGATGTCGAAAAACAAATAATTATTATTAAATTATTAGATTTTTTGGTACTATTGGTGCCCCTGACCAAGCCCCCCTCCCCCCTACACCACCCCTAACCCTAACCCTCCCCTCCCCTCCTGCTCCTCTCCCCCAACCCCCTGCTCCCCTCCCCCCCCACCCACACATACCCACCCCTAACCCGAACCCTAACCCTCCCCTCCCCCACTGCTCCTCTCCCCTAGCCGCCCCCACCCTCCCGCTCCCCTCCCCCCACCCACACATACCCACCCCTAACCCGAACCCTAACCCTAGCTCCCCTCCCCCAGCCGCCCTCATCCCCCCTGCCCCACCCCCCCAACCACCCCCTACTCACCCCCAACCACCCGTATCCCCCCTGCCCTTCCACCGAGCCACCCGTACCCTCCAACCACCAACAACCAAAACAGCCGGAGAGAGAGAGAGAGAGGGAGGGGGAGAGTCACGTACCGGAGAGGGAGGAGAGTCACCGGAGAGAGTGAGAGCGCCATAGGGGGGAGGAGAGAGAGAGTGAAAGAGTAAAATGGAGGGAAATGAATCGTTAGGGGGGAATATAATTAGAATTTAGCGACGCTAATACTACCGTCGCTAAATTAGTCGCTATTAGCGACGTTAGAGCGACGTTTCGTGACGACTAGCTCATGTAATTAATATACGTTGTTGTCACATCGCTTATTTCGTCGCTGGTAGCGACTATTAGCGACGTTTCAATAAAACGTTGCTAATGAACACAATTTAGCGACGTTAATCGAACGTCGCTAAATTTACGTCGCCAATTGAGCAGATTTTAGTAGTGGATGCAGTTTATCCTTGCGCTCTAAGATTTGTATAGGCTCTTCTACATATGACAAATCTGTCTGCAGACTCAACTAACCAAAATCTACCACAAGGCCCGAATTGTGCACGTACTTCCATAACTGAGAGACGTAAAAGATATCGTGCACATCCGACAGTGCTGGTGGCAATGCGATCTGGTAAGCTACTGGGGTGACTTGCTTCAATATATCAAAAGGATCGACAAAACTTGGACTCAACTTTCCTTTAGCTCCAAATATCATGACTCTACGTATCGGTGTAACTTTCAGAAACACGTGATTGCCCTCCACGAATTCAAGGGGCCGTCGGAGGGTGTCGACGTAGCTCTTCTACCGATTCTGTGCAATCTTCAGTCTTTCCCGAATGAGCTTGACCTTCTCCACGGTTTGTTCTACCAGCGCCGGGCCGAGTATCTGTCGTTCTCCGACTTCATTCCAGCAAATGGGCAATCTACACTTTCGCCCGTACAAGACTTCATACGGCGCCATTTGGATGCTGGACTGATAGCTATTGTTATATGCAAATTTGGCCAATGGTAGATGAACGTCCCAGCTTGACTTCAAGTCGATTACACAGAGGCGTTACATGACTTCGAGAATCTGGTTCACCCGTTCTGTTTGGCCATCGGTCTGAGGATGGTAAGCTGAGCTAAACTTTAACTTGGTCCCCATTACTGACTGAAGACTGTACCAGAAGTGTGACACAAACCATCCATTCCGATCTGAGATGATGGATACCGGTATTTCGTGTAGTCGAACTATTTTATCAAGATAGATCCGAGCAAGACGATCAACGCTCCAAGTGACTTTAATGGCAATAAAGTGCACTGACTTAGTTAATCGATCGATGATAACCCAGACGGCATCGTTCCCCTGTGGCGTCTTCGGCAGGCCAATAAAAAAGTCCATAGTGATGTAATCCTATTTCCATTATGGAATGGTTCTACATCTTCCCGCCCAGTCTCTGATGCTCAGCTTTCACCTGCTGACAGGCCATACATTGCGACACGAAGAGCACCACATCTCTATAATGTCTGTTGTTCGTATTACGTATTTTGGAATACATGTACGTATTTATTCTTGTATTGCATGATCCCTGGCTTAGTTTTATTCCTGACTTGGTTTATTTCTTGGTTTGGGTTGGCTTGGTTCGGTTTGGGGATTGCTATTGGTTCATCATGGACCAAGGGGTGAACCTTTACCTACCACCACCACTACCATTTATTAACCCCACTTCCTTCTCTCTCTCTTCGTTACTCTTCTTCTTTCCTCCATTATTTCTTTACCTACCAGAGAGAGAGAGAGAGAGAGGTCTAGGCAAGTGCAACTTGCTTCATGGAGGAACTCCAATTTTATTGCTTCATTCTCTTCCTTACAGCATTTTAACTTACTTTAATACTTGGCATTTCCACTTTCTATGGATAGATTCTTGTAGATCTAAGTTTATTTTATTTTTAGATTTTTTGGGTTTTGATCTACTTAATCTTGTTATTTCCGAGTTTTGATGGTTCTATGTTGTAGAGGATTTCGTTCTGCCCCGTTTTGACCTATAGAAGTTCGGATTTGGGCTCCGGATAATGGAGATATGGAGCTTGAGGACTTGGCTCTCATGGTGTTCTTCTTCTCGGAATATTGGAGAAGAAGCACAGTCCCGAGCCGCATGGCAGCACTTGACCGCATGAATATTCATGCGGCAAGTCAGTTCCGACCGCATGCACTATTGCCTGGACTTGACCGCATGACAAGTTCATGCGGCAAGTATTTCTTCCAGCCGCATGTAGTTCATCCCCAGCCGCATAATTCCTTATCCCCTGGCCGCATGGGATTTGACTTGATTCAGCCGCATAGCCCTTTGCTCTTGAGCCGCATATGCCTTCTGGTCCCGCTAGCCGCATAGATCTGCTTCCTGCTTGCCGCATGGAACTCAGTCCTTTCCCCAGCCGCATGAGAATCCACTTCTCAGCCGCATGAATGCTATGACTTAGTCGCATGCGCCCCTCCCCCTTCCTGGTCGCATATACCTAATTTATAGCCTGCCGCATACGCACAGCTTCTCCGCTAGCCGCATGAGCTGCTCTTGTTCCGAGCCGCATGGGCTCTTAACCCCCGACCCGCATGGACTCCTTTCCCCAGTCGCATGAAGCTTACTTCCCTCTGGCCGCATGATACTCCGCTGCATGACCCTGAACTCCCCTAAGCCGCATGCATTCCCTCAGACCCGAGTCCCCTCCAGCCGCATGGGCTGCTCCCTCCTCGGCCGCATGAGGTCATTCTTGGCCGCCTATGCTCGAGCCGCATGGCTCTTTCCCTGGCTTGTATTTTTATTATTTAAATCGTACTTATAATACCCTGTGTAACTTGAGTTCCTATAGCATACACCTTACCCTATTATATATATTTTTACGCCCATTTTATATCCTTACGCCTTTTTTTCGAACTTGTTAATCCCGATTTGATTGACATGATTGAAATGACAATAGTACCCTGACATGCATGATAGTGGCCCACCGTGGTGCACACTTAACCTGATAACTTGACATGCTATGCATGACACGGCAGTAACCCGTAGTGGTGCACTCTTGACAAGTACCCTGACATGCTTGATAGTGGCCCGTCGTGGCGCACTCTTGATAAGTAATAATGATAATAATAGTGGCCCGTTGTGGCGCACTCTTGACAAATTAATTTATTGGCCTGGACACCGTGGATGATTGTGCTTGTATAAACTACTAGTCCGGTTGTGTCTTGCATCATGTCTAGGGCATGATCCCTGAGTACCACGGTCAGGGATTCATACTGAATCTGGCTAGATTAATGACTAGATTGATCAAATAGTTCATGGAAAATTTCCCAGTTACCTGTTGCCCCTTTGGTCCTGGCCTTATATATATATACATGGGATTTGTTGCTATCCGTCGAGATGAGCGCACTTCCAGCCCGCCGTCGAGTGTGGTACCTTAGGACACATGTATCTTACTACAGTGTGTCTGCTATATCATGCTATCTTTTCCTTTTCTTGCTGGGATTACTCAGGTAGTAATAAACAGGTAATCGGACTTAGAATTCTCATTGCATCTTGTTAGTAACTAGGCCTGTGATAATCTTAGTTAATTAAAGTATCAAGCCGTACTTATTGCTTGGCCGTGATTGATTGGATGCGGTATAATCAGTCTAGTCTTGTCTTGATCCTGTACAAGATTGTTACTTGACCTGATTTCTTATATTTATCTTGCAGATAAATGGTGGGAGAAGCCAAGTTCTGTTCAGACGAAGGGTTACAACCCCGGTCCTTGTTTGGTTTACGGGTTGTAACCTGGTTATCTGAATAGTCCCATGGTTATCTCATCGTATATCACCTGTCATGCTTTTTCCTTAATTACTGTCTTTCATGTAATTATATTCTTGTGCTAATTGCTGGTTTTAGTTCCTAAGTAAAGCCTCCTTTGTGGCACTTGCTCTTCTGGGGTCTGACCCAGCTGGTTTTGTATGGCCAGATACAGAGGATCTACCGACCTTCCAGCCACATGGTGACCACTAGAGGGAATCTTGGCAACGAGTGGGTTTATTTTGGCTCTCCCACTCTATTGTAAAATTATTCTTTTGAGGCGTTTAGCCGCCGAGCAAGTGTTAGCTCGTGTACATTTTTACTTACTGTCTGCCTACGGGCTGTAACATGATTGGCAACCTAGGGTTGATCATGTATGACTAAAACTCTTGCTAGTCATCACATTTTGTAACGACTAGCTTCATGATCAGCTGAATATGTAATATTTGGGACGCCTTACTATTGTATATTTGGTGATCTTACATCTTGTAATATTTACTTACTTGCTTATGATTGAGACACTAGGCTTGTTATTGACCATTAGAGACTGATGGATTGTAAATAAACCCTCATATATCTAGACAGCCATGACCGTATAAGTGGAGTGGATCCCATTTCATTATACGTAGCTGGCTATGTCTGCCCCCGCTCTCCAGTGTTCTGGTTCTGGGGCGTGACAATTTCTCTTCATTTCGTGCTACCAGAAGGTCATACCGAGGTCCTTGTACATCTTAGTGCTGCCGGGATGTAAGGTATATTTTGCATAATGCGTCTTCGTCAATATCTCCTTTCTAAGTTCTAAGTCGTCCAGAACGCATAGTCGGCCTTTCAATCGTAGCAAACCGGTGTAATCTTCCTCAAAGTTGGTTGCCTTTCCTGTTGAAATCAGCTTTCACATCTTCTTCGTTTATGGATCGTCCTTCTGAGCGGTCTTGATCTTTTTTTGCAAGCTCGGCTGTAATTGTAATTGCGCCAACTGTAGATCTCTGAATCGAACTCGAAGGTCGATGCCCATCTCTTCAAGGTCATGTAGTAGTCTGTTGTTGATGCACAATAAGGCAAGATATTACGACTCAGAGCGTCTACCATAATATTTCCCTTGCCCGACGTATAATCGATCGTTAAGTCATAGTCTTTGATCAGTTCTAGCCAACGCTGTCGTTGTAAGTTCAGCTCCGTCTTAGTGTCTCTTGAGGCTCTTGTGATCGGTATATATCGTGTATGCCACGCCATAATGATAGTGATGCCATAATTTTAACGCGAACACAATCGCCGCTAACTCCAAGTCGTGCGTAGGATAGTTCTTCTCGTGCGGCTTCAACTGTCTGGAGGCGAAAGAGATTACCTTGTCTCACTGCATGAGCACACATCCCAAGCCCTGGCCTGAAGCATCGTTAATTATTTGAAAACCCACTACCCTATCCGGAAGTGCGAGTATAGGAGCCGAAATGAGCTACTGCTTCATCTCCTGAAAGGAAGCTTCACAGTTGTCCGACCACTCATACACGACTCCCTTTTGAGTAAGACGAGTTAATGGCAATGCAATCTTCACAAAATCTTTCACGAAGTGTCTATAGTATCCCGTAAAACAAAGGAAACTTTGAATCTCACTAACCGACTGTCACGACCCGCACCCACTGTGAGGGTACGAGAACGTAACAACGCCCAGCCTACGTCGCAGTGTCGGCGGTAGAGCGCTGTCCTAGGTCAACATACATCTAACAATATACATCTAAACAGTTTATACTCCCCGAATGGGGGTGACATAACAGTAAAACTCAATCACAACTAAGGAAGAGATAGCACGAAATGAAATAGAACTCAAGGAAGTAAATAGATGAAATAGCAGTAGTCTAAGATAATCCCAGCAATATCCAATAGTACAAGGTCTCAGATGAAAGAATATATACAACTCATGACTCCAAATAAAATCTAACTAAGACATGTCTCAAGACTGCATAAAGTAAGATAAGCCTAACTAGTCTAGTCTAGGCAATCAGGGTGATCTCCTCAACTAGAGCTGGGTCCTCCTGAGGGTCCAGCTCGCAGGTGTCATCTAAGGCTGCCCCGTAGTAGGTGTCCAGGCAGGCCTCCTCCTCGTCCTCTGTAATATTTTTAACAGGTCCAGTCAGGACAGGAGCGAGTACAGTACATCTCAACAGATTATAGCAGGTTAGAAAATATAATCATGCAGTAAAGTAAGATACAAGTACTGAAAGAAGTGCAGTATGTAAACAGAGAGAAAGTTGTAAGAGAAATATCTACTATAAATAGAAAACTATCATGTGACTAGTGAGTCAGAGTACAATATAGACATGTAAATAGCATAGAAGATTCTGATAAGACACTATGGAAGAGATTCTGATAAGATACTACTTGGGTATTATTCACATGTCCATTTCTACTCCCCCGTACCCCCAATCAATACACAAGGATCCAGCCAGGTTATGTTATATGATGCTATGTAACAGCCCCCGAAGGATAGTAGACCCCGAAGGTGATAGACCCCGAAGGTGATACATAGTAGTCCCATAAATGGGATAAGGATTCTAGGAAGACTCTACGATCATAAGAGTATATGTCGTAAGTGATCAAAGAACCAATGAAGCATATGATACGCCATGTAAGTGAAACGCACAGAACATGTAGTACCTGATGCTCCCTAAGGATAACATCTCAAGAAGGGATCCATATAGTACCAATCCGTGTGACCAACGTGACAGTACAAGTAAAGTAATCTACTGCAGGAGATAATTCTAAGCAGGATATGAAATAATCAGAGAATGTACTCGCCTGTATCTGAGTGTCCAATATGAAAAGTACCGTCCGAGGAGTGGTGTCTGGCTCCTAATCAGAACAGCACAAGTCACAACAAGTCCAAAATAGTAAAATGGAGTCCTACTATGCATTCTACATGATTCTAGGTCAAACTAGGCCAAAGTCAACTCCTGGTCAACTCTGGTCAACCCTAGAAGTCAAACTAGGTCAACCAAGTCTAATTAAGTCTAAACTAAGCTATTCTAATCTACACTAGCTAGCACAACCCCTAACAAGGCTAGGCAAGCCTATACTAGCTATATCACAATATAGCTTAGCTAATTCTAGAATACCTTAACAAGTCTACAACCTTACTATTACACCCATTGATTAACACCACATAATATATTACACATATCTAGGCTAGATGTAAAACCTACATCATTAGCTAACATAGAAGTATAGATATAGACATATATGCACTCATACAAATTACACACATACACATTGTATATGCCTACATACAACCATAGCCTACATATGTAAAGACTTAGAAATACAGAGAATGAGAGAGGGTGCTTGTGTGTTAACATGATATGGTGTGTGTGTGTACTCTGTGTTTGCAGGAAATACCACAGGAAATAAAGAGGGGAACACTAGGTACTAGTGTGTGTATAGGCAGGCAGTGAAATTAGTGAAATAAAAAGAGAAGTGTGTGTGTGTGTATACATGTGTGTGCAGGAATTGATAGTGCAAAGTGTGTGTGCAGGGATTGAACATACATGCAGAAAATCAACAGTGAAGTGAAAGTGCCTGTGCTAATGTGTAAAACTGGAACTAACTAGCAGTCCTAAATGATCAGTTCAACATCAAAACTGTAAAGGACTTTAGGAAAACAAATTAACAGTCCAACAGTGTATACATGTTTATTGAAAGAAGACAGTGAATGAATAGAAGGAAAGGGGCAATTCAACATCAAGTCAAAACTGGAATTGCTCACACTTAAACTCAGGTTTTTCCCTCTACTTCAATCTCAGGTTTAAACAAAACTGGAACTTAAATCTCAGTTTTACATCAAGTTAACACATCAAGTTAATCTTAGTTAGGAAGAAAAGAAGGGAAATCAATTCATTGTCCTTCCTAATCTCAGGTTCAACTTAGAAACTTGAATTTGAAATGTTGACAAAATAAGGAAGAACAATGTAAAGAGTTAACTAGTGCAAAACAGTGGCATGGTATGACAGTGCAACACATATCCTAACCCAAGTCTAGGTTTAAACCCATGTTCAGATTTAGGACAACAATGCAACATTACATTTAAAACTTACCTAGATAGTCCCCAACTGTTTCCAGATTTCATCCAACTAATCTCAGATTTCATTTCAAGAGAACACTGTTAGAAATCAATCCAATTTTGAAGAACACTACACAGTAAAATCAGTTCATAACTTATATTATAATTCATCTACCCATTTAACAGTCCACACTCATCAAATCAACACCAACTTTTGACCATGGCAAGATAACATATAGGAGAAACATAATTAGGATCTAAACTCAGTAATTAACATCATTACAGGGATTAAAATCATTAACCAACATCACTTTAGAAACTGGAATGACAGGTAATCAATTAACAGTATCAGAACATGGTTTTTAATGAGAATCAAATAGGAAAAGCTAACAAATCATGAATCTAATGGTTGTAATTGAAAGCAAACCCTTGTGCACAACCCCACGTATCCATTTCATGTCACCCAGGCCTGACACGGCATGTCCAGATCAGAGAACATCAAAATGACCCACACAGTGCACTGTCAGTGCACTGTCTCGTGCACACGTGCACTTGTGTCGTGTGCACGACACAAGACACGAGAGGATCTCGTGGTCATACACAGGGGTAGCCCACCTATAGGGCTACCTCATGGGCCCACTGGCCTGTGTCCACGACGTGTCAGGGTCGGACACGAGACCCGTATCAGTGGCAAAACAATACTGCACAGTGTAGTGGGAAAAATCGGTGCGGTTGAGATTTCTCTCAAACCGCTCGATAAGACGAGCTGAAATTTGGTCTGTGACATGTCAGTCACGAGTCCCAAGTGCCACCAAAGTTTTATCCCCAAAAGTGTCGTGTCGTGTCTGCTACAGACCCCGATAGGCAGGAAAGCACTGTAGCACGCGCACGAGCGTGTGTACGCGCGTGTCCACACCACAAAATCGACACAGAACGACACGAAAACTATGACACAAGGACAGGAACCTATAAACCAGATCAAAATCATATTTCCTATTCAAAAACATTGGACAAACCCGATCGAAATGCCCTTTGAGGCATTTCGACAAACAGTCTGTCCTAGCTTCTGAAACGTGTCCAGAACGGACACGAAACCACTGATACTCGACACGAATCCTATCTAGACCTTAGAAGGACCCTTAGGGCTTCCTATTGGTGAAGACAAAATGAAAATCCATGGAGAAATGGGAAAGTTACCTATTGATGAACAATGGATGAAAAATTCCCAAATGGAATAATTTCCACAACCACCCAAATCTCACAAATTGTTGTTTCCCTGCAAACAATCAATACCAACAGCAAGAATATTGATATTAGGATCTAATGCAACTAGTTTGAGGGAAAAAGGACCTAAAATGGATTTATTATGAATTTCTAAAGATTGGAGCTCACCTCTTTCTTCTTGAAATGGATTCCTATGGAAAGGAGGCTAGCCCTAGAAATTAGGAGGGGTTTTATAGTGGGGGAATCCCTAGGTTGGCTGGACAAAATATTTGGGTTGCTAATTTGGGCTTTGGGCCAAGTCACAAAGGCTTTGGCTAAGTTGTTTATTAAATGGTTAGAACCATAAGTCATGACTTATGAAGTTTTAAACCATATTAGCCTAAACAACTCCAAATCACTCCTAACTAGTTCCAATGACTTAACCCTCATTAAATTAGGTCAAACCAAGGTTACTTAACCTAACTAAGTGGCCATAACCTAGATTAGTCACTAGGTTAGTCTTCTAGTCAACACAAGTCAAAGTCAACTATAGGCCCAAAATCAATTATCCTAAAAATCACCAAAAATCACCAAAAATCATATTAATTCTAATAAATCATAATAATTCCAAAATTTCCCAAAATTTGAAAAATGACCAAAATATCCCCAAGCTAGAAAGGTGGTAGTGACAAATCTACCCTCCTTAAAATAATTTCGTCCTCGAAATTAAAGGCGAAATACAACTGATGAGAAGGATAGAAAGCATACCTCACGGTCCAAAAAGATAAGGGTAGCGCTCGCGCATCTCATTCTCCCGTTCCTAGGTGGACTCTCCTGGAGAATGATGCCTCCATGCGACGCGTACCAAGGGTATCACCTGGTTCCTCAGAACCTTCTCCCGTCGATCCAGAATCTCCACGTGCTGCTCTGGATAGCTGAGAGAAAGCCCAACCTCTATCTCTGAATGATCGAGCACATGGCTAGGGTCAGCCACGTACCGTCTCAACTGTGATACATGAAATACGTTGTGGACCCCCACAAGTGTAGGCGGCAAGTCTAGCCTGTAAGCCACGTCACCGACTCTCCCGCTGATAACGAAAGGGCCGATGAAGCGCGGGCTAAGCTTCCCGCCTCCACCAAAACGTATCGTACCACGAGTCGGAGATATCCTCAAGAAAACCTGGTCTCCGACCTAATCACAAGCAAGGTCTCAATTAAAATAAATAACAAACATGATCAAAATCACAAACAACAACCTAAATCTAATCCTACTCTACTCCGTACCTCAAACTCCAAGGGCCTCCGGTGGCTATCGGCCCAATGCCGTTGTCTGTCCTGCGCCACGCGAAGTCTGTCCCTGATGAGCTTCACCTTCTCGGCCGCATCAACAACCATCTCTGGCCCCACTAAAGCTCGTTCACCAACATCATCCCAGGATAAGGGTGTACGGCACCTACGCCCATACAGAGCCTCGAAAGGTGACATCTCGATGCTGGCCTGGAAACTATTGTTGTAGGCAAACTCCACCAAATGAAGATGATCCTCCCAGGAACCTCCAAAGTCCAAGACGCACGTCCGCAGCATATCCTCAAGGGTCTGAATAGTCCGCTCTGACTGTCCGTCCGTCTGGAGGTGGTATGCAGTACTAAACTTGAGCTGAGTGCCCAAGCTGGTCTGCAGACTCCTCCATAAATAGGAAGTAAAACGGCTATCCCGATCTGAGACGATGCTGACCGGAACCCCGTGGATCCTGACTATCTGCCGCATATACATCTCTGCCAGCCTCTCTGTAGACGTACCCACCTTGAATGGCAAGAAGTGGGCCGATTTGGTCAACCTATCAACGATGACCCAAATCGCGTCTTTTCCTCCTGGAGTACGCGACAATCCTGAAACAAAGACCATCGTGATATACTCCTATTTCCACTCGGGAATGGGCAGCGGCTGCAACAATCCAACGGGCCTCTGCCTCTCTGCCTTGACCTGCTGACAGACCAAGCACCTAGCTACGAAGCGAGTGTCACGCCCCAGAACCAGAATACTGGAGAGCGGGGGCAGACATAGCCAGCTACATATATGAAATGGAATTTATTTCACTATACGGTCACGGCTGTCTAGATACATGAGGGTTTAACTACAAGCCAGCAGTCTTTTAAGGTCATGAACAATCCTATTGTCTCAATCACAAGCAAGTAAGTAAAAGTTACAAGATGTATGATCATTAAATATACAATAATAAGGCGTCCCAAATATTACATATTCAGCTGATCATGAAGCTAGTCATACAAAATGTCAGGACTAGCAAGAGTTAGTCATACATGATCAACCCTAGGATATGTTAATCATGTTACAGCCCGTAGGCAGACAGTAAGTAAGTGCAATCGAGCTAAACAGGTGCTCGCCGGCTAAACGCCTCAAAAGAATATTTTTACACTAGAGCAGGAGAGCCAAAAATAACCCACTCGTTGCCAGGATTTCTTCTAGTGTTCACCATCTGGCAGGAAGGTCGGTAGATCCTCTGGAGCTGCTCCGAAATCTGGCCATACAAAACCAGCTGGGTCAGACCCCAGAAAGAGCAAGTGCCACAAAGGAGCTTCACTTAAGAACTAAAACCAGCAATCAGCACAAGAATATAAATAATATAATAAAAGACAGGAAATATAAATAACTGGTAAAACTGGAAATAAGAAAAACATGCCAGGATGATATACGACGAGATAACCATGGAACTATTCAGATAGCCAGGTTACAATTCGTAAACCAAACAAGGACCGGGGTTGTAACCCTTCGTCTGAACAGAGCTTGGTTTCTCACCATTTATCGAGAAAATAAATACAAGCATGCTGGTCATGTAACAGTCTGGAACAAGATCAGGGCAAGACTAGACTTGTTAGGCTCCATCCAATCATTTCACGGCCAAGCAAAACTACGGCTTGATACTTTAACTAACTAGGGTTGTCACAGTCCTAGTTACTAACAAGATGCAGTGAGATTATTCCACAGCCACAAGCCCTGCAGACCATCCAGGTTACCCAGGTCGAAAGATTAGAGTTGAATTCAGGTGGGTACATCATCCAGGAAACGCATGTACCCTTAAGTAGCTTGAAGGGTGCAACACATGACAGTGTGCTGGAAATGTGCCCTACTCGACGGTAGGCTACAGATCCCAGGCGCGCCCAGGTAACGGGATTGCCTGTAGCTGGGAGATCTCTTCATGACTAATATATTAATCTAGTTATTAGCCTTAGTCCATTTCAATAGGTACTCCTGACCGTGGTACTCAGGAGTCCCTCCCTAGACATGATGCAAGACATGACTGGTTTATTTATACAAGCACAAGCGCCCACGGTGTCCAGGTTATTATACAGGTCATATCATGTCAAGTAGCCGTCGCAACAGCTTATCAAGATATAACATGTCAGGTTATCAGGTCAAGTGTACTAGTCAGGAGTGCGCCACGACGGGCCACTATCAGGTCATATCGGGTTACTCATGTCAGGAGTGTACCACTACGGATCACTGTCGTGTCAGGTTAGTCATGTCAGGAGTGCACCACTACGGGTCACTGTCAGGTCGTGCTCAATTATCAATTCCAAGCATATCAAGTGAATTCATGGTTATCAAATTCATGACAAAAGGCGTAAGGATATAAAATGAGCGTAAAATATCTAAATAAATATCAATAAACAGGGCTATAGAAGAGCCACGCTGACATAAGACCAAGTCAGCCAAGGCCATACGCTCAGCGCAAGGTACGCTCAGGGCAAGGGCATACGCTCAGGCTACAGGTCAGCGTACGCTCAAGCTAGCGTACGCTCAAGGCAGCGTACCGAATGGGTCAGCGTACATTCGAGCTAGCGTACGCTCAAGACAGCGTACGCTCAAGCTAGCGTACCAAAAGATACGCTGCCAATAGGCAGCGTATCGAGGCTAGCGTACGCTCAAGACAGCGTACACAAGTCAGCGTACGCTCGCTAAAGAGCAGCGTACAGCAGGCAGCGTACGCTCGCTAAAGAGCAGCGTACAGCTCAGTGGCGTGAGCTAAAAAGCTAGCACACTGTTCACTGTCTTCTCCAAATGGCAAGAACAGCAAGAACTCCAAGGATGGAACCCAAAACTCAAAATGCTCATAACTTGGTCAAAACAAGTCCGAATCCAACTTTCTAAAGGTCAAAATTGGGTAGAATGAAATTCTCTACAGCATAGAACCATAAAAACTTGAAAACAAGGAAGCTTGATAGATCAAAACCACCTAAAATTCGAAAATAGCAAAACTCTAGATCTACAAGAATCAAAGCCTCAAAATAGAAAATGACAAGTTCTAATGTGGTTTAAAATCATGAGAAGAAGCTAATGGAATCATAAAAATGAGTTCTCTTGTGGAAGCAAGTTGCACTTGCCTAAGGGTTGGGGAGTTGTGGAGAGGAAGGAAGAAGAAGAAGAAATAAATGAGAGTTATGGAGGAGAGAGAAGGTTGGTGGGGAAATAAATATCATGGGTTGGTGGTAGGTAGGGGGTTCACCTTGGTCCATGATAGACCAAGCAACCAGCCGGCCAAATCAAGCCAACCCAAACCGAGAGTTAAACCAAGCCAAGAAAACTAAACAAGGAACAATACAAGAAAATACGTACACGTATTTCCAAAATACGTAATACGAACCACAGGCATTACAACTCTATCCACCTTAAAAGAATTCTGTCCTCAGAATTTAATCAAGGGACTAGAGGGGCAAGAACAAGCTATACTAATAACAAGCAAGTTATATTAGAAAATCAATCAATCATGCAAGCAAGGAATCGAAGGCATGAGGCATAAGAAAGACATTATACCTCACGAGTCAAACAAGTCGGGATATCGCGATCGGATATCGTCCTCACGCTCCCACGTTGACTCTTCCAAAGAGTAATGACCCCAAGCAACTCGGACTAACTTGATAGTCTTGTTCTTGAGCGTCTTCTCTCTCCGGTCCAATATAGACACGGGCCTCTCCTCATACGAAAGGTTGGTACCAACAACCAGTTCCGAATGATCCAGGATGTGGCTCGGGTCCGGGATATGCCGTCGTAATTGGGATACATGGAACACGTCATGCACCTCGCTTAGCGACGGTGGAAGAGCGAGACGATAGGATACATCTCCTACTCGCTCCAGAATGTCAAACGGTCCTATATACCTAGGACTAAGCTTGCCCCGTACGCCGAAACGAATGACGCCACGGTTAGGCGAAATCCTCAGGAATACATGATCGCCGACCGAGAACTCGAGAGGGCGCCGATGAGAATCGGCCCAATGGCGCTGGCGATCTTGGGCAACTCGAAGATGATCTCTGACACGCCTGACCACTTCAACTGTCTGGGCAATCATCTCTGGACCGAGCATCTGTCTCTCTCCAACATCATCCCAGGCTAGCGAGGATCTGCATTTCCTACCATACAGTGCCTCGAACGGTGCCATCTGGATACTGGCCTGGAAACTGTTGTTGTACGAGAATTCCACCAGGTGCAAGTGATCTTCCCATGAACCATCGAAGTCAAGTGTACAGGACTGCAACATATCTTCAAGAGTCTGGATCGTGCGCTCCGACTGGCCATCTGTCTGCGGGTGATATGCTGAACTGAACTGGAGATGAGTCCCCAAGCTCTCTTGCAAGCTACGCCAAAAGTGCGACGTGAATCTTGAATCTCGGTCTGAGGTGATACTGACTGGCACACCGTGCAATCTGACAATCTGCCTGAGGTACATCTCTGCTAACTGAGCCGTCGACTGACCAACACTGAAGGGAATAAAGTGAGCCACCTTCGTAAGCCGATCAACTATAACCCAAATAACATCTCTACCAGCTGGGGATCTAGGTAATCCAGTCACGAAATTCATGGTCACATGCTCCCACTTCCATTCTGGAATTGGCAAGGGCTGAAGAAGTCCAGCCGGTCTCTGATGTTCGGCCTTAACTTGTTGGCAAACCAAACACCGAGAGACAAACCGAGCTATCTCCCGCTTCATGCCATTCCACCAGAAATGCTGCCGGATATCACGGTACATCTTCGTACTGCCGGGATGGATGGAATACTGAGAACTGTGTGCCTCTGACATGATCTCCTGTCTGATATCTCTACTTGGTAAACAAAGACGCTTACCATGTCGAAGTGTACCATCCTCGTGAATACATAACTCTGGTCTTCGTCCTGCCTCGCACTCTACTCTGAGTCGCTGAAGCTTGGAATCTGCCGACTGCGCCATTCGGATCCTCTCGACTATAGTGGACTGAACTTGCATACTGGCCATCAATGCCACACTGGAAGGGAGAACAATTTCTATACCCATTTTCTGAAGATCTGCTAACAATTCTGGCTGCGCTGTTAGGAAATAAGCTCCGGCTCTCCTGCTCAATGCATCTGCTACGACATTGGCCTTCCCAGGATGATACTACAAGCTGATATCATAATCCACAAGAAGCTCCAGCCACCTTCTCTGACGCATGTTAAGATCCTTCTGGGTGAAAACATACTTCAGGCTCTTGTGGTCGGTGAAAATCTCCACCCTATCTCTGTACAAGTAGTGCCTCCACAACTTAAGTGCAAACACCACTGCTGCCAGCTCCAAGTCATGGGTTGGGTAATTTCTCTCATGATCACGAAGTTGCCGTGACGCATAAGCTATTACCTTCCCATGCTGCATCAGAACACATCCTAGACCTCTGCCTGAAGCATCACAATACACTGAGAATCCTCCGGTCCCATCTGGAAGCGTGAGAATAGGAGCTGTTATCAGGCCTCGCTTCAACTGTTCAAAAGAACTCTGACACTCTGCTATCCAAGCAAACTGTGCATCCTTGCGGGTCAACTGAGTCAATAGCGCTGAAATTCGAGCAAAATCCGAAACAAACCGTCGGTAGTAGCCAGCCAATCCAAGGAAACTGCGAACTTCTGCAACTGTGCTGGGCACTGGCCATGACTCAATAGCCACAATCTTCTGGGGGTCCACTTCTACTCCTCCTCGAGTGATGATATGACCCAAGTACGAAATGCGATCGAGCCAGAACTCGTATTTACTGAACTTGGCACATAACTGGTGCTCTCTGAGGATCTGAAGAACCATACGGAGATGCTGCTCATGCTCCGCCTCACTCTTGCTGTAGACCAGGATGTCATCCAAGAACACAATCACAAACTGATCCAAGTAAGGCATGAAGATGCGATTCATGAGGTCCATGAATACTGCCGGCGCATTGGTTGCTCCAAAAGGCATAACAAGGAACTCCCAATGCCCATATCTCGATCTAAAAGCTGTCTTCGGAATGTCCTGCTCTCTGACTCTGATCTGATGATAACCTGAGCGCAAATCAATCTTCGAGAATACTGAAGCCCCCTTGAGTTGATCAAACAAGTCATCTATCCTCGGGAGAGGGTATCTGTTCTTGATTGTCACTGAGTTCAAGGTACGATAATCAACACATAACCTGGACGTACCATCCTTCTTTTTCACAAGAAGCATCGGGGCTCCCCAAGGTGATCCACTAGCACGAATGAATCCTTTGGCTCGAAGTTCTTCAATCATCTTGTACAATATCTCCAATTCTGACGGCGCCATCCTGTAGACCCTCTCTGACACTGGGGCTGTCCCGGAAATCAAGTCTATAGTGAACTCGATCTCCCGCTCCGGAGGCATACCTGGAAGCTCTTCTGGGAAAACGTCTGGGAACTCATCCACTATCCTGGGCAACTGAACTGCTGCTACTGCCATCCGCAATACTGGAGGAGAAGGCTCAACCTCGCCTCGAGAGAAAGAAAACTCCAACTCTCCTGGAATGCTAAAAATAACCCTACCAATATGGCAGTCTATCCTAGCATACTGGTTCCTCAACCAATCCATCCCTAGGACCACATCATAATCGGCCATTGAGAACTCTATCAATCTAGCGGGGAATTCTCTACCGCTAACTACGATCCGACACGAGGAAAACACTCTATCTACTCCCACAAGTCCGTTACCAGTAAGTATATTGAGCCTTACTGATAACGACTCGGGCTCCAATCCTACCCGTGTCGCGAATCGTGCAGACATAAAAGAATGCGATGCACCAGAATCAAATAAAACTGAAGCTGGAAAGGAGTTGACGAGAATAGTACCTGCCACTACCTCTCCTGGTGCCAATCCTTCCTCTACGGTCATCACCATAGCCTGACCGTGCCCTCGGGGTGCTGGTCCCCTATGCTGATATCCTCGCTGTCTGCTCTGACTCAAGGCCTAGGCTGGTGCATACTGCTGGGGGTTCTGCTGCTGGAAACACTTGGGTCTGAGGCGGCAAGGGCCTCGGCAATGGATACTGCTACTGCTGCGGGACCGGTACGGGTCCTCTCACCGAAGAACTTGAAAGGTTGGACGAGGATGAACCACCCCTGTTCGGGCAGGATCCAACCCTATGGTCTGCCGCTCCACAAGCCAGACATAATCCCTGCGCCCTACGGCACTCTGCCACCACATGGCCTGGCTTCCCACAATGAGAACAACCCACTGCGGAAGATTGCTTCTACTTCTGCTGCTGCTGAGGGTGCGTCGGAGTTGAATGCTGAACCGACGTTACTGAGGCTGCTCGCCTCAGAGCTCCAATAGTCAAGGCCCTAGCTGCCGGGACTGGTGCTGAAGACTGATTCATCTGGCCGTGAGACCTCTTCCGACCCTCGGCCCTATCCACAATCCTCTGGGAGGTATACTCATGCCTCCTAGCTGCTCTCAAGACTGCATCGAAAGTCTGATGCTCAAACTGCTCGACTGCCAATAGAATCTCCAGGTGAAGCCCCTGCTGGAACCGCTGGGCTCGATCATACTTGGTCGCCACCAAGGTGGGAGCAAATCGACTAAGTCTAGAAAACTCGGCCGCATATCCATCGACCGTCCTGCCACCTTGCTTCAGATTAGTAAACCTCGTCTGCAGATCATACCGAGCCACGGCATCAAAATACTTGGTCTGGAATCTCTCTCTGAACACTGCCCATGGAATGGGTGCTGCTAATCCAACGCCCTGGGCTGCCCACCAGCTGCGGGCAAGATCCAATAGCTGCAGGCACACAACTGCCACCTTCTCATTCTCTGGAGTCTTGGCTGCTTCTAAAACCACCTCTGTGTCCTGAAGCCATGCATCTGCCGCGATAGCATCTTCACTACCGTCAAAGAAGGGAGGGTTCAAACGCTTGAAGCTGTTGGCCGCGCTGTTACCCTGATGACCACCACTGGTCAAAGCATCCGTCACTGCCTGTTGCAAGGCATCTCCACGACGATCTTGAGAAGCTATCAAGGTCCTGACGAGTCCTACCAAAGTGCCATCATCAGGTTCTACAGGCTGAACTGGCTGAACTGGTGGCTCTCCCTCAATAGACGCGACTCTGGAGGCTACTCCGGAGTGCTGGGCTTGATCTCCAGGTTGCTGCTGGTCCGCGGGAGGTGCTCCGCCTTGCTGATCGGCCGGGTCAGGTACTATGCCGCTGAAGAAGACGACATAGGAAACAATAAGGAAGGACCAGGACAGACCAACGATGCAAGCAGGTGATCAGGACAAGAATCCAGGGATTCAGAAGATACGGGCAGAGATCAAGGACGAATACTGATTGAGACATCTATTCGGTAAACCCTCACATATCTTGATTTACAAGACCTGCATGGGCCACCACTTAAACCATGTCACGCCCAGAACCAGAATACTGGAGAGCGGGGGCAGACATAGCCAGCTACGTATATGAAATGGAATTTATTTCACTATACGGTCACGGCTGTCTAGATACATGAGGGTTTAACTACAAGCCAGCAGTCTCTTAAGGTCATGAACAATCCTATTGTCTCAATCACAAGCAAGTAAGTAAAAGTTACAAGATGTATGATCATTAAATATACAATAATAAGGCGTCCCAAATATTACATATTCAGCTGATCATGAAGCTAGTCATACAAAATGTCAGGACTAGCAAGAGTTAGTCATACATGATCAACCCTAGGATATGTTAATCATGTTACAGCCCGTAGGCAGACAGTAAGTAAGTGCAATCGAGCTAAACAGGTGCTCGCCGGCTAAATGCCTCAAAAGAATATTTTTACACTAGAGCGGGAAAGCCAAAAATAACCCACTCGTTGCCAGGATTTCTTCTAGTGTTCACCATCTGGCAGGAAGGTCGGTAGATCCTCTGTAGCTGCTCCGAAATCTGGCCATACAAAACCAGCTGGGTCAGACCCCAGAAAGAGCAAGTGCCACAAAGGAGCTTCACTTAAGAACTAAAACCAGCAATCAGCACAGGAATATAAATAATATAATAAAAGACAGGAAATATAAATAACTGGTAAAACTGGAAATAAGAAAAACATGCCAGGATGATATACGACGAGATAACCATGGAACTATTCAGATAGCCAGGTTACAACCCGTAAACCAAACAAGGACCGGGGTTGTAACCCTTCGTCTGAACAGAGCTTGGTTTCTCACCATTTATCGGGAAAATAAATACAAGCATGCTGGTCATGTAACAGTCTGGAACAAGATCAGGGCAAGACTAGACTTGTTAGGCTCCATCCAATCATTTCACGGCCAAGCAAAACTACGGCTTGATACTTTAACTAACTAGGGTTGTCACAGTCCTAGTTACTAACAAGATGCAGTGAGATTATTCTACAGCCACAAGCCCTGCAGACCATCCAGGTTACCCAGGTCGAAAGATTAGAGTTGAATTCAGGTGGGTACATCGTCCAGGAAACGCATGTACCCTTAAGTAGCTTGAAGGGTGCAACACATGACAGTGTGCTGGAAATGTGCCCTACTCGACGGCAGGCTACAGATCCCAGGCGCGCCCAGGTAACGGGATTGCCTGTAGCTGGGAGATCTCTTCATGACTAATATATTAATCTAGTTATTAGCCTTAGTCCATTTCAATAGGTACTCCTGACCGTGGTACTCAGGAGTCCCTTCCTAGACATGATGCAAGACAGGACTGGTTTATTTATACAAGCGCCCACGGTGTCCAGGTTACTATACAGGTCATATCATGTCAAGTAGCCGTCGCAACAGCTTATCAAGATATAACATGTCAGATTATCAGGTCAAGTGTACTAGTCAGGAGTGCGCCACGACGGGCCACTATCAGGTCATATCGGGTTACTCATGTCAGGAGTGTACCACTACGGGTCACTGTCGTGTCAGGTTAGTCATGTCAGGAGTGCACCACTACGGGTCACTGTCAGGTCGTGCTTAATTATCAATTCCAAGCATATCAAGTGAATTCATGGTTATCAAATTCATGACAAAAGGCGTAAGGATATAAAATGAGCGTAAAATATCTAAATAAATATCAATAAACAGGGCTATAGAAGAGCCACGCTGACATAAAACCAAGTCAGCCAAGGCCATACGCTCAGCGCAAGGTACGCTCAGGGCAAGGGCATACGCTCGGGTCAGCGTACGCTCAAGCTAGCGTACGCTCAAGGCAGTGTACCGAATGGGTCAGCGTACGTTCGAGCTAGCGTACGCTCAAGACAGCGTACGCTCAAGCTAGCGTACCAAAAGATACGCTGCCAATAGGCAGCGTATCGAGGCTAGCGTACGCTCAAGACAGCGTACACAAGTCAGCGTACGCTCGCTAAAGAGCAGCGTACAGCAGGCAGCGTACGCTCGCTAAAGAGCAGCGTACAGCTCAGTGGCGTGAGCTAAAAAGCTAGCACATTGTTCACTGTCTTCTCCAAATGGCAAGAACAGCAAGAACTCCAAGAATGGAACCCAAAACTCAAAATGCTCATAACTTGGTCAAAACAAGTCCGAATCCAACTTTCTAAAGGTCAAAATTGGGTAGAATGAAATTCTCTACAGCATAGAACCATAAAAACTTGAAAACAAAGAAGCTTGATAGATCAAAACCACCTAAAATCCGAAAATAGCAAAACTCTAGATCTACAAGAATCAAAGCCTCAAAATGGAAAATGACAAGTTCTAATGTGGTTTAAAATCATGAGAAGAAGCTAATGGAACCATAAAAATGAGTTCTCTTGTGGAAGCAAGTTGCACTTGCCTAAGGGTTGGGGAGTTGTGGAGAGGAAGGAAGAAGAAGAAGAAATAAATGAGAGTTATGGAGGAGAGAGAAGGTTGGTGGGGAAATAAATATCATGGGTTGGTGGTAGGTAGGGGGTTCACCTTGGTCCATGATGGACCAAGCAACCAGCCGGCCAAACCAAGCCAACCCAAACCGAGAGTTAAACCAAGCCAAAAAAACTAAACAAGGAACAATACAAGAAAATACGTACACGTATTTCCAAAATACGTAATACGAACCACATGCATTACAGCGAGCCACCTCCCGCTTCATTCCTGACCACCATACATGCTCCCGCAGATCTCGGTACATCTTGTTGGCACCCGGGTGTATAGAGTACTGAGATCTGTGGGCCTCCTGCATAATCTGCTCTTTGAGCTCCCCGCTAGGCACACATAACCTGGCACCGTGCCTCAGGGCACCATCCTCTGCAAGTGTAAACTCAGCATCCCCCACTCCTATACTGATCTGCTCTCTGATACTCTGCAGGGCCACATCCTCGAACTGGGCCGCCTTGATCCTGTCTATCAAGTCCGACTGAATCTGTATTCCCCATAGCTGCATCTGCACTCCCGGCACGATCACCTCAATCCCAAGGCTCTCTAAGTCGGCAAGCAAATGCCGATCCATGGTCAAACACATGGCTGTCGGATACCTACTCAAGGCATCGGCAACCACGTTGGCCTTCCCTGGATGATACTGCAGTACAATGTCGAAGTCCTTCATCAACTCCAACCATCTGCGTTGTCTCATGTTCAACTCCTTCTGAGTGAACACATACTTTAAACTCTTGTGATCTGTGAAGATCTCCACCCTCTCACCGTACAGATAATGCTTCCACAGCTTCAAAGCAAAAATCACTGCTGCCAGCTCCAGGTCATGGGTAGGGTAGTTCTTCTCATGGGGACGTAACTGCCTGGAAGCATAGGCAATTACCTTTCCGTGCTGCTGCAACACACAACCCAGCCCCTTCCCTGAAGCATCACTATAAATAGTGAAACCACCTGATCCTGAAGGCAACGTCAGAATCGGAGCTGTCGTCAGCCGCTTCTTCAACTCATCAAAGCTGTCTGACACTCCTCTGACCAAACATACTCAGCATCCTTCCGGGTCAACCGTGTCAACGACTCTACAATCCAGGAGAAATCTTGCACGAATCTCCGATAATACCCTGCCAGCCCCAGGAAGCTCCTGATCTCTGCAACTGAAGTCGGTGCTGCCCATGCCTCAACTGTTACAATCTTCTTGGGGTCAACTGAGATACCATCTCCAGTCACCACATACCCCAAGAAGTCCACCTGATCCAAGAAGAACTCATACTTGGAGAGCTTCCCATAAAGCTGCTCCTTCCTAAGAGTCTCCAGCATGATCCTCAATGCTCCTCGTGCTCCTCCTCAGTCTCGAAATATACCAAAATGTCGTCAATAAACACCACCACAAACTGATCCAGATACTGGTGGAACACCTTGTTCATAAGGTTCATAAATACAGCTGGTGCATTGGTTAGCCCAAACGGCATAACCAAAAACTCGAACTGTCCATACCGCATCCTGAAAGCGGTCTTAGGAATATCCTCCCTCTTCACCTTCACCTGGTGATATCCCGACCTCAGATAAATCTTGGAAAATACCCGAGCTCCGCTCAACTGGTCAAATAGATCGTCGATCCGCGACAATGGGTATTTGTTCATGATCGTGAGGTTGTTGAGTGCCCTATAGTCAATACACATGCGTACTGACCCATCCTTCTTCGGCACAAACAACACTGGTGCACCCCATGGTGACGAACTCAAGCGGATGAAGCCCTTGTCCTGTAGCTTATCCACCTGCTTCTTCAGCTCCACCAGCTTGCTGTTGTTCACCCTATAGACATGCTGAGAGATGGGTTCCACTCCTGGAACCAAGTCTATCGAGAACTCTATGTCCCTGTCTGGGGGCAGTCCCGGCAACTCCTCTGGGAAAATATCCATATAATCTGCTATCAAGGGGTGTGGAATCGACTGCTCCTCGACCGAGACTCCACAGAAGACTCCGCTGCTCTGCTCTGCCTGACGTCTGGAGTACTCGAACTCTGGCTCCCCCGGCGCTCTGAAGAGAACTCTACCCCCTCTGCAATCAATACTGGCGTAGTGCCTGCTCAACCAATCCATGCCTAGTACTATATCGTAGTTCGGCAATGGCATTACGAGCAGGCTCACCTCCAACTCACGGCCTCCCAAAACTACTCTCCGACTCTTACAAACATCACTCACGAGGATAATACCACCCCCAGGTTGTGATCTTGTAAGTCCTAGGCAACAATTCAGCTATGATACCATGTCTAATCGCAAAAGATATTGATATGAAGCTATGCGAAGCATCGGAATCGAATAAGGCAAATACTGGACTGGAGTCAAGAAGAATTGAACCTGCAATCAGCTCTCCAGTCACCTCTGCCTCTCCAGATGCCATGGCGAAAGCTCGCCCCTGCTGGCCTCCCCTGGCCTGCTGCTGGTGCTGGACAAACCTCTGCTGCTGCGTCGGCAGGGCTGGTCCCCGCTGCTGGCCCACTAGAGCTCTGGCTCCACCTCCCGGAGCTGCTCGTGCTATGCGGCACTCCTTCATCTGGTGGTCTGCTGAACAATACAATAGGCACAGGCGTAGCCTCTTCCGACACTCATTGAAGACGTGCCTAGGCTTCTTGCAGTAGGCACAAGTGGCTCCCTGTCTCTGACCCTGCTGGTGCTGTCTCGGCTGCTGCTGCTGAACTGGCCTCTGCTGGATCGGCTGCGGCTGAACTTCCTCAGCTGCTGATGCTGAAAGTGGGGCCTCTTGGCCTGGCCCCCGCTGCTGCTGCCTCCAACTGGGTCCCTCCCCCTCTTGAGCCTAAGCTCTAGATGATCCTCAGCCAACAGGGCCCCCGTCAAGATCTCCTCAAATGTAGCATCTCTGCTGCCCTTGGTCAGGGACTTGACCTCCTTGACCAGACCTTTTGAAACCTCTGGGCCTTCGCCGTCTCGCTCAAGCCCTCCACGAACCTGCCGAGACGACCAAACTCTCCAGCATACTCCTCTACTGAGAGGCTCCCCTGGACCAAGCTCTCAAACTGCGACTCTAAGGCTCTGACTGCTGAATCTAGGAAGAACTTCTTCTTGAAGAAGCCCCTGAACTGCTCCCAAGTCTGTCCCGGTACCCCCACCCTGGGGTCTGACTGATACCAGGTGCGAGCAAGATCTCGCATCCGGCTAGCTGCGGCCTCGATCTGAAGGTCTGCTGGTATCCTGGCCAAGCGAAAGATCTCCTCCATATGCTCGATCTACTCGTCGGCATATAGGATCCCCTCTGTCCCCAGAAAGTCTCTGGGGCTCATCTTCTGAAACTGCTCGATCCCCGATGTCCTCGGCTGCTGCACCACTGGTCGAGCTGCGGTTGACGTGACGGCCAACTCCATGCCTCTAGTCTTGACCTGCATGGGCCACCACTAAAAACGTGTCACGACCCGCACCCACTGTGAGGGTACAAGAACGTAACAACGCCCAGTCTACGCTGCAGTGTCGGCGGTAGAGCGCTGTCCTAGGTCAACATACATCTAACAATATACATCTAAACAGTTTATACTCCCCGAATGGGGGTGACATAACAGTAAAACTCAATCACAACTAAGGAAGAGATAGCACGAAATGAAATAGAACTCAAGGAAGTAAATAGATGAAATAGCAGTAGTCTAAGATAATCCCAGCAATATCCAACAGTACAAGGTCTCAGATGAAAGAATATATACAACTCATGACTCCAAATAAAATCTAACTAAGACATGTCTCAAGACTGCATAAAGTAAGATAAGCCTAACTAGTCTAGTCTAGGCAATCGGGGTGATCTCCTCAACTAGAGCTGGGTCCTCCTGAGGGTCCAGCTCGCAGGTGTCATCTAAGGCTACCCCGTAGTAGGTGTCCAGGCAGGCCTCCTCCTCGTCCTCTGTAATATTTTCAACAGGTCCAGTCAGGACAGGAGCGAGTACAGTACATCTCAACAGATCATAGCAGGTTAAAAAATATAATCATGCAGTAAAGTAAGATACAAGTACTGAAAGAAGTGCAGTATGTAAACAGAGAGAAAGCTGTAAGAGAAATATCTACTATAAATAGAAAACTATCATGTGACTAGTGAGTCAGAGTACAATATAGACATGTAAATGGCATAGGAGATTCTGAAGACACTATGGAAGAGATTCTGATAAGATACTACTTGGGTATTATTCACATGTCCATTTTTACTCCCCCGTACCCCCAATCAATACACAAGGATCCAGCCAGGTTATGTTATATGATGCTATGTAACAGCCCCCGAAGGGTAGTAGACCCCGAAGGTGATAGACCCCGAAGGTGAAACATAGTAGTCCCATAAATGGGATAAGGATTCTAGGAAGACTCTACGATCATAAGAGTATATGTCGTAAGTGATCAAAGAACCAATGAAGCATATGATACGCCATGTAAGTAAAACGCACAGAACATGTAGTACCTGATGCTCCCTAAGGATAACATCTCAAGAAGGGATCCATATAGTACCAATCCGTGTGACCAACGTGACAGTACAAGTAAAGTAATCTACTGCAGGAGATAATTCTAAGCAGGATATGAAATGATCAGAGAATGTACTCGCCTGTATCTGAGTGTCCAATATGAAAAGTACCGTCCGAGGAGTGGTGTCTGGCTCCTAATCAGAACAGCACAAGTCACAACAAGTCCAAAATAGTAAAATAGAGTCCTACTATGCATTCTACATGATTCTAGGTCAAACTAGGCCAAAGTCAACTTTTGGTCAACTCTGGTCAACCCTAGAAGTCAAACTAGGTCAACCAAGTCTAATTAAGTCTAAACTAAGCTATTCTAATCTACACTAGCTAGCACAACCCCTAACAAGGCTAGGCAAGCCTATACTAGCTATATCACAATATAGCTTAGCTAATTCTAGAATACCTTAACAAGTCTATAACCTCACTATTATACCCATTGATTAACACCACATAATATATTACACATATCTAGGCTAGATGTAAAACCTACATCATTAGCTAACATAGAAGTATAGATATAGACATATATGCACTCATACAAATTACACACATACACATTGTATATGCCTACATACAACCATAGCCTACATATGTAAAGACTTAGAAATACAGAGAATGAGAGAGGGTGCTTGTGTGTTAACATGATATGGTGTGTGTGTACTCTGTGTTTGCAGGAAATACCACAGGGAATAAAGAGGGGAACACTAGGTACTAGTGTGTGTATAGGCAGGCAGTAAAATTAGTGAAATAAGAAGAGAAGTGTGTGTGTGTATACATATGTGTGCAGGAATTGATAGTGCAAAGTGTGTGTGCAGGGATTGAACATACATGCAGAAAATCAACAGTGAAGTGAAAGTGCCTGTGCTAATGTGTAAAACTGGAACTAACTAGCAGTCCTAAATGATCAGTTCAACATCAAAACTGTAAAGGACTTTAGGAAAACAAATTAACAGTCCAACAGTGTATACATGTTTATTGAAAGAAGACAGTGAATGAATAGAAGGAAAGGGGCAATTCAACATCAAGTCAAAACTGGAATTGCTCACACTTAAACTCAGGTTTTTCCCTCTACTTCAATCTCAGGTTTAAACAAAACTGGAACTTAAATCTCAGTTTTACATCTTAACACATCAAGTTAATCTTAGTTAGGAAGAAAAGAAGGGAAATCAATTCATTGTCCTTCCTAATCTCAGGTTCAACTTAGAAACTTGAATTTGAAATGTTGACAAAATAAGGAAGAACAATGTAAAGAGTTAACTAGTGCAAAACAGTGGCATGGTATGACAGTGCAACACATATCCTAACCCAAGTCCAGGTTTAAACCCATGTTCAGATTTAGGACAACAATGCAACATTACATTTAAAACTTACCTAGATAGTCCCCAACTGTTTCCAGATTTCACCCAACTAATCTCAAATTTCATTTCAAGAGAATACTGTTAGAAATCAATCCAGTTTTGAAGAACACTACACAGTAAAATCAGTTCATAACTTATATTATAATTCATCTACCCATTTAACAGTCCACACTCATCAAATCAACACCAACTTTTGACCATGGCAAGATAACATATAGGAGAAACATAATTAGGATCTAAACTCAGTAATTAACATCATTACAGGGATTAAAATCGTTAACCAACATCACTTTAGAAACTGGAATGACAGGTAATCAATTAACAGTATCAAAACATGGTTTTTAATGAGAATCAAATAGGAAAAGCTAACAAATCATGAATCTAATGGTTGTAATTGAAAGCAAACCCTTGTGCACAACCCTACGTATCCATTTCGTGTCACCCAAGCCTGACACGGCGTGTCCAGATCAGAGAACATCAAATGACCCACACAGTGCACTGTCAGTGCACTGTCTCGTGCACACGTGCACTTGTGTCGTGTGCACGACACAAGACACGAGAGGATCTCGTGGTCATACACAGGGGTAGCCCACCTATAGGGCTACCTCATGGGCCCACTGGCCTGTGTCCACGACGTGTCAGGGTCGGACACGAGACCGTATCAGTGGCAAAACAATACTGCACAGTGTAGTGGAAAAAATCGGTGCGGTTGAAATTTCTCTCAAACTGCTGGATAAGACGAGCTAAAATTTGGTCTGTGACATGTCAGTCACGAGTCCTAAGTGCCACCAAAGTTTCAGCCCCAAAAGTGTCGTGTCGTGTCCGCTACAGACCCCGATAGGCAGGGGAGCACTGTAGCACGCGCACGAGCGTGTGTACGCGCGTGTCCACACCACAAAATCGACACAGAACGACACGAAAACTATGACATAAGGACAGGAACCTATAAACCAGATCAAAATCATATTTCCTATTCAAAAACATTGGACAAACCCGATCGAAATGCCCTTTGAGGCATTTCGACAAACAGTCTGTCCTAGCTTCTGAAACGTGTCCAGAACGGACACGAAACCACTGATACTCGACACGAATCCTATCCAGACCATAGGGGGACCCTTAGGGCTTCCTATTGGTGAAGACAAAATGAAAATCCATGGAGAAATGGGAAAGTTACCTATTGATGAACAATGGGTGAAAAATCCCCAAATGGAATGATTTCCACAACCACCCAAATCTCACAAATTGTTGTTTCCCTGCAAACAATCAATACCAACAGCAAGAATATTGATATTAGGATCTAATGCAACTAGTTTGAGGGAAAAAGGACCTAAAATGGATTTATTATAAATTTCTAAAGATGGGAGCTCACCTCTTTCTTCTTGAAATGGATTCCTATGGAAAGGAGGCTAGCCCTAAAAATTAGGAGGGGTTTTATAGTGGGGGAATCCCTAGGTTGGCTGGAAAAAATGTTTGGGTTGCTAATTTGGGCTTTGGGCCAAGTCACAAAGGCTATGGCTAAGTTGTTTATTAAATGGTTAGAACCATAAGTCATGACTTATGAAGTTTAAACCATATTAGCCTAAACAACTCCAAATCACTCCTAACTAGTTCCAATGACTTAACCCTCATTAAATTAGGTCAAACCAAGGTTACTTAACCTAACTAAGTGGCCATAACCTAGATTAGTCACTAGGTTAGTCTTCTAGTCAACACAAGTCAAAGTTAACTATAGGCCCAAAATCAATTATCCTAAAAATCACCAAAAATCACCAAAAATCATATTAATTCTAATAAATCATAATAATACATAATAATTCCAAAATTTCCCAAAATTTGAAAAATGACCAAAATACCCCCACCCCCAGGCTAGAAAGGTGGTAGTGACACCGACGCAGGCCGCCTCCAATCAGCAACGACTTCAACTTTTTTCGGGTCGACTGCAATACCTTCAGATGAAATAATGTGTCTAAGAAAGGATACGCTACTCAGCCAAAATTCTATTTGCTCCTCTTCGCAAGTAACTAATTATCTCGGAGGGTCTGGAGTACGGTCCGCAGATGTACTGCGTGTTGCGCTCGATCCTTCGAGTAGATAAGGATATCGTCTATGATGACTACCATGAAATTGTCGAGGAACGGACGAAACACCCAATTCATTAGATCCATGAAGGCAACATGAGCTCGTAGTGGCCGTAACGACGTGCGAATGGAATTACCAAGAACTCGTAGTGGCCGTAACGAGTGCGGAAGGCTGTAGAATTACCAAAAACTCGTAGTGGCCGTAACGAGTGCGAAAGGCTGACTTTGACATATCGTCTGACTTGATCTTGAGTTAATGATAGCCTGAGCATTTTGAGAACTTAATCATTTTATCGTGTTTCACCTTGTCATGGCATCAATTTGTTTAATTAGTCAATCTTTTGTTCAACACAGTTTTATAAGATAAGTAGACGTGTTTGTGCCCTTGCATCTATCATTTCATTCGCAAAATTTTATCGATTGAACTAAGAAAGGGGTCGAGAAGAAAAGGGTCAGCCACTCACCTTGATTTTTTTTCGAAGCGAGAGACTTGTTGGTCGCACTAGTCGTCGTCTATGCAATTACCTAAAATCGCACAAGCAACGATTAGAACACTGTATCATTCAAGGCGTTCGATATGTAAATACGAGTTCGAAAATGCAAGCCATGAAAACCATCTAAAATATTCACGAAAACGTATTCAGAAAACCAAAGCCAAGGAAAAAAGTGCAGCATAAAAAGCAGAGCAACGGAAGGTCTCTTCTGACTCAGCCGCAGAGTCTATCCTTGAGGTGCAACTCGTTGAATATGGGACTTGATTCGAAGAAGCCTTTCCATAACGAAAAAAAGATCTTAATTCAATCGTTTCCGTTCAACCATTTCAATCGATCCGATCTATCGGTTTCGACTGAATCGGTAGCGACAGTGTTCCTTTCTCACACACTCCATGTACATAAATAGGACATGATATTGGAACGGGGCACTACACCATGATCCATAATGTTTATTCTTGCTTTATATTGTTCTTGTGGATTGAGATATAGATAAACTTACCATATTAGACATGATACCCTATTATGGACAGCGTATACATATTCGAGTTGGACTGGAGTCCGCTTGATACGTAGCTGGCTTGCTCACGCACTCGCATCCCGAAAAGCGGGTGTGGGTTGTGACACATCATATCATTATTTTCTTCATGTCCACGAAGAAATACTAAATAATCATCTAGAATAGCACTTCTCCTTTCTCTAGTGGATCGTCGCAAAGGTACTGGCTCTTGAAGCATTATTTCTTGAGGATCTTGAGTTTGCTCTTCAGGAACAACCAATTCATCTTGAATGGGAGTTTGAACAATAATGTCTTGTAAAGGTTCCGAACTTGCTTCATCAGAAGCATCTGTATGAATCGGTTATGGAATTAAAATTGATTCTTCCTTAAAGACAAACTCTCTAATCTTATTTCTCCACCAAAACTCAATATCCTCAAAGAACATGGCAGTTCCAGTCTCAAAAATTGTCTTTAATTTGAGATCATAAAATTTATAGCCCCTAGATCGCTTAGAGTAGCCAATAAAGTAGCTGCTCACTATTCGGGGGTCCAATTTCCTTTCATTTGGCCTATAAGGCCTTGCCTCAGCTGGACATCCCATACATGAAAGTGATTTAGACTAGGCTTTCTACCCATCCAAAGCACATAAGGTGTTTTGGCAACTGCTTTAGTTGGTACTCTCCTCCGAATGCCAGCTGCAGTCTTTATTGCTCTCCCAGAGTGACTCTGGTAAGTTTGTAAAACCCCTAAATTTCTACTATTTTTAAAAATTTGGTACTGAATTAAATTTTTGTATTGTACGTCGCATAGTCGTATTGTACGTCGCGCACGAAATTTTATTTTTCGTAGTTGCTCGTCGAGTGCAAATATGTGCGAGCGTACATATTTTAGAAAAAATTTTTTCTATTTTATTATACACTTTCAAAATATTATATAATTATTATTCTTGCTATAAAGCCTTTTTGTTTTTAGCTGTTATTAATCATAAATAATATTTTATTATATACTAGGAAAAGCATAATCATGTATGCATTATTTGCGCATACATATATTTTGTAATTATTTATTAGTCTATTTTAAATAAAAATGTAATTTTTGAGATTTATTAATATTAATATTTTATTATTCAAAAAGATATTTAAAAATATTTATTATTTTCGAAATTATTATTATTGGTATTTTGAAAAATATATTTGGAAGTTATTGTGGCCATTTAAATCTTGATTTGATTTTTGGATTATTTAAATAGTTAAATATTTGAAGTTTGATTTATCCCAATTGATTTTAAGCCAAAAGATTTTAATTAGATTTAAATTGGATTTGTAATTGGATTTGAATTTAAATTGATTTGAATTAAATAGCAAATTATCTATTTTTTGTTTTTAAAAAAATTCCTATTCCTATCCAATTGGGAATTCCCACATCCTATAAATAGGCAGGTACTCCTCCAATTTTCATCATTCATTATTTCTCCAAAAATTTCCACCACAAAAGTGAGTGCATTGTGTCCATGACCGTGTCCGTGTCCCATCTACTATGTGTTTCATTGTACAAATACATTCCTCCACCCCGGGTCCGACAGATCCGAACCCCGTCCCCGTCGTGTCGGACACACCCGACACGACTCATCCAAACTCAAAACCCTAAACCTAGTCCGACCATCCCCAAGTACCACGCTGCATTACTCGTCCACCGCTCGTGCCCTCCAAAGTCGACCAGCCCCGTACCCTTTTCTCTGGCCGTCGACCCCGAGCACCGCCCCAAGCCTGCAGCACCCATGCCCGGCCACCCATGCCGTGGCCGTCACCACAACCCGCCACCATACTCGTCGACCACCGCCACATCCCCACAAGAAACCCCGACCAACGGGGCACCACCACCGCCACCACGGCTAATGGCCGGACCGCCGCCACCGCCACCAAGAACAGAAACAGAAAACCAAACCCTAACCCTCACCTGAACCCGTGTCGGTGTCGCGTCCCCTGGACACTTCTCCGCCGGAGAGCAGACCCCTCGCCGTGCCGACCTCCGCCTTGCCGAGCCCTAGCCCCGTTCTCCGTCACCTCCAGCCGCGCCTACACCCGCCTCCGCCGCGTCCGGCCTCGCCGAGCCCCTGTGAGAAACCCACTCCGACCTCTTCCCAACAACCGCCTGGCCTCGCCGGCGATGTTCTGCGCCGGTTGTCATCGCCTCCCCGACTGAACCCCGCTCCCCGCCGACCCTTAGCCTCCGTCCCATCCCTCGCTCCGATCTCTCTCTCGTGTCCTCCGACTCTTCCGCCCCCTTTCCTAGCCACCGCGTCCTCGCCACCGCCGGCGAGCCGCGCAGCCACCTAGCGCCCAGCGCCGCGCGTGACTGCCCCCGTCAGCGCCGCCGCGTCCAGTCGAAGCCCAGTGACCGCGACCCCCCACCGCTCCTCGACTTTCCTCCGTCGAACTCCTCTCTCCCTCCCCCTCACGTTCCCACTCCGTCGATCGCCACCCGCTCTCCCTCTCGCTCTTCTCTCGTCGCTCTCTCCCTCTCTCTTCATCATCTCTAATTTTTTTCCTTTCAGCTTCTCTCTCTCTTTAATTTTTCTAAGACTTTGTTTCTATGGAGAACCAATGTTGTGTTATTCCCATGACTTTGTTTCTGTCCTCTCCTCGAAAGAGGAGGAACCCAACTATCGTTTTCTTTTTTTTATTTATTATTTTATTTCACTCTTTTTGTAAATTATTATAATATTTATTAATGTATGTAAGTAGTGTTTTTGTCTTATTATTATTATTAATATTATTATTATTGTATATATTTGTATAAATAGTTGTATTTGTTGATTAGTACTTACAAACAAGTATGTAAGTTAAATACAATTTTATTTACTGTCATTAATATTATCTATAAGGATAGTTTGCTATTAATTATCATTATTATTTTCAATGGTACTGCTAGTACCTATATTATTATTTTGTTCTCATTATATTGAAATAATTCTAAATAAATTTTCATATTATTTTATAGTACCATATTTATTTGTTTTTACCTAAAATGATTTTCAACATATTTTCCTAAAATACTTTGAACCATAGATTTTAGTTTCAAAAATTATAAAATAATTTACTAGTATTTCTCAATATTTTAATAATATAGTTTCTATCTCAAAATCGTATTTTTTACAACTTAGAGCTTTGCAAAAGAAGAAGAAGAGATTTCTTCTTGACTTTAAGTATTTCTTCAATGAATATTTTGACCTATGAGAACTAGTTATTAAATATTATAAATAAGTTCCTAAAATCATATATATTATTTTATTCAAATTTTTTCGATTATCTTCCTCTTCGCGATTAATCCTATTCACAATCCCTTGCCAATTCAAGCCTACCTTATGTCCATCCTAACAAATTTGACCCTTCTGGACCCAATGGAACCATCCGTGCCCCCATCCGAGGTTACCTTGCACAGTGGTTGCACCGAAGTCGCAGTTCATGCCACATTGATTATCGCAGCACACCAGGCGCTCTACCAGGCAAGACACCTTGCCATTCGCTGTTTAATTATTTTAGCTCATATTTCATGCATTATTTATTTTCCTTATGCAAAATAAACTGTGATACATGGCATAACTGTTAGAACTTACTGTTCATTTATATTTCTGCTGTGTATTATTTTTCTTACAAATTAAACCTAGATTTAAGGGATCACCTTGTGTGTTTGCATTCATTGGCCTTGACACGTTGTAAATACGAAGTTGTGTGTCGCATATAGGATACGAAAGTGCGTGATTGGCTGGCCACCAGTACGTACAAGCCGTTGCGATAGGAATAACCGCTAATAGAGGTTGCATGCTTAGTTTGACTTAGCGGTTATAGAGGTTTACTGTTGTGGATACAACAGAGTAGGCATTGGGCGGGGGAGGACAATTTCTTAGCGTATGAGCTTCGATGCACTTTCCCTTTTGTAACCCGTGAGCTCCGCCGGAGACGCGGGTCAGATTACCCATAATTACTGACGGCCACTGACGATTCTGTGGAATGTCATGCTCTTACTGATGGGGCCTCTGGTGCCCAAGAGGGGGACTACGCCGATCCTATTTAGCCAGGGCCCATGCGTAGGAAGGATTGTTCTTAACTATATTTCACTTAGAACGGTTAGGTACCTTTATCCGTTAGGTACGAGTACTTTTGGTTTGGGTACTTGTATCTGACCGTGACTTGGAACAATAACTTGTCGCAGATTAGTTCGTCACATCTTGTCCTTGTTTGGTTGTAGGTGTGACTTACTACTTCGATGAGAAGGTATTGAACCTTGTTGGGGTCCGGATACCATATTGGATTCTTAGCATGGAAAGATACGTCACCGTGAATTAGTTTACCATCTTCTTTCCTTGTTTGGTTGGGGGGATGGTACGCTCGTTCAGTAGGTGCATATTGGACCATGTTATAAATTCGATTGACTTATTTATTTGAGCAATATTTATTCAGTTTATATGGCATGATATTATGTGTCTTGTTACGTCCCTCTGAGGACCTGGTTATCTCTCCAGGTGTGTGCTATTGTCTTTCGCAGGTGCTTTAGCTCTAGCCGTGTTCATTGCTATTTCTCGAGGATGATTGCACTTGGATCGTCTTCGCTTCGCTCGCCAAACTCTTCCTTTTTGTTATGTATTTCTTTTCATAGTTGGTAGTGGATTTGTCTCCGTCCAACTACATGTACCAAATAACAATTTCATAGTTGATATATGATATATTTTATTCCTTTATTTGTGTGGATGAGATTAGTTGTGGTTTTACTGCATTTTACAGCTTATGTATTCATACGAGGTTTCCATATATTAGAGTGTACTTCGTAAATACAGCTGGCATGTCTACGTTCCTAGTCCTACGTATTTTGGGACTGGGGCGTTACAAAGTTAGAATGACATATCACACTTCTTACCAAAGTTAGAATGACATATCACACTTCTTACCATATCCTTAAGAGTTATATTTCGTCTTTCAGCTACACCATTCATGCTAGGTGACCCTGGCATAGTGTACTGTAGGACGATCCCAAATTTCTCTAGGTATTTGGCAAATGGTCCCGGACGTTGTTCACCTGAACCGTCATATCTACCGTAATATTCACCACCATGGTCATATTTGACTTTCTTAATTCTTTTCACTACTAAAATATGCTATATTAGCGACGTGTTTTAGCGACGTATGAAAATAACGTCGCTATATAGTAATATAGCGACTCCCGTCATTTGACGTCACAAATCGTCGCTAACTAGCGACGTTCAGCGACATTACATAAATTACGTCGCAGAACAGCGACGTTCAGCGGCAGAGTATTAATATGTCGCCATATAATAAAATTTTGCGACGTTTAGCGACGTCTTTAGTTGACGTCGCTAAATGTTTTACTTAGGGCACGCTGTTTCCTTTTCCCCCTCACTCGAAAATTTCCAAAATTTTCAGAATCCCTCCCCCCCCTCCGCGACTCCCCCCCCCGGCGACTCTCTCTCCCCCCCCCCGCGACTCTCCCCCCCGACTCTCTCCCCCGCCCCCGGCGACTCGCTCCCCCCGCCCCCGGCGACTCCCTCCGCTCCGACGAGCTCCTCCTCCCCCAATCCGAGATCCTCCCCTCCCTAGCTCCTCCTCCTCCCTCTTCCTAAGGTAAACCCTAACCCTAACCCTAACTCCTCTCCCTCCTCCTCCTCCTCTCCTCTCACACACACACACGGACACACACACACAGACACATACACACACGGACACAAACAACACACAACACCACACACACACAGACACACACAGACACACAGACCACACACACTGACACAGATTTTATCATATTCTTCTTGTGCTCTTTTTCATATTATTATTCATGTGTTATTTATATGTTGTATCTCTTTACATGTATATATATATATTTATATATATTTGTGTGTGGTTGTATATTATTTGGGGTTATGGTTGTGGGAATGTTGAGAGGTTTTGATTGTTGTGTTGTTGTTCTTGTTGGTTGTTGTTGTTGTGTGGGAAGTAGGATGGAAATCAATGAAAGGATGAGGAAATGATGGAGATTGAAGGATGATAGAAGTGTGCTTATGGGGAGGGGGTTTTGGACAGCAACCAGCAGCCTGGGCTGCTGTTTTCAGCAGTTTTGGGGGGGGGGACAGCAGCTATATGCTGCTGAAATTTGCAACAGTGTGCCCCCCACTTGACATTAGTTAGCCTACTTATTAGCCCATCCTTTTAGCCTATCTTTTAGCCATTAGTTAGCCTACTTATTAGCCTTTAGTTGGACACACACACACGGACACACACACACAGACACACACACACAGACACACAGACACACACACATGTCACCTATATATATACCTACATGTTATATATGTGGTTATATATAGATATATATGTGTGTGTGTCTCTTGGTATAATATTCATGTTGTAGTGTTGTGGTTATATTGTAGTGTGGTGATAGTGTGGGAATTGATAAATGGAATGGATGTAAGGATGATAGGAAGGATAGTGGACCTAATCCTATTTATATGTGTCCTATATATGCCTATATGTGTGTGTGTGTGTTAGCCTATATGTAAGCCTAGGTGAGAGCTTATGAGTGTGGTATCATGGGTGATATATGTGAGTGAGTGTGTAAGTGAGTTGTGTGGATGAGTGTAAGGTTAAATGTGTTAGATATAGGTTAGCATCTTAGGCCATATCCTAGTTAGATATGTAGTTGTTAGTATCCTAGAGTGTTAGAGCCTTGGTTTGGGATACCAAGTTGGGGTTAGAAATAGGATACTAGTTAGCTATTGGTATGTGTAGATATATATTAGATAGATAGTTGGATGGATAGGTGGATAGATGGATGGGGAGTAGAAGGGGAGCTGCTGCCCCCATTCCAGCAACAGCAGCAGCAAGAACAGCTGTTGTAGCAGCAGTTTACATCAGCAGTAGCACCCCCATGGCCCCCCACTTGTAGTGATTAGCACTAAGGGGGCAGGAGAGGTAATTATAGGAGTAATTAGATCTAGATCTAATTAGCACTTGGCTACAAGGCATATTCCAAGAATATTCTAGAGAATATTCCAAGTATATTCTAAGGAATATAGCGACTCCTATCGTTTGAAATAACCACATCTTGGCTATTTGTTAAATAGATCGACCCTGAGCTCCCATGTTTAGTTGTGCCTTCAACATCATGTTCAAATGAAGGTGACAAGCAGCTGACTATGAAAAAATATGCCGTCTTGAGCTTCATAAAGAAATGCAAGATTACAAGCTCCTATGTAGTAATCTTGCATTTCTTTATGAAGCTCAATACGACATATTTTTCTATAGTCAGCTGCTTGTCACCTTCATTTGAACATGATGTTGAAGGCACGACTGAACATGGGAGCTCAGGGTCGATCTATTTAACAAATAGCCAAGATGTGGTTATTTCACAGAAGCCATGAATTACCGAGAAAATAGGAAACATCTCGTACTCCTCCCGTGAAATCGTTATCAGGAAAATAGGAAACACTTAGCAAACACTTAGACGTTAGCAAACATTGTTAATTGGTGTGTTCATCTTTGCAGAATTATTTCCAAATGGAGCTGAATTACTACTTGCGGAATCGTTCATGGATGTACAATCGTCGTCCTGAAGATATGTGTGTGCGGGATGAATACATAGCGGGAGTAGAGCAGTTCCTGCAGTTTGCTAAGGCGTTCCCTCAGTACATGGACGGCACCAAAATTAAGTGTCCGTGTGTGAAATGTCATAACGTAAAATATTATCCAGAAGTGGAAGTGACATATCATTTGTACTCGAGGGGTTTCACGCCTAATTACTATCAGTGGACCGCACACGGAGAACTTGTGTCGTTAGCATCAGAGCCGGAGCCTTATGTTGAGCCGTATATGCATGCGGGACCTAATTTTGTTTCAGATAATCATGCTACGACGACGGGTGCATGAACATGGTTTTCGACGCTGCTGGGCCCAGTTTTGTTCCTGATGCAGCTGAGGAGGCACCGAATGTCGACGCTGCAAAGTTCATGGAGTTGTTGGAGAATGCAAGGACTCCATTGTATCCTGGTTGTGAGGATCATTCACCGTTGGAGGTGGTTACAAGACTTTTGAGCATTAAGTCAGATTTTAACATGTCGCAAGAATGCTACAACCGAGTGCTGGAGTTGATTATAGAGATCTTGCCGGCGGGTGCTAAGTTACCTAAAGACTTCTACCGGTCTAAGAGGATGGTGAGATCGCTGGGGGATACGAGAAAATCGATTCTTGTCGCAATGGGTGCATGCTGTACTACAAAGACGACAAGGACGCAGATGTGTGCAGATTTTTGGTACTGATCGCTATAAGCCAACTAGTACAGGAAGGTCTACCGGTGCAAGAAGACCGTCCGATTCAATGCCCTACTGCCTTTAACGCCGCGGTTGCAAAGATTATTATGGTGAAAGAGACGGCCGAAAATATGAGTTGGCACATGCGAGAACAGATTGAAGGAGTGTTGGATCACCCATCCGATGGAGAAGCGTGGAAGCACTTTAATCGAGTGTATCCTTATTTTGCTTCAGATCCACGTAATGTCAGGTTGGGCTATGTTCTGACGGTTTTACTCCTTTTGGTCTTTCGGGATCCCAGTATTCGTGCTGGCCTGTGATTGTCACTCCGTATAACCTACCGCCTTGGATGTGCATGAAGACCGAGTACATGTTTCTAACCGTATAATTCCTGGTCCGAACATCCCAAGAGGAACATTGATGTGTACTTACACTTTGATAGATGATTGAATCAGTTATGGGAAGTAGGCGCTAACACGTACGATGTTTCCAGGAAGCAAATTTTCGATGAAGGCAACCCTTATGTGGACCATCAACGACTTTCCCGGCATATGGAATGTTATCTGATGGAGCACTCATGGGACGTCTCCATGTCCGATTTGCATGGAATATAAGGCTTTTCGCTTGAAACACGGAGGAAAACTGTGCTTCTTTGATTGTCATCGACAATTTCTGCCAAAAGATCATCCGTTCAAAGGAACAGGAATACATTCCGTGCCGGCGTTGTAGAGAAGGGTGATCCACCGCCAAGGTTGTGCGAGCCACGATATGGGAGAAGGTTAGAGATTTTTCCAAGTGCTATCGAAGATCCTACAACTGGGTACAAGTGCGATGGATTTGGTAGAGATCATAACTGGACAAAGAGGGCATATTCTAGGATCTGCCATATTGGAGTACCAATCTGAAGAACATAATCTTGATGTCATGCATATTGAGAGAATGTGTTTGATAACTAATTAATACTGTGATGGACGTAAAGGAAAAAACGAAAGACAATCCCAAGGCCAGGTTGGACTTAGCAGAAATTGCAAACGCCCTGCGTTGCATTTGATAGAGCAGAATGGAAAACAGTTCCTGCCGAAGTCACTCTTCTCACTGGACAAGGAGGATAAAGTGAGACTTTGTCGGTGGATCCAGGGCCTAAATTTCCAGACGGATATGTGTCAATCTGAGAGATGGTCGATCCGAAGGAAAACAAATTGACGGTATGAAGAGCCACGATTGTCACGTATTCATGGAGAGGTTAATTTCGATTGCATTTCGGGAATTCTTACCGCAGGCAGTTTGGGATCCATTGACGGAGCTTAGCATATTCTTCAGGGACCTTTGTTTAAGAGAAATTGCTCGTTGATCGTCTAGAAAAGCAAGAGAAGGACATTGCGGTAACACTGTGCAAGCTAGAGAGGGTGTTCCCTCCTGGATTTTTCGACTCTATGGAGCATTTGCTGATTCATCTATCCTATGAGGCACGTGTTGGTGGACCCGTTCGAATATCGATGGATGTACCCGTTCGAGCGACATTTGAATCACCTAAAAAGAAAGGTAAAAAATAAGGTACGGGTTGAGGGTTCTATTTGTGAAGCCTATGTTCTCGAGGAGATTACAACTTTTGTTCGATGTATTTCAAGCCTCATTTGCAACTAAATAGAACGAGAGCTTCCAGAAACGACGACGGAGATCATGAATGTATGATACAATACTGAAGGTATTCATGCTTCAGAAAAGCCGTCGGGTAAAATGAAGAAGAGATATCTGAACGATGATGAGCTAAGGGCTGCTCAGGTGTAGGTATTACTCAACTGCAATGAGGATGAAGTAGAGAAGCTGGAGGGGTAAGTAATTAATACGTTTACATTATTTTAATAGTGTTGATTATTAGACTATTACATTAATTGAACGATGTTGTTCAGCATTTAATGATGAAGTGAGGTCAGGTAGGGCCACATAACAGAAGAAGAACTAGAACAAGAAATGAGGCATTATTTTCCATCATGGTTGAGTGCATATGTAAGACTGAGAACTCTGTAATTACCTTTCAGTATATGCACTTGATTGAGAATGAGCTTAATTTATTTTTTCGTGGTATTTAGGTCGATAGTCCATACGCAAGACTTGAGAATGAGTCTATTAGAACGCTAGCCAAGGGACCAATTTATGCTGCAAAATATGGCCAAGCTACTGTGTTAATGGGTTCAGGTTCAGGTCAACAACTTGCCCGATCAGAGACAACTTTGTGGATCTCGACTCCACCAAAAACAGCTGTTTGTGTATCAGATCTTCGAACTACAAAGATGTTGATGCGGGCAACGATTTCTACGGCATCCTACGGGAGATTGTGGAGCTGACATATAGTTATGGAATAGAGCCTGCTAAGATTGTGTTATTCAGGTGTGATTGGTTCGATCCGATTGAAGGTCAAGGTTGGAAAGTAGACAAGCACGGTCTTGTGGATATAAACTATCGGCGTCGATATCAAGCCTATGAACCATTTGTCCTATCAAGTCAGGCTCAGCTCGTGTACTTCACAGTTATCCTAAACGGGGAACAACAAGGTCGGACTGGTGGGCAGTATGCAAGACCAAAGCTAGAAATACCTTTGAGGTTGACGATATAGCTTATCAGAGGATGAACTACCTCTTGTAACAAATAATATAGAAGTGGACAATACGGAAGTTTCTCATTACACATCTAATTGTGTAGAAGAAGTAGAATTATCCGAAGAGGAAGATGCAGATGAAAGTGAAGATGTAGGAGGAGGAGAAGAAGAAGAAGAAGAGAAGAAGAAGAAGAATAAGAAGAAGAAGAAGAGCTAAACGAACAAGATGAATTTTCAGAAGAGGATTAAATATGTACGACGCGGAGGACGTCGCGGAGGACGTTATCTTTAGTGACACTTTGTGACAGATATTTTCCAAAAATCTGTGATGTATTTAGTGACACTTTTGGGACTATGATTTTTTAAAAATCTGTGATGTATTTAGTGACACTTTTGGGACTATGATATTTTTCAAAAATCTGTGATGTATTTAGTGACACTTTTGGGACTATGATATTTTTCAAAAATCTGTGATGTCTATCATATAAATATGTTATTATCAGGTATGGCAGGAGGACGACGCGGAGGACGTCATCATACGAGTCAGTCCCGTGTGCCTCGGGATAGGGAGGCAGATTCTGTACCCTCATCCTCATCTCCGAGTACGCCAGTGTACAGTACTGTTCCCGGTCCATTACCGGGACAGGGCAGTTCCAGCAGGTTGGCGACTGATCTTCCCTCGTCGTCCAGCATTCCACCATCGTCGTCCAGCATTCCTCCGGCGTCCAGCATTCCTCCTGCGTCCAGCACTCCTCCTGCCGACGGCTCCATGGGGAGAGCCGACGCCCAGCATATGGAGGACGGGGATGAGACTGATCCTGACCAGGCAGGAGGTGATAGCGACCCTCCATGCGCTCCACCGGGCGAGACGCGGATGGAGATTTGGACGGACGGGCCTACGAAGTAAGTTAATTAGTTAATATATATTTCTCAAATGATTATATGTACATATATTCATGAAATTTATTATTTTATAGATATCGGCCTCCTGCAGTACAGAGAGCGCTGGGAAGATTTCTGAGGGAGAACTATGGTGGGCCTTGGATTAACTACTCAGATGCTCCCACCGATAGGAAGGCCTTTTGGTTGGCCCACTTCAAGGTAAAAAATTGTTTATTTTTAAATTTTAATAATCAATTTTTGTATATTATACAACTTTTTTATTTGACTTCTCGTAGAGGACCTACTTCTATCCACCACAGGGCGGCGAAGATCGAGGGCCAATTTCCTGCCGTCGCAGGCAAGCTCATTCGTGATGCGATCCGCGACCAGAAGGATCGTGACCGCGCCGGAAAGCCGATCCAAGGTTGGATCATGCCAGAGCAGTGGACTGCGATGAAGGCTAGATTCGACGAGGACGGGTACCGGGAGCGGTCTGAGAAGGCCAAGATGGCGCGGTCGAGCGCCGGTAAGTGGTGTGGTGGCTCCATTCCTATGACGGAGCATTTCGTCGTCTGGTACGTTTTCTATGACGGACATCATTTTATATATAGTTGGAAAGAATGTTTAATACTAATAATAGATAAATATATTTTAACAGGTAAAAAAGGGTGAGGACCCCAACATGGTGACCGTCTTCCTGGTCACCCATCGGAGGGCTGGGGAGTTCATTGACGAGAGGGCGACGCAGGCATATGTACGTTCTATCCTTTATATTAATTTACTATAACTTAGAAAACAGGAAAATAGATATCAATATAGACTTTAGCAAACACTTAGACGTTAGCAAACATTATTCTAGGCCAAGTTTCTTCGGCTACAAGAGGAGGCGGCTGCTGCTGCTGCTGCTAGTGCGCCAGCAGAGGGAGGGCCTGGTACTTCCTTCCAGCCGCCTACAGCTCCATCGCCGGACGACCTCTGGATGACCGCCGTTGGTGGTCTTCAGAAGGGTACGTACTACGGTACGGGATCCTACGGCGCCTATTTGGCTTCAGAGTCATCCCGGGCCCCCTCTGTCAGTGCGCAGTCTCCAGCTTCGCAGGCGTCATCACAGGCGCATGATATTGCTCGTCAGCTCCAGGAGCTGCGTCGCGAGTTACAGCAGCAGATTTCTGAGGCAGCTGGGGCAGAGCGACGATCCGACGATACGATCACCGGACGATTTGATGCGATCGAACGCATTATGCAGGAGATGATGAGTCTGCAGCAGGTACAGCTGCTAACTTGCACACGCTCACCGAGTCTACGCAGCGCACAGAGCGTAGACAGGTCGAGCTGGAGGGGACGCAGATCGCCATGTCTGCCACACTCAATCAGGTACAGACTTCGCTTGAGGATAGTATTCGGAGGATGGTGAGTGCCCTGGCTGTGCATGCTGAGCGACTGCGAGAGATAGAGCAGCGTCCTCCCGGTCCATCGATGGCGTCGACTCCAGACGTTTCACTGCCTCCGGACGTTGCACAGCTCACACAGGAGCAGTACGACATCATTTTATCCCAGATGCACAGCCGGGGTCCTTTGTGATGTCTTTTTTATTATTTGTTGTTGATACACTTGTTTCTCTGTTTGTGAGACTCTTATTTGTGGTTGACTTGTATTGGTTGAGATACTTCTTTCTCTGCTTGCGAGACTTTTATTAGTTGTATTGGGTGATGATATTGCTCCATCGTCTTTTATTGGTTGTATTGCTTGTTAGACTTTTATTGTTTGTAGACTTTTATTGATTGTAAACTTTTATTGGTTGTAGACTTGTTTTGCCATTTATCTGCGACGGGGATGACGAATATACCTACGCTGGGTTATAAGCGATGATCTGATATACAAAGGAGGTGCTGCCCAAATTTTTAAAAATATAATGTGTATTTTTGTGATGATGTGTGTCTGTGTTTACAGTGAATGTGAAATACAGTGTTCGGAACCATCGACAGTTTCGATTACTGTTGTATGTTTTATCTTGGATAGAAAGAGCAACAGTTCAGGGTGTACTTCTGAGAGCTTCATTTTCACGGCCTTCACTTTCTCGGGACGTCGTAAAGGATCCCGAGAAGGTGAAGGACGTGAAGAGGAAGCTCTGAGAAGTGCACCCTGAACTGTTGCTCTTTCTATCCAAGAAAATATAGAACAGTAAGCGAAACTGTCGATGGTTCGAACACTGCACTTCACACACACTGTAAACACAGACACACAGCATAACAAAAATAGCAATTATTTTTTTTATACAGTCTGCGACGTATAGCGACGTTCTGCGACGTCTAGCGACGGAGAGTGAACGTCGCTATACGTCGCTAACTTGCGACGTGATGTCGCTATACGTCGCTAAAGTGCTGACGTGGGATATCATCATATCTTTGTCGCTAGACGTCGCTAAAGTGCGGACGTCGATAACTTTGTCGCTAGACGTCGCTAACGTGCTGACGTGGCTGACATGCCATGTCATATCTAAAGTTCAATGCGTCGCTAAGTTGTCGCCCTACGTCGCCAATCTGGCGACATACTCTATAGTCGCTAGACGTCGCTAATTTTGCGACGTCTAGCGACAAGTTAGCTTACGTCGCAAATAGCGACGAACTGCGACGAATTGGTCATCTGCGACAAGCCATTACGCGACGTCAAATTTTCGTCGCTAAATCCGTCGCAGTTTATGTTTAGCGACGGATTTTCCTCATTTAGCGACGTATTCTAACGTCGCTAATATGGGGTATTTTAGTAGTGTTTATTGAGTTGGTTCTCAACTTCAGCCTTAAACGATTTGAACACATCCAATGATTGGGACTTCTTATGTATAAGAAATAAGTATGCATATCTAGAATAATATCTATGAATGATATAAAATATTGCTGATCATTCCAAGATGGTGTTGGAAATGGCCCACAAATGTCTGTATGTGTCAATTCTAAATCTGTAGCTCTATATGCTCCCAATTTCTTTTGTTTGGTCTGTTTGCCCTTAATGCAGTTAACACATACATTAAAGTCTATAAAATCTATGGAACCTAGGACCCTATCTGACACAAGTCGCTCAACTTTATTTCTAGAGATGTGACCTAGGCGTCTGTGCCATAATGCTCCTGAATTCGCATTTTCAACTTTACGCTTAGTACCATGCGATTCAACATTTAAGGTTTCATTATAAGAAGCAACAATATCAAGCAAATATAGATTGTCATACACCATAAGAGTACCAGTTCCAACAACATTTGTATTAATAGATAAGCTGAATTGATTGTTTTCAAATGAACAATGATAACCAAATTTGTCCAACCAAGAAACAGAAACCAAATTTTGCCTAAATGACGGTACAACAAAAGTATCCATTAACTCCAAATAATAACCAGTATTTAACAACAACCTAAAATGCCCTATTGTCTCTACTTCTACAGACTTGCCATCTCCCACATAAATGCGTCTTTCAGCATCATTCGGCCTTCAGTAACTCAGGCAACCCTACATTGAAACACTGATGTTAGTAGTAGCGCCAGATCTAACCACCAAGTGTTTCTAGATACTGAAGCTAAATTTACCTCAGAACAGACCAAAGTAAGGAACATACCTTTCTTTGCACGCCAAGCATGATACTTGGTATATTCATTCTTGACATGTCTAGTCTTGCCACAGAAGAAGCAACTGTTGATATCCTTATTTTGCTTCTTTTGTGTTGGATCCTCAGTAACTTCATTCTTAATTGCCTTATTTTTCCTCTTTTTGCCCTTATCCTTAGAGGCACTTACCAAGTGAGCACTTTCTGTCCTTTCTTGCTTCATCCTCTCTTCTTCTTGCACACAATATGAATGATCTCGCTAAGAGACCATTTCTTCTTTTGACAGTTGTAAATGATCTTAAATTTACTGAATTGTGCAGGGAGAGATATTAACACCAAATGCACGAGTAAGTCATCTGACAACTCGAGCTTTAGAGCCTTAAGTTGGAAGCAATATTAGACATTTCCATAATGTACTCCTTTACGTTTCCTTTGCCTTTATACTTCATAGAAATCAAGCTTTGAAGGAGTGTGCTTGTTTCTGCCGTATCGCTTTTAGCAAAGCGCTTCTCAATTTCGACAAGAAATTCTTTGGCACTTGTTATCCCTTCGGATATGGTACCCGTAAATGACTCTGGAATGCCGCACTTGATGATCATAAGACTCATGTGATTGGAGCGGTCCCACTTCTCATAATTTTTACTCTCTTCAGATGTACTGGAGTCCCTAGGAGATGGGGATTGCTCCATCCTTACAAGGTCAAGATCCATGTAGCCAAGAACAATTAAAATATTCTATTTCCAGTCCTTAAAGTTGGTACCATTAAGGACCGAAATCGAATTTAGGTTAGCATATACAGTAGCAATAGTAGCTGTAAAGAGAACAAAATAAATAACATAAATATACACACATTATAATCAAAATTCAATTATCTCAAATAATGCCACAACCCATCTCAAGATACCCAGTGCAACATTAATATCAAGTCTTTGGACAGTAATATTAATTGCTAGCGACACTTTTATTGTAATGATCAAACATTGACAATAATGCATGTTCAAATAATAAATCGATCTTTGGATTGATTTATCATTCACATGTACAACCTTATAATTATCACATGTTTACCATCACACGTATGTATGTAATCTAGCTAAATATTAACCTTCCTTTGGGCCGATTAATACTCATATAGATACATATATACACTAACATTTAACATTTCTCATGAGCAATCTACACAAGAGAGGTCACTTTGGTGACTTCTTGTTTTAATTGGTTCAAAAAAAATGTTAAACAATTGTATAGTCTAAAAATATAGCAAATTATTTAATTTATTCTGTCGTCTTAAATAAAAAAATGTTTGAACATTAATCTACGTGGTGATAAGGTAGCCTGGTGGTTGGTACTCTTGTTTCAGAACTCTAGGTCACTAGTTCGATCCCTACTGGACATATCTGCCCTTTTTTTAATGGTTTAAAAAAACAGATCAGAATAATGCATCTTTGAGATTCAAACTTGCAACCATTCTAAAACAAGGCATCTGCTCAAACCACCAGGCCACAACATAACTGATTGTTACAACTGACGAATTATAATAATTTATATCTAAAAAAAGATGTTTCTAAATGAATTCAAGTCCAAATTTTAAAAATAATGAAAAATCAAGAACGAAATTTTCAGACAAAATAAAAAATATTCATTCTGAAATTCTAACCCTTAAATTCCTTAAATTATACATGAATTGATAATGGATGGCTCTGATATCATTTGTTCGAATTTAATTAATCGTGCTTAATATCATATTTCTAATTCTCAAACAATAAGCACAAATCAAAAACCGAATTCTACATATAATCCCATGTCAATTCAAAATGATTAACAAATAAGGAAGCGGGCCTTAGTTCCTCCTCTGATGGGATGAAGAGAGAATATTTCTTATTCTACAATTGGGGACCATAACCCCTTATATTTATAAGAAGTGCATGCCCTTTCATGAAGAGTAATGTCTCTTTGAGTTCATACTCTTTCATGATAGGTCACGACTCTTATACTTTTCTTATTTCTATTTTGGCCCATCATAAAAATAGAAATTAGACTTTTGGTATCAACACAATATTTTTCATGACAATTATATCTTTAGCCATTACACTTTAATCCAAATAGACCACTTTGATTTTGGCTAATTAAATAATGGCCTAACACATTTAATTATTACATGGGTGGCCCCAATTTTATATATATATATATATATATATATATATATATATATATATATATATATATATATATATATATATATATATATATATTATTTAACAGTCTTGTCCCCATAATTTTCATTATGAAAATAGCTTTCAACTGCTCTGAGAAAATAACTGCTCTCCAAATTTTTTTAAAATACTTTCTGATATGTCCAAACGTACTTTATCCAATTTTTGTTTTTAAACTAAAAAAAAATAGAGTTTTATATCCAAAAGTACCATGTAGTATTTTTGCATTTTTTTTTTTTTTGGAAGTTTTTGACTTTCATCCCATTTATTAATATGAATTTATAATTATATCCTATTTTTAATTTTATTAGAATTACATATCACTTTTTGTCACGAAAAATATTTATTTTGTCACGAAAAATATTCGTTTTATCACGAAAATATTTTCGTGATAAAAATAAATGTAAATCTAAACAATTTAAAAAGTAAAATGTAAGTATAAATTTATATTAATAAGTGGGACAGAAGTCAAATATTTTTTCTTTCAAACTAAACCGATTCGTCGGTCCAAAACCAAATAATGCTGTAGATGTGGTCTGTCCCAAATATTTTTCCTGTAATAAATTGCAAGTTGATGAGTAGAAAAAGAAGGAAAGAGAGATGGGGGAGTTAATGACGGAGGCACGGATGAGGTGGCGGTGGCGACATGCCCGCCAGCACATCACCGAATGTCCGCTTCTCCCGCCATTCTTCATCCATCTCTCTCCCGTGCTCCCATATACATTATTCTTTCTTTAATCCAAAACAAACACAAACCCGAACTATAATAAAATATTAATGAATTAAAGTTTGGAAGTTTTCTTTTCTTCCTCCTCCTTCTCTCCGGTTGACGAACCCCAACCTTAATTTCCCCCTCAAAAGTGATCACGAGATCTAGATCCGCGGAGTTCGGATCTAGCCGATCGATCGAAATATGGGTGGAATTTGAAGAAAAAGATCGAAGTTCGATCGATTTTCTTTAAAAAAATAATAATAATCAAATTTTGGTGGAATTTGGAGGAAAATTCCGAACTTCCATCCATCTCCTCGAGTTGGAAGCGAGTTTTGTGTACAATCTGGAAGAAAGATCCTAACTTTGATCCGATTTTTGAAGAAAGAACATTTTTTTTTTTCTTTTGCGGAAAGATCCGACGAGAAGTCGAGATGAACTCTAATGGCGACGGCGGCATCCGGGACGCATCCGAAGATCTCGACGACGACCAGCTCGCGGAGCTCCGCGAGATCTTCCGCTCCTTCGACCGCAACAACGACGGGAGCCTCACCCAGCTCGAGCTCGGCTCCCTCCTCCGCTCCCTTGGACTCACCCCCTCCCCGGACCAGCTCGAGGCCCTCATCCAGAAGGCCGACACCAACAGCAACGGCCTCGTCGAGTTCTCCGAGTTCGTGGCGCTCGTCGCGCCGGAGATCCTCCCGGCCAAGTCCCCCTACACGGACGAGCAGCTGAAGCAGCTCTTCAAGATGTTTGACCGCGACGGGAACGGCTTCATCACCGCCGCGGAGCTCGCCCACTCCATGGCGAAGCTGGGGCACGCGCTGACGGCGAAGGAGCTGACGGGGATGATCAAGGAGGCGGACACGGACGGCGACGGGAGGATCAGCTTCCCGGAGTTCTCGCGGGCCATCACTTCCGCCGCGTTCGACAATTCTTGGACGTAAACAATTCACCTGACGGATATATATAGGTCTAATTCTATTCCCATCTCTTTTTTTTTTTTCCTTTATTGTTTGTCATTTTAGTTCGTGTCGTAAATTTTCCTCTCTATATGCATATGAATTTGCAACATTGTTTTGTCGATCGGAGTATATAGTGAGAGGAATGTTTCTTGAATGTTAAGGAATTCATCCTTAGAGAGTGCAATTTGTGCGTGTTCTGATCTTTGCGATGAGATTTACTCGCACGAATAGGACGCAACGTAATACTGACACGACACAGATATGACACCAATTTTGGTGTGCTAAAGTGTATTTTGGATCGTGTTTGTTGTGTCTGACACGCCAACACGGACAAGAATATGACTGTTTTTGGAGTGTTTGTGAGATTCTACTTACATTTTGGCTTTTGTTATGGGATCTTAAAGTATCTCGAACTACATTACATGGAGACCAATACAACACATTGCAGTACGGACACATCAATCATAAGACAAATAAAAGTTTTGTAGCGTTATAGTGGTTTTATAGTGTATTTGTAGCGTTATAGTGTATTTTGTAGCGTTATAGTGTATTTTATAGTGGAATTTTTTTTTACTAGAATGTTGAAGGTTTCTTCCCCATAAAAAGAAGATTGTAACATTTGAAGGAATCTGACACGCCAACACGGACAAGAATATGCCAGGGCATGATAAGAAGAAATAGAAGCAACACGGATAGTTGGAATGCAGTTTTCACCAGGGAATCGTAATACTTGCTAAACTTGTTGCCATCTACAGCAAACATGAATCCTTCTGTATGTATAAGGATGTTGGTTTGCTCCCTAAACGCAGCGTTTTGAATAATTAACACGGAAAAAATTGTATTAAATAGATATAGATATCTACCATGCATGGGACTCCGGGTGCACGTATTTTTTAAAAAGCGCATCCTAGTCCGTCGTGGATCCCTCTAATGCAGCGTTTGGGGAGAGTCAAAGGAGCTTTGCCCCTGGTTTTTTTTGTTCGTATCTCAAACCCAGATTTTCCCAATGCAAGCTTGAATGCAAACACACCATCCTTACCAGATTGCAGTCTATTTCTATCAGTGAAATATCTTGTTGGCTGTGCAGAAATTGTTCTAGAAATTCTTGAAATACAGTACAGGTTTATGAAGACTGAGTTACAATCTAGCAAGTCTAACTTGCTGATTTAGTAATTATTGGTGTTTTTGCCTTTGGACTAGTGTAAAATAGTCCCACATCGACTACACCACAAAGTGGGTATCTCAATATAATGCTTTGCATGTGTTGAGGCGTGCACATGGGGTGTGGTGGGGCACATGTGGGTGCCATGTGGGGGGTGTTTTCCTAGAAGGAAAAATGATTAACTCCAACAAGGAAGCATGTTGCTTTTTGTCGTTCGGACTCAGACACGGGCTCCAGGATGCTTCGTGCATGCACGAGCGTGCATGGGGGGTAGGCGTGGACTGGCACACGATTACGCTGATTGCGGGATGATCTAAAATATCAAACTCAATTTTTGAGTATTGGTATTTTAATCCCACATCAGATAGGAGAATAAGTGAAGTCTCACTCTACTCTATATATAGAGCCTCCTTGCCTCCTTTGTAAGATGCACCAAAGAAGAAAGCAAAGGGAGTCCGTTGAGTCCAGGGAGCCCGTTCGAGTTACAAAAAGTTCACTAACGAGCGTTCTAGAAGTTCTTTGAGAACTTGCTGGTTCCTGAAAGCGAATCGTATAAAGGTGAATCTTGCTTTGAGCAACGATGATCTTCATCACCCCAGCAGAGTTGCATCTTCGTCTTCCTCTGTCTTCTTCTAAGAGGCTACATGATCTCTAGAGAAGCAAATTCTTTTGCACTGAATTCTCTGAAGTTTCTTATATACAGAGTGTGTGAGCAAATTCGTTTGCAGAATCACTCTTTCTACTTACGTTCTTTCATCTAAGATCTGTTTCGATAATAACAATCTAAAAGCACGATTCGGATCAGATGGAGAACTGCCATACAATCATTCTCGATACAAGTTTTAATAAACTTAAGAAGACTAACGGACAACATTTCCAACATTTGGATGAGGAAAAGTTCTTTGTCAAATGGTTGGATGAGTGTTGGGCCTAACTATCCAAGGAGTATAATGCATATTACATGGCAGATCGAATTTGTCGATAGTGCATGGAGATAACTTGTGCTAGAGCGAACGAGAAGTCTCTCAAGGAGCATCTCAAGACAAATGAGAAGAAGAACAAGGTATTTGTGCGCATAAGATATGTTCAGATTATGCGTATGTGTGCGCATAGGTTTTATTCAGTTCATGCGTATGTGTGCGCATGGATTCTGCTTGGCATGACGCATGGGTTTTGCTCCAACTAAGAGCATGGCAGTATATGGTAATCTCGGCACATGACTACATATGCGCATGGTAGAATCTACGCATGACTGCATATGTGCTATCTGTATATGCACGTAAGGTGCTGCATATCTTGGCACATGAATCCGCTCGGATGAGGCGCATGTGACAGCCTGGATGATGCGCATGGATTGGTGCATAGGTTTTGCTCCAATATGCGCATGGTTTCGACTGTATAAGTGCGAAAATTTTCCAGGAGTGTAATAACCCTACATGAAGATAGTTTTATCTTGGTGGAATTAGTTACGGCTGTGGCTTGGAGGGTCATTTGAAGGAGAATTACAAAACCAAAATAGCATAGTAAAACTAAACTTGGTTGTTTTAATTACTTAACTTGGTTGCTATGTATCCACAGGTTGAGTCATTTAGTGTAGTAGCTGACTAGTGGGTGGACACTGGTGCATCTAGCCACACGTGCAAGGAGCTGTTCACTTTGGATGAGCTTAGCTGTGATTAAGGCCTCGATGGCGAACATATTGCTAGCAGAAGATCTGGGTATCGGGTTCATAGTCTCGGACTTTCGGAAAGTTGCTGACACTGGTGTACGTGTAGCACGTACCAGTTATTTTCGACGACCTGATCTCAGGAAGTCTGTTGTTCGATACGGACTTGAAGATGGACATTTATGCTGGCAAGATGTTTTCTTGGCCAGGAACATGCTTTGGAACAATGTTTAGTATCAAGCGAATGTTCGAACTTCTGCTGATAATGCAGTTTCTTAATTGAGTTGTGACGAATGGACTAGGACATGTGCTATGTAATAGCAGACTCAAGATGTCTAGTAGAAACCTTATCTCTAGAATGTGGGGTAAGGGGGTGGAGGATTATGAATTCTGTGCACGGGACAAAGATTGTCAGGTGGCTGCTCAGACGGTTATACTAAAGTACAGATCTTCAGGAGTTGGTACACTCAAAAATCTGTGACTTTCATCAATTCTTCACAGAAACCTGATTGAAGTGTATAATACCTTCATAGACGATTTCTCGATGGACTCATATCGGAAGATGGAGCATTCGAGAAATTCAGAGAATTCGGAGGCGAAGCTGAACATCTAGCGGTTGACAACTCAAGTGGCTCAGAAGTGATTGAGACGGAGAGTATCGTTTTCTTGGATTCGCATCGTTCTGCTATAAACATGGAATTGGCTATGAAACGACTGTTCCGTAGTATCTCTAATCTAATGGAGTTTCAGAGAGGAAGATCAATACGCTGTCAGAGATGATATCTTTATTGCGGGTCTTCCAATACACTTCTGGGGATAGATTGTACTTACGGCTACGTTTATTTCCAAGTAAAGTACTGTTAGCCACATCTGTCATTGCTTCTCATAAACACTAGTTTAAGGTTATACCTGACTTAAATATCATTAGAGTGTGGGGGTGTCCAGTGTACGTAAAACTTTCGGATATCAAAATTCAGAAGCCAGGGACGAGGACCAAGATGACATTTTTTTCTTCTTCTGGATAAGCTATTGAAAGCTACGCTCGGTGATTCTTTGATATTCTATCATTCAAATCATTGAGTCTCGTGATGAGAAATTCTTTGAAGACAAGGTTGTTAGAGAGAAGAACATTTTTTTGCGGATGTTCCGGAGAACATTGTTGGTACCGAAGAAGCAAATTACTTCCAAAAAAATAGTAGTCCAGAAGGTGGTTGTCATTGATGAGACAATACTTGAACCGGTATTCGTTAAGCAGATAGCAAAGCGAGTGAGAAGGCCGAAAGGATTCGGAGATGACTTTATCACCTATCATATGTTGGCTGATGAGGCAATGAAGACCAAAAATGCGATCTTCTGGAAGTGAGTCAGTGATAAGATTGACTCTATTACATCCAATTACAAGTGGGTATTAGTTAATCTGCCTGAAAAGCTAAACCTATTGAATCTTCGAGAAGAAAAAAGACAAAAGCCGAAGGAACTGATGATGACTTCGAGGCTAGGCTGGTTGCCAGGTGGGTTTACTCAAGAACGGTAGGTTGATGAGGTTACACATATGCTCTAATGGTTAAGATCTCAACTATCAGGATGACGATTGCCGTGGCTGCTATTCATAAGCTGTTCTATCATCAGATAGATGTCTAGACAGTATTTTTGGATAGAGAAATGATAGAAGAGATTCACATACAACAGCCAGATAGATTTATCGTTCAGGGTCTTGAAGACGAAGTATGCAAGTTGGTGAATTCTATGTACAGTTTGAAGTACACTTCCAATCTGTGGCTCGAGATGTTTGACCAGGTTATTAGGTCAAAGGGCTACAGGGTCAGCGAGACTGTTAAGTGTCACGCCCTGCTCCCGTAGGAGCGATCGTCCTCGCTAAGGGGTGATGCCGCACGAGCCTAGATTGCGCTCGTACAAGGCAGTTTCATAACGGCCGATTACATCGGCGGCGACGGGGTCGTCGCACAGAAGTCCCAAGCAGAGACATTGAACACGCAGCGAAAATTTAGAACGAAACACAAGTTATTCAAAACATGATCTTTATTGATATTGAAACAAAGGTTACAATGGGACGCGAGGCCAAGATTACAATGCACTTGAGCTCACTTTATGTCATGCCCCGCTCCCGTAGAATCGATCGTCCTCGCTAAGGCGTGATGCCGCACGAGCCTAGATTGCGCTCGTGCAAGACAGTTTCATAACAGCCGATTACATCGGCGGCGACGGGGTCGTCGCACAGAAGTCCCAAGCAGAGACATTGAACACGCAGTAGAAATTTAGAACGAAACACAAGTTATTGAAAACATGATCTTTATTGATACTGAAACAAAGGTTACAATGGGACGCGAGGCCAAGATTACAATGCACTCGAGCTCACTCTTCTCACTTTACAAGTCATTCAGCTCTCTCTCATCTCTCGATACAATACTTGAGCCAGCGGAAGCTTCGGAAGGCGATGTCCATACATTATGTCCAGTATAAGTCTTGAATCCATGCGGCCGCATGCTTCGAATCGCCAAGGAACTCCGTGCCTCGACGCATCCAAGCGAGCTCCGCGCCACGAGCTTCTACCTGCGCCTGTACATAAAAACTATGTGGGTGTCAGTACTCAACTGTACTGGTGGAGTGAGCTCCTCGCCCACCCATACAAAACCAACACGTTAATTTTACTTTGTGCAATACAAGCCCCTTTACGATTGTCTTTCTAATCTTGCCTTAGGATCGATTTTAGGACCGACGCCTTGGTCTATCTTGTGTCTCTAGACCGTCACCGTGCCTTGCACTAATAATGTACTCATACTTTACCGCTAGACCTTCTCGTTCCAATAACGTCAATTTATCGCCTCGTGCTTGCCTTTCGTGCCATACTCTGGGACTTAACGACTCGGTCGTGTGGTGAACTCGATTCGAGCTTATCTCTGAGGCAGTGCCTCCTCACTAAGTCTTGCCGATACTTGTATTGCGACAACGCGGCCGTGCCTCACATTCCGAGGTCGTGCCCGGCAACTTAACATAACTTAACCAACTTGCCCTACGACCCTTCCAGACTTAACTCGAAACGTATAACCCAACTTGTGGAACCGGTGTTGAGAACTCAAGCACGACGCCGTATCTCGTGTCGAAGCACGTGTCTTTACGTATAGCCGAATCGTAGGCTTTATAATACTTTGGGTGCAACCGAGCACACATTTCAACACTCAACACATACCGTGCTTACACTTCCTTTGTTACGACTGACACCGTGCATGCGGATTCGCCGCTTAGCACGCCAATTATCTATATGAAAGGCCACTGGCATGACAAGCCATCGCGGACATAGCTCGGGCAGGCGGCGGGTCCTTCGATGCAGGTAGCGAGCCCCATGGAAAGCCCCCGACTACCCTCATGCAATGAATCGTGCGCTGCTATAACGTCTACCCCCTAGGACGACTGGGCCCGGTGCCCCGGCGTATAACCAGTCTAGGCAGAAATCCTTGTCGACAAGGTGTCCAATGACCACGCACCTACGAGACATCTAGACTCACGTAAATGCATGGCCTAATTTGTTGGTACGACTGGAACTATACTTAGCAAATCTTGCTCTGAACCACACTTTGCATAACGTGCGTCAGGACCGTGAGACTCTCAACCGAGGGACTGCCTCGTACTTCTTAACGTGGATAGGAACGCGAGACTCCCAACCGAGGGACCGCCTCGTACTTCTTAACGTGGATAGGAACGCGAGACTCCCAACCGAGGGACCGCCTCGAACTTCTTAACGCGCATAAGAACGTCTCATACTCCAATGTATTCCGTGCGACACTATCGTCCAAGTCACACTCTATGTGACGAGCCTTAAGATCGTGGGAACGAATGGTTATATGCAGCCGTAGAACTAGGGGACCGTGCATACGTTCAACTTGAACAACCAATTTCTTTGGGTACCTAAACTCATGCCATAAGCCGTGCGATACAACTTAGCTCATGGGACGATCAAGGCTACGCCATGCCTTGCATTCGAGGAAACGTGCATGCTTTATAGAGCATCTATGCGGACGACGCCTATAACTTAGGCTAACTCATAGTTTGTGACGAATACCAACTTTCCTTCTCCCAAGCCACGGGACGAAGGACCGAGTGACATTTTCAAAGCACGCCGTGCATCAACTCTAATCCGACCGTGGGACGTTTTCCATGTTCTAAACTCGATTCGACACGTCGGGATTATTCCCTTAGCTTTGTGGATTTGTCTCTTTTTATTATCAAGCCTATTGTGCAAGTTGAAAACACACGATTTATTAAGTGAAGGCTAAGATGAGGCAAGTTCACTGAAATTATCCCACCTGAGCGATGTCTCCGAGCAAGCCGTAATGCAAGACCAAGTCCGAATGCCGTCGACGTTTCGATTCCTCCGATTGACTGAGCGGGACGGGGCACTACATCATACACCACTCAGAAAAAAGTTTCGTCCTCGAAACTTTCTGAGTACACTTATCGGCTTATAACTTGATTCGACATCCTACGTTTCTCGTACACGCTACCCCTATGCGTTCCCTCAATCCGAGCCACGCTCGTGCTTATCGCTAACTTAGTCGTAAGGTACACCAACCGATCAACCAACATTCAAACTCGTCTCAATCCAATGATCGCATTACTATCAACATTTCCTCGAAACTCACGATCTCAAAATCCTTGACACTTTTCCGTTCCTCAAGTCTTACTTGATTCAACGTATCACTTAGTTGGATCGTGAACATATTCCAGGCGTCCCTAAAATGCATGCATTTCAGCTAAGCCTCGTGATAGAGAATCCGCCATCACCACTCGAGTCGGATCGTGCACACATTCAAGCGTCCTTGATATACATGCATGTCAACCGAGCCTCATGAGTGGTGCCTCTACTATTTCCTATCGCTTCGCACTCGGACGTCTGCCTAACCGCTAGGCTATGTCTTTTCGTCAGTACTGGAATCATAGTTCCCAAACAACAATAACAACACTGACCCCATCCTAAGGTCAAGCCAAATCGATAGTACGGGATTTTCTACCCAAGCTCGCATCACTCCGATTTTTAAACATCGAGCATCGATTTCCTACGCACATCCTAATATTCGTCGCACGGGGTCCGAGTCATTCAGTAAAGCCATCCTACGATAAATCACGTTTCAACCGATTTCCTCGATAAGAACATATCGCTCGTTCATCAAGCCATTTCGTATAGTCTATCTCTTTGAACACGTTCGACATTAGTTCGCCTATCATTCATTCACAAATCAAGCACGCTATGACACAATTCATCTCTATACCATAATTCACATTTCACGTTTCCGAAATTATCTATTCCAATTCACGTAATCGATCACAAGGTCGTCTGACTTAACAATATGTCACGCTCCGATCTCACGCGAGTCCGATTATCCACGATGGGCATGAAATCACCATACAACGCTCCCGCGGAATAATCATTCTCATCGGGGCGTAACCCTTGTTTTGGGTCTAGAATAAATCATTTTCGATGCGCGGATTGGACCTACTCTATCCTCAAGTTTTATTCGTTCGTCAATCATAAGTCCTACAAATCCTCGAGTTCACCTTCGCATCAAGCCAACAAGTCGAGACAATCAAAGTTGCCGCGTCCTGATTTTTCGAGTTCGATCATTCTCGCGACATGAATCACCATGTTAGCGCTCACGCGGAACGATCGCCCCAAATCCGACGCGACGCATGTGCGAGGCTGGAGTCGCGCTTGCACAAGACAAGAATGTCGACGCTGGGGTTATCCGCGTAATCATCAAGACACGATCGTGTTCATCCAACATTCATCTCAATCAAAATCCTAAGTATAGCATCCAACCGAATAATAGCACTTGCACGATCGTCATTCACCGAGTCAGAATACCCCCGAGTTATCGCATATCATCTTTGATATTCCTCAATACCATCGACGATATACGTAACTTGACGATCTTCGTTTGCAACAAATTCTGAGTCGTGCGAATGATGCTATCGTCCGACCAGATAATCTCCTACATCACATTCTTCAACTCAAATTCACGTGTGTTCATCCGTCTATCTTAAGTCATCGACTAACGTATTTCCTCAATTCGCTTCATTTCTTGCTAACTCAAACCATCGAGCAACATCGATTTCAATCCTCAGAGTCGTTTGCGTAACTTCAAAATCGAACATTTCATGCACGCTATCATCCAATCGTGCTAACTTCTCGTATACGATCCGTATCGATTTCTTCAATCAAGTCATCCATTTATTTATCGTTTAGAATTTCCATACAACCATTTCGTAACTCACATTACCGTTCACAAATCGTCCGAACGATATCTCGTTTGCGACTCTCAAATCATGACCAACTAAGCGCCACTCGTTCTAAGGCTTTGCGATATCATCGCTTGATGACCTACTCGTACTATCCGTAAATCCTTTAGTTCCGCTCGAACAAATTTCGATAACGTCCATACACCACTCAGGGTCAAGTCATTCTACAAACCCTTAAAATTATCATTCGAATCAAAATGACTTCTTTGAATCCCGTTTGAACCATTACTCGAATTTCAAGCACGCTCATCTATATCGCATAGATGTTATCGTCACTCGATAGCACTCTATCGATAGTTACTCTAAGTGTGGTTTCGTTCCCGACCGAGCGGTACTTAATATCGCTCGCAACTCGTTTGCACCATAAAGTCTAGGTGCGCGATACGCGGCACAACTTAGCCAAAAGGCCGTGTGCATAACCATCCCGTATGTACTATAATCCGATTTTCTGCACGCTCATTTGCTAACGTCGACGTAGGACTATTTAGGCACGCACGCGACTCGCTAACTTTAGCACGTGTTTTCTATCAACTTAAGGTCGGCACCGTTCGGCCCAAAGGCCATCGTCTATCGATGCGTTCGATTGAACACTTGTACGAGCTTTTGAAAATATTAGACTTATTGTATGGACATCCCGTGGGACAATTGAGGGAGAGCGCACCAACGATATAAACATACGGAAGCACAATTCAGAGTTTGCGGAAACAACGAAGTTAAAGAATTCAATCGGTAGTCCAATGACGTAAAGCCGTGCTCTGATACCATTATGTCACGCCCCGCTCCCGTAGGAGCGATCGTCCTCGCTAAGGCGTGATGCCGCACGAGCCTAGATTGCGCTCGTGCAAGGCAGTTTCATAACGGCCGATTACATCGGCGGCGACGGAATCGTCGCACAGAAGTCCCAAACAGAGACATTGAACACGCAGCGGAATTTAGAACGAAACACAAGTTATTCAAAACATGATCTTTATTGATATTGAAACAAAGGTTACAATGGGACGCGAGGCCAAGATTACAATGCACTTGAGCTCACTTTATGTCATGCCCCGCTCCCGTAGAAGCGATCGTCCTCGCTAAGGCGTGATGCCGCACGAGCCTAGATTGCGCTCGTGCAAGGCAGTTTCATAACAGCCGATTACATCGGCGGCGACGGGGTCGTCGCACAGAAGTCCCAAGCAGAGACATTGAACACGCAGCAGAAATTTAGAACGAAACACAAGTTATTGAAAACATGATCTTTATTGATACTGAAACAAAGGTTACAATGGGACGCGAGGCCAAGATTACAATGCACTCGAGCTCACTCTTCTCACTTTACAAGTCATTCAGCTCTCTCTCATCTCTCGATACAATGCTTGAGCCAGCGGAAGCTTCGGAAGGCGATGTCCATACATTATGTCCAGTATAAGTCTTGAATCCATGCGGCCGCACGCTTCGAATCGCCAAGGAACTCCGTGCCTTGACGCATCCAAGCGAGCTCCGCGCCACGAGCTTCTACCTGCGCCTGTACATGAAAACTACGTGGGTGTCAGTACTCAACTGTACTGGTGGAGTGAGCTCCTCGCCCACCCATACAAAACCAACACGTTAATTTTACTTTGTGCAATACAAGCCCCTTTACGATTGTCTTTCTAATCTTGCCTTAGGATCGATTTTAGGACCGACGCCTTGGTCTATCTTGTGTCTCTAGACCGTCACCGTGCCTTGCACTAATAATGTACTCATACTTTACCGCTAGACCTTCTCGTTCCAATAACGTCAATTTATCGCCTCGTGCTTGCCTTTCGTGCCATACTCTGGGACTTAACGACTCGGTCGTGTGGTGAACTCGATTCGAGCTTATCTCTGAGGCAGTGCCTCCTTACTAAGTCTTGCCTATACTTGTATTGCGACAACGCGGCCGTGCCTCACATTCCGAGGTCGTGCCCGGCAACTTAACATAACTTAACCAACTTGCCCTACGACCCTTCCAGACTTAACTCGAAACGTATAACCCAACTTGTGGAACCGGTGTTGAGAACTCAAGCACGACGCCGTATCTCGTGTCGAAGCACGTGTCTTTACGTATAGCCGAATCGTAGGCTTTATAATACTTTGGGTGCAACCGAGCACACATTTCAACACTCAACACATACCGTGCTTACACTTCCTTTGTTACGACTGACACCGTGCATGCGGATTCGCCGCTTAGCACGCCAATTATCTATATGAAAGGCCACTGGCATGACAAGCCATCGCGGACATAGCTCGGGCAGGCGGCGGGTCCTTCGATGCAGGTAGCGAGCCCCATGGAAAGCCCCCGACTACTCTCATGCAATGAATCGTGCGCTGCTATAACGTCTACCCCCTAGGACGACTGGGCCCGGTGCCCCGGCGTATAACCAGTCTAGGCAGAAATCCTTGTCGACAAGGTGTCCAATGACCACGCACCTACGAGACATCTAGACTCACGTAAATGCATGGCCTAATTTGTTGGTACGACTGGAACTATACTTAGCAAATCTTGCTCTGAACCACACTTTGCATAACGTGCATCAGGACCGTGAGACTCTCAACCGAGGGACCGTCTCGTACTTCTTAACGTGGATAGGAACGCGAGACTCCCAACCGAGGGACCGCCTCGTACTTCTTAACGTGGATAGGAACGCGAGACTCCCAACCGAGGGACCGCCTCGAACTTCTTAACGTGGATAGGAACGCGAGACTCCCAACCGAGGGACCGCCTCGAACTTCTTAACGCGCATAAGAACGTCTCATACTCCAATGTATTCCGTGCGACACTATCGTCCAAGTCACACTCTATGTGACGAGCCTTAAGATCGTGGGAACGAATGGCTATATGCAGCCGTAGAACCAGGGGACCGTGCATACGTTCAACTTGAACAACCAATTTCTTTGGGTACCTAAACTCGTGCCATAAGCCGTGCGATACAACTTAGCTCGTGGGACAATCAAGGCTACGCCGAGCCTTGCATTCGAGGAAACGTGCATGCTTTATCGAGCATCTACGCGGACGACGCCTATAACTTAGGCTAACTCATAGTTTGTGACGAATACCAACTTTCCTTCTCCCAAGCCACGGGACGAAGGACCGAGTGACATTTTCAAAGCATGCCGTGCACCAACTCTAATCCGACCGTGGGACGTTTTTCATGTTCTAAACTCGATTCGACACGTCGGGATTATTCCCTTAGCTATGTGGATTCGTCTCTTTTTATTATCAAGCCTATTGTGCAAGTTGAAAACACACGATTTATTAAGTGAAGGCTAAGATGAGGCAAGTTCACCGAAACTATCCCACCCGAGCGATGTCTCCGAGCAAGCCGTAATGCAAGGCTAAGTCCGAACGCCGTCGACGTTTTGATTCCTCCGATTGACTGAGCGGAACGGGGCACTACATTAAGTTTGATTACACGAAGTTCGCTGATGATAGAGGAGTCATCGTTTTTTCTATGTGGATGACATAATGATGTGTCACTAGAACAAAGATGTTCCTCACGTCCAGATTCAGAATGAAGGACATGGGAGATGCGGATGTCATCCTGGAGATTTAAATAATCTAGACGGAAGTTGAGCTTGCTCTGTCACAAGCTCACTACATGGAAAGTTGCTCGCATGCTATGGATATCAGAATCTTCCAGGGAATGATACTCCTCATAGGGATGATCAAAAGCTAAAGCCAGATCCTGGAGAAGCGTCAGACAGTTGGTGTACTCGAACATCATCTGGAGTTTGATGTAGGCTACAAGTACCATACGGCCTGACATAGCTTTTGCTGTAGGCATGCCGAGTCGGTTTACGAGCAATCAAAGTGTTAATCTTTGGAAGGCTGTGAAGAGAGTAATGTGATATCTCTCAGGGACTCAGAAGGATGCACTACAACGGTTATCCTGTAGGGGTAGAAGGCTTCAACGATGCCAGTTGGTGCTCAGAAAGAGAGGAAGAAGAGTTTACATCTTCTACATGTGTAGTGCTGATATATCGAGGAAGTCGAAGAAACAAATCCATGGGTAGTGCTGCTATATCGAGGAAGTCAAAGAAGCAGACCTTTTTCACTATGGAATCTGAGTTCTGTCAGCTGCAGCGGATGAAGCAAAATTGCTTCGGGTATTAAGCAGAATGCATTCGGAAGCTCAGGAAGGATCTTTCTGTGGTTGGTGCGCAAATCCGGGTGATGTCGATGTATTGCGACAACCGGAAACGATCTTCCTGTGGTTGGTGCGCAAATCCGGATGATGTCGATGTATTGCGACAACCAGGTGGCTGCAGTAGTGGCATCGGATGATCTCTTCAATGATGAGAAGAGAATTGTGCGTCTAGGGCGCACGGTACTGAATGAGTGCGTCAAACGTGGATCATTACAATGGGAGATGTTCGGAGTCAGAAGAATCTGACGGATCCGTTCATAAAGGCTTCAAGTGCCAGCTAGTCGAGGACTTAGCAAGAAAATGGGCTTAGCTCTGATATTGTGTCTATACAATCATACCATAAAATTTTATGCTATTGGTTCAAAGAGAAATCTACCAGACATCTAGCTTTTGGTTCAAGGGAGGATCATTGACTGGAAGAATATCAGGAACAATGGGCAATCCTTTGAGACATTGCGGGATTAAGGACCCAGAACCACTGTTACCTCTGATATTGTTTATCTGCAATCCTACCATAAAGTTTTATGCTATTGATTCAAAGAGAAATCTATCAGTCATTTAGCTTTTGGTTCAAGGGAGGACCATTGACTGGAAGAATATCAGGAACAATAGACAATCCTTTGGGACATTGCGGGTTACGGACCCAGAACCACTGTTGTCTACTGTTTGTTCTTTGTATAGAACAGTGTCCTGTGAGAGGATGGCTTGAAAGCCTTAATGAGTTCTCGGACATTTAGAATGTCCGACGTATTTTACAGGAAGCACGGGTAGTACAACACTACAAAGGAGCATAGTACTCCATGCTATAGTGGGGTGACACCACATGAGGTACCTAGTAAGGGTAAAGCCTCGGCTTCGGGCCAAGCCATAGCGACGTAGCACCGCACATAGGCAAGTGAGCCTAATGCTGTAGAATGAAGAATGGTATTATGGTAGGCAGTACTACAAAGAGGCTGGACCTCATGTTACAGTGGGTGACACCACATAAGGTACCTAGAAAGGGTAAAGCCTCGGCTTCGCGAGCCACGTCACGGCGACGTAACATCGCAAGGAAGCGAAAGGTTTCATGCTGGATAGTTTGGCACTACAAAGAGGCTGAACCTCATGCTACAGTGGTATGACACCACATGAGGTATAGCCTCGGCTTTGGGCCATGTCATAGCGGCGTAGTACTGCAAGGAAGCGAAAGGCTTCATGCCAAGACTCTTTAAAAGAACTCACCTAGAGTGTATCGATGGAGATATAGGCCGTCTCTTGAGGGAAACCTTGTAGACACCCAATATACATACACCGAAACCATGCTGGCACATGACCTTTAATGTGCAGCCAGAAGCACAGTTGATGTCATTGTGTTGGTGGGGAGAATTGCAGCTATGGTGCTGAATTCAAGGCTTAATCCATTCTTGTATCATAAATATTGTTTGAATAATGCAGAAAGATTCAAGTCGAAGCGACATCTATCCTTATGCATAATGGACAGTCACTATGGAGAAAACTCAACTTACATATATTAAGATATGTGGGAGATTGTTGGTGTTTTTGTCTTTAGACTAGTATAAAATAGTCCCACATCGGCTACACCACCAAGTGGGTATCTCAATATAATGCTTTGCATGTGTTGAGGTGTGCACATAGGGTGTGGTGGGGCACATGTGGGTGCCATATGGGGGTGTTTTCCTAGAAGAAAAAAATTAACTTCAATAAGGAAGCATGTTGTTATTTGTCGTTCGGACTCGGACTCGGACACAGACTCTAGGATGCTTTGTGCATGCACGGGAGTGTATGGGGGGGGGGGGGGGGTAGGCGTGGACTGGCACAAGACTACGCTGATTGCAGGATGATATAAAATATCAAACTCTATTTTTGAGTATTGGTATTTTAGTCCTACATCGGATAGGAGAATAATGAAGTCTCACTCCACTCTATATATAGAGCCCCCTGCCTCCTTTGTAAGATGCACCAAAGAAGAAAGCAAAGGGAGCCCGTTCGAGTCACAAAAAGTTGACTAACGAGCGTTCCAGAAGTTCTTTGAGAACTTGCTGGTTCCTGAAAGCGGATCGTACAAAGGCGAATCTTGCTTTGAGCAACACTGATCTTCATCACCGCAGCAGAGTTGCATCTTCATCTTCCTCTGTCTTCTTCTAAGAGGCTACATGATCCTTAGAGAAGCAAATTCTTTGTCCTGAGTTCTCTGATGTTCCTCATATACAGATTGTGTGAGCAAATTCGTTTGTAGAATCACTCGGTCTACTTATGTTCTTCCATCTAAGATCTGTTTCGAAAATAACAGTAATCAGCGGTGAAAAACCACTAATAGCATAAAATCCGTTGAAAGAAAGGAGAGGAGCTGCTATAAGATAGCAACAAAGTTGCTAATGATAGTGCAACTTATCAGTACGAAGATAGCAGTGAAACTGCTGTCAATTGCTAACAGAGTAGCACAATCGGCTTGCTGAGGTGAAGAAAATTACCGCTGCAAGCGAGATTCGACTATCTCTATCGGTCTACTCGCAGGAACTGGCAAGTCTGGAAGAACTTCTGGAACGCTTTATATCACCTCCCTTTGGCTTGGTGTGCTATTAAACTCACGGACTAGCGTTGTGAATCCTGATGATGAGAAAACTCTCTCTCTCGCTCTTTTTGAGAATTTTGTTATCTTTTTCTTCTTTTTCTTCTTTTTCTTGTGAAAGCACTAAGTGCTGGAGCTTTGCTTAAATAGTGGAGCATTTCCTGAAAAGTAGTAACCGCCAACTAAAGATGTGGGTGAAAGACCAGGAAGTAACTTTCTATTAAATGTGGTAGTTGTTAACAGTAAGTCCCTATTAATAGGACATTTATAAAATAGAACAGCCCCCAGGTGCAGGCAAACCGCGATGCTGAGCGACAACAATAGTTTCGTAGTATTGTTTGCGTAGCCTTGTAGAACCGTGCCACTACAGCCCCATAGCTTTGCGATACCGTATATCCTTGCGGAATAGGGCCACTGTCATCCCGCAACTTTGTGGCACCATACAACCCCGTTGCTCCTATGCCAACTCCGTGTCTTATGCGAACATGCGAAGTGTGCCGTCAAAGCGCAACTTTGTGTCCCTTGCCTATGCCCGTGTTCGAGTCTAAGCTAGGCCTAGCTCCAAATAAATTTCTCCAAAAAATTGGTGACAAAAATAATGCTTGTTGTCGGATTTGAACCTTGTCCAGTAAAAAAAGAAAATCTTATACCATACTAACCACTTGAGTTAACATACCTCATTTGTGCAACATAATAAATGATAGATTAAATATTGAAATACACACGCTTGAGGTTTGCCTTAACATGGAAAGTGAAACCGGATCAGTAATGACCATATTTAATAAATTCCAACAATCTCTCACATATTTTTATATGTGAATGAGCGCTCCCCATGATGATTGTACATTTTGTATTAGGATAGATATCGTTTGCGACTTCTATATATTCGTATTGATCGAACTATAGTACGATATAAAATGGACTTGGCCTTGAATTCAGTACGATAATTACATTTCTTTTCACTCATATAATTACATCAAATGTGTCTTTGGTCGCACATTACAGGCCCTGTGCTGACATTATTTTTGTATAAATATCTTGTTGTATTTACAAGTTATCCCTCACGAGATGGCCTACATCTCTTTTCATACACATATATGAGTTTTTTTTTTCCTTAGAGAGTTTAATATTCCAGCATGAGGCTACCTGCCTTCTTGTGCTGATACGTCGCTATGACATGGTCTAAAGCCGAAGTCTCACTACCTATGTGGTGTCACCCTACTGTATCATAAGGTACTAGCATCTTTGTAGTGCTGTACTGCATTCCAACATGAGGCTACCTGCTCCTTTGTAGTACTATATCGCTATGACATGGACCAAACACGAGGTCCTATCTCATGTGGTGTCATACACAGTATCATGAGGTACCATCCTCTTGTAGTATTGTGCTACAACAGAATGAGCCTACCTGCTTTCGCTGATACGTCGCTATGACATGGTCTGAAGCCGAAGTCTCACTACCTATGTGGTGTCACCCTACTATATCATAAGGTACTAGCATCTTTATAGTGTTGTACTACATTCCAACATGAGGCTACCTGCTCCTTTGCAGTACTATACCGCTATGACATGGACCAAATCTGAGGTCCTATCTCATGTGGTGTCATACATAGTATCATGAGGTACCATCCTCTTGTAGTATTGTGCTATAACAGAATGAGTCTACCTGCCTCATTGTGGTGCAACGTCACTGTAACATGGCCCGTAGCTGAGGTCTATCCTGATCTGGTGCTACACCAGCATGAGGGACTTAGTCGCTTGTAGTGCTGAGCTACTCGTGCTTCCTGCCAAACACACCGAGTATTCAAAATGCTTAAAATCTCATTAAGGCTAAAATCCCCTCCTCACAAGACTTACCTTTATCTAGAGCAAAAAGTAGGCTACATAAATTCTGTGATCCAATTCCACCAATAGCCCTATGGAAAAATCTCTGTACATAACGTATCCTAGTCTATGATCCTTCTTTGAATAAAAAATGAAATCCATAGTAGATTTTTTAAAAAAAAACTAATAACAACATATCTTATGGTAGAATTACAAAGGCATTACATTAAAATTCCTTCAAGTCCATTTTTCTTGCTATGTTTTCGACAAGCTGGTGCTTGAGGTCCTTGGTGAACGGATCCGTTAGATTCTTCTAACTTCGAACATCATCTATTGCAATGATGTCATCTGAGATTGGCTTATACAGTACCGTGTCACGAAGTCTCATCGTCCTTTTATTCTCATTGAAGTGAGCATTTGATGCCACTGCTGCAGTCTCTTGGTTGTCACAGTATATTGGTATAGTCGAGATCTGCGCACCAACTATGGAAAGATCATGCATGAGCTCTCGAAGCCATTCTGCATCATAGGCCGCTATAATCAATGCATAAAACCCATACTTCATATATGAGTATGAGAGCAAAATATGCTTTTTCTTCTTCCAAGATATCGTAGCTGCACCCATAGAGGACAAATTATCATGTGGATCTTTTGCTCTATTTTTTTGAGCACAAACTTAAATCACTAAAACATTCTACCACACTTGGATAAGTACCGAAAAATAGTGCAAACTTTTGAATCTTCTTGAGATATATCATAACTTTCTGTAGCTTTCTAGTGTTCCATACCCGGATTGTTCGTGAACTGACTTAGTATTCCCATAACGAAAGCAGTGTCCGTTTTAGTACAACTCATTGCGTATATTAAGCTACCAATGATACTTGAATAGTCCATCTGCCTAACAATCTTTCCTGAGTTTGGCTTCAGTTTCTTGTCACAACTATATGGAGTATACATCCCCGGAAGCTCATTATATCTATAGCGTGCTATCATCTTCTCGACTTAGTGAGTTTGTGACAAAACAAGCCAAGCTTTCGTCCATATGGTCTTTATCTTAAGGGTAACAATAATATCTTCCAAATCCTTCATAATGAACTTTCAAGAGAAACTTCATGGGTTTTGTGATCTGTACCGAGGATTAGCATATTGTCCACATAGAGACACGAAACAACATCCCTGTCCTCATCGAACTTAGTATATACATATTTATCAGTCTCGCTGACCCTGCAGTTGTTTGATCTAAATGTCTTTATCAAACTTATAATACCACATCTTGGGAGACTGATTTAGATCATATATAGGTTTCACCAATTTCCACACCTTGTCGTTAAGTCCCTTGACGATAAAACTTTAAATCTTTTCGGTCAAATCTCCATTCAAGAATGTTGTTTTCACAAATATCTAGTGAATCACTATAGTTGAATTGTAGCTAGTGCGATCATTATCTTGATAGTTTTAATCCAAGCAACTGGAGCGTAAGTATCGAAGTAATCGATCTATTGTTTATGATAAAAAAAATTTTGCCACCATTTTAACCTTGAACTTGTCTACAGTTCCGTCGGCCCTCATCTTTTTGTAGATCCGTTTGCATCTATAGTTTTTACTCCTTCAGTTAGATTGACCAACATCCAAGTATTATTGGATGTTATGATGTTAATCTCATCGTTGACTGCTTCCTTTCAGAAAATATCTTTGGTCTTCATCGCCTCATCATAGGTAAGTGATCAACTTCCATATAATAGGTAACGAAGTTATCTCCTAAGTCTTTCGGCTTCCTTACTCGCTTTGAATATGGCTCAACGAGTTTTAGTTCTCAAATGACATCCTTCAGTGAAATTACTTCCTCCGGAGCATCATCTCCTTTGGTACTTTCGGGTGTCTTCCCTTTCATTTGATATATTCTCCGGTAAATTCATACAGTTTTTCTCGAGGAACTCAATGTCATGATACTCAATAATCTGATTGAATTCAAGATCAAGTAATCTTCTAGTATCACTCTTCTCAGCATAGCTTAAGAAGATTATATTTGTGGTCCCTGTCCCTAACTTTTGAATATTGATACTTGGAACTTAACATATGTGAGACACCCCCACACTTGAATAACATTCAAGTTGGTTCCATCATGAACTAGAGTTCATAAGGAGTAACTCCTGATTGTGCGAATGATATCCGGTTGAGGATAAAGGTAGATGTCAACTTAGCTTCTCCACATAAGCAGTTAAGAAGTCCTGCTATTAACAACATAAAATAATCTCTGTCAGTGTATGGTTCTTCCTTTTTGCAACTCCATTTGATTGAGGGTGATATAGAACAGTAGTCTCGTTCACAATTCCATCTTCTCTACAAAATGATGCAAATTCGTGAGAATGATACTCTCTGCCTTGGTCACTCTTGAGTCTCTTGAGTTGTTGACCCATTTGTTGTTCGGCCTTTGCGAAGTCTTTAAACTTCTAAAACTCTTAATCTTTTGACTTGACGAAAGCGTATTTCGAGTAGTCATCGATGAAGGTGAGAAAATACTTTCTCTCAGCCTCCGTGAAGAAGTATTTGAAACACATATATCTGAGTGCACTAATTCTAGAAGATCTGTGCTTAGGTTGACTCTTCTAAATGACTTTCTTGTAATTTTAGTCTGAACACAGTTTTTACATTTTCTACATCCTTATCCCACATTTAGAGATAAGACCTAGACTAAGGTATTTTGTTTACTATTTTATAATGAATATGTCCTAGCCTATTATGCCATAACTCAAGAGGATAACCAGAAATATAAATTTCATTGATACAGTCATTTGGACCTACAATTGAAGTTTAGATATCCATTTGGTAGACATCACGATATGTCCAATATTGATGTCTATCCTCATGCCAACATTACACAGTAGACTCCCGTAGATCAGGTTCTTTGCGACAACAGAAACATGCTTCATATTAAGCATTGTAAGCGACTTTTTCGAAGTCAGCTTTAACACTACCCTCCTGATTTCCTTCACTTCAGGTTGCGTCTTGTTAGCCATAGTTACCTTCTCAAAAGAAGGTTCATAAGTGGCAAACAATTGTCTCATGGAACACACATGGCAGGAGGCATCAGTGTCTACCTACCAGTTGGTGTCAGCAACAGATGATTCAACCTGTACAATCATAGCAATAAAGTTAACCTTACCTTGCTTGTGTTCATTCTGTTTTGGTTTGAACCTGCAATCTTTCTTGAAGTGACACTTTTTGCCACAATTGAAGTAGACGCGTCCTCTCTGGATTTGATCTTGAAAGAACTAGACTTCACTTTCATATTCTTGAAGTCCTTCCTCTTGTTGTTGAAGGTTGGTTTTTGCTTACCTTTCTGAACCCTAGAATGGATTATGTTTGCCTTGTCAAATTGCTTGTACAAAGAGTCCACTTTGATCTTGTTCCTGACTTCATCCTTAATACGGATGGAGCACATAAGATCATCCAACTTTATTTCTGCCTTTTTGCGGTACATGTCAATTGTAAAGCGATTCCAACTTTGAGGGAGCTTAGAAAGAATACCTCCCACCATGAACTTGTCAACTCTAGGCATCTCCTCCTCCTTTAGCTTCTGCTAAAGCTTCCTTAGATTCTTTACTTGAGGAAGCACCATCTTTTCATTTTCAAACTCCATTGACATATATTTGTTGACGATGTAGATCTTGAACATGTTTTCATAGTCCTTGTACTACATATCAAGAGACTCCCATATGTCATCAGCCTTCTCCTTCTTGTTATAGGATTCGGCTAAGGAATCCTTTAATGAATTGAGAAATAGTAGTTTACCGATATTGTTCTCTCTTCTGCTGTTGTATAGCTATTGCAGCAACAAAGATATCACGTTGTCAGAAACTGGAGTCACCGGTTCTGCATTAGTTAGAACGTACTCCACGACGACAAGTTGAAAATTAATATGTTTATCTTCATGTTCTAGTTGTTATACTACTCTTTATCCAATTTCTCCATCTTGTCAAAGCTTGTATTCAGAAGACTTGTATGGACTTCCATTCTGTAAAGTGATTATGAATGAGATTCTTAAAACTTTGAAGTCTCACATGAAATCTCGCTTTGAGATTGTTGTAAAAATTCTTGAAATCTAGTACAAGTTTGTGAAGAGTGAATTGCAATCTAGCAAGTCTAACTTGCTGAAATAGTAATCAAGGGTGAAAAACTGCTAACATCAGAATAATTTGCTGGAAAAAAAGCAACGGAGGTGATATAATGATAGCAACAAAGTTGCTGATCACATATTAGAGCTCAATATGAATATAGCAGTGAAACTGTTGTTAATTGCTAATAGAGTGACACAATCGGCATGCTGAAGAGATGAAGTTCATTGTCGCTCAAATCGAGATTATACTGTCTCCGTCAATCGGTTCTCGGGAACCAGCAAGTTCGGAAGAAATTTTTGGAATGCCTTTTGTTACCTCCTTTCATGGACAAGCACTTGCGTGCTACTGATGCGAAGCTTCGGCTGAAACTCTCTCTTACTGAGAAGTTTGTTATCTAGTTCTTCTTTTTCTTGTGAAAGCACTAAGTGCTGGAGCTCTGCTTACATAGGGGAGCAGTCCCTTGAAAAGTGGTAACCGCCAAGTAAAGACATGAACGAAAGATCAGTAACTTCCTATTAAATGGGGCAGTTGCTAATAGTAACTCCTTATTAGTAGAGAAGTAACAAAACAGACATCCTCCAGGTGCAGCAAAACATCGGCTGCATAGCCCCTCCTCCCAGGAACTGTGCCCAAACGGTGGGTAGTGCAGTATGCAATCTCGCTACACCTGCTCCAACTTCGTGCCCGATGCGCAATAGCGCGCATTCTCCCTTCGTAGCCCTGCTGCTCCTGTGATATCTCGGCGCCCATCATTTTGCACGTCATCTCTGCCCCCGATCTGTACGTGCAAAGGGTGCATCAAAGCACCAGTTTACGTCCTTCGTCCATGCCCGTATCCGAGTCCGAGCTAGGCCCCTTTGGGGCTTTAGCTCCAAAGGGGTTTGGTCCAAGAAATTGGTGACAAAATAAATACTACTTGTGGGATTTGAACCTTGCCCACTAGAAAACCCCCACCATAGCAACCACTTGAGCTAACGCACCTCATGTATACAAGATAATAAATGATAGCTCAAATATTGAAATACGTACACTTGAGATTTCCCTCAACATGAAATGGTGGAACGGGGTCACTAATGACCAAATTCAATAAACCCCAACAAAAATATTCTTGGCAGTGTGACAGGACCAGGAGCAACATCATTTTAATTCATCTTATACGAGACTGATCGTTTCTCTGTTTTAAATTAGAGTGTCGCATCTTTCCACTGTTTGGTATTTTATTTTCAGTTGATTGCATAATTACACGGTTTGGGATTTTGTTCATGAGAGGATTGCTTGTTCTGTGGAGATTTTCATTTGAAAAGATTTTTTATTTATTTATTTTATTGGTCTTTTTGGCGTGAATGTGAAGTACCATCGAAATTCCTTGAAAGTCGCTAATGGGTCGTATGGATTGCTTTGGTTTCCTTTAGATTTCTAGGTCATCGTTGTTTTACTTCCTTTAAGGTTCTAGTTTTAAAACCGTCTTTCTGTGTTTGAGAAATTAAAGTATGATTCTACGTTTCATTTTGTTGTCAGTTGATTAGCTTTATCAAGAGTTCTAAACATTTTGATGATCCTAAAAATGATAAAAGGACCTAAACGGATACCAACTGTCATGTCGATTCTGCCCTAGACAACAATGATGATCTTTGTTTAAGGCAAGGTGTCAAAACTCTTTCGAAGACTGATTGCTTGCACATCTGAGCTTTGTGATGAGAAAAATGAATAGGGGGAGTAAACTGGCAAATTAATCAAATACCTCTGTAGGAAATGCTACTTAAATGGCACAGTGCTAACAACACCAAAGTTGCACTCTTTTCTGACGCACACAAAAAGTAGTATACATGTGCTTGGTCCTCTAAACTCTAAAAGTGCGGCATTATCTAGTGTTATATCGTGCAAGGTTAAGTTTTATATGTTTCTCAAATTTAACTCCTATATGCTGCTTGTTTTTGTCAGTCAAAGATGTAATCAGTTGTACATGATATGAAAATGTAATGTGGATGGGTTGAGAATAAACATTTTTTTTTTCTGCCCTTGCATCATAAACACGATATAGAAAGAGGATCATTCAACTGACTGATAATTTAAGACGGCAAGATTGCATCTTCTATGAGGTGCTGTTGATTAGTGTCTCGCACTGGAAACATGAATAGCCCATTGATAATCTGCAGTACGAGATTGGTCATTGGTAAAAAGCCTCAGTTGAGCTTTCTACCATGTTCTACTGTATTGAGGTTCTATTATATTTTGTATGCATCTCAATTTCGAAGATAATTTAAAGTTCATACTAGATAATTGAAAGTTCATATTACTCTCAGATTGAAGTTCAATTATAGTTATAAATAATTGAATCAATTCATATATGCTTGTCAACCATAAGCATTCTGTTAAACCTTGTTCTGACTACAACGGAGTTGGTGTTCATGAAATTGTCCTTTTCCAATCAATTCTTTCACACTGGTTTGCTTTTCCTCAAAGTGAAATGTGAGATTTTGATTCTTTAGTCAGCAATTTTAATTAAATGTGAGAAATGGAGTTTATGGTTGAAGCAAATAAGTTATTTGTTTCTGCTCTTCCTATAACAGGACCTAAAACTGGCATTTGTATAGCCTCAAACAAAATCTGAGAGGTGTGTGTACTCCTGTGAAGCAATTAGTTTCTGTTATATGTTTAATTTTCCTTGTCTTCGTTTTACATCATTAATAATTGTTAAAATCCCAGTTCGGCATGGCAATTGAACCAATCTCTGCATGCCATTTTCATGATAAATCCCAAACTTCGAATACATCTCATAGCGAAAGTCGGCTTGTGGTACCATTTTGTCGGATTTTCCTGTTGAATAAACTGCATGCTTTATTTACAGTAGGCAAACACAGCCTTTTTTCGGCTGTTCTAGTTCTCTTTATGTATTTGTTTTAGTTGATTGTCATCTTGCTTTTGGGTTGTAGTATTGCTCCTGAAATTCCAATTCTTCTTGCTTTTGGGTTGTAGTATTACTCCAGAAATTCCAATTCTCAAAGTTTAGATTGTTGTCGAAATTGCATACGGCATCTCAATAGTTCCTTTAAAAACTATTTATCCCTAGCTTTGGGTTGTTAAGTTGGAATATATTATTTGTTCTTGCTCTTCTTGGAATAAAGCTCTACTAATTGCTTATATAATCTAAATATTCTAGATCTCGAGAAAGTTGTTTGAGTTTCATATTAATCAATTTGGACACTGATTCCTTCTGTTAACATGTTAGCTTTCCCCTATTTTAAGAACTGAAACATATATCGGAACTCAAAGCTGCCAGAACCAGAGATGTGAGTTTGAGACTGAAACTTGGTTTCAAACTTCTCTGCATTGTAAGAACGTAGACATTTTCTATTGGAACTGATATCATGTTCATAAATGTACTGTTTATGTTCTTCCTTTGTTTGACAATGGTTGGGGCGTGAGAAAATTCGGTATGAAAAGACGATAAAATTGCACCAACACGGCTTATTAGCTCCTGTCTAATAATATTGCAGTCTGTGGTTGTTCAGAATTTGTATATCCAGTACAAAATGTTCCAAACACCTGCTATTCTGAAGTGTAGAATTAACAATTGCTGGTCCAGAGACTTGAATAAAATATTTGTTTCTGTTTTATTGTTGCTCTATATGTTCTTTTGATGCTGTTGTAATATTGCAAGGAATTCTTTTTGATATTGCAAAGAATAGAGCCAGAAAAGATTTTTCTCTCTTTCTCAGTTATAATATTTACGTGTGCTTGAGAAAAAAATATGAACATGTCTATTTATGCAGCTGTAATCAGCAAGTTGACTGTTTATGAAGTATCGAAAAAAATAATATGAACATGTCTATTTATGAAGTCTCGTAAAATAATACTTCGATTATGATTCCTTTAGTTAAATGTTTGATCTACTTCCTGCGAAGTTGAAATTTGATCTTTTAGTTTTACCAGACTGATCGATCGATCTTTTGCCATGCAGAAAGTTACATTTTTTAAAACTGCAGAGGTCTGCACAAGGTTTTGGATCAGTTCGATTCGATGTTACTGGTGGATTTATTATCGTTGTTGGTGAAGCGAATTCTTCAGATATTTCTTCTGGGCCTGAGTGTTTAGGTTTTGCTGCAGGCATCCTTTGTAAACTAGGAAAAACTTTGTGTAGGTATGTTTGATCTGGAAATGAGCTGAGTTTTGGTCTCAAGTTCAAAGGGCAATGCAGGTTTGGACTACAATTCCTTTATTTGTCGGTCTGGACGATGAAATAGTTTTATGAAGTGAAGTTATTTGATTTTCAGATAAAAGGAAGAAAGAAGTAAAACGAAAATGGTTCGAGGCATACCTGAATGTCGACACTTTCTTGAGAAAGTTATTCGTTCCGAGTTGGGTATACTTGCAAAAGATGCAGACAATAAATCTGAATCCTCTGTCTGTTGAGTAGTAGTAATTTTATGACTTTATACTCGGATTTATATAGAAACTTCGAAAGGGGTTATTCATTCCGACTTGGGTATACTAGCAAAAGATGCAAATTAGCAAATCTGAATCACTTGTTTGTTGAGTAGTATTAATTTTGTGACTTGGGTATACTTGGATTTATATGGAAGTAGGGGTGAGCATTCGGTTTATTCGGTTTAAACCGAACCGAATTAGCCAAAACCGAATAAACCGAAATTCTAAAAATGCAAAACCGAAACCGAACCGAATTAGCTAAAACCGAAACCGAACCGAACCGAATAATAAATTCGGTTTATTCGGTTTATTCGGTTCGAATTAATGGGTCGGACCCAATGTTGGAATCGTGGTTAAATTATACTAAAAATTATAATTTTGATACACATATTTGTTGAATTTTGAAATTATGCACAAAGTTGGGCTAGTTGTTAAATTATCAATGTTAGAATTGAAAACACATACATAGAATTATTATTTTCAAAATATACATTTTCTTAAATTGAGAATATTTACATATTTGTATAATTCTTATTCGGTTTTCGGTTTGGACCGAAACCTAAAACCGAAACCGAAACCGAATAAGAAATTATTGTATTTTGAAAACCGAAACCGAACCGAATATTTTTGAAACCGAACCGAATCTCTTATTCGGTTCGGTTCGGTTCGGTTTTCGGTCCAAAATCGAATAATGCTCACCCCTATATGGAAGTCCGAAGGTAAGTGCAGAGTTTGTTATGTACTATCAAACTAAAATCCTCAACACTTATGGACGAAAGGCCCTTCTGATCACCCAGTTTATTCAAATGGAGAAGCCTATGGAATTGAAGTGTTGGAGTGGGTGGGGTTCCCAACCTATGTGGAGAATACCCGGAGAGCGACGAGCGCCATCCGTGTGTCGGAGAAGCTCGGGGAGTACATGGATCTTATTTTGAAACATATATGGTAAGAAAATATATGATTGGATTTCCATATTTACATGATCATATATTTATGATTGGATCCTTCATATAGTAGCTTTTCATATAATTGGGTTTCCAATTATGGCAAGCCAATTATGATTGGATTTACATTAAATATATGATTGATGCATATTGGAAGTTTCCATATATATTGGCCTTCCATGTATGGATTACCAAGGGCTTATAAAAAGGTGATGCATGCTAGTTGTAAACTCATCTCAAAACAAGAGTGCTTTACAATCTTTGAGAGAGAGAGAGAGAGAGAGGATTAAGGACTATTGTGAAGGAGAGATTGCTTCGAATAATTTTTTCGGCATCTCTTGTTGTTCGGAGTCCGCAATCAAATTTTTTTTTTTTCTTTCAAGTGAGTTGTGGTGATCCGTGTTGGATCGTGAAGAGCTTGTAGATGGTGTATTCTCTTTATTCCATTAGTGAAGGTTCTTCAGGGTTGGACTCCGATTGTTCCGTGGTTTTTCCCGCAAGGGTTTTTCACGTCAAAAATTTTTGTGTCTGCGATTGTGTTTGGCGTTTTTTTTGGTTTGTGTGCTTTTGCTCGGTTCTCTCGTAGGACTTTCTGGTTTGGGGGAACGGTTTTTGCGTTTCGTTCCAACAGAGTGGTATCAGAGCTTTGGGTTCAAAGAAGTGTCAGGAGTTGACAGTCAAACCAGAAAGCAGAGATGGACGCGAAGCCGGTGCACATGGTGAACCTGAACGGTACCAACTACCATTATTGGAGAAAGATGAAGGATTTGCTATTCTTCAAGAAGCTGCATCTTCCAGTATTTGCATCTGAGAAGTCCAGTGACAAATCCGATGAGGACTGGAACTTCGAGCATATATAGGTGTTTGGGTACATGCGGCAGTTCGTTGACGAGAACGTGTACAACCACATTGCCAATATTGAGCATGCGAAGACGTTGTGGGAGAAGCTGGAATCTTTGTACGCAAAAAAGACCGGGGTAAACAAACTGTTCCTGATCCAGATGATGATGATGGGTCTGCGGTACAAAGATGGTACATCCATTACGGATCACTTGAGTGAGTTCCAGGGCGTGGTGGACCAGCTATCCTCGATGAGAGTCAAGTTCGACGACGAGGTTCAAGGACTTTGGTTGCTATGTACATTACAAGACTCGTGGGAGACCGTACGAGTATCTATGATCGCTTCTGCTCCGGAAGGCGTGGTCAGTCTGGAGTTTGCCAAGAGCGGGGTACTGAATGAAGAGATGCGGAGACGTTCTCAGGGCACTTCATCCACATCCCATCACTCAGAGGCACTAGTTTCAGATAGCCGCGGAAGGGGCAAAAGCAGGGGTCCAGGTGGTGGCAGAGACAAGAGCAGAGGAAAATCCAAGGGTCGGTACGAGGACTCGGAGTGTTACCACTGTGACAAGAAGGGCCACATCAAGCGGAACTGTTTCGCTTGGAAGAGAGAGAAGAATGGCGATAAGGGGAAGCAAGATGAGAACACTACAGCGGCGGCCTCGATACATGGAGGCGATGTGATCGTCGTAGGTGGTGAGGTTATCACAAACCTCGTCTGCGATGACAATTCTTGGCTGGTGGACTCATGGGCTTCAGCGCATGTATCTCACAACATGACACTATTCGCCACTTACACGACAGGCGTCTGTGGAGTGTTGAAGATGGGCAATGGAGATGTGTCAAAGGCGGTTACCATTGGAGATGTGCATTTGAGAACGAAGACAGGTGCAGTTCTTGTTCTCAAAGATGTTCGTCATGTCCCTGACATCCGTTTCAACCTGGTATCGGTTGGAAGGTTGGATGACGAGGGATTCTTCAGTCTCTTCGGGAATAGTCAGTGGAAGCTTTCCAGAGGTTCGATGGTGATTGCCAGAGGAAGCAAAAAGTCCGATCTCTACTATATAGAGGGGAGCACAGGGGGCACATGAGGTGAACGCAGTCAATGATGCGTCTACCGAGTTGTGGCACAGGCGGCTCGGCCATATCAGCGAGAAGGGGATGAGCTACTTGGTGAACAGGAAGGTGATTCCAGGGCTCAAGTCTACAAAGTTGGAGAAGTGCACGCATTGCTTGGCTGGGAAGTAAAATATGGTGTCTTTCCAAAGTCACCCAAGTTCAAGGAAGCCGGCGTTGCTCGAGTTGATTCACTCGGATGTCTGCGGTCCTATGAAGGTAAAATCTATTGGTGGTGCTTCTTACTTTGTAACTTTTATTGATGACTGTTCCAGGAAGGTTTGGGTCTATGCCTTAAAGACCAAGGATCAGGTGCTACCTACTTTCAAAGAGTTTCAGGCCTCTGTTGAAAGAGAGACGGCCAAGAAGTTATTGTGTTCGGTCCGACAACGGCGGCGAATACATTGGTCCCTTTGATGCATATTCCAGAGAGAAAGGGATACGACACCAGAATACTCCGCCCAAGACACTCAGCTCAATGGTGTCGCGGAGCGCATGAACATGACACTGATGGAGAGGTTGCGGTGTTTGCTGTCAGAAGCAAACTTGCCGGGCAGTTATTGGGGTGAGGCTCTTCTCACAGCTGCTTATGTTATTAATTTATCTCCTAGTGCTTCTTTGCAGGGTGATGTGCCTGACAAAGTTTGGTACGACAAAGAGCCGTCATACAATCACCTGCGAGTGTTTGGCTGTAAGGCCTTCGTGCATGTACCGAAGGACGAGAGGTCCAAACTTGAGCCGAAGACGAGGCGATGCGTCTTTGTCAGCTACGGTTGGGATGAGTTTGGCTATAGACTCTACGACCCAGTGGAAAGAAAGCTCTACAGAAGCAGGGACATGGTATTCATCGAGGATCAGACCATGACCAACACTCAGGATTCCGAGACGCCTTCTGAGGCTGAGTAATTGCCTGAGTTAGAGTCATTTTGCTTCGAGCAGTTTCCAGAGAACATCGCAGAGGATCAAATTATGGGGGAGCTAGTACATGGAGTTGCTCCCAACCTTGATCATCAGCCTGCTGATGGTGGTCAGGGTGTCCCTCAGGAGGATGAGCATGCCGGGGAGGCAGTTCCTGAAGAGGAGGAGGTTGTTGGTATACAACCAGCACCAGTGACTCCACTGAGAAGGAGCGACAGAGAGCGTCGACCATCTACGAGATACTCACCGGGTGAGTATGTGCTTCTGACTGACGGGAGAGAGCCCGAAAGCTTTGCAGAGGCTATGGAAGACGAACACAGACAGGAGTGGATGCAGGCTATGCAGGAGAGATGAGTTCTTTATATGCCAATTCCACTTATGAGCTGGTGCGATTGCCAAAGGGCAAGAAGGCTTTGAAGAATCGATGGGTGTTTAGAGTGAAGCAGGCAGATGATGCTACTCGCCCTCGATACAAAGTGAGGCTGGTAGTTAAAGGCTACGGTCAGCGAAAAGGGTCGATTATGATGAGATCTTTTCGCCTGTCGTCAAGCATTCGTCTATTCTGGTGGTGCTAGCATTGGCAGCCAGTCTCGACTTGGAGGTCGAACAGATGGACGTGAAGACGACATTCCTCCACGGTGATCTTGAGGATGAGTTATACATGGAGCAGCCAGAGGGATTCTGTGAGAAGGGCAAGTCACATTTGGTCTGCCGGTTGAGAAAGAGCTTGTATGGTCTGAAGCAGGCTCCGAGGCAGAGGTACAGGAAGCTCGAGTCGTTTATGGGGGAGCTTGGCTATGCACGGACGACGTCGGATCACTGTGTATTTGTGAGATATTTTTCGAGGATGATTTCATCATTTTATTGCTCTATGTTGATGACATGCTATTAGTGGGTCAGAATGCCACTAGGATAGCGAAGTTAAAGCGCCAACTGGGCGTGGCCTTCTCTATGAAGGATTTGGGTGCAGCAAAGACTATTCTTGGGATGGAGATCAGCCGAGAGAGAGTCCAAGTTGCTACACTTGTCCCCAAAAAAGTACATTCATCGGGTGTTTCAGCGTTTCGGTATGGACGGATCGAAGAAAGTGAGTTGCCCCCTTGTGGCCCACTTTAAGTTCACTGAGGAGCAGTGTCCATCTACCGAGGACGAAAAAGAATATATGGAACGGGTTCCATATGTCTCAGCCGTGGAAAGCCTTATATATGCTATGGTGTGTACGAGGCCAGACATCGCTCTTGGCACAGTTAGCAGGTACCTTTCAAATCCTGGAAGGGTACATTGGAGTGCGGTCAAGTGGATTCTACGATACCTTCAGGGCACTGCAGATTGGAGACTTTTTTTGGTGGTGACGAACAAAGCTGGTTGGGTATACCGACGCTGATATAGCTGGAGATGTTGACACGAGGGGATCGACTTCGGACTATGTGATGATGTTTGCTGGAGGAGCGGTATCGTGACAGTCGCGGTTGCAGAAGTGTGTTGCCTTGTCGACGACAGAGGCAGAGTACATTGCGGCGACAGAGGCTTGCAAGGAGTTGTTGTGGATGAAAAAGCTGTTGCAGGAAATGGGGCTGAAATAAGAGCAGTATACTTTGCTTTGCGACAATCAGAGTGCTATTCACCTTGTGAAGAATCAGACCTTTCATAGCCGGTCCAACCACATCGAGACTCGGTATCATTGAATACGGGATGTGGTTGAGAAGAAGGACGCGATTAGGTCCATACTGATAACAATGGAGCGGACATGCTCACGAAGGTTCTTCTAAGGGAAAAGTTTGAGTACTGCAGGCGGATTGTCGGGATGACGAGTTCCTCCACCTAGTTGTGAAGGAAAAGATTTGTTGGAGTGGGTGGGGTTTCCAACCTATGTGGAGAATACCCCGGAGAGCGACGAGCGCTATCCGTGTATCGGAGAAGCTCGGGGAGTTCATGGATCCTATTTTGGAACATATATGGTAAGGAAATATATGATTGGATTTCCATATTTACATGATCATATATTTATGATTGGATCCTTCATATAGTAGCTTTCCATATAATTGGGTTTCCAATTATGGCAAGCCAATTATGATTGGATTTCCATTAAATATATGATTGATGCATATTGGAAGTTTCCATATATATTGGTCTTCCATGTATGGATTACCAAGGGCTTATAAAAGGGTAATGCATGCTAGTTGTAAACTCATCTCAAAATAAGAGTGCTTTACAATCTTTGGGAGAGAGAGAGGATTAAGGACTATTGTGAAGGAGAGATTGCTTCGAATAATTTTTTCGGCATCTCTTGTTCTTCGGAGTCCGCAATAAAATTTTTTCTTCTTTCAAGTGAGTTGTGGTGATCCGTGTTGGATCGGGAGGAGCTTGTAGAGGGTGTATTCTCTTTATTCCATTAGTGGAGGTTCTTCAGGGTTGGACTCCGATTGTCCCGTGGTTTTTCTCGCGAGGGTTTTCCACGTCAAAAATCTTTGTGTCTGTGATTGTGTTTGGCGTTTTTTTTGGTTTGTGTGCTTTTGCTCGGTTCTCTCGTATGACTTTCTGGTTTGGGGGAACGGTTTTCGCGCTTCGTTTCCAACATGAAGTTCTATAGTAGTTTCTTGGGCTGTTGCCAGGGCCGATTTTGAGGGAGTGCAATGGGTGCGACCGCACTAGGCCTCTCGAATTCGTAGGCCTCCAATTTTTTTATATGTATTCTAAACTAACTTATGGATAAATAATTAAAAAATCCAAAAATGTCAAAATTATGAATACATAATTTAAAAATTATGAATAAGTTAAACATGTATATGTATATTTATTATGTATATTATAATACTAAACTAACTTATGAATAACTAATTTCTAAATTCATTGGCCTTCCTTATGTATACTAAGCTAATCAAGTGTGGATTCTCTCAATTAACTAAGGCTATATCTATTTCCAATTAGGGAATCAATTAACTGAGGCTTTCACTATTTCCAATTAAGAAATTAAGTCAAAGATTCTCTCAATTCCATTCAATATTATTCAAAATCAGTACAAATGCTAAGACTTAATAGAAAAATCCTAAGACATAAGATTCAAACAAAATTCTATGAATCCTTGACTTTATCGATAACCTCTCTCCTCCCCTTCAAAAAACGCCCACAAATCACAACTCTCTACTCCTTCAAAAAACGTCCATAGATCCCAAAACACCTCATTTCCAATCCAGGATGCTTCGCCAATACCCCACGAGCACCCAGAAGCCCTAGAGCCGTCGACGAGCCCGCTCATAAACCGTCGTCAAAAGGCTGTGCACAAAGAAGACTATTGCACAGAATAAGCGTGGGTTTTCACAAAGTTCATGCGAGCAGATCTCCACACTCGTTCAATGAAATCCCAAAACAATTGTATACGATCTCCTACAACTCTAATCTAATCCTCTAAAATTTTGTAGGTTAATTTGAGCTATAAAAAGAATAAATCATTAGCCAAAGTAGGCCTCCCAGAATTATAATTTTATCTAAAAACTTGTCGAACAAGGGTTGTCCCAACAAATCGGACCACCCCGACTCGAACTGTTTGCATCGAAACACGCATATAGTATTTCTCGAGTGTGGAACTTGATGGAATTAAAATTTGTCGCATGAGTGCGACGTCCGTCGAAAATTATTGTATTAAGGATTTTGTAGCTATGAATGCTAAAAGATCGTTCATAATGTAACGATGGCAAAAGATGCTTGTTTGTTTTGCTTTATTTTATCTTCTTTAGTCAAATATTGAAAGATGTTGTGGTTGAATGTTTTTTCTTAATTGATGTTAATTTTGGATTATTTAAATTCTGGATTTTTATTAGAATTTTTTTATATGAGAATAGGCCTCCGTTTAATTTTCGTACCAGGTCCAATCGTCCTTGACGAATCTCACAGCTCCGGCCCTGGCTGTTGCAGAGGAAACCTATGGAGTATTATCCAAAAAGAAGAAGGTGGTTTATCGACCTAGTGCTTGTTAGTGGGTATCAGAGCTCGTTAGCTGTTGTCGGTACTGCAACTTCAATGCCATTGCAATTGACTCGGTTTCGAGATCATGAGAATCAAAACTTGTGAGAGATTGAGTCTAAGAGGTTGATTTATCCAATATATGGTAAAATTAACCTAAAAGCATGCAAATGCAAAGAGGAAGCCGCAAAAATTAGAAATAGGAATTGAGAGTAAAGGGTTTTGAGATATGTTACGGACATTGTCCTTATAATAGATTTTGTCCCCATGAATATTACAGCAAGAAGTGACGATCTAATTCCTGAGATACAACGAATCCAGCTGACCCGTGAAACCGTGCGCCCAGTGACGAATCAAACGATACAATCACAGCCCTTGCCCGAGTGAGGAGATGGACTGAGGTGAAAATTTTGGAAAGTTTTTGGTTCTGGTCATTTTTTTTCTTTCTCAGGTAATTCTTTCGGGGACGAAGATTGTAAAATCAAGCATTAAATCATGCACCTGATTGAGGGCAAGTCCATCCCCCCGCAAAACCTACTTACCCAATAAATTAAGTGTAACACTTTAAACAAGAAAAATGCTATTTGTCACTCCAAAGTATCTAACGTTATGTGGCAGCTTACATGTCATCTGACATTGCAGCTGACAAGATAAATTTTAGAATTAAAATTAACATTAAAATTAAAATTAAAATTAACATTAAAATTAATATTAATAGTTAAATTAACATTTAAATTTAAACTAATATTAACATTAACATCAACATTAACATTAATGATTAAATTAAAATTGAAACTATAATTAAAATTAACATTAGCATTAATATTAACATAAACATTAAAAAATTGGATAATTAAATTTTTTTGTTATAATTTGCCATGTCAGCTGACACGTCATATGTCACGTAAGGAGTGATAATTTGGAGGAACATTTCTGAGGTAAGAATATCATTACTCTTTAGATAAATGAGAGTGCTCTCTCCTATCCGATATGTGACTAAATTTTCTCCTTATTGAATCGCATATACAATTATACGTTGTTCCAAACAAACAACACAACCAACCATATCTTAATAATAAGACTCTTGCGCAGTTGTAACCACAAGGTTTGTTGTATTTCCCATGAAATCTCTGCTCGCCAAACGCTTAAACATATATTAATCGTCTACAAGAAAAAAAAAAAAATCAAGCCACCGCAAGAAATAAAATAATAATACGACGTGTCCATTTGTCGCACACGTCTTCCTCTTTGGGATACAATGTGTCTTGATGTCGAGTTTGTTGAGACAACCAAGACCCAAGCTATCGAAACATCATAATAGTATGTGGCACAAACTAACAAAGAAACACAAATCTTAGTCATCAAATTGTGTGGCTAGTTATGAATTGCGAAGATTACACTCACACATGTGGCGAGTTGTTGTTGCATGAGTACATGAACCTAAGATTTTGTACAAAATTTGTTGGTTGACTAGTTGGCTCATCACCAAGTTGGTATCATGCCAAGTGTCCAGTTAGTGAGGCTCAAGTTTCTTAACAATATCTTTTACAATTTGGTTAGATTGCTTTACTTGTTTATTGCTATTCCGGTACAGCTGTTATTCTTATCTATAGGAATAAATGTGGGCAATTACCATGTGCCAATTGTGAGATCGCACATGACCACAAAAATCGGAAGACCCCAAAATTTGGGGTCGGATCAGATCGGATTCGGGTCAGAGTCTGTTCGAGTTCAGATCAGGTTCATGTATCAGTTGGGTTCGAGTCGGAGTTCGTAAAAATTGATCATGAGTAAATAGGAATAAAACTCCATTTCCTAAATAGAAGTGTATCATCTTAGCCAACTACACTATAAGGCCACGTTATTGTTATCTATAAGAATAAATATGGGCAATAGTAGAGTCATTTCTGAGCATGTGCGAGGCAAAGGGTGACAAAAAATCGAAATCGGAAGGTCCCAAAATTTGGGGTCGAATCAGATAAGGTCGAGTTCGGTTTAGAATAGGTCTGAGTCTATTCGGATTCGAATCAGATTCAGGTATCACTTCAGTTTGAGTTGGAATTCGTAAAAATTAATTATGAGTAAAAAATTATGATGCCTATAGGAATTAAACATCAATTTTTTTAAATAGAACTATATCATCTTAACCAACTAAACTATAGAGTTGCAAACAAAGAATAACAATTATTAAATATATTTACTCATCAAAATTGTTATATGAACTATATATTTATGAAAATATTTATATATTCGTCAAACATGAAAATATAATTTTTTTTATAAATCTAATTCCAAGTGATTTAATTTTCAACAATATAAATTTCTTGACTATAAAATATTCCGCATACCAAACACAATATTAAGGAGAGGTTGGTGGTGCATTTTAAAAGCACAAAAGAAAATTTTGAAAGTAGATGTTCTAAAATAACCCTAACCCTAATCTTATTCCTAGTCCTAAACTTGAACTGATTGTTGCTTTTTTGAGAGTGTTAAGCAATCCTCATATGGATTATGTTTCCTTGACAAGTTCCAAGAAATGTGGCGATTTGTGATCCTTTAGGAATTGTATTGTTGTGTTGGCACTTGATGATGATGATGAGATTGCTTGTAGCATGGTTAAGCTTAGGAATCAAATTCTTGGTGGGTTTTTATATATGCTACTTCTTGCCACCTGGTCCTTTGATCAACTAAAATTGAGTGACTCACTAAATATACTTGGATCTTAATTAGTTTGGTTCAAGTGTTTAAACTTATATATGTTGGGTTTTGGTCGTGTACAACTATACATTTTGTTGCCCAACATTAGTCATAGGTTTGACAAACATATAATATAATTTTTGAAGCCTTACGTTGGGCTTACACCACAACTATGTCACTCACTCAACAAACTCACAAGAGACGATGGTGTATCAAAGTGTGTGACTAATCAGTCCTAACCTACCTAAAACCACTGATATGACACTTGCAGAAAGGGGGAAAAAAGATAATAATATGTTTAATTAGGAACCAAAGCTAGTTAATTAATGAAAAGAAACCAATATACATGATCCCTTCCCCAATAACAGAGAACTTTAGGGTATGCTTGGCAATTGTAGGAGTAGCAGTTACGAGGTATTTTTAGGGTCTGCTTGGTAATGGTGTTTTCACCGGTTTTGGGGTGTTTTTGAACCGACCGTTTATGAAAACCTCTGCTTGTTAATTTTTTTGAGGCACTGGTTTTCATCGGCTCAAAAATCCCCCAAAACCGGTGTAATGTATTTTTGGGTGGCTTTGTAAACACCCAAAATCGGCAGGTTTTGAGCGGCTCTATTTTTTTATTCCATTTATATCCTCACAAAAATAGATATAATTATAACTACCGATACCCTTCCCTATTTAATTTATTCGTGTAAAAAATTTTCAGAACCGCTCGTTAGTGAATTACCAAGCATGGATTGGACTGGTTTAAAAGCCGCTACTTAAAAACCATCCAAAACCGGACTCCTCATAACCGCTCATAACCGGTACTCTAAAAACACCTCATAACCGCTACCCTGATAATTGCCAAGCAGACCCTTAGAGTATCGGTTATGAGCGGTTATGAGGGGTCCGGTTTTGGGTGGTTCTTAAGTAACGATTTTAAATCAGTCAAATTCATACTTGGTAATTCACTAACGAGCGATTCTATAAAATTTTACACGAATAAAATTAAATAGGGAAGGGTATTAATAGTTATAATTATATATTTTTGATGAGGATATAAATAGAATAAAATAATAAAATCTCTCAAAATCCACCGATTTTGGGTGTTTATAAAGCCACCCAAAATTACATTACACTGATTTTGGGGAAGTTTGAGCCGACCAAAACCGGCGCCTAAAAAAAAACATGAGTTTTGATAAACGGTCGGTTCAAAACACCCCAGAAGCAGTGAAACACCGCTACCAAGCAGACCCTTAGGATTGTCAACATCGAATTGAGATTTCTTGTTTATGTCTTTGAGGATACGAGTTCGAGTCGCAAAAAAACAGTATCATTGCGTCTCGAGTCTTGAATCCGAATATCGGTTACCATATAACATATATGATGACAAAGTTAACTGAATCGAAACCCAAATAATCACGTCTATTCGTCACAACCTATAATGCTCTCTCAAGTCGGGCTATCAATTTACTTTCAATTTCCAGTCTCAAAATTATGTCTAACTTTGGCATCAGAGGGACGTCAATCGGGCTTCTCCTATCCGAGTTTGTTACCGGTGGGCTCCAGTCCATCCAATTTTTTTCCTATACGAATCAGTCCACATCCTAGTCCAATCCAGCCTGCCCATACCAGTTCAAATTTCTGGCTCCGCCTTTGGATTTCATCAATGGCTATCACCAATCTTTGTGGGCTCGATAACTTTGGATGGAGGCCCCCCCCCCCCCCCCCCCCCCCCCCCCCCCCCCCTAGTCTTAGTGTCTCCAATATCTTTGAATCATACAAGAGATGGCAGTTACTAGCTTTTAGTTTGATGCACTTCCTTCACCAACTAAAGCTAGCATAGGACCCTTATTAGTGTCTAACCCTTTCACTAAGTATGATGGGAAATGCTTTTTTGTGTTAGGGAGCATGACAGCTCCCACTAAAATTTATAATTTAAATGGCAAAATTTTCTCTTGTTGATTGCAATCAAAATTCTCAGATTTTAACATTGCATCAAAAGTGATAATAGCTTTCTAAGTAAAGCTCTTTCCCCTCACTAGTGGCAAACATAAAGTAGTGAAACAGATCATCTCTGTAATATAATTGTGAGGAAGAAGGGCAGGGAACTTGATCTTCAAGTCACTTCTGTCTTTAAACATGCCGTAGGCATCGATACTAGATCGATTCGAGAACATTCGATTGCGGTGGGAACCACGTAGGGACTGGTGGGCTCCAGCTCAAACTTTTTTTTTTTTTTTTTAATTTTCGTACCAGTCAGTCCACACGTAGCCCACCCTTGTCAACTCCAGTCCACCGAGCTCGAATTTTTGGTTACGTTCTTGATGGCATAAAACCTAACCTATACGGAAATTTGAAAACATGACATTTTCGATAGTAATAACCTCAAAAAAAAAATTGCATTACTATTGTTCTAAACGCTGTTGAAACAATTACTTAACACCAGTTGCCTGTAAAAAAAATTATTGAAAAATAGTTTAATTTATAATTTGTTATAGATATTATTTGAATATATTTTAATCAGAATTTATTATAGACATTATTATATTTAATTAAGATTTATTATAGATATATATTTTAATCAGGATTTGTTATAGATAGATGTGCAAGTAATTAGATAATATCATGTAGTTAAACTATTACTTAGTATTTATTTATAATTTTTTAACTACTTGAGGATATATGTACGAACGGTCGATTTTGAGCTATTTTCAAACCTATTTATAATACTAGAATATAAATATGCGCGCAATAAAAAGATCTTATTTATAATAGGAGAAAAAGTATCAAGCATATACATGTGGAATAGTTGGCTTGTGAATTATCCCTGGGCAAACACACTAGTAGTAATTATACTGAAGCATTAGCCAATGATTTTCTTTTAAAAGAATGTATTTACCAATATTTTCATCCACAATGACCGATTTAGAAATTTGCATAACTCAAGAGTATTCTACCAAAATATATAGTTTTACTTCAAAATGATCAATATGTAAAATTAGAACAAGTGATTGCTTAAAATTCGTCCTCATGTTAGAATATAAATATATAATCCTCCTACAACTCTACAATTCGAATCCTCTTTGTGCATATAACAAAATTAAAAGAAAAAAAAATTGCATCTCGTTGCGTGGACATGTTAGAATATAAATATAAACCGTCAAAATATGATGCTAGATATTGTTCAACATATAATCATTGCATGACCTACATTAGCCTCATAAGTCTTATTCCTCTGAGACTTGGACAATGAAATATATTTCTACTTTGCAGACCTATTCAACACCAGTGACAACCAAAGTAGTCTCCTGTCAACATTGGTATGATTTTGTAGTTGGCCAACTGATACACACCTTCCTATTGTATTTCTGGGGTTAGCAAACTATGTTGCCCTCCATTTCAAAAGAATCAGAAATTTTGTTCTCCTCCACCTGACTTTTGTGTGTGTGATATGTATGCAGTCATCAGTGCTCCTGTTCAGTATTGGGGTTGACATGGAATAATATTGAATTGTTTTGACCATGAAGTAGGGTTCATTCGGTTTCAATCGAATACAAATAGTATATAAATCGAATAAATCAAAATTCTAAAAATTTAAAATCGAAATAAAAACGAACCAAAATTTGTCATATCCGAAATCGAAATTAGTCACAACCGAAACAGAACTCATAATGTACACTAAAATCTTATAATTTTTATACCAAAAAAGCTATTGGGCGTGCGCTTTTGCGTGTGCCTGTGTACGAGCTCGGCGGCGACGGCCCCGCCCCTCTCCTCCCTCCTCCTTCCTCCTGCTCCGCGTCTGGCTGTCCTGCTGTCGCGTTCGTCCGCGCGGTGGCCCCGCCCCTTATGCTCCGAATCCGGCTGGCCCGCCGCGCGCGTGAAAGCGCTAACAAAGTAGTGTGATTGTTTTTATACATACATTTGTTATATTTCAAAGTTGGACAATTATTAAATTATCAAAGTTGGACTTTAAAACATATGCATAAAAATTTATACACATTTTTAATCACATGAGAAACTTTAATAATTATATAAGTCTTGTTCGATTCCGGTCTTGGACCGAAATTGAAATAAAAAACCAAAATCGAATAAGAAATTTTAGTATTTTTAAAACCGAAATCGAACTGAACTTTTTTTTCTAACCAGTTCGGTTCTTGGTCCAAAACCGAATAATGAATAAAGTCGTACCCCTACCATGAAGTGTTCATGTGTATGTACTCTAGAAAGAAAACTATATGTGATGAAACATGAAATTAAAGATTTGTATCTCACATCGTGTGGAACGTCCCGATAAAAAAAATGTAGCCCCAAAAATTAGAAAAGTAATGCAAGGGCTAGCCACAAATATGTTGAAAAATTGGTTCAAGACTTTAACAGAGAGTTCCCTTTAAAGTTAATAGTTCAATATCATATCTCGTAGATCAATTAAAATAAAAATATAGAGTAGCGTAATATGGTTATATACTTTACATGATATGGTTGGTGAAAACTTTACGTGAAAATAAAATGTGAAAGGAAGAGAGAAAGTACAAACATGAGTTACTTGATTTTAATTACACAGCATGTGCTAACTACCTGTGATGTGTAGACACCCTATCCACACACGGCTGGTTTGGGTCGAAGTCACCTCAAGAACAGTTGACACGATACCACAATACAAAAGGGGAAAAGTAACTGATAGATGTTGCCAAACCATTATTATACCAGCAAAATAAATAAACAAATTTATTTGATCTCCATGATGTTAATGTGAATTTATGTTCATACTTTTGTTACAGAACTTGCAACTAAGGTTATGGTGTGTTGCAGCAATAATAACCCTCTCATCTCTTGCATGCTTTCGGAGCTCAGCATGAAAATTACATTACAACAAACATACGTTCTCTTCATTGCATTGAGATTCATGAATACAAACTACGTGAATATTGCAACTCTCGAGTACGATACGAGCAGGATCGGCTCAGGGGCAAGCCAGATAAGACTTCGGAATTGGACAACCCTCTTCTGCTTGGGGGAAACCCCCAGACTCAACATGACCCTAGAAGGGGTCGCGGGTGACCCTCGAGGATGGATACACAATAAGGCTCAAGGGGCAACCAAAACTAGCTTTGGATTGGACAACCCAATCTCGTGGGCCGGTCCTGGATACAAGGCAACTGTTAATGTTGTTAATACATGATCTCAAAAAAGTCAAGATCGATACTCTCGTAGTCTGTGTTTCACATCATCATTCAGGATGCAAATGCCAAGTCTTGTTACCGTCAGGACAAAACGTATGATTCAGTAACTTTGCTGTAAGCTAAGTTACCTGTTTTTTAAGTTAAGCTTTCATTCATTCAGTAAGGACAAATGGGTAGCTAGGGTGTCAGTAGCTTATTGGTGAGAACACGTGAAACATGAGTCAAGATTTGTGAAAACAAAAAAAGAAAAAGATTTTTTTTTTTCAAAGTACTGCATAGAATTTAATTTGTAGGTGCATGCCCAAAGTCCTAGAAAGCAACTGACTGATACCCTCTTCTTTTCTCCGTATCTTTAAAGACACATGTCAAAGATTAGGTAATGGTAAGTTATATGACCATTAACCCAACTCAAAGACTTAAGTAAGAGGAAATAGTGTTTTTTTTTTTTTTTTGAAGATGATGATGATGTGGCCACACTCGTGTACATGCATGGAGAATCTCTATTATTCTTTACTTAAAAAAAGTAAATATCATATATATATATATATATATATATATATATATATATATATATATATTCTTCTCGTAGAAGGACAAGTATTGGTTTGGTTAAGCTTGTCTCATCTTACCACCATGGATATGTGTTAAGGTTCTAACTAAGTACATAATATTTTGGGGAATAGCATCATAAAATAGTATAAACTACTACCAAACTTGTAAAATATTTTACAAGATTTGGTCTCATGTAGATGTCTAGTTGTTGCCCAAGGTGGATAATGGGGATCTTTTTAACAACTTGGTCTGGAAGAGAACAAATGTTGGTTTGATTAATCTTGTCCCATGTTGTACTTCTTTTTTTTTTCTTTTTTTTTTTTTTTTGTCGAAGAAGCATCGAGGTTTGAAAAATCCCTCTCTCTAGAATCTTGTTATATGTGAAGGAATCAAAATACAATGAATTAACGAAGATTCATTTGATTGAGAAATCATGGAATCACAATTCCAAATCCATGCATTTGGTTCGTATAATGCAATTGGTGAATTTTAGGCAAAAAGCCTTCCATCCCTTCAGTTAAATATGAATTTGTGAATACAATTATCTTTTTAATTTGAGAGAAAAGATTACCTTTCAAATGCTAAGGAGACAAACTTTCATTGTAATAGCAACATTTCTATTTTGTATAGTTGAATTTACCTTAACACAAATTAACACATCAAATTCATTGAATTCTCGTGAAAAATTAAAGAATTGATAATGCCCAAATACGTTTTGCAACATAATGGGGTTCTATATATCGCTTGTGATTTGATGATTTTAATTAGATGATTAGGTATATATAAGAACATTCGAGAAAATCTATCTCCGCATCTTATTGGTCCATGAGAGGGTGAGAGGAAAGGATATAGAGCGTATGGAATACAACATTATTGGATGTCATAATTATATTTCAAATTTTATTTATAATATTAATAAGTTTAAGAGAGAAATATTTTGACGAGAACAAATTTTTATTATTATATTAATATAATTTTTTGTGCTTCCAAAATTTTAATATAATAATAATATTGCTTGAAGTTTATATTATATTCTATTAGGAGAGGTGCTCGACCTATTTGAGGTGCTTGAGCTACTTGCAAGCTACTTTAGTAGCTTAGTCATCTTCGACTTGAATTATATGTTTATTTTCATGGATACATTTTTGGGAATGAAACGTAGAAACCGTTCTCCAAAACAAAGAGACCGCGAGGGAACCGAAAAAAAAGTACACAAAACCAAACGTCAAAATTACACAGAAAAATCAAATGCAGACACAAACGATTTCTAGTCCAACCCTGGAAAGTCTCTACTATTGGAATAAAAAATACATCGACTCCTTACAAGCTTCTCATAGATCCAAAATGGATTACCACAACTACTTGAAAGAAGAAAACCCGTTTACAGACTCCGAAAAACAAGAGATGGAGGAAAGTATTATCCAAAACGACCTCTCCTTCACAATAGTCTCCAATCCCCTTTCTCTCTCTCTCTCTCTCTCTCAAAAGTTGTAACCTTGATATTATTATTCATCAACTTGCATGCATCAACCATTTATAAACCCTTGCGTGAATTAAGGTTACCGTATATTGAAAATCTATATACGAAAGCATAATTTATATGGAAAGTTGAATATATACACTACCAAAATATGTCGATTTAGCGACGGCCAGATCCGTCGTCCGTCCGTCGGCAATTTGCATTAGCGACCGATCACTGACGAAACTTGGCCAAAATAATCCGTCGACAACCAGCTCGCCGCTAATAACGGTCCGTCGCTAAGCAGTCGTCAAGGGACGGAATAGCGACGGCTTGTCGACTTCACAATACGAAGCATTAGCGACGACTTTCCGACGGACTTTCGTCCATTTCAAGTATTAATACTGAACTGTGTAGACACTAGCGACGTAATGGTCCGTCGGTAAACCGTCGTAATAGCGTATCAGAGTGTATCGTTCCGTCGCTATTCCGTCGATCGCCGTCGCTAACAGAGGACGGAGTAGCGACGGAATACTGACGGATTATCCGTCGACCATGTTCTAAAAATGCTTGGCATTTCCAGAACCATAGCGACGGATGAGTCGTCGTCATTCCGTCGCTACGCCGTCGACAGAGCGACTGATTAGTGGCTGATTATCCGTCGCCATGGTTCTGAAAATGTCCAACATAATCCGTCGGCAATTAGCTGACGGAACTTGGCCAAAATAATCCGTCGACAATCAGCTCGTCGCTAATAATGGTCCGTCGCTAAGCAGTCGTCAAGGGACGGAATAACGACGGCTTGTCGACTTCACAATACGAAGCATTAACGACGACTTTCCGACGGGCTTTCGTCCATTTCAAGTATTAAATACTGAACTGTGTAGACACTAGCGACGTAATGGTCCGTCGGTAAACCGTCGTAATAGCGTATCAGAGTGTATCGTTCCGTTGTTATTCCGTCGATCGTCGTCGCTAACATAGGACAGAGTAGCGACGGAATACTGACGGATTATCCGTCGACCATGTTCTGAAAATGCTTGGCATTTCCAGAACCATGGCGACGGATGAGTCATCGCCATTCCGTCGCTACGCCGTCGACAGAGCGACTGATTAGTGGCTGATTATCCGTCGCCATGGTTCTGGAAATGTCCAACATTTTCAGAACCTTGTCGACGGAGTGTCCGTCACTACGCCGTCGAGAGAGCGACTGATTAGTGGCTGATTATCCGTCGCCTTGGCGACGGATTTCCCGTCGCTATTCCGTCGAAGTATATACCACCAGAACCATGCCGACGGATATTCCGTCGGCCACCCGTCGCTACCTGGAAACAGTTTCAAATTTTCAGTTGGCGACGGAAATTTCGTCGAAAATTAATCAAAAACTGGTAATATCCATCGCTAACCGGTCACTAGTCCGTCGCTAACTGAGATTTTTTTGAAAAAAATTGTAGCACTTTCCCTGTTCACAAAAATATGCATAAACCAAACCAATATATAATGCACACCAATTATCCAACAATCACATAGACCAAATATATAATGCACACCAATTATCCAAGAATCACGTAGACTAAATATGCACATACGAATTTAATGCACGCCAATTATCCAAGAATCACATAGACCAAACCAAATTAATAGAAAATAGACATCAATTATCCTGAAGAGTAACCTAATATCCGTCGTTATAATCCGATCATAGCACAAATAATCCAAAATTGCCACAAATATTCCAAATTTTCTTAATTACAATATTTTAAGAAGGAGGAGTTCGATTGCCCAGTGGTGGTAATCCCTGCTGCGACCGACAAATATACTCCTCCACTAGGTACGGCGGCAAGCCGTTGTAGACACTGCTCGGAAGTCGGCGTAGCTGTTCTGGCAACATGAGATCCAGGAGTGCCGTCACAATCGGAGGCGGTACCAAAGGGGCATCAGGGTTGAAAGAAAGATGAACCACGGAAGAAGGACCGACACCAGCAGTCGACGGACTAGCACCAATAGAAGACGGACCGACACCATCAGCAGACGGACCGGCAACAACAGACGGAGGCAGAAAGTACGTGACAAATTGGTCCCGCAAGGACGACACCGCCTCGTGCAGCTGCGTAAGCTGCGACCTAACATCATCGTCTGTCGGGACTACGGGAGAAGGCGGTGTCGGTGGAAATATCTGCGTCGCCATGTGTAACGTCCCTAGGGAGCCGATTCCGTACATGAGCCCTTTCTTAAAGCCACCGACGGTATCTACGAACAAGTCGTTACGAGCGGCCAAAGAAGAGGGCGTCCGGGCGGGCATCGTTTCATCGACATCCTCGGTGTCAGTTAACTGAGCCCGACTAAGGGCCTCACGATACGCAACCTATCAAATGAATGTGTTTATATTATAAGATTTACCTAAGTTGTAATCTAAATCCTATGTTTCACTAAGTTAAGTGTGAATCCTAAGTTTACCTAAGTTATAGTCCGAATACTTTTAATTCTAACGTAAATCTCATAAACATAAGTACTTACATCAGTCTCCTTGGCCCTCTCGTCGACGAAGCTCTCGTCCTTCTGTCTTTTGTGCGTATGCTGGAACACGTCGTGCATGGTGACCGATTCTGGCGCCCTTCTTTCCTTCACCGCCCGTTGGGCCTGCATACGAAATTTTCGTAGAACCTAATTAACTCCATATATTAATAATACCTAATTCGATAGTGAAATAAATTTACGGTGTCTCACCAGATCTGCAAGCGTCGCTGCGTGGGGCCTTGATCCCCCCGTATGAAGCCCCGCGGCCTGACGGTTCGCCTTCTCCAATTTCTCCTTGTACGCAGGAGTATCCATCATACCTAAGTGGTCCTCATAATACTCCTGCCGGATCCAATTCAGTCTCGTATGCCCCATTTTCAGGTCATGAATCATATCCCGTATCTTCTTCGAGGCAGCGCTTCTATAGGTCCTGCGGATCGCGTCCTCGCGATGGGGGGCCACCAGTACGTCGTCTAACATAGAAATTTAATTATCACATAATTTAAAAAATGGTTGATTAAAGAGTAACTAATAATTAACCAGAAGATATAGATATATACCCTCAACTCGTCGAGCCAGGCGTACTTCAAGTTCGGAGGCACCGACGAAAAGTTGAGGTAGGGACCATGGAAGTTAGCCCTGATAATTTCTCCAAGACCCCTCACAACATTAAAGGAAAAAACCTACAATGAAGAAACGACTGGATTATTAACTTGAATAAATGAATTTTTTTTAATAAATTATCTTAAATTTACTTACGAGGTTCCCGCGGGCCATAGCTCTCGTCGGAACTCGCCTTTCGGCCTCTCTGGTGCCGTCGGAGGATCCGCGGGTCCGTGCATGTACTCTCCAGTAACCGGATGAAATCGAGTATAGGGGTACTCCGGGGCCCACTGTGCAGTAATTGGGGGATCCGCTGCTGGTGGTTCCGATAGCAGAACGGATCCGCTAGCAGATCCAGACTCATGCCTCGATGAAGTGGTCGATCGACGGCGGGATGCGTCTGTGCCCGGGGTACTCTCCAGGTCGGGGTCGCTGGATGGGGTCACATCCTGGGAAGATTGAATGCGACCACGACCACCAGCACCACTACGACCACGAACACGACCACCACCACCACCACCACCACCACCAGCACCACCACCACGGCCAGCCATCATGACCTGTAAATAGAACACATAAACATAATTAACAATATAAAAGTGTAAATAAATATAAAATTCGAAACTAAAATATACATACCACCAGTAGGGAGACGAGTGCTGCCGCGACGAACAAGACTAGGAGTGCCATCTGCAATAAGTAAATAATCGAATAAAAAAAACATGAATTCACGTAATTGCTTTTATGAGGTTAAACTTAATTCACATAATTGGAAGTGTTTTTAATATACAATAATATTTAACCTATCGTCTTCGTTCTCATCCTCAGCCTCGTCTTCATCAACATCCTCCTTCTCATCCTCATCCTTATCTTTATCGTCGATTTCATCTGTATCCTCATCCCCATCAAATTCTTCTTCTTCTTCTTTCTGCCTCAATATTTGGGACAAGATGCCTCTTTCTCCCCTGGTTGACAGCTAAGTCTTGTGTATCAACCTCTTCCTCCCCTCTATTTTTTTCAACAATATCTTCAACATCCATTGTATCCGAGTGTTGGCCCAAGTATTAGAACTTTTCGATCTGGTCCTCTTGGTATGCTGGGTCTCCAATGTTGAATGTATTTCTAGATTTAATCTTGCATACTGTCCACCAGTCAAATCGATCTCTACGACGCCTTGGGTAGCTTGTAGAGTAGACTTGAACAGCCTGATTTGCTATCGCAAATGTATCGGACCCTCTATACCTCCTGCGATGATTTATATCGACAAATCTAAATTGTTTATCGATTCTCCAACCGATATTTGGTGTCGTACCGAACCACTCACATTTGAACATCAAAATATACATATCATATGGGCCAGTATATTGTAAATCTACAATATCCCGAAGCACTCCATAATAATCAAAGTCCGGCTCGTCGTAATAGATGGTGCCTCTTATACAAACACCGGAATCCTTGGTACTGATGCCGTCATTGATAAATTCGACATTTATAGCATTTTGAGTTGACTTAAACCTGAAGCCATTAACGACATAGCCTGGCCAAGTCTTTATTTGCTTCTTCGGTTCCAATGCCAGATAACGAACACTCTCATGAGTGAGTGTTATTTCAGGCAATAAAACCTGTAAACAAATATTTATAATTTAAATGTTTTAGATTATATATTTATAATCTCAATTATAATCTCAGTTACTTACGTATTTGCGAAACCATGACGGAAATGTACAATCAACCTCTCTTTGAAGTCCCTCATCGGTAATATCGGGTGTCCTCATTTTGACTTCATCTCTAAATACACTATTAGAGAAAATAAGAATATATAAGTGTAGACACTTACTTCATCAAATTCGAGATTATAACGAGTGCAAGTGTACTGACTTACTTCTCCAAATCTTTCACTTCTTGTATGTCACAGTTTAACAAGACATATCGGTGAGCGGCATCATACTCGTCGTCTGTCAACCACCGTCTTTTACTAGCCCCAACAGGCTTGCCCCTTACATTGAATATTCCTCCATCCTCAACGTTCTCGTCATTCCTTTGAGGTCTATTTCGATTTGTCTTAACATAAGTATCGAAATAAATGGAGCAGAAGTTTGACACCTCTTCGATAAGATATGCTTCGCATATCGAAGCCTCTATATGAGCCTTGTTGCCAACTTTCTTCTTTAGATGGTGTAGGTATCTAGAGAGACAAATTATCTTGAGAATTAAGAAAGAATTTTAAAACCCACTAAAATTCAACTTAAATTATATCGATTTTTATGTACCTTTCAAATAGGAACATCCATCGATAATGAACAAATGTACCGACACGGGCTTCGTATGCTAGATGAATCGGTAGATGCTCTATGCTGTCGAAGAAGCCAGGAGGAAATATTTTCTCCAACTTGTAAATTGTTAAGATAATCTTCTCCTCAAGTTCAACCATGTGTTGCACAGTCAACTTAGTTGAACAAATATCCCTAAAGAATATTGATAGTTCGGCCAATGGAACCCATACAGTAGAAGGCAACAACTCTTTCAAAGCAATGGGCAGTAATCTTTCCATAAACACGTGGTAGTCATGACTCTTCATTTCCGTTAGCTTGCGTTCATTGAGATCAACGCATCTAGACAAATTCGACACATAGTCGTCGAGAAATCTTAAAGTAGATACCCACTTGCAGATTATTAATCTATCTTCCTTGCTCAATGTGTATTGTGCTATCGGCATACTTAATTGTCCAGCAGCTCTCCTTTGTATCAAGTTCAGATAAGGACGCTTGTATATCTCGGTAATATCTTGTCTTACTTTTGGATTGTCCTTCGTCTTTCCTTTAATATCCATGACGGTATTGAAGACATTATCGAACACATTCTTTTCGATATGCATAACATCAAGATTATGCCTTATACGATTATCTTTCCAATAAGGCAAGTCCCAGAAGATACTCTGTTTGGTCCAGTTATGGGTTTGTCCGAACCCATCAACACGATTGTTCGATGGATCTTCCATTACAGTGGGCAAGTCCTTTACATCTTCCCAAATATCGTATCCCGACAATCTGGCAGGCGGATGAGAAAATTTTTATTTTTCAGCTCTGAACGCGTCCTTGTTCTTTCTCCAAGGATGACTCGTGGGCAGAAATTGACGATGACAATAAAAAAGAAGAAGTTTTTCCTCCATGCTTAAGACGGAATGCCTTACTATTTTGTATGCATATCGAACAAGACATGGTGCCGTGAGTACTCCATCCCGACAACATACCGTATGCGAAAAAATCATTGATGGTCCACATCAGTGAAACTCTCATCTGAAAGTTCTGTTTCCTGAAAATATCATAGGTCGTGACGCCGATCTTCCACAGTTGTTTCAGCTCATCCACCAACGTCTGTAAATATATATATCGATATTCTTCGTCGGATTTTTGGGACCCGGTATGATAGCTGTCAAGAACATATAAGGAGTCTTCATACACATCTATGGTGGCAGATTGTAAGGGGTCAGAATGACCGGCCAGCAGGAGTATTGAGATCCCGACTGCCCGAAAGGGGCGAAGCCATCAGAACATAGCCCCATGCGTACATTTCTAGGCTCTGCAGCAAAATCTGGATGGCAAAAATTGAAATATTTCCACGCCTCTCCATCCGAAGGATGTGACAATTCTCTATCGTCCTTGTGCGTTCTTCGTTGTGCCACGTCATGTGTTCTGCTGTATTCTGAGACATATATATCCTCTGTAAGCGCTTCGTGATCGACAGTAATGTATATACTTGTAAGGACGTCATTTTCTAGTTGACTTTCCTTTTCCCCTGACTGGCTTGTAACGATCCGTATTACAGAAGCTGCAACTTTCTATATTCTCGTTCTCCTTGTAGTACAACATGCACTCATTACGACAACAATCTATCTTGTCGTACCCCAGTCCCAGTTGTCGGACCATCATCTTCGACTTGTAGAAATTTTTTGGAAGCTCTTTTGATTCCTTCGGTAATACCTCCTTCATTAGTTGTGTAATCCGATCATAGCAAGTTCATGGCAAGTTAAAATCGGACTTTATGTTCAACAACCGCATTGTCACTGACAGTACGGAATGTGGCTCACAACCAGGATATAAAGAAGTTTCAGCATCCTGAAACATATCATAGAACTCCTTCGCCTCGGGATTAGGATCTTTCGGATCAAAATTAGGCCCTATCGCGTCGTACACCATATCTCGTGCAAGGTTCTGCACGTCTCCATAATCAACAGAGCATTCGTCGTCATCGACGACAAATCACTGCAGCATTATCATCAAAAGCATAAGTAGCAGCATTCGTAACCTGTCTTTCCGCATATAGTTCACCTTGCGATGATCACAGGCCGTAATCACGTACGTAACCCTTACGGATCAAATGATCTCTTACACTCACCACTTCTTCGTAACGTCTATTACGACAATTACGACATGGACACTTGATTTTGTTACCGTCCATAAACTGAGCTTTGCTCATGGCATACTTAAGAAACACTTCCACGTCTGCCTGAAAATCGTCACTCACACCTATTCTGCTCTCGTGTTGTCGTTTGTACATCCATGTACGATCAACGAAATAACGATCCATCACAGATTGGATATGAAAATCTGTATAGTAAGACAAACTAAATAGAATTAGTATATAATCATGTAACTGGTGGATCCACTGGTATTCTAGCTCGAGAAGAGAAAAATCTAAGTGTAGTTGTTACTAATAGTTCGATACCGATACCGATAGTTCGATACCGATACCGATAGTACGATACCGATACTGATAGTCCGATACCGATAGTACGATACAGATACCGATAATATGATACCGATAGTTCGATACCGATACCGATAGTCCGATAGTCTGATAGTCCGCTAGCGATACCGATAGTTCGATACCGATACCGATAGTCCGATAGTTCGATACCGATACCGATACTTCGATAGTTTGATACCGATACCGATAGTTCGATACCGATACCGATAGTCCGATAGTCTGATAATCTGCTAGCGATACCGATAGTTCGATACCGATACCGATAGTCCGATAGTTCGATACCAATACCGATAGTCCGATAGTTCGATACCGATACCGATAGTCCGATACCGATTCTTCGATAGTCCACTAAGTCAAAATGATTCCTCTTAAGCGTCGAGCATGTTATACACGGTTCAACTTGACGAGTAGTAAATATTTTTGTGGTGTTGTATGCTTGCACAGCAAATCAAATTTTAGAGTCATTATAGGTCAATTAATCAAAATGAGTCAATCTATCTATTTCTAAATTACAAGAGTCCACTTCTAGGATATGGGAGCTATATCCTAAATATCTAGGCTAAAATTAACTTGGTTAGGATACTAGAGTGTCCTATCTAGCAAGCACTACCTTAGTCTAGTTACACTAGCATTACCTATATTTCCTACCATGCCTACACTCACACATTACACCCCAAGCCGTCCTGCATGCTAATAGGCATGGTAGGCCTGCCTTCATTCCTCACTCTCTAAAGCACATATACACATATGTATATCACAGTTAGATGCATAGATATATACATCTATATAAAAGCACACAACTGATACACTCTAAGGGTCGGTTTTCCAGGAAAAACTTTACTTATTCAGTGACTTTGGTGAAGCGAATGTCCCAAGAATATTCTTAACAAAAAAGACAGATGAAGAACTCGCACTGTCCTTGAGACAGTGAACATACACCATGAACCCAAACCCCATATTCACATTTACTAATCCAAACACCACCAAACTAATGGATAACACCCAATATTGATAACACATTATTTAGTCGATATAAACACCTAATTAAAACTAGAATTTGAGAAGCAAAGCCCCCCGCCGCCCCCGATCCAAGCCCGTCGCCCCAAGCTCGCCGCCCAGCCCCCGACGCCTCCGCCCCAAGCCCGCCGCCCCCCGCAGCCCCGCCACCCACAACCCCCCGCCCACCGCCGCCGCCCAGCCCCCGACGCCCCAGCCCCAGCCCCAGCCCCAAGCCCGCCGACCCCACAGCCCCGTCACCCACAACCTCCCGCCCACCGCTGTCGCCCAGCCCCCGACGCTCCCGCCCCAAGCTCGCCGCCCCCGTTGCCCCTACGACACCGAGAGAGAGAGAGAGAGAGAGAGAGAGAGAGAGAGGGAATTACCTTCGGAAGAGAGAGAGGAGAGGATGTCGACGTCGATCACCGAAGCCGCGGGAGAGAGTGAGAGAGAGAGAGGAGAGAGAGTGAATTTGGGGAGAATGCAAAAAGTTTCTTCCGTCGTTTCAATTTAAGTCTGGAACATATATTTAGCGACGGACTAGCGACAAATTTTTATCCGTCGCCCGTTAGTCGCTTTTTTTGATACTTGCCGACTGAATATCCGTCGCTACGTAGTCGAAGAACTGTTCCGCCAATTCTCCCTACAATTTTTGCCAAATAATCGACTGCATAGTGACGGTTAAATATCCGTCGCTATATCTCCGACGCCCTAGCGACGGATGAGCGACCTTTTTTTCCCCTAAAAATAAAATAAAAAATGTAACGGCTTGTCGTCGGTACTCCGTCGGCTAGTTGCCACAAAGCCGTCGCTAACGCCGACGGACAATATCTGTCGCTAATGTTCCGTCGCTAATTTACTGTATTTTGGTAGTGATATCAATCATATATTTAATGGAAATCCAATCATAATTGGCTTGCCATAAATTGGAAGTCAAATTATATGGAAAGTCAATTTATGAAAGAAAAGACTTGCCAGCCCGAGGGGGGCTCCGCGGTTTAAACCGCGATCATATGCCCCCCTGTTGGCCCAAACCCAGCCCATAGACGTAGCCCCCTGCTAACGTCAGCCCCCCCCATCCCGACCAGTGTGTATGTGTGTGTGTGTGTGGGAGGGGGGGGGGGTACCACGGTCCCTCCGATCTAGGTAGAAGCATTGAAATATAAAATATCCAATCATAAATATATGGTCAAAGTCAAAGATGGAATTCAATCATTTATTTGCTTACTATATATGTTCCAATATACGATAATCGATGTACTCCCCAAGCTTCTCCGACACATGGATAACGCTCGTCGTACTCCGGGGTGTTCTCACACTACCAAAATAAGTCATATATATTACCGACATAATTTGCGACGTTTTTCGAAAACGTCGCAGATAAAAAACAATTTACCGACGTTTTCTTATGACGTCGCAAGACGTCACTACTAGCGACGTTCAGCGACGTTCAGCGTCGTATAGTAACTACGTTTGCGTATTGAAAAACTCACGTCGCGGATATGTCGGTGAACGTCGCTAATATCATTGATATTAGCGACGTTTGGCGACGTTTTTACTATGGCGTCGTTAATATCAATAAAGTTGCGACGTTTACCGACGCGCTTATGTTACGTCGCTAATGTGCGAATATAGGTCAGTTTCGATTTCACTTCCCCCTATTTCCCCCCCCCCAATATTTTCCTTCCCCCCCATTATTTCCCGACCCCGAGCACCCCTGTCCCCTCGACCCCCGTCCGACCGCGCCCTCGACGACCCCCACCGACCGCCGTGAGCACCGACCCCGTCCAGCCTCCTCCTCCACCGCCCAGCCTCCTCCTCCACCGCCTCTCCGACCTCCTCCTCCTCCTTCCCGGCAGCCCCCGCCGAACCCGACCCCCTACCGCCGCCGTTCGCCAGAGCACCTCCTCCTCCTCCTCCTTCCCGGCAGCCCCCGCCGAACCCGACCCCCTACCGCCGCCGTTCGCCAGAGCACCTCCACCGCCGCTCCTCCTCCTACTCCTTCCCGGCAGCCACCTCCACCGCCGCTCCCCCTCGCCGTCGTCGCTCCCCCTTGCCGTGACGGTCAGGTAAACCCTAACCCTAACCGGTTGTATACCTTACAGATTTGGGCTATCTATATATAGATATGTGTTGATTTAAAGGAACAAATGGAAGAGAGGGTTAGATGTTAGTGAGTATATTATACATATTGCTATAAATGTGTGTGAATGCAAGTAGATAGTTAGAGCATCTCCAACCCTATTGTGACTTTGGAAAAAAGTTGTTGCCACATAGGAATGACAAAATTTTATTCAAAAGTTCTTCTCCAATGCAATTGTCAAGTCAATTGTGAAGCTTATGTGGCAAAAATTAAACAAGACATTGTGAAGTTGGTTGTCTAGTTCTAGACAATGCACTTGACAATGTCTTGTTCTCCATGTCATCAATTATAAATAAAAAATATTAGGAAAAAGAAAGAATATGAGTAGTTGTCTTGAAAGTTGGGAAAGAAGTAAATATCTTAATACTTTATCTTCCAAGTTGAAAAAAGTAAACATTTTGCATTGGAGAAGATTTTCTTACTTCATTGTCATTTGTCAATATAATCTTGCCACCTAGACAAGACATTGTCTTGTGCCTAATGCCACATATGATTCACAACATATAACAAGACAATAGGGTTGGAGATGCTCTTAGAGTATGGTGGGTAACAGTTGAGTTATAGAGTAGGTAATGGATTAGAGTATAGGTATATGGCTAATGAGATGCTACACTATGTAATGTGTTTGAGAGTCCTTGTAAGGGATATATGTTTAGACTATAGACATTGGGTATATATACCTTGATATGTATATATGACATAGTATTATGGTATCCTAGGATATCCTAGTTATATTGGCCTATAGTTAGTTATGAGTTAGTATATCATAGAATTGACTTAATAGTCTAAGTGACCTTGTTGACTAGTCTAGGTTTGACCAAACCCTAGATTTTGACTTAGTTTGACCAGAAAGTTAACCCATATTCAGTCAAACCCTAGATTTTGACTTAGTATATGGTTACTAGATCCTAGTGTAGAGTAGTATGTAGAGGAGTATGGCTACTAGTGATATATAGATATGTAGGTCCATGTGTATCTGTATCGGACTATCGCTATCGGTATCGAACTATCGCTATCGGTATCGGACTATCGCTATCGGTATCGAACTATCGGTATCGATCGAACTATCGGTATCGGACTATCGCTATCGGTATCGGACTATCGCTATCAGTATCGACCGTATATACTTAGTATCGGGCGTAGCGGATTAGTATCGATCAGTATATAGGTTTGTGTTAAGATCAAGGTTCAAAGTATCGGTATCAGAATAGTAGGCCGAATAGGAGGCCGAGATAGTCGAATGAGAAGAAGGGAAGAAGGAAGGAGCAGATGGGTCCAGAGCCATGGTGGAGGAGGAGAAGTAACATGAGAGCAGTTTTCGCCGTAACATCTCCTGTGGCTCTGCTGGCAACTGAAGTCCAAATGCTACAAAGGACGATCCTTCACTGAAATCGACTACAACACCCATCAGTTCAAGTTCATTCCTATATGAGTAGATTCCAATGCCATAGAAGCCATCAGTTTGTTGACCTTCCTCTATGGCATTGGAATATACTCATCTAGGAATGAACTTGAACTGATGGGTGTTGTAGTCGATTTCAGCGAAGGATCGTCCTTTGTAGCATCTGGACTTCAGTTGCCAGCAGAGCCAGGAGATGTTACGACAGAAACTGCTCTCATGTTACTTCTCCTCCTCCACCATGGCTCTGGACCCATCTGCTCCTCCCTTCTTCCCTTCTTCTCATTCGACTATCTCGGCCTCCTATTCGGCCTACTATTCCGATATGCGTTTGATACGGTCTACCTAACCTATATACTGATACTAATCTGATACTCTCTGATCTTAAGTACATCCGGCTTACTAGCTAGCGGATCCACCAGTTACATGATTATATACTAATTATGTTTAGTTTGTCTTACGATACAGATTTTCACATCCAATGTAATCCAGTTGACCAATGTAACCCAAGATGTTGTCTTATTGACCTAGTTTAGCCTTGTTTTACTAGATTGTTGATCGAAAAGATAAATGCAATGCATGAATGAATGGATGAAAAGATAAATGCATGTATAATAGTAGGTAATGATATGCAAAACTGAAAAGATAAATGCAATGCATGAATGAATGGATGAAAAGATAAATGCAATCCATCGGAAAAGCTTTGACACTTGCATATCATTCACTACCTTGATGTATCTATCTTACAGAATTATGGAGCTGAATTACTATCTGCGGAATCGTACTTGGATGTACAACCGTCATCCTGATGACATGTGCGGTGTGCGGGATGAATTCATAGAGGGTGTACACCAGTTCCTGCAGTTTGCCAAGGCGTTCCCTCAGTACATAGACGGTACCAAAATTAAGTGTCCGTGTGTGAGATGTCGCAACTTGAAATATCATCCAGAAGTGGATGTCACATATCATTTGTACTCGAAGGGTTTCACGCCGAATTACTATCAGTGGAGCGAGCACGGAGAACTTGTGTCTTTAGCATCGGAGTACGAGCCTTATGTGGATGTCCACAACAACGCTCCTTACGACGATGGGTTGGTGAACATGGTTTTCGATGCGGCCGGGCCTAGTTTCGATCCGGATGATCATGATGCACCTGAGGAGGCACCGAACCCCGATGCTGCACAGTTCATGGAGTTGCTGGAGAATGCAAGGACTCCATTATATCCTGGTTGTGAGGATCATTCACCGTTGGAGGTGGTTACAAGATTGTTGAGGAGTATATTCTGGGATCTGCCATACTGGAGCACCAATCTGATTAGACATAACCTTGATGTCATGCATATCGAGAAGAATGTGTTTGACAACATAATTAATACTGTAATGGACGTAAAGGGGAAGACGAAAGACAATCCTAAGGCTAGATTGGACTTGAAAGAAATATGTAGACGTCCTGCATTGCATTTGATAGAGGACGGGAATGGGAAGTTGAAGCAGCCTAAGGCAATTTTTTCACTGGAGAAGGAGGATAAAGTGAGGCTTTGTAGGTGGATTCAAGGTCTGAAATTTCCAGATGGGTATGTTTCAAACTTGAGAAGATGCGTCGACCTCAAGGAGAACAAACTGACAGGTATGAAGAGCCATGATTGTCACGTATTCATGGAGCGGTTAATTCCGATTGCATTTCGGGAATTCTTACCGCAGGCAGTTTGGGATCCATTGACGGAGCTTAGCATATTCTTCAGGGACCTTTGTTCTAAGAAATTGCTCGTTGATCGTCTAGAAAAGCAAGAGAAGGACATTGCGGTAACACTGTGCAAGCTAGAGAGGGTGTTTCCTCCTGGATTCTTCGACTCTATGGAGCATTTGCCGATTCATCTTTCCTACGAGGCACGTGTTGGTGGACCCATCGAATATCGATGGATGTACCCGTTCGAGCGACATTTGAATCACCTAAAAAGAAAGGTAAAAAATAAGGCTCGGGTCGAGGGTTCTATTTGTGAAGCCTATATTCTCGAGGAGATTACAAATTTCTGCTCCTCCTATTTCAAACCTCATGTTGCTACGAATAGAACGAGGGCTCCGAAAAACGACGATGGATATCAAGAATTTAATGATGGAATACTGAAAGTATTCAATGCGTCCGGAAAGCCTTCGGGGAAAATGAAGAAGAGATATTTGAATGATGAAGAGCTAAGGGCTGCTCAGTTGTATGTATTACTCAATTGCGACGAGGATGAAGTGGAGAAGCTAGAGGGGTAAGTAAGGAATGATGAGTTTACGTCATCTCAATGTAATAGTATAAGCTAATATTATTGTACTAATCGTTCTAATGCTTCGTTGTTTTCCAGCACATATAATGATGAGTTGAGGCTGGTTAGACCCTACCTAACAGACGAAGCATTAGAACAAGAAATGAGACGTCATTTTCCTTCTTGGTTGAGCGAATATGTAAGCAGCTCGGTAATATTTACTGGCCTCTTCTAATGCAACTGCGCAATAAATAACTTATTATCTCTTCTTTGATATTCAGGTCGATCGTCTAATTTTACCCGAGATTGAATTAATTAGAACTCTTGCCAAGGGACCAATTACTTTTGTTAAAACATGGCCAAGTTATTGTGTCAATGGCTTTCGGTTCAAGTCGACAAATGCTCCGATCAGAGACAGCTTCCTGGATCTTGATTCCACGAAGAACAGTTGTTTGTGTATCAAGTCTTCGAACTATAAAGACGTCGATCCAGGAAATGATTTCTTTGGCATCTTGCGACGTTCAGCGACGTTTTTGTAATCAGCGACTAAGGAAACGGCGACAAAACTTAAACGTCGGTAATTGCGTCGGTGCTTCATATTAGCGACGGATTTTATTGTTTTAGCGACGTTTTTGGGCGTCGCTAAAACCACTTATTTTGGTAGTGCTAGTACTATTGAAAAATCTTTTTGGAAGTGTTACAAGGTGACTATTACACAAGTTTAATATGCACATGATTTAGATGAATCTAGGGTCATATATCAGACTATTGAAGATTTAGTATTTTGGAATTTGAGAAAATCGATTTAAATCAAACTTATAATTTATTGCTAATTTATTGAATTTGATGATGTGTTTTATATCGATAAAAATTTGAACTTGAGGCTTAGTATTGAATTCTAGGGTTCACTACTTGTACTTGATAAGTATCAAAATTTCTAACATAGGCATGTATTTATACTACAAGGTTTATCAATACCTGAATTGATGAGATGGTCAATATCTTGCAAAAATATTAATTTTGTAGATAATCGTGTATATGTGAACGTACTATTGGGCCAATTATTATCTTGTAGTTAGGTTCCTATTAAACTCTATATGTTTCTAACTTGAGTGTTTTATTGGTTCGGAAGAACAAGTCTAACACGATCAACAATTGCTAAGTAGCCAAGGTAATAAAATTTTTACTTTTGTAGAATAGTGAGATTCATCCAAGTGAGATACCGTGGTTGTCAAGTTGGCTACGCCTTATGTGTGAGAGAGCTCTCATATGTACGTAGAGCTGTAGGTGAAATATATATATATATATATATATATATATATATATATATATATATATATATATATATATATATATATATATGAGGGCCGAGTTCGAGCCCTCCCTCCCACGGAGGAGGCTGGGTGGCAGTGGCCATGGCCTCCGGACCAAGGTCGAGTGGAGTCGTCCACCGGCTTTGGTTTTAAAAGAAAATATATATATATATATATATATATATATATATATATATACATATATATATATATATATACATATATATATATATATATATATATATATATATATATACATATATATATATATATATATATATATGAAAAAAAATATATATATAGGAAAATATATATATATATATATATATATATATATATATATATATATATATATATATATATATATATATATATATATATATATATATATATATATATATAGGAAATGGTAGTTGTGTCGAATGTCCTCACTGGAAATCAATCTTCTGACCACTCGGGCTACGTGCCTTACCACTACCACGAGACTAGGGGTCATTGGGAGATTTGTGATGACTTTGTATGGAGGGGAGGTGTTTGTGCAGTTGCCTGGAGTTCTTTTGTAGACCGTATGAGGAAGGGGGAGTTGGGATTTGATCTCTTTGAACTGTGGCAGCTGGCGGGGATGTGGTTGATATGGCAATTTTTTACGAGGTGACTCCATGTGGGCTGTATGGATGCTAAGCTGATACCTGAAGGAGTCCAATTTCTGGACTTATGTTGCTAATAATAATGAATTAATCGATAACATTTAAGTACATGATGAGGCGCTGAGTGGCTGTGAAGCGGTCACACGGGTGATATGTGAGGGGAGTCGACTGTTATGTGGCTTGACCCATGGATATAACATAAGGGTTTGCTGGAATGGGTGGGAAGGCATGGCACCCAATACGCGTATCGAAAGAAGACATTGGCCGTATTTGTAGTAGATGGGGGATGGCGGGTTTCACACCATGGGTTTGCTAGGTTGTATTTGGATGGCATTCGCCAGGTGAGGATAGATCAAACTTTGTCCGGAGATGCATGGATATGGGACGGGTCTCTATTTATTAATTGTAGAGAATTTAAGAGATTTCTTATTGAATGGAATAACAACATATATATAGGTGAGGCTAGCCTCCTCTCCTATCATTCTAGCCAATGTGGGACTAAAGCCCAATAACACTCTATATATCAACACTCCCCCTCAAGATGGGCGAAAGATATTCACTAAGCCCATCTTGTCACATCCTCTCATCATGTTGATAGAACTAAGCCCCTTTGTCAGTCCGTCTGCTACCTGATCTTTGGTTGGAACATAGCCCAGCTCTAGTTCTCCTTTATCCAGTTTTTCTTTGATGAAAAATCTGTCAATCTCAATATGTTTGGTCCTGTCATGCTGCACTGGATTGTTGGCAATATTAATAGCTGCCTGGTTGTCACACCATAGCTTCATCTTTGCTCCCTGGTCCAGCTTTAGCTCCGTCAGCATATTCTTCAACCACAACAGTTCTGTGACTCCCAAGGCCATAGCTCTATACTCTGCTTCAGCTGTTGATCTGGCCACTACTGACTGCTTCTTACTCCTCCAAGAGACCAAGTTGCCTCCTACAAATATGCAGTATCCCGATGTGGATCTCCTGTCGTCAGCACAGCTAGCCCAGTCAGAATCACAATAGCCCTCAATGCCTACGTGATTATTTCTTCTGAAGATCAGTCCCTTCCCGGGGGCTCCCTTCAAGTACCTCAGAATCTGGTACACTGCGTCCATGTGACCCTTCCGGGGGTCATGCATGTAGCGACTTACTACACTTACCGCAAAGCTGATATCAGGTCGAGTGTGGCTTAAGTAGATTAACTTGCCCACCAATCTCTGATATCTATCCCGGTCAACTGGTTCTCCAGCTTCAGCATCCAGTTTAAACTTCTGGTCTATCGGTGTCGTAGCTGGTTTACATCCCATCATCCCTGTTTCCGTAAGCAGGTCCAGTGCGTACTTCCTTTGAGAAAGAACGATTCCCTCATTATCTCGAGCAATCTCAATCCCAAGAAAGTATCGAAGGGGGCCAAGATCTTTCACCTCGAACTCCTTGCCAAGTTTTACTTTGAGTTGGGCGATCTCCTGCTCATCATTGCCTGTGATAATCATATCATCTACATATACTGCAAGCATGGTGATATGGCCTCCACTCCGTCTGAAGAAGACAGTGTGATCAGCATTGATCTGCTGATATCCTATCCCTATCATTGCTCTCCTGAACCTGTCAAACCATGCCCGAGGAGACTGCTTCAGTCCATAGAGAGACTTCTTCAGTCTGCAGACCTTGCCTTCTGTCTGTTTTGTGCCGAATCCTGGTGGTATCTCCATGTACACCTCCTCTACTAGATCTCCATGAAGAAATGCATTCTTCACATCCAGTTGGTGTAGCTTCCACCCTCCATTGGCTGCCAGGGAGATCAAGGTCCTGACAGTGCTCATCTTCGCCACTGGTGCAAAGGTCTCGTCATAGTCGATGCCGTACGTCTGACTGTATCCTTTTGCCACCAGTCGAGCTTTATAGCGCTCAACCTGTCCATCTGGGTTCTGTTTCACAGTAAAAACCCATTTACATCCAACTGCTCTTTTCCCTTCTGGCAGTCTCACCAGCTCCCAAGTGTGGTTCTTCTCAAGAGCTCCCAACTCCTCGTGCATTGCCGCTTTCCACTTTGGATCGTTCTTGGCAACCTGCCAATTGTTAGGTACAGTAATACTATCCAAAGATGCTATAAATGCTCCATGAGAAGAAGATATATGATCATAAGAAACAAACTTAGCAAGATCCCAACCATATCTGTCCGGAGGATTTCTCGCATTGCTGCGAGTAGTCCTTCGTGTAGGTAGTGGTATGGAAGACATCGGAGGAACGATATCACCTGAGGAGGGTGGTGGTGTAGATGAGGAGGATGGTGGTATAGGTGTCTCAGGAGTTGGGACAGGCGCAGGCAAGGGACTTGGCACTGACACTGTAGGTACTGGTCCTGTAGTCTGCTTGTTGTTTCTCCTGTTGTAGGTCAGTAACTCCCCCTGAGCCGTAGGTGTTACACTTCTCGTCTCCTCCCTCTGTTCCACTTCACCTTCATGTTCCTCCTCAACCGTGTCTCTATGCCAAACTTCTAAATCGGTTACCACCAGGTTCTCCAAGTTCTCTATCTCCCCCTCTCGCCTTATACTTGTAGTATGAGGCGTGTTATACGAAGTTCCATCCTGGTGGTAATATGGCTCATGCTCCCGGAAGTGGACGTCCATACTAACAAATTTTTTCTTCTCTACTGGACTCCAGCATACATACCCCTTCTGAGTTGCTGAGTAGCCCACGAAGATGCACTTGACTGCTCTAGGGTCAAGTTTTCCAACGAATGGTCTGTTGTCCTTCACAAAACACACACATCCAAACACCTTTAGTGGAAGTATTCCACTATTATTACCTTGTAATACTTCACATGGAGACTTCCATCCCAGGACTTTTGAAGGCATCCTGTTTATAAGTTGAGCTGCGGTCAACACCGCATATCCCCATAGGTGTTGTGGGACATTCATGTCGATCATCATACTTCTTGCGGTCTCCAGAAGATGTCGGTTCTTCCTTTCTGCTACTCCATTTTGTGCTGGTGTATATGCACAAGAGGTCTGATGCTGTATTCCATGTGCTGACAAGTACTCTGCAAGTGTCCTATTGGTATACTCCGTCCCATTGTCAGATCTCAGTATCTTCACCACTGCATTATACTGAGTCTGGACATATTTATGAAAGTCCCGAAAACAAGCAAATACATCACTTTTGTTCTTCATCAAATACAGCCAGGTGACACGAGATGCACAATCGATAAACGAAACAAAATACTTATACCCATTCATAGTGTTTGTAGCACATGGGCCCCAAACATCAGAATGAACTACCTCAAAGACTGAAGAACTCTTATGACCATTTCCAACATATGAACTCCTAGTAAGTTTTTCTAACTCACATGCATCACATACTAATTTCCTTTTATTTGATTTTGCATACATATCTGGATACAACTTATTTAGAGTATCAAAGGAAGAATGCCCCATCCTCCTATGATGAAGTATCAAAGTGTCTTCAGTCCTCTGCTGCAGCTCCTCCATTCCAGCCTTCTCTGCCATAGACACCAATGCTGAGTCCAGTCCGTCTTGATCTAGGTACCACAGTCCATCATGCCAAGTGCCAGTCCCAAGTCTTCGTCCCGTCCCTTTCTCCTGGAAGATCACCTTAGGAATATCAAAAGAAACAATGCATTTTAGTTGGAGAATTATAGAACTAATAGACAAGAGACTGACTGGGAAGGATGGAGCATGCAAAACATTGGATAACCTTACTGAACCCGTACAATTAACAGTACCCTTACCGACCACTGGTTGGAAAGTACCATCCGCAGTCTGAATGGTGTCTGTCGATGCTAGGTGAGTGTACGAGGAAAACTTACTAGCATTTTCGGTCACATGCCGAGATGCTCCTGAGTCGATAATCCAGTCTGACATTTTAAGGGAAGACATAGATGCAAGAGCGTGAGACTCGTCAGTACCTTCTGATGGATGGGCATACATAGCGGTGTTGCCTCTGAAGAATGGAGTGGATGCCTCCTCTGCTCCGCTCCTCCTGTCTCCTTCGATTGATGCTTTTTGCTTTCTCTCCAGCAGGTCCAGTAGCGCCTGATCCTCCTCAGTAAAGGCGTCGCCAGCTCCTCCATTCCCATCTGCCACCAGCAGGTTTGCCCGATAGCCTCCTCGACCGCCTCGTCGGCCTCCTCGACCACGTCCACGTCCAGCATATCCTCGTCCACGTCCACCACCTGAGTCTCCCTCCTTAGGTGGTTTGGTACAAGCATATCGATGGTGGCCCATCTCCCCACAGTTGTAGCACTGCCGATTCTGTTGCCAGAGCTCTCCCTTGGATCCTGTATCCCCCGAACCGGTAGCTGCTAGTGCTGACTTCACTTCGGGTAAAGCACCTGTCGATGATGCGCCTGTCCCTGTCTGTAATTTGATCCGCGTCTCCTCCTGAATCATGGCTGAGATAGCCTCCTCGAGACTAGGGATCTCTGGCTGGGCGAGGAGTAAGGCGGTCCTCTGTGTGAATGCTGCAGTCAGTCCCTTAAGGAATTTCATCGTCCTCTCCTGCAGACACACCTGTCTCTCCTTGCACTTTGGGTCCCCGCAGCTTGCCCATTTGGAATGGTGATCATAATCCAGCCAGAGACGTTCCAACTCCGTAGCGTACTCCTGCACCGTCTTCTCGCCTTGTACGGTGTCGTCGATCTCCCCTTTTATCTGGAAAATCCGTAGATTGTTACATATGCCATCATAGGTTCTTCTCAATTTCTCCCATACGTCTTTCACCATCTCAATGCCATCTACTGTGGAAGCAATAGACTGGACTAAGGAGTTGAGAAGCCAGATATAAATCACCATATGAGTGGATTTCCACTCGTCGCGTCCTGTCGAGCCCTCTTCCGGCACTGTCTTCTCGCCTGTCAAGAATCCCTCCAGGTTCTTACCTGCAAGGGTTCTTCTCACCCGCCGTGACCAACTCAAATAGGTGGCTGGTCCATCCAACTTCAGATCGATGGAGGGTAGTTCCAACTTTGGCGGTGCTCGTGTCGTGCTTTCACCAGCCGACACCTTTATCAACTTCAGCAACGTCGCCACATCCTCAGCATCCAGCTTCTTGAGGATCTCCTCCATCGATGTTTCTTCTTGATCACGTCGCACTTGCTCCACGACTCACGTTCGTCCTCGTCGTCCTCTCCTAAATTCGAATATGTCTAATTTCATCGGATCTAGGGATCATCGACATCTCCTTGAGATAAATCTCAAGAACGAGCGTGAGGCTTACCTACACCGTAGGAGCTACAGGTGAAATGAATCTCAAGCTTAGGCTTACCTACACCGTAGGTGCCACAGATGAAATAAATCTCACGTTCGGGCGTACCTACACCGTAGGTGCCCTAAAAGTGGTGTGCACGGAGGCAACCACGGCAGCGGCAGTAGCCGGCAGCAGCGCAGCGGCGCACCAGCACGCGGCAGCGGCGGCGGCGCAGCAGCGCGCGGCAGCGGCAGCGGCAGCGGCGCAGCAGCGCGCGGCAGCGGCGGCGGCGCAGCAGCGCGCGGCAGCGGCAGCGGCAGCGGCAGCGGCAGCGGCGCAGCAGCGCGCGGCAGCAGCGGTGGCGTGGGGGGGGTGACAAGATTAGGGTTAGGGTTGGGATGGAAGTAGGTATTCTAAGCAAGTTTAGGCTCTGATACCATGTAGAGAATTTAAGAGATTTCTTATTGAATGGAATAACAACATATATATAGGTGAGGCTAGCCTCCTCTCCTATCATTCTAGCCAATGTGGGACTAAAGCCCAATAACACTCTATATATCAACATTAATGCATATATATATATATATATATATTCTATGTATTTTCGTTAGCAATCATCAGACTTTGCCTCTGATGCGCCCATATAGAGCGAGAAGACGGACATTGAAAGTAATGATGTGCTATACTTTCATTAGCTAGATTGCAGAGAACACAATCATACGACGTAAGTTGGATACCGAACTTCTGAAGTCTGCCTCTCGTAGCTAACCTCCCTTGTAGAGCTTTATATAGACAAAATTGCATTTTCACCATGATATCTTTACTCCAAATGAATTCCGAGAATTCCATTTTGTCATGTTTCTCTCTGGCAATGTCATAGGCGACCTGGTGCTCAAAACAACCAATTTTTGTACCCCTCCATATCCACCTATCCTTATCTCCGGAAGCGTCCACCTACATCCGACAAATTTGTGCTCCAAATTTGTGTACGATGCCATGCGTTTCAGGTCTCCATTCCCTAGTTAATAGGATATTGCTGACCGACACTCCTATACGCGCCCTTGCTCGAGCAGCCATCCCGCCAAGCTCTACTATGCTATTTTGCTCTATCCATGGGTCATACGAGAAGTCTGTATGGCTCCCGTCTTTCATGATGTGCACAATATGTGCCTTAACCTTTTCGCGGTATTGTAACATAGTAGTGAAGGAGACTGATGCGTTAGACTTTGGGTGAATATCCCAAAAATTATCGCCCCACACATATTTGCTACCCATCCACCGTGCCCGTAAAGAGTTACCATTTATGAATTTTCACACAAGCCGCATAGCCGCTACCTTCCTCAGCATTCGCAAAGAGCGTATACCTACACCCCTTTCATCTCTGGTTCGGCACAGTGTCTCCCATTTGATACCATGTAATCCCCCACGCCATACGAAATCCGCACAGATCCGCTCTACTTTTCGGATTGTTGCTGCTGGTAGCATAATAGCTTGGAGCCAATATGTGTTTATGGCTAGAACTACAGATTTCACCAGCTCTATACGTCCCCCAAAGGATAGATTTTGCGCATGCCATCCTTCAGTACGACGTTGTACTTACTCAATCATACTCTGAAAATTGGAATCTCTGGCGTAGTTTACGCTGAGTGGTAGACCCAAGTATTTGACCGGAAGTTCGCCAACCTCCACTCCTAAAACTGCAGCTCTCATCGACTTGTTGGGACAAAATTGATTAAAATAAATTTAATTTTTCTTGCAGTTTATTTGGAGGCCGGATAGAGTCCCAAACTTTCGCATAATTTTATCCAGTTCCTGGAGCCCTTTAATCGACGGATCAATGAATAGGAGCAAATTATCCGCATAGATGAGATGCGAGATGGTGGAGGTAATCCGCTTCTGTATCGTTATGACCTTGCCTTGTGCCTCCGCAATCTCAATAAGATATGTCAGATACTCTATGACGATGGTAAACAAATATGGTGATAGAGGGTCACCCTGACGTATACCACGATTGCTCGCAAAGAAACCGCATGGCATACCCTTTATAAGCACGAATAAAGTAGGGGATGATATACATTCTCTTACCATGTCGACCCACTCATTGGCAAAATCCATTGACCGCATGAGATGGCGCACGAAGTCTCTGTTGATGGTATCATACGCCTTGTGCAGGTCCAGCTTGATATATGATCTATTACTTCCTGGCTTGTTGAAGTCTCGGACAAGTTCGTGCGCAAGAAGGTTATGATCTGCAATGGAACGTCCCTTGATGAAGGCCGCCTGATTCATGGAGATGAGCTCCTGCATAACTTTCTCCATACGTCTACACATGAGATGTGTAATTAACTTGTAGAGGAAGTTGCAACATGCTATAAGGCGATAGTCTGCCATCAATACCGTACCCTCCTTTTTAGGTATAAGAACCAAGGAAGTGTGGTTTAATTCTTTCAACAGCTTCCAATTTGTGAAGAAATCTCGCACCATCTCTAGGATCTAGAAATTCAAATCTTCCCAATGTAGTTTGAAGAATTTACTGCTGAATCCATCAGGACCCGGTGCCTTATCCGGGTCAGCCTTCTTAATTATGTCTTCTAACCTGCATTTCTACTCTGGCTCTCATGATATCTTTGCCCTCCACAGTAATAATCTTCTTGTATATAACTTCAAGAAATACGGTTAGGTAATCAGTTTGAAAGTATAAGTCAGTGTAATACCTTATAGTCTCTTGCTGTATATCTTTAGTAGCAGTCGCCTCTTTTCCATGCGGATCAATGAGTTTCGGAATATGATTTCTATATTGTCTTATCCTGACTATGTCGTAGAAGAACTTTGAGTTTTTGTCACCTTGCTTGAGCCATTGACACTTAGCCCTATGAGCCAGTTCGATTTCTTCGAGCATGCGGAGTCGCCCAACTTTATGAATGAGCTCCTTTTCCACTATGGCCAGGTCCACATTATTCACGTCTGCTTGCAGTTGGTTTTACACATCTTGAAGTTTCTTCTCCTCCTCCTCTAACTTGGCGATAGGAGAGCTCTTGTTCCAGAGCTTAAGTTCGGACTTCACATCCTTCAACTTTTTCATTAGTTAGAATTGTTGGTTACCATTGAACTCTTTTTGGAGGCTGCCCTTAACCACATCAGAGTACCCTTCCAAGTGGTGCCATTTGTTGCTATATCTAAATGGTCTTGGTCGAGTACAGGACGAGCTAGAGAGGTGGACGCCAATCTGGGAATGGTCATTAGTCCCTGCCGGAAGACCATTAGCCTTGATCTCGAGGAATGTCTGGAACCAGTATTGGTTTCTCAGAGCTCTGTCTAGTTGACATGCCACTCGCTTATTTACAGCTTTATTATTCCACGTCCACACATGCAGTCGCTCTAATAGTTGCAGACCTGATTGAAGGAGATAGGCCTGAGATTCCTTTATACCGCCTTCTGGGATAGCTCTTCCACCTAATTTCTCGTGGCAAAAGAGTAGGGCGTTGAAGTCGCCGACGAGGATAAGAGGCAGCTTGTGAGGGACGGAAGCCAAGTTACTAATATACGTAATTTTCTGCCATAGATCCAACCTCCTCCTCATGTTATTGTGCCTGTACACAACACCGTAAACAATTTGCAGGCCACACTTATTTGTGAAGTGAATAACTATCATCTGTTTGGAGACATGAAGAGGGATCCCATCCCACTGTCGGCCGTCCTATCTAACCCAAACACGTGCCATCTGGCACAAGTGTAATCTGATTTGATTTTCGTTTCTAGGAGAGCACATATACTATATTGTCCCTTTCTCACTACCTCACAGATTTTCTTCCATCTACCCATGGAACATGCACCTCTAATGTTCCATGTGATCATCGACATCTAATCTGACTGATTAACCCCGGAAGTCCCCATAGCCTCATCCTCTGGGTATGGGTGCGGCTCTTCTTCAATTTGTTCCTCCACTTGCGTTTTATCTTTCAACTCCAGTTGGTTTTGGATCATGTTGTTCCAGACTAGGTTAGAGATACATAAACTCGAATCCGTCGTTTGTTGAGCATATGTAGGCCTGTCCAGTTATCTATGGACAGTCCTGCATGTCTTTTGTATCTTCCCCCATCTCCTTTTAGAGTTTGCTGCCCATCTTTAGCCTTCCATCGTATAGGTTGTGACTTCGAGTTTTTACTCTTAGTCGGTTGGCAATTCGATGTAAACTTAGTTGTTTGAGCTTGAAACACAATGGTCGAACCCTCCACCCGACCCTTCTCCTGACTTGTCATTAACATGGTTTGCCTGGGCTGCCACCTTTACTCCATTTTTCTCCGTTTGTGCCGCCCGAAGCGCCCCTATCTTATCTAGGCCAATGTCGATCTCTAGCTCCATCCCTTCTAAAGTGTAACCACCACTTTTCTAAAACAAGAATAATTTTGAAACTTTTGTAAATTGATCATGTTAATGATTTATTGGTAAATTTAGATTATTTTTATACCATTTAATTAGATGTATTATGATTTTGGCCTTTTGCTAGTGTAACCTTAGAGCTACTTAGCCTAAAGACTAACCATGACCATGAAGACCTAACCATGTGATTAGATTAGCTAATTATCACTTTTTAGGCTAAGGATATTTTGGTCATTTATGACATTTGAATTAATTTGAATTTTGATTAACTAATAATATGCTAATTGAAATATTAGGCCTTAACCTAGAATTGCCCTAATCTAGATGTTAATCATGAGCCTAGATATTTCATTAGTATCTTCCAACTAGATGACAAGGTTAGTAATATCTAGATATTATGGCTAAGTAGATATTTAGCTTCAAACCCACTTGTCATGACCATCCAACAAGATGATTAGGACTAGGCTTATTGAACTTTAGTTAGTCTCTAGCTAGATTAGAAGAATTAGTTAGAAGGCTTAACTAATTCTTCTAATTAGGAAGAGAGGTTTAATTCCTAACTTGTCATGACTAAAGAGAGGGGTGTAGTGGACCTTTTTTCTTGCCCAAAACCCTAATACTAACATCATATGGCAGCCCACATTTTTATAAAGCCCCACTTCATCTTCTTCCTCTTTCTATTTTCATTTCAAGGTCCAATTTAGGAGCTTTTTTTTCTCCAAATTGCTTCTACACCCAATTTTTTTTTTTCCAAATTGAGCCAAATTTGTTTCATTCTTCCCCTTGGAGAGGAGAAGCCTCTATTGGCTAGCTAAGAAGGGATTGGAAGGATTTGGAGCCTTGAAGCTTGGTGGAGATCTAGATCTAGAAATTTTACATTGGGAATCCATCTCCCTTTTGGTGTGAGTTCTCTAAACCCTTCAATTTTATTTCATTAGTGTAACTACATTCATTTAGGATCCCATTTTTATTAGGATACCATTAGAGAGAAGTTGAGGCTCTCTTCCTATTTGAAGGTTTTTTCGATTTTATTTTGATACAAATTGGGAAAAATTGAATTTGTGACCACTAAGTGTTCGATATGTGTCTCCAAAGAAACTTTCGTGTCCTTTTTGAATCAAGATTGAGTGTTTGTGTCCTAAATAGGATATATGGTGTTGTCTCATGGTATCTCATGATACTCATGGTTAGATTTTGGTTTATACATGTGTTTCTTTTGTCCCAAAACAACAAAATTCGTCATAATATTTATCTATATTTTTAGTAGTAATAGCAACTTAGAAATGCCATAACTTTTAGCTCAGAACTCCGATTAATCTTTCATTTTTTTAGAATAACCGTTAGCTTTCCAAATATATATATTAATAGGCCAAAATCGTTCTACAACTTTCTGTAAAACTATTTGAGTGTCAGCTGGACGAAAGACGAATGTGTTTCGATGTTTTCGCGATTTTCGGAGCTTCCGGACACGAAAATGCGATCCGTTTGAAGATTCAAAAAGTTAACACGAAGGGCTAAAACATAATTTAATCCTAGAATTTAGTGAATGCCTGATATAGTATTGATTTTAAGTAGAAAAGTAACTATACGACATAGGCATTTTGTGTAATCTATGAGCCTATGTAGTATAGATATTAAGTGAATGTAGGTATCATAGGTTGTCGAGTATATGTATGATATAGTACATATATATTATTATTATTAGGTAATATGTGTTAGTTAGTGTGTGTTAATGTTGATACAAATGGTTATCAAGTGAACAAAATATAGATAAGTTATGTGTCAAGGTATTAAAGTTTTGGATAAGATACTAGTGTGATACTTGGGTACCATGAGGATATTGGTATCATGACAGTCAAGTATCATAAGTAAGGATAAGTGGATATTGAGACTTGAGTAAGATATCCTATTTGGTATCAAGTATTAGTATTAGAATTAGTTGGATAAGTATCTAGGAGGATAAAGTATTTGTCAAGTTACTAAAATATTGGGTATTAGAACTAGGTAATAGATAATATCAAGATGTCAAATGCCAAGAGTAGGATGAGTGAGTCTATGTGTGTATGATTGGTAGGGTATGGTAAACATATGATATCTTGGAGCAATTTTGATAGGTAATGGAATAGAATGGTATATTGATATATAGGTATATATAATATAGGTAAAGGGTAAATGTTAAATATGGGTAAAGGACATATTGGTATAGTTATGGATAGATAAAGATAATGGTATATGTGACATGCATTGGATACATCTATGGATATATAAATGATAAATTGGCTAAAGTAATCTTAGATAGTAGGTAACTAGTAGGGATGTAAGATATATATATATATATATATATATATATATATATATATATATATATATATATATATGTGTGTGTGTGTGTGTGTGTGTGTGTGTGTGTGTGTGTGTGTGTGTGTGTGTGTGTGTGTGTGTTACTATATATTGTATAGTAGTGTGGGGTTTAGGTATATGTTATATGATGTATATAGCTATATGTATATATGTAATAACCTAGTCTACTTTGTGATAGTCTTGAGATTAGCCTAGATTTGACCCAATAGCTTTAAATGACTAGTTTGACTAGAGTTTGACCAAACCATAGAATGTGGACCTAGTTTGACTAGAATGTTGACCAAGATTGACCAATGGTTGACTTGACCTAGGTTGACCAAGATTTATGTAGATTGCATTGTATACTTCAGTTATTTCATATTGAACACATCATAACCTGTGTTGCTCTAAATATGATTCAATTACTCCTGTACGGACATCTATTCTCATCAGTCGTTCAGGATCTCAGGCGAGTACATTCTCTGATCATTTTATACTTGTTAGGATCTATATTCTTGTTCTAGACTACTTTACTTGATACTGACACTTGTTATCACGGATTGGTACTACATGGATCTTTTTATGCGATGTTATTCCCTTAGCGGATACATCGGGTATTTCGTGTTCGTGTACTTTATCATGGGTATCATATACTCCTTGTATTCGTGTTATTCGTATACAAATCGTGTGAAATCGTGTACTCTCATGTGCTCACATGATCTTCGTGTACAAACAAATCGTATACAATAACATAACTTGACTGGATCCTTGTGTATTGACCGGAAATGGAGGAGTAGAAGTGGTTATGTGATTACTCTATTAGTTTACTCGTGTACAACCTCTGTAGATTACTCGTGTATAATATCGTGTCAGTTCAATAACCATCTTGTGCTCTAAATCACTTATAGTCACTTACAGTTCTTACTTTCCATATATATATATATCTTATTTTTCGGATATCTCTCTTACTACTCATGTACATCTCTTACAGCACTTCATGTATACTATTCTATTACTTGTTTTACATTTCCTTTCTTGATATGAACTGCGTGAGAGTTATGTGCTCGTTCCTGTTCTGACTGGACCTGTTAAAAATATTACAGATGACACTGAGGAGTTCTGTCCTACTTATTACGGAGAGGCCTAGATGACACTTGTGAGTTGGACGCACAGGAGGATCCAGCTCTAGCTGAGGACATCACCCCTATTACTTAGGCTAGATAGCTAGGCAGTTTATCTTATTTTATTATGTTATTTTTATTTGACATCTGAGTTGTATTATTTGTGGATGTTGAGATGTTGTGTCGTTTAGACACTTAGACTTATTTTCTTCTATTTGTATGTTTTCTTTCGAGATATCATATCTATCATATCGTGCTATTTTTACCTTAGAATTGTGATTGAGTTGTACCTTCTGTATTATCCTCCGATTGGAGAGTATATCTTGTATAGGTACATTTGTACTGTGTTAGATGTATGTGACCTAGGACGGCGTTCTACCGCCGATACTGCGGCGTAGACTGGACGTACCCATGTACTCGTGTCCCTAAACTGGGTGCGGGTCGTGACATAAAGCATTGAATATGCCTTCTGCCTTCCTGAAGTCTGAACTGCTATGCCGAGATACTCCCGCTTCGTGATTTTGTTTTGGCAAATTTTCACTCGGATCCGCCTCTGAGCCATCCTGTTTAGCTAGCTTGCATTCTATCGGTGGTTGCCCAAATTGATGATAATGAGAACAGGTGGGGGGTACCCACTCATATTCGACCCGCTGAATATAGACTTCTCCTGTCGGAACTTCAAATTCAACATGATTTGGAAGGGGCTTACCTGCTTTAATTTCGACGAAGATCCTAGCGTATCCCATCATAACTCTTGCCGAGGTACTCTCGTCAGCTTTGATAGGCTTGCCAATCAAGCTTGCCAACTTCATCATCATCGGGTACTCCAATATAGGAGAGAGAGTTCGGGAAACCCGATCCAGACCGGAACGAACTTTAGAATATCCCGCTCGCATCTCGTCTCTGGCGTCTATATCTTTGTTATGATCAACCGGCCATCAAAGGTCTAGGGTCCCCCTTGCACAACCCGTTCCACATCCTCCGTAACACCGAAGCGGACGAAGTAGAATCCATTACTGCGAGAGAAGAATTCCATACTTCCTTTGGGTCGCCAAAATCGATCAGCATATGCCTTAATATGACTGTAAAAAGGCCGATTACCCAGAATTCCGTACTTTCTTTGTTATGACGAACTCTGCCCATGTATTGCTAGGAACCTGATCCCCCATAGGCATTTTTCCTTTGTCAGGCGCCGCCGTAGGACGTGGCGGAGGGCGAGCCGAATCCTTCTTTTTCCCAAAATTGTGGTTTCCTTTCTGATGATGCCTCGCTTCACCTTGCCTGGCTGTACGCCATCTCCTTCCTCCCTGAGTCTGGGAAGACGCCACTTGATGTCCTAAATTTTCTCTCGGCCCACCATTAAGTCCCGGTCGATTAGGCTCCGTCGTCGGCCTCTAGTTCGTTCTGACTCCTCGTCCATAGTTTTGTCATCGCAGAGTCGTCCAACCGCCTCCTACCTCCCTCCCGTCGTTTTGTCGCTGCCCATTGTCATCCTGAGAGTCGCCTCCCAGCCCCGGGTCCCAAATCAGGAAACCAAGCTCCTGGGAGGAAATCCTAACCGCTAATCCTAACCGCTGTTAATTCCATCTATATATATATATATATATATATATATATATATATATATATATATATATATATATATATATATATGCGCCAAGATATGCATCACCCTACGTGCATATACAGATAGTGCATATGCAGTCATGCACAGACTCTACCATACGCATATACAGTTATGCATCGAGATCGCCATGCACTGACATGCTCATAGTTGGAGCAAAACACATATGTCACGTCGAGCAGAATCTATGCGCATACATACGCATGATCTAAATAAAACATATACGCATCATCTGAGCAGAAACATGCACATACATACACATAATCCTAACAGATCTTATGCGCATGATTGAGCCATGTGCACAAATACCATGATTTTCTTGTCATTTGTCTTGAGATGCTCCTTGAGAGACTTCTCGTCCGCTCTAGCACAAGTTGTAATCTCTATACACTATCGACAAATGTCATAAATCCGATCTGTCATGTAATGTGCATCCTCCTCTTGGATGGTTAGTCCAACCATTTGACAAAGAACTTTTCCTCATCCAAATGTTGGTAGTGATGATCGTCAAGCATCTCAAGTTTGTTAAAACTTATATCAAGAAGGATTGTACGACAGTTCTCCGTCTGATCCGGATCTTGCTTTGAGATTGTTATTCCCGAAACAGATCTAGATAGTAGAACGATCAGAGACTACAACCTCATGCAAACAAGTTTGAGTGAGGTATATCCTTCCAAAAGGTTGCAGGTTCGAGCAACGAGGAAATGCTTTAAATTCTTTGATATTAGAATTAAAGTTTTAGGAGCTCATCTTGTAGAATAGTAAGACTCATCCTAAGTTTCAATTTCTAGATTTTCAGGTCCAACCAACCCACGGGAGCTATAGGTTGGGGCTGAGAATTTCTAGGATCAGAATGTACGAAATCATTTTGTAGAATAGTAAGTCGACCAATTTGGAGCCCAGTTCTAGATTTACATTATTATTTTTTCTACATTAATTTTTGACCACATTGTGTTTGAGACCCAAGCTCATTTTATCATTTTCTAATATTCTCATACAAACCTAACTCATTGTCACGACCCGATCCCAACTATTTGGGTCTAGTCGGATCATGCCCAGCCTGCACCGTTGTTGAGACGGCGGCAGTAAGCTGTTCAGTAGCAGATAACCATACAACAACACTATATTTGTCACAACTCAAAATTCGAAAATAAAACTTTATTAAACTTTTACAATGAAATAAAAGATACAACTTAAACCATTTTTTTTTACATACATCATGAATAAAAGAAAACTCTAGGCAAACAGCTCAGCAATCTCGAATTCCTCATCTTGGGATCGCGTAACAAAGCCTCATCAGTGATACCTAAAATGTTGGGTCTCCAGTCAGGAGGGAGCAAAGTACAATTTATGCTAATCTTGACAATTAATTTAACAATAAAATCATGCACTTTTAAACAGTTTGAAGATGAACAGTTTTGAAACAATACAGTACAGTGATGTGAATAGGCAATGTATATGACCGGCTTGGGTTACAGTAGTATCTAGCGATACGGTATGGCTTGTCCCCGTGTGAAGAGGGGAAAGCTAATACAGTCAGTTACAGTAATTTGGATGTGGTCATAAACATTACTCTACTCCCCCAGTCCCCAACAGTACAGTCAATACTCCCGAAGGAGTTCGTGTTTGAACAGTGGTTTAAAATTGCAGTGAAGTGATTATTAAATAATTGTAATCAACATAAATGTACTTGCCTTTGTTATTGTGACTGGATCGAGAGTCTGTACCGAGGAACTAGGTCAAACACTTCCCCGAAATCCTACATTTGAGATTCCAGACTTAGAAACAATATTCAACCCATATCTAGATGTGCTAGTTACAATCTCTAGTAGTAATGTCCTAATCAAGTTTTAAGTTGTATTAATCTACAGCTAACGATTACGTCGCAACTATGTGCGTTGATTAAGCCGGTTAATTGAATTATTTGGAAATATACGAGAATCAATTACAATTTGGAAAACTTTGTGTTTTGTAATATATTTATAAAAATACAATTTCTTTTAGCGATAAACCGTGAATTAATAATATTTTATTCATTTTAGCTAAACTCGTAATTAAGCCGTAAATTATGTCCTATCTACGAATATGAAATCAATCCAAAATCCACCCAAATCACATCCACCAGAAAAAGAAAAGAAAATAACTACACTACACAAATACATGGGCACAGCTACTGGTCCTAGGGTGGGCTTATGCCCGATACATCTTTCTTTTACATTAAATAAGAAAATGACTGAATTATTAAATAAAATGCAGAATTTAAATGACTATAATATTTAGCCTAGAAATAAAATAATAAATAAAAGAATCTGAGAGTCTCAGACTCGGTCCATTCCTCAAATTCGGTTTATGCCTCAACGTCCGGTCGGACCGGTGCGTTTGTATTTCGCCGGGGCCCACAGACCGGTACGGTCGTCGCCCGAAAAATCAGTTTAGAAATTCATTTTCGAAAGCCAATTTTGAAATCAATATAAATATAGTTTTTGTAAAAATTTGGGCAGCACTTCCTCTATTTCGGGTCAAACCCAAAACTGGGAAATGCGCCACGGAAAACCTGCAATTATTCCAAACCAGGTAAAACCCATTTGTATAGAAAATATATCACAGAACCAAATCCGAAACCACACCGGAAATCCTGTTTTATCCAAAACAAAACCACAGCAACACAATCTCACAGACAAACGTCACCCAAGTGCTAAACGTAGCTAACGAAAATTATAACGCAGCTATCCGGATTCCCGAGAGGGAACCGGAGGACCGATCTATCATCATCGACTCACGGGAGGGACGAACTACTCTGATTAACAGAAATTACCAAATTCCGTTGGCGGGGAGCCGCGGGAAAAATCTCGGGAAAGAAATCCGAACTAAGTCGGCAGCAGGTAGAAGTTCCGAACCGCGGGAAAGTCCACGGACAGCGGGAAATCCACGGGAAGGGTGCTGGACAGCAGCGAATGGCCGCGGAAACGCTGACAGCGGCGGAGGCGGGGGTTTGCTGGCCTCGGGGACAGCGGCGGACAGAGCCGCGGACAGCGGCGCCGGCTAGGGCGCGGGATCGGCGCGAATCCGACCTCGGGCACGGCGGCAGAGCCGCGGGGAGGGTCGCGAGCTCGGGGGAAAACTCGGCGAACGGATCCCGACGGGGATGGCGGCTCGGGAAGGGGCTCGGGATGGCCTCGGAGGGACGGCGGACGGCTCGGGGCACGCCGGAGGCGCGGGGCGTCGGCGGACGGCGGCGGATGCCGCGGGAGGAGGCGCTCACGGGAGGAGCACCGCCGCTGCGGGCGGTCGGGAGACGGGAGGTCACACGCGTGGAGAGATGCGCGGATCTGGCCTCGGCCGGCGGGGAGAAAGCTGCGCGCGGGGGCGCGGGGTGGCAGCGGCTTCCGGGGACGGCGACGCCGGAGAGGGCTTCGCCGGAGGCTGGCCGGGCCGCGGGGGAGGGGGCCGCGGTGGGAGCGAACGGCGGGGAGCCGCGCGCTGGGTCGGCGCCGAGCTCGGGTGGAGATGGTTTTCTTCTCTGATCCAGAGAGAGAAAAAATGGAAGAGAGAGATATAGCTTGAGATCTGAGAATAAAGAGAGGAAGAGAGTTTAAAGGAATTGGTGGTGGTGGGGTGGGGATGTTCTGTGCTTCTCTGGAGTATAAGGGGAAATGGAGGACAAGGGGAGTTATAAGGAGTGAAGGAAAAGATGTGGGTTATATCTCTTCTTCTGTGAACGTGAAGATAGGAGTGGAGAGGGGAGTTACGGAAATGAAGGGGTTTGAGGAGTTATAAGGTGGAGTTGGGGGGAAGTTTTGAGAACGTGGGAGAGTTTTAATAGAGGAGTGGGTTAAGGAATGTGTGGTGGGGAAAGTTGTTCGGGAATGAGTGTTACTAAATCCTAGCAACTGAATACTGGTCCATCGGGACCAGTTCTCAACCAAACATCTATTATTTTTTTTTTTATTTTTTTTTTGTTTATTTAACCAAGTCAAAAATAGGAAAGAATTTGGGGAAAGAAAGGGGTTGGGCTCAGGCCTGGGTCTGGGCTCTGACTCGGGTCTGGGTCCAAACGTACAAAAGTCCAAGTTGATTAATAATCAAAAATATTTAATAATATTAATATTAATAATAATAATTAGAAATACTACTAATAATAATTAATTACAAAAATATGGATTTCACACTCATTCTATATTTACTTTTTTTTAATATCAGGTGTCAAGATGAAATTTTGAGCACCATCTTCTAATGGTGCTATGAGGATCATGGTTGGAGTAGCCCGGAGAGACGTAATCACTATTCAGAACAAGGAATGAACAGCCAGTGTTGTGTACTTGTGCTGGTAGCAAATAAAGAAAGAAATTTTGATTCGCATCCCACTTGCTTTACCCAAATTCAAGGTGCACCCCACTGTTTTACCATAATGTACGACACCCCCCACTTTTGACAGTTTTCGTCCTTCGTTAACTGTCAACTCCTTTGACCCATTTTTTGGACGAAAATGCTCTCTTCTTTCCCGCAACCCCCCGTTCGAAGACACCCCGTTGCGCGCATGCCCCCGCCAGCTGCTGCCCACCCCTTTCTGCCCCATCCCTGTAGTGCCTCGTCCCGCTCAGTTAATCGAAGGAATCGGAACACTAACGGCGTTCGGACTTAGCCTTACAACGGCTGCTCAAAGATATCGCTCGGTTGAGGCGACCGCTCGCTCAGGTGGGATAGTTTCGGTAAACTTGCCTCATCTTAGCCTTCACATAATAAATTGCGTGTTTTCAACTTGCACAAGTAGGCTTGATAACAAAAGAGACGAATCAACATAGATAAGAGAATAATCACGACGGGTCGAATAGAGTTAGAATATGGAAAGGTCCAACGATCGTCTTAGAGTTGGTGCACGACGTGCTTTAAAAATGACACTCGTTCCTTCATTCCGTGGCTTGGAAGAAGGAAAGTTGGATGAGTAGACAAAGTTATGAACGTAGCCTAAGTCATAGGCATCGCCCGCATAAATGCTTCATAAAGCATGCACGGTCCTATCGTCCAAGGCTTGGCATAGCCTTGGCTTGTCCCATAAATTAAGTTGCGTTACACGGCTTATGATATAAGTCTAGGCACCCAAATGACTTGGTCGTTCAGAAGTCGAACGCCTGTACGACACATTTTTGCAATGCGAGGCTTGATGCAGCCTTTGCTCGTCGAGTCGTTGTGCGTTTAAGTCAGACAAATTATGTTAGGCTATCGAAGTGGTAGCAAGTACGGTCCTACGAGTTCTACGGTTGGGTATAACCATATAGTCTTACGGTCTCAAGGCCCATCATATAAAGTATGACTTAGACGATAGCATCGCGTAGATCGGAAGTCGATTTGAGGCACGATGCACGGACTTAGTGTTTAAGGCATGAACCACGATTGATTTAATGAGTTTTGGAGAAAGGACTATCGAATAGGCATTCATGAGTTGAATGAAATAGTATGGTAACATGGAAAGAATGCTCACGACGGTGGGTCGTCGAGGGGTCTCAAATGATAGAACTCTTGATATTGGTTTTGAAATAGATGGTGACACTGGAAGAAGGATGACTGTGTGAGACGTCAGTTTGAGTCGAGTCTTGCACGGTCATTGGACAACTTGTCGACAAGGGCAAGTTTCTTCGAGCGACAACCCGAGGCCATGGGACCGACTCGGCCTAGGAGGAAACATGGTATAGCCGTAGCTAGACGAACCGCTCGGGTTATTCGGGAACTTTCAGCGGGGCTAGCTACTTGCGTTGAAAGGGTCGCCGAATAGCAAGGCTATAGTCCAGGATAGCTTGTCATGCTAGTGACTAATTCATATAGATGGATCGGCACGGGCGACAATCCGTATGTGTGCTTTTTGATTGAGTCGAGTATTGAGTGCACTATATCAAGGAGTCGAGTTGAATGTGTGTGTATAGTTTGAACACAATGTTGGGCCTAAGATTTGGTTGCAACGTAGGTGACGTGCTTCGGCACGAGATGTGGCATCAAGTCTTATGTTGTCAGCATATAAGTTGCATAGTTTTGGTTTGAGTTGTCTTGAGTTTTAAGTCAGGAAATACCGCAAGGCAAAGTTGGTCGAATGATACTTAGTTCACAAGTTGGATGGGTCAGTTGATGATTTAGTAGCAAAGGGCCACGAGGCGGCAAGGGCTACGAGGCGATGAGATGATTAAGTCTCATTGAGTTGCGAGACACGGCCTCAACAAGGACTTATAGCACGGTCACACGGGAATGGAGTCTTATCGCATAGTTACGTCTCTGATTTTGGCCGAAAGGCAAGCACGACTTGATAGGTTAACGTTGTTGAGTTGACGTTGTTGTTGCAAGCACGGAATGGTCTAGAGACACGAAATAGGCCAAGATGTCTGTCCTAAAACTGATCCTAAGCAAGAGTAGAAAGACAATTGATAAAAAGGGACTATGTTGTACAAAGTAAATCAAACATGTCAGTTTTGTATGGGTGGGCGAGGAGCTTATTCTACCAGTACAGTTGAGTACTGACACCCACATAGTTTTCATGTGCAGGCACAGGTAGAAGCTCGTGGTGCGGAGCTCGCTTGGATGCGTCGACGTACGGAGTTCTTTGGCGATCCGAAGCGTACGGCCGCATGGAGTCAAGACTTATACGGGACATAATGTATGGACGTCGCCTTCCGAAGCATCCGCTGGCTCGAGACATGTATTGAGAGATGAGAGAGAGCTGAGTGAACTTGTAAAATATGAAAAAAGTGAGCTTGAGTGATTGTAATCTTGGCCTTGCGCCCCCAATTTAACCGTTGTTTCAATATCAATAAAAGAACTTGTTTGAATAGCTTGTGTTTGTTCTAAATTTCTACTGCATGTTCAATGTCTCTGCTTGGGACTTATATGCGACGACCCCGTCGCAGCCGCTGTAATCGGCCGTTATGGAACCCGCCTTGCACGAGCGTAATCTAGGCTCGTGCGTCATCACGCCTTAGCGAGGACGATCGCTCCTACGGGAGCGGGACGTGACATAATGGTATCAGAGCACGGCTTTATGTCCTTGGACTATCGATTGAATTCTTTAACTCTGTTGTTTCCGTAAACTCTGAATCGTTGCTTCCGTAAAGTTGATATCATTGGTGCGCTCTCTCACTCAAATGTCCCATGGGATGTCCATACAATAAGTCTATTTATTTTGCAAAATATAGGATAACAGTTTTTGATAAAAAAAGATGGTTCGCGCAAGCACGGTTGGCTAAGTCGGGCTGGGCATATACACCAAAGTTGCGTCGACCTTAGAAAAGTCGAGTGAGGGAATTGAATTGTGTTGAGCAAGAATGAGTTGAACTCGATTGAGTAAAATGGGATGATTATCGATAGGGGTGCTACCGAACGACGATGTTATCGTCGATGCGATATAGGTGAGCGTGCTTAAAATTTAAGGAATCGTTTGAATGAAAATTCGAGGAGATAGAATTGTGAATCGAATGATAAGTTGAGGATTTGTTGAATGACTTTATCCCTGAGTGGTGTATGCGATAGCCTCAGGGATGCCGATCGATCAATTGAGGATTCGGGGTATCGACGAGTCTATCAGAAAGCGTCGCGTTATGCAAAGCCATATATTGAGTGTCATTGAACAAGTTGTAGTCTTGAAAATTTGACGAGTCGATTCGAACAACCTAGAAATTGATGTGCACGGAACGTGCACGATATTGTGGATTACGCGAGTATGAAACGCGAAAATGATTAAGTAGGAAATCGAATCGAGGAAGACTTAGGGCGTACGAATGGATGACTTGATCGAGAAAATTGATACGGACCGCACACAAAAAGTTAGCAAGACAGGTAGATAGCGTGCACGAAAGGTTTGATTTTGAAGTTACGCAAATGACTTTGAGGATTGGAATGGATGTCGTTCGATGAATTGAGTTAGCAAAGGGATGATGCGAATTTAGAAGATACGTTGGTCGATGAGTTAAGATAGACGGATGAATAATACGCGAATTTGAATTTGAGGAAATTGATGTTGTGAATGATTCGAGCGATAATGATCAAAATTAATTTTGAATGTCGAGGAGATTATCCAGACGGACGATGGCATCATTCGCACGACTCGAAATTGGTTACAAAGTAAGATCGTCAGGTTATGCATATCGTCGATGGTATTGAGGCGTATCAAAGACTGATATACGATAACTCGGGGGTACTCTGACTCGGCGAATGACGATCGTGCAAGTGTTATTATTCAGTTGGATGCCATACTTAGGATTTTAATTGAGATGAATGTTGGATAAAAATGATTGTGTCTCGAGGGTTATGAGGATAACCACAGCGTCGATATTCTTGTCTTGCACGAGTGCAACTCTAGCCTCGCACATGCGTTGCGTCAGATTTGGGGCGATCGTTCTGCGTGAGCGCTGACATGGTAATTCATGTCGCGGAAATGATCGAACTCGAAAAATCAGGATGCGGCAACTTTGATTGTCTCGACTTGTCGGTTTGATAGGAAAGAAAATTTGAGGATGTTAGGACTTGCGATTGATGAATGAAATAAACTTGAGGATTGAGTAGGTCCAATCCGCACATCAAGAATGAATTAGTCTAGACTCGAACAAGAGTTACGTCCCGATGAGGATGATTATCCTGCGGGAGCGTGCATGGTGATTCATGCCCACCATGGATAATCTGACTCACGTGAGATCAGAGCGTAATGTATTGTTAAGTCAGATGACCTTGTGATCGATTTCGTGAATTGGGATAAATGACTTAGGGAGTATGGAATGTGAATTATGGTTTAGCGATGAATTATGTCGTAGCGTGCTTGACTTGAGAATGATTGATAGGCAGATTATGTCAAATGTGTTCAAAAGATAGACTATGCAAGATGGTTCATTGCACGAGCGATATTGATACGTCAAGGAGTTGGTTGAAACTTGACTTATTATAGGATGGCTTTGCTGAACGACTCGGACCCCGTACGACGAAATGTTGGGATGTGTGTAGGAAATCGATGCTCGATGTTTAGAAATCAGAGTGATACGAGCTTGGGTAAAAAACTCCATACCATAGATTTGGTTTGAACTTAGGATGGGGTCAGTGTTGATATCGTTGTTTGGGAACTATGATTCCAATACTGACGGAAAAACATAGTCCAGCGGTTAGACAGACGTCCGAGTGCGAAGTGCTAGGATTGTGGAGGCACCACTCGCGAGCTCGGTTAACAAGCACGTATATCAGGGACACCCGAATATATGTACGATCTGACTCGAGTGGTGATGACAGATTCTCTATCACGAGGCTTGGCTAAAATACATGTATTTCGGGGACGCTTGGAATGTGTGCACGATCCAAACTAAGTGATATATTGAATTCAAGTGAGACTTAAGGAATGAAAAGTGTCGAGGATTTTGAGATCGTGAGTTTTGAAGAACGGATTGAGGGTAGCACGAGCGTGGCTCAGATTTGAAAAACGCATAGAAGTAAGTGTATGCGAGAGTCCTTGAATGTTGAGTAAAGTGATAAGTCGATAAGTGTACTCAGTTAGTTTCAAGGATGAAACTTTTTCTGAGTGGTGTATGATGTAGTACCCCGTCCCGCTCAGTCAATTGGAGGAATCGGAACGCTAACTGCGTTCGGACTTAGCCTTGCAACGGCTACTCGAAGATATCGCTCGGTCGAGGCGACCACTCGCTCAGGTGGGGTAGTTTCGGTGAACTTGTCTCATTTTAGCCTTCACATAATAAATCGCATGTTTTTAAATTGCACAAGTAGGCTTGATAATAAAAGAGACGAATCAACATAGATAAGAGAATAATCCCGACGGGTCGAATAGAGTTAGAATATGGAAAGGTCCAACGATTGTCTTAGAGTTGGTGCACGGTGTGCTTTAAAAACGATACTCGATCCTTCGTTCCGTGGCTTGGGAGAAGAAAAGTTGGATGAGTAGACGAAGTTATGAACGTAGCCTAAGTCAAAGGCGTCGCCCGCATAAATGCTTCATAAAGTATGCACGGTCCTATCGTCCAAGGCTTGGCATAGCCTTGGCTTGTCCCATAAATTAAGTTGCGTTGTACGGCTTATGATATAAGTCTAGGCACCCAAATGACTTGGTCGTTCAAAATTTGAACGCCTACGCGGCACGTTTCGCAATGCGAGGCTCGACGCAGCCTTTGCTCGTCGAGTCGTTGTGCGTTTAAGTCGGGCAAGTTATGTTAGGCTTTCGGAGTGGTAGTAAGCACGGTCCTACGAGTTCTACGGTTGGGTATAACCACATAGTCTTACGGTCTCAAGGCCCGTCATATAAAGTATGACTTGGACGATAGCGTCGCATAGATCGGAAGTCGGTTTGAGGCACGATGTACGGACTTAGTGTTTAAGACATGAACCACGGTTGATTTAATAAGTTTTGGTGAAAGAATTATCGAATAGGCATTCATGAGTTGAATGAAATGATATGGTAACATGGAAAGAATGCTCGCGATCATGGGTCGTCGAGGGATCTCAAATGATAGAAGTCTTGATATTGGTTTTAAAAGAGATGGTGACACTGGAAGAAGGATGACTGTGTGAGATGTCAGTTTGAGTTGAGTCTTGCATGGTCATTGGACAACTTGTCGACAAGGGCGAGTTTCCTCGAGCGATAACCCGAGGCCACGGTACCGACTCGGCCTAGGAGGAAACACGGTATAGCCGTAGCTGGACGAACCGCTCGGGTTATTCGGAAACTTTTAGTGGGGCTAGCTACTTGCGTTGAAAGGGTCATCGAATAGCAAGGCTATAGTCCAGGATAGCTTGTCATGCTAGTGACTAATTCATAAAGATGGGTCGGCACGGGCGACAATTCGCGTGTGTGCCTTTGGATTGAGTCGAGTATTGAGTGTACTATATCAAGGATTCGAGTTGAATGTGTGTGTATAGTTTGAACACAATATTGGGCCTAAGATTTGGTTGCAACATCGGTGACGTAGTTCGTCACGAGATGTGACATCGAGTCTTATGTTGTCGGCATATAAGTTACATAGTTATGGTTTGAGTTATCTTGAGTTTTAAGTCAGGAAATACCGCAAGGCAAAGTTGGTCGAGTGACACTCAGTTCACAAGTTGGATGGGTCAGTTGATCATTTAGTAGCAAAGGGCCTCGAGGCGGCAAGGGCCACGAGACGGCAATATGATTGAGTCTTATTGAGTTACAAGACACGGCCTCAACAAGGACTTATAGCACGGTCACATGGGAATGGAGTCATATCGCGTTGTTGCGTCTTTGATTTTGGCCGAAAGACAAGCACGACTTGATAGGTTGACGTTGTTGAGTCGACGTTGTTGTTGCAACCACGAGATGGTCTAGAGACACCAAATAGGCCAAGGCATCTGTCCTAAAACTGATCCTAAGGCAAGAGTAGAAAGACAATTGATAAGAAGGGACTATGTTGCACAAAGTAAATCAAACGTGTGATTTTGTATGGGTAGGCGAGGAGCTCATTCCATCAGTACAGTTGAGTACTGACACCCACATAGTTTTTATGTGCAGGCACAGATAGAAGCTCGTGGCACGGAGTTCGCTTGGATGCGTCGAGGCACGGAGTTCCTTTTCGAAGCAAGCGGCCGCATGGAGTCAAGACTTATACGGGACATAATATATGGACGTCGCCTTCCGAAGCATCTGCTGGCTCGAGACATGTATTGAGAGATGAGAGAGAGCTGAGTGAACTTGTAAAATATGAGAAGAGTGAGCTTGAGTGATTGTAATCTTGGCCTTGCGCCCCCAATGTAACCGTTGTTTCAATATCAATAAAAGAGATTCTTTGAATGACTTGTGTTTGTTCTAAATTTTTGCTGCGTGTTCAATGCCTCTGCTTTGGACTTCTGTGCGACGACCCCGTCGCAGCCGTTGTAATCGGCCGCTATAGAACCCGCCTTGCACGAGCGCAATCTAGGCTCGTGCGGCATCACGTCTTAGCGAGGACGATCGCTCCTATGGGAGCGGGGCGTGACAACCCCCGTGTCCCTCTCTTCTTCTGTATTCCTCCGTCTCGATACCCGCCGTGCGCTCCCACCGACGGCTGCCGCTGCCGCTGTTGTTGTTGTTGTTGTTACTGCTGAGCGGGAGGGTGGAAGGGGGACGGAGCGGGGTGGGGTGCGGGGGCGAAGGGGGTGTGGGGGAGTGGTGGTGGTGTTAGAGGAGGGGGCGGAGCGGGGCGAAGGCGCATGGGGCAGAGCAGGAGCGGGCGCGGGGACGGGGCTGGGGCGTGACAGCCGAGCTGGGGCACGGGGGGCGGCGGGGGAGCGGTGGTGGTGTTGGTGAAAGTGATGGTGGTGGGTGATGGTAAAGGTGGTGGTGGTGATAGTGAAGGTGGTGGTAATGTAGGAAAGCCGTATTCTGAAATGATTTCCAAAGCATACTTCTTTTGACACAAGGAAATTCCTTCTGCACTCCGAGCCACCTCTATACCAAGAAAGTACTTCAACACACCAAGGTCCTTCATGGAAAGCAAGAACTAAGGTACTTTTTGAAAGCATCTAAAGCACCTGAGTCATTACCAGACACAATCATATCATCCACATAGATCAAAACATGCAACTCTACCTTCCCTTTAAAAAGAGAGAAAAGGGAATAATCATAATAAGATTGAATAAATCCATAGGATATCAGAGAAGCAACAAGGTTAGCAAACAAACAATGTAGTGCCTGTTTCAATTCATATAGAGACTTACTCAGGCGACACACTTTGTTGGGTTCACTATGCGAAAAACCTGGCGGCAACTTCATATACACTTCTTCTGTCAGATCTCTATGAAGAAAAGTATTGTGTACATCCATCTGGTGCAAAGTCCAGTCTCTCACAGCTGCAACAGCTAAGAACGCCCTAACTGTAGGCATCTTAGCTACCGGGGCAAATGTCTCTGAATAGTCGATTCCCTCAACCTGATGATTACCGAACACAACCAGCCGTGCCTTTAAGCGCTCAACACTGCCGTCGGAGTTGTACTTTATTTTGTACACCCATCAACTTCCCAATGCTTTCTTCCCAGGAGGCAAATTGATAAGACTTCATATCCCATTATCTTCCAGAGCCTGTATTTCAGTTTACATAGCCGTACACCAGCCTGAATCTCGCGAGGCCTGGCAATATGAAGTAGGCTCAACGCCTGCAGTGATAGTTGCAAGAAAATCTCTGTGTCCAGCAGTAAATATGTCATAACTTAGAAATTTTGTCAGAGAATACGAGGTACCTGAGGAAGTGACGGGAACAGATGAACTGTAGTGAAAGGGGGAAATTTTACTTCGAACAGCATTCGTCACAAAATCCTGTAATCGTACTGCCTGTGATTTTTTTCTCATTCCTCTTCCCAATACTACCTTGGCAGGCACCTCTGGCAACACTGTATCCCCTGTATCATCATTAGTATCCGCATCACCCCCGGAAGACTCTCCTGTCAATACTTCTGCAGCTACCTGTGCATCCTCGCCACTCGGTACCGAGCCGCCAGCAACCACTCCGGCCAGCCGGCATCATCCCAAAAGCCTCTATATCGTCTTCCGGCACCTCAACAGATGTATGACGTATCGCAGAAGACATCTCGCTAGCAGTGCCACACCTAGGAAATTCTTTTTCATAAAAAACAACATCACGGGACATAAAAAATTCACCAGTCTCCAAATCATACAGTTTCCATCCCTTTTTATCAAGTGGATACCCAACAAAGATACATTTTCTACTCCTGTTAGCAAATTTATTATATCGGGATTTCAAATCATACGTATAGCACAAACAACCAAAAATACGTAGATGATCATACGAAGGAGCCGAACCATATAAAACTTCATAAGGTGACTTAAAATGCAAGATACTAGAAGGTGTTCTATTGATCAAATAACATGCACCCAGAACACATTTCCTCCAAAAATCCACAGAAAGAGAACCCTAAAATCTCAATGCCCTGGCTACATTTAAAATATGACGATGTTTTCGTTCCACCCTTCCATTCTGTTGAGGTGTCCCAACACAGGATGTTTGGAACGATATACCTTGAGATAAAAAATAATCTCGTAAACAATTAAATTTAGTGCCATTGTCACTCCGCACACGACGGATATCAGCCCCAAACTGACGCTTCACCATAGTAATGAATTTAAGAAATATAGAATAAACAACACACTTATCCTTCAATAAAATAACCCAAACAGCTCTAGAAAAATCATCCACCAAAGTCAAAAAATATCATGCCCCATCAGATGATGGAACACGATATGGTCTCCACAGATCACAGTGTATAAGTTCAAAGCATCTCAAAGCACGACTACTACTATCAGGAAAAGCATCACGAGTCTGTTTAGCTTGATGACAAATATCATAAGCCTTATGAGAAAATATACTATTACCAGAGAGAAAAGGTAAAGTTTGTAATACTTTATCTGAAGGATGCCCCAGTCTACTATGCCAAACCTCGGAATCACTCTCTCTGCATGCCAGGATCACCGAAGCCAAAGAAGCTGAAACCTCCCCCAAGAAGTAAGTCCACCCCTTTGTTCACCTGCTCCAATCACCATCCTCGTACTTCGGTCCTGAACAAAACACAAAATAGGAGTAAATAACATATCACAATTTCTGGTACCAATCAATTGTGAGACAGAGATCAAATTGCAAGTCAATATCGAAATATAAAGAACATCCGTCAACACTAATTAAGCAGTCAAAAATACTTTGCCTCTCAGAACAGCCTCAATAGTGCTCCCATCAGGCAAAATCACAGGACAGGCAGGGCCCTGAAAGCAATCAACTAAACAGTCACGAGAACCCATCGCATGAAGAGTAGCCCCAGTATCGAATATCCAAGTGACAGAAGAATTCTTACCCATCAGATAATCAGTGTTTGAAGAACCAGGGTTGGACGGATTGTCGTTACCCAGCAAGCTCATCAGTTTCTGCCATTGTTTACCTGAGAGTGGTGAAGGATACCCTCCATGCATCATATCCGTCGAACTTCCAGCAAGACCAGCAGGGACACCATGACCAGCAGCGACGACATGATGAACAACCCCCGTGCCACCAGCACCGTGTCTTCCATCACGTCTCTGCTGTGGTGCCGGACCTCTGCCACCACCAGCACCACGTCCGCCCTCACGCCGAGGACGAGTCTCCCACCACTCTGGATAGCCAATCTTGGCAAAGTAAGTTGCAACATCATGACCTGTTTTCTTGCAATGAGTACAGATCATACCTGATTTATCCCTGGAATCTGAGGTTCTACTACTAGAAGTAAGAGAAAGACGATGTGAAGTCTTGATAGCCAGCGCCAACACCTCCTCAGCAGCGGACTGGACCTGAGATTTATGTATATCCTCCTCCTTGCGGACTGCCTGGTATGCCCGATCTAAACTTGGCTGAGGATCCTAAGCCAGAAGATTAGATTAGGTATGACCATACAACTCAACATTCAACCCATACATAAAGTCATGAAAGTGGTCTTCATCCCTCATAGCATGTAGCTTTGCAGCAAGTTCACCACAGGTACAAGTAGGCAATAGAAAATAAGCAGCTGGTTCATCCACAAAGACTGCAAATTTCTAAAGTAGATTTCCACAGACATCGAAGCCGTTTGTTTACACTCAGCCAAAGCTACCTTAATTTGTTGCTTCCGAGTGCCATTGCTAACAACAAATCTTTTCTCCAATAAGTTCCACAATGGATAAATATCCTCAAAGTACGGCAAAGATTTCTTCAGAGATGGATCAATGGTATTAAGAACCCATTGAACCAATAGCGCTTGTACACATCTCCAATCAAGCAATTTACTAGCATCATTAACAGGTTTGATTTCAATACCTTCTAAAAAAGTGATCTTTTGCCTAGAGATCAGGGAGAGACGTATCGACCGAGACCACTCAGCATAGTTCGGTCCACAAAAAACAATAGGAGTAATGATATTTCCTGGTTGATCAGCAGAACTCAAAAAATAAGGATTCTTCGGATTAGGATAATTTGGGTTGTGTGTACCACCACCGCCAGTCGTGATGGAGTAGCTGGACGCAGCATCATCAGTCATCGCGAATGTCGGGTATACAAAATTTTGTACAACTCCTACGTATCGGCCGAACGAGCGGCGAATCGGCCGCTGATGTACGAGGTCGGCGGCGAATCGGCCGCTCGCGGATGTCGGGTGTACAAAATTTTGTACAACTCCGACGGATCGGACGAACGAGCGGCCAATCGGCCGTTGATGGACGGTGTCGGCGGCGAGTCGGCCCTGCTGGACGGGGTTCACGGCGAACTACCCGTGGTCGGTGCGCCGGATCGGGCGCGTAGAGGTCGGCGGTGCCGGATCGGACGGGGGGCGCGTAGGGGTCGGCGCGCGTAGGGGTCGGCGGCGCCGGATCGGGCGCATAGGGGGCGCGCAGGGGTCAACAGCGTCGGATCGGGCACGTAGGGCGGTAGGGCGCGTAGGGCGCGTAGGGGTCTGTCACCCTCATTTTCCATATTTTTTCGTATTTATATACTCGTATCTGGATTTTGGCATGTATTTTTTATTTCTCAACTTGTGGAATTCGATATTTCTCTCGTTTGGATTTTGCATGGCTCGGTTTAATTGGATTGGGTTTGGTTTGGTTTAATGAGTATTGGAACACTTTAGCCTATACTCCACCCTCAACACACCACATCCCACCCTCTTTAAAACTCCACCAACTTTTTCTCTCTCCTCATAAACCTCCATTAATTTCTTCTTCTCCTTCCTCTACACAACACTCTTCTCCTTCCTCTACACAACCCCCACCCATAGGCAAGTGCACCTTGCCACCACATGAGAATCCCATTTATTTGTCCATTTGCTAGTTTAGGACATGGTGATCAACATTAGAACTTGGTATTTTGTGATTTGGAGTCTCCATTGTACTAGATATAAGTTTTCTCTATTTTCGGTTTTGCATGGTTTTGATCTTTTTAAGTTGGATTTTTATGGGTTTTGATGTTTCCCTGTGGAAGAGAGTTCAATTCCACCCTGGTTGGAACTTTGGAAATTTGGATTTGGAATTCGGATGGCCAAGTGGTGATGTTTTGAAGTTTTGGGAGCCATTGGAGCTTCTTCTCAGCCATGGTGAAGAAGAACCTTTCCCTTGCGTGCGTGCTTTTGCGCGTAGCACGCAGCTTCTTGCGTGCGAGCTTTGGCGCGTACGCAGCTCCCTTGCGTGCGTGCTTTGCGCGTACACAGCTCCCTTGCGTGCGTGCTTTGTGTGCGTACGCAGCTCCCTGCGTGCGTGCTTTTGCCGTACGCAGTCCCTTGAGTGCGTGCTTTTGCACGTACGCAGCTCCCTTGCGTGCGTGCTTTTGTGCGTACGCAGCTCCCTTGCGTGTGCTTTTGCGCGTACGCAGCTCCTTGCGTGCGTGCCTTGTGCGTACGCAGCTCCCTTGCGTGCGTGCCCTTGTACGTACGCTGCTCCCCTGCATGCGTGTCCTTGCGCGTACGCTGCGTGACCATGCACCTGACCCCTGCTTAAACCATTGGCTTAGGAGTATTGTTTTATTTCTTGACTTGGTTCTTGTTTGTGGATTGAGTTTTCTGAGATGTTCAACACGGCACGACTATCTTGATCCGACACGGCCTAACACGGTTTTCAAGTAATTGTTTATGACTAGTACGGTTCTCGGGGTTTTCTGTGGATTATGATTTTGGTATTCTCTGATCTCCTTGCTAGTGACCCAGTGGGGTGCACACCTAACTTGTAACTTGTATTTAATCCTTGTGACTTGATAACTGGATAGTGGCCCGTGGCGGCGCACTCCTGACTTGTAGCATGACTTGATAACTTAACGCTGTTGCGACGGCTAACTTAACTTGACCTGCCTTGACACCGTGGGTAGTTCTTTCTTGCTTGCTTGTTAAATCCACTTGTCTTGTCTTGTATCATGTCTAGGATAGAACTCCTAAGTACCACGGTCAGGAGTACCTACTAAAATGGATTAAGGTTAATAACTAGAATAACACAGTAGTCATGAAGAGATGACACAGCTACAGGCAATCCCGTTACCTGGGCGCTCTTGGGATCTATAGCCTGCCGACGAGTAGGGCGCATTTTCAGCACACTGTCATGTATTGCACCTTCTAAGTCACCTAAGGGTACATGCGTTCCTGGACGATGTACCCACCTGAATTCAACCCCTAATTTTAGACCTGGGTAACCTGGATGGTCTGCAGGACTTGTGGCTGTGAATAATCTCACTGCATCTTGTTAGTAATTAAGCCTGTGATAACCCTAGTTAGTTAAATTAGTAAGCCGTAGTATCTGCTTGGCCGTGATTGATTGAATGAGGCATAACCAGTCTAGCCATGTCTTGATCCAGTACAAGATTGCTTCCTGTCTTGATTCCTTATATTATTATCTTGCCGATAAATGGTGGGAAACCAAGTTCTGTTCAGGTGAAGGGTTACAACCCTGGTCCTTGTTTGGTTTACGGGTTGTAACCTTGTTATCGGAATAGTTCCATGGTTATCTCGTCGTATATCATCCTGACATGTTTTAGTAACATTTAGTTTTACTATTAGACTTTCTTGTGCAAATTGTTGGCTTTTGTTCTTATTTCGTGGCCCCCTTGTGGCACTTGCTCTTTCTGGGGTTGACCCAGCTGGTTTTGTGGGGCCAGATTTCGGAGCAGCTCCCGAGGATCTACCAAGCTTCCAGCCCAATGGTGACAACTAGACGGAACCCGGGCCAAGAGTGGGTTTTTCTTTTTGTCTTGCCTACTTCATTGTGAAACTATTCTTTTGAGCCGTTTAGCCGACGAGCACCTGTTAGCTCGATGCACATTACTTACTGTCTACCTACGGGCTGTGAACATGATTAACAATCCTTGGGTTGATCATGTACGACTAAACTCTTGCTAGTCCTAACATTTTGTAACGACTAGCTTCATGATCAGCTGAATATGTAATATTTGGGATGCCTTATTATTGTATATTTAATGATCATACATCTTGCGACCTTACTTACTTGCTTGTGATTGAGATATTAGGCTTGTTCATGACCATAAGAGACTGTGGCTTGTAGTAAATCCTCATATACCTAGACAGCCGTAACCGTATATCGAGGTGGTTTCTATTTCAATATACGTAGCTGGCTATGTCTGCCCCCGCTCTCCAGTATTCTGGTTCTGGGGCGTGACATGGTTTAAGTTGGTGGCCCATGCAGGTCTTGTAAATCAAGATATGTGAGGGTTTACCAGATAGATGTCTCAATCAGTATTCGTCCTTGATCTCTGATCGTATCCTCTGAATCCCTGGATTCTTGCCCTGATCCTGTGCTTATATCATTGATCTGTCCTGGTCCTTTCCTTATTGTTCTCTGTGTCGTCTTCTTCAGCGACACTGTACCTGGTCCTACCGATCAACGAGGTGGAGCACTTCCCGTGGGTCAGCAGCAACCCGGAGATCAAGCCCAGCATTCCGGGATAGCCTCCAGAGTTATGCCTACTGGAGGAGAGTCACCAGTTCGGCCCGTCCAGCCCGCAGAGCCAGATGATGGTACCTTAGTAGGCCTCATCAGAACCTTGATAGCTTTCCAGGATCGTCGAAGCGACGCCCTACACCAGACAGTTCAAGATGCTTTGACCCGAAGCGGACATCCAGGGAACCAGGCGGCAAACAGCTTCAAGCGATTGAACCCTCATTTCTTCGACGACAGCGAAGATGCAATTGCCGTAGATGCATGGCTTCAGGATACCGAGGTGATTCTGGAAGCAGCTAGGACACCCGAGAATGAGAAGGTGGCGGTGGTACGCCTGTAGTTGTTGGACTTGGCTCGCAGTTGGTGGGCGGCACAAGCCATGGGATTAGTGGCACCCATTGCTTGGGCAGTGTTTAGAGAGAGATTCCAGACGAAGTATTTCGATGTTGTGGCTCGGTACGACCTGCAGACCAGATTTACCAACTTGAAGCAAGGAGGCAGAACAGTCGACAGTTATGCATCGGAGTTTTCTAGACTTAGTAGGTTTGCCCCCACCTTGGTGGCGACCGAGTTTGATAGGGCCCAGCGGTTCCAGCAGGGACTGCATTTGGAGATCTTGTTGGCGGTTGAGCAGTTCGAGCACCAGACGCTCGATGCAGTATTGAGAGCAGCTAGGAGGCATGAATACACCTCCCAGAGGATCGTGGATAGGACCGGAGGTAGGAAGCGGTCCCACATTCAGATGTACCAATCATCAGCTCCAGCCCCGGCAGCTAGGGGATTGACCATTGGAACTCCGAGGCGGGCGGCCTCAGTAACGTCGGTTCAGCATTCGACCCCGACGTACCCGCAGCAGCAGAAGCAGAAGCAGACTTCCGCGATGGGATGTTCTCATTACGGAAAGCCAGGGCATGTGGTGGCAGACTACTGCAGGGCGCAGGGATTGTGCCTGGCTTATGGAGCAGCAGATCATATGATAGGGGCTTGTCCGAATAGGGGTGGTTCATCAGCATCCAACCCTTCTAGCTCTTCGGTGAGAGGACCGGCCCCAGTACCAGTTCAGCAGCAGCAGTATCAGTCTTCGAGACCCTTGCCGTCTCAGTCTCAGGCATTCCAGCAACAACACCCCCAGCAGTATGCACAAGCCCAAGCTCAGACCCAGAATAGGCAGAGAGGTTTCCAGCAGAGGGGACCAGCAGCCAGAGGACAAGGTCAGGCCATGATGATGGCTATGGAAGAAGAAGTTGCACCAGGTGAGGTTGTGGTAGGTACTATTCTCGTCAACTCCTCTCCAGCGTCTGTATTATTTGATTCTGGTGCATCGCATTCATTTATGTCTGTACGATTCGCGACACGGATAGGATTGGAGCCCGAGTCATTATCAGTGAGGCTCAATATACTTACTGGTAATGGCCTTGTGGGAGTAGATCGAGTGTTTTCCTCGTGTCGGATCGTAGTTAGTGGTAGGGAGTTCCCCGCTAGATTCATAGAGTTTCCTATGGCAGACTATGATGTAGTCCTAGACATGGATTGGTTGAGGAACCAGTATGCTAGGATAGACTGCCATATTGGCAGAGTTGTCTTTAGTATCCCCGGCGAGCCAGAGTTTTCATTTTCCAGAGGCACAGTGGAGCCATCTTCCCCAGCATTGCGTATGGCAGTAGCAGCAGTGCAATTACCCCGGATAGTTGAAGAGTTTCTAGATGTCTTTCCAGAGGAGCTTCTAGGGATGCCGCCAGAGCGGGAGATTGAGTTCACTATAGACTTGATTCCCGGGACAGCACCAGTATCAGAGCGAGTCTACAGGATGGCGCCTTCAGAGTTGGAAATTTTATACAAGATGATTGAAGAACTGAGGACCAAGGGATTCATCCGTGCTAGTGGATCGCCTTGGGGAGCCCCGATGCTTCTTGTGAAAAAAAGGATGGTACGTCCAGGCTATGTGTTGATTATCGTACCTTGAATTCGGTGACAATCAAGAACAGATACCCTCTTCGAGGATAGATGACTTGTTTGATCAGCTCAGAGGGGCTTCAGTGTTCTCGAAGATCGACTTGCGGTCGGAATACCACCAGATCAGAGTCAGAGAGCAGGACATTCCGAAGACAGCATTCAGATCGAGGTATGGACATTGGGAGTTCCTTGTTATGCCCTTTGGAGCGACCAATGCGCCGGCCGTATTCATGGACCTCATGAATCGCATTTTCATGCCTTACTTGGATCAGTTTGTGATCGTGTTCCTAGATGACATCCTGGTCTACAGCAAGAGTGAAGCAGAGCATGAGCAGCATCTCAGAGTCGTCCTCCAGACGCTTAGGGAGCATCAGTTGTACGCCAAGTTTAGTAAATGCGAGTTCTGGCTCGATCGCATTTCATATTGGGTCACATCATTACCCGAGGAGGAGTGGAAGTGGATCCCCAGAAGATTGTGGCTATCAAGTCATGGCCGGTACCCAGCTCAGTGGCAGAGGTTCGCAGCTTCTTTGGATTGGCCGACTACTACCGGCGGTTCGTTTCAGATTTCGCAAGGATTTCAGCGCCGATGACCCAGTTGACCCGCAAGGATGTGCCGTTTGTTTGGACAGCAGAGTGTCAGGAATCATTTGAGAAGTTGAAGCAAGGTTTGATAACGGCTCCCATTCTCACCCTTCCAGATAGGACCGGAGGATTCACAGTTTATTACGACGCTTCAGGCAGAGGATTGGGGTGTGTCTTGATGCAGCATGGGAAGGTAATATCTTATGCGTCACGTCAACTACGTGATCATGAGAAGAATTATCCGACCCACGACTTGGAATTGGCGGCAGTAGTGTTTGCTTTGAAGTTGTGGAGACACTACTTGTACGGAGATAGAGTAGAGATCTTTACTGATCATAAGAGCCTGAAGTATGTTTTCACCCAGTTGGACCTTAATATGCGGCAGAGAAGATGGCTCGAGCTACTGGTGGACTATGATATGGATTTGCAGTATCATCCCGGGAAGGCCAACGTTGTAGCAGATGCATTGAGCAGGAGAGCCGAGTTTATTTCCTGACGGCACAACCAGAATTATTGGCAGATCTTCAGAAGATGGGAATTGAAGTGGTTCTTCCAACCAGCGTGGCATTGATGGCCAGCCTACAGGTTCAGTCCAGCATAGTTGAGAGAATCCGGGTGGCGCAGTCAACAGATTCCAAGATCCAGCGACTCAGAGCAGAGTGTGAAGCAGGAAGAAGGCCAGAGTTATGTATCTATGAAGACGGTACACTTCGGCACGGCACTCGTCTTTGTGTACCCAGTGGAGATATCAGACAGGAAGTCATGGCAGAAGCCCACAGTTCGCAATATTCTATTTATCCGGGTGGTACGAAGATGTACCGTGATATTCGTCAGCATTTCTGGTGGAATGGCATGAAGAGGGAGATAGTCCGATTTGTCTCTCGGTGTTTGGTTTGCCAACGGGTTAAAGCTGAACATCAGAGGCCCGCTGGACTTCTTCAACCCTTACCGATCCCAGAATGGAAATGGGAACATATAACCATGGATTTCGTGACCGGATTGCCCAGATCTCCGGCCGGCAGAGATGCTATTTGGGTAATTGTGGACAGGCTTAACAAGGTGGCACACTTTCTCCCATTCAGAGTTGGACAGTCGACGGCACAGTTAGCAGAGATGTATCTCGGGTAGATCGTCAGGCTTCACGGTGTGCCATTCAGCATCACCTCGGACAGGGATTCAAGATTCACATCACACTTTTGGCGCAGCTTGCAGAAGAGTTTGGGGACTCGCCTTCAATTTAGCTCAGCTTATCACCCGCAGACGGATGGTCAATCAGAGCGCACAATCCAGACTCTTGAAGATATGTTGAGATCCTGTACCCTTGACTTCGGTGGTTCATGGAAGAATCATCTGCACCTGGTGGAATTCTTGTACAACAATAGTTATCAGGCCAGTATCCAGATGGCACCTTTCGAGGCTCTTTATGGCAGGAAGTGCAGATCCCCGCTAGCATGGGACGATGTCGGGGAGAGGCAGGTGCTCGGACCCGAATTGATTTCCCAGACGGTTGAAGTGGTCAGGAAGGTCAGAGATCACCTCCGAGTTGCCCAAGACCGCCAGCACCATTGGGCCGATGCTCATCGGCGTCCCTTAGAATTTGCTGTCGGCAACCATGTATTCCTTAGGATCTCGCCTAACCGCGGCGTCATTCGCTTTGGTGTGCGGAGAAAGCTTAGTCCTAGGTATATAGGGCCGTTCGATATTCTAGAGCGAGTAGGAGATGTATCATATCGTCTCGCTCTTCCGCCGTCGCTAAGTGAGGTGCATGATGTATTCCATGTGTCCCAATTACGACGGTATATTCCGGACCCGAGCCACATCCTAGACCATTCGGAATTGGTTGTTGGTACCAACCTTTCGTATGAGGAGAGGCCCGTGTCTATATTGGACCGGAGGGAGAAGATACTCAAGAACAAGACTATTAAATTAGTCCGTGTTGCTTGGGGTCATCACTCTCTAGGTGAGTCAACGTGGGAGCGTGAGGACGACATTCGATCGCGATATCCCTACCTGTTTGACTCGTGAGGTATAATGTCTTTCTTATGCCTTACGTTTTCCCTTCCTTGCTTGCATTGTATGATTGTATGATTGAACTGCTTAGTGTAACTTGCATGTGCTTAATGTAGCTTATCGTGACAATCTCTAGCTCCTTGATTAAATTCCGAGGACGAAATTCTTTTAAGGTGGGTAGAGTTGTCACCCTCATTTCCCGTATTTTTCCGTATTTCGTATTTATACTCGTATCTGGATTTTGGCATGTATTTTTATTTTTTTCAACTTGTGGAATTTCGGTATTTCTCGTATTTTGGGTTTTGACATGGCTCGGTTTTAATTGGATTAGGTTTGGTTTGGTTTAATGAGTATTGGAACACCTTAGCCTATACTCCACCCTCAACACACCACATCCCACCCTCTTTAAAACTCCACCAACTTTTTCTCTCTCCTCATAAACCTCCATTAATTTCTTCTTCTCCTTCCTCTACACAACACTCTTCTTCTTCCTCTAGGCAAGTGCACCTTGCCACCACAGGAGAACCCCATTTTATTTGTCTATTTGCTAGTTTAGGACATGGTGATCAACATTAGAACTTGGTATTTTATGATTTGGAGTCTCCATTGTTCTAGATATAAGTTTTCTCTATTTTCGATTTTGCATGGTTTTGATCTTTTTAAGTTGGATTTTTATGGGTTTTGATGTTTCCCTGTGGAAGAGAGTTCAATTCCACCCTGGTTGGAACTTTGGAAATTCGGATTTGGAATTCGGATGGCCAAGTGGTGATGTTTTGAAGTTTTGGGAGCCATTGGAGCTTCTTCTCAGCCATGGGGAAGAAGACCCTTTCCCTTGCGTGCGTGCTTTTGCGCGTACGCAGCTCCCTTGCGTGCGTGCTTTTGCGCGTACGCAGCTCCCTTGCGTGCGTGCTTTTGTGCGTACGCAGCTCCCTTGCGTGCGTGCCCTTGCGCGTACGCAGCTCCCTTGAGTGCGTGCCCTTGTACGTACGCTGCTCCCCTGCATGCGTGTCCTTGCGCGTACGCTGCGTGACCCATGCACCCTGACCCCTTGCTTAACCCATTGGATCTAGGAATATTGGTTTTATTTCTTGCCTTGGTTCCTTTGTTTGTGGATTGAGTTTTCCTGAGATGTGTTCAACGCGGCACGACTATCTTGACCCGACACGGCCTAACACGGTTTTTAAGTAATTGTTTATGACTAGTACGGTTCTCGCAGTTTTTTGTGGATTATGATTTTGGTATTCTCTGATCTCCTTGCTAGTGACCCAGTGGGGTGCATACCTAACTTGTAACTTGTATTTAATCCTTGTGACTTGATAACTGGATAGTGGCCCGTGGCGGCGCACTCCTGACTTGTAGCATGACTTGATAACTTAACGCTGTTGCGACGGCTAACTTAACTTGACCGGCCTTGACACCGTGGGTAGTTCTTTCTTGCTTGCTTGTTAAATCCACTTGTCTTGTCTTACATCATGTCTAGGATGGAACTCCTGAGTACCACGATCAGGAGTACCTACTAAAATGGATTAAGGTTAATAACTAGAATAACACAGTAGTCATGAAGAGATGACACAGCTACAGGCAATCCCGTTACCTGGGCGCTTTTGGGATCTGTAGCCTGCCGACGAGTAGGGCGCATTTCCAGCACACTGTCATGTGTTGCACCTTCTAAGTCACCTAAGGGTACATGCGTTCCTGGACGATGTACCCACCTGAATTCAACCCCTAATTTTCGACCTGGGTAACCTGGATGGTCTGCAGGGCTTGTGGCTGTGGAATAATCTCACTGCATCTTGTTAGTAATTAGGCCTGTGATAACCCTAGTTAGTTAAAGTAGCAAGCCATAGTATCTGCTTGGCCGTGATTGATTGAATGAGGCATAACCAGTCTAGCCATGTCTTGATCCAGTACAAGATTACTTCCTGTCTTGATTCCTTACATTATTATCTTGCCGATAAATGGTGGGAAACCAAGTTCTGTTCATGTGAAGGGTTACAACCCCGGTCCTTGTTTGGTTTACGGGTTGTAACCTGGTTATCAGAATAGTTCCATGGTTATCTCATCGTATATCATCCTGACATGTTTTCGTAAATTTTAGTTTTACTATTAGACTTTTTTGTGCTAATTGCTGGCTTTTGTTCTTATTTCGTGGCCTCCTTGTGGCACTTGCTCTTTCTGGGGTTGACCCAACTAGTTTTGTGTGGCCAGATTTCGGAGCAGCTCCCGAGGATCTACCAAGCTTCCAGCCCAATGGTGACAACTAGACGGAACCCGGGCCAAGAGTGGGTTTTTCTTTTTGTCTTGCCTACTTCATTGTAAAACTATTCTTTTGAGGCGTTTAGCCGACGAGCACCTGTTAGCTCGATGCACTTTACTTACTGTCTGCCTACGGGCTGTGAACATGATTAACAAATCCTAGGGTTGATCATGTACGACTAAACTCTTGTTAGTCCTAACATTTTGTAACGACTAGCTTCATGATCAGCTGAATATGTAATATTTGGGACGTCTTATTATTGTATATTTAATGATCATACATCTTGCGACCTTACTTACTTGCTTGTGATTGAGACATTAGGCTTGTTCATGACCATAAGAGACTGTTGGCTTGTAGTAAACCCTCATATATCTAGACAGCCGTGACCGTATATCGAGGTGGTTTCCATTTCAATATACGTAGCTCGCTATGTCTGCCCCCGCTCTCCAGTATTCTGGTTCTGGGGCGTGACAGGGTCGGCCGGATCGGCGGCATAGTGGGCGCGCGGCGCCGGATCGGGCGCGTAGGGTCGGCCGGATCGTCTGATTTGAGGATGGGGAATAAGACGGCTAGAATTTTTCTGGAGGCTCTGATACCATGTAGGAAATAATAATGCCTTATTTTCATTGATGGAGGTTGGTTACAATATTTATGGTGTCTACATGATTGGGCTATCTACATGATTTGGCTTATGGGTCAGATTTACATTAGTTACAAATATAATCTCTAACAGGTAATGATGGTGGTGGTGGTGGTGGTGGACGCGACAGCGACGGGGCAGGCGGGGCGGGGCGGGGTCGCGACAGCGGCGGCGGGACGGGTTTGGATTTGGATTTGTGAGAAGACGATGGTATTTTCGTCAAAAATTATCGGTCAAACCCTTTGACCGTTAGCTATGGACAATTTTCGTCAAAAGTGAGGAGATTCGTATATTATGATAAAGAGTAAGGTGCATCTTGAATTTGGATAAAGTAAGTGGAACGTTGCTCAAAATTTCTCATAAAGAAATTTCTTTCTGACAAAATACCAGTGGAATATTGTACGCGACTTTATTCCAGGATACATTTGATAGTTCTGCTGATAAAGTACAGAGGGACGAGAAGGATCTATTTATCCTCTGATATAATTAGTAAATTGGAAAAGGCTGGATGATGCTGAAGTACAAAGAATTTGACTTCTCTCTTCTAATTTAAGGCTGTGTGAACACACATGCACGTCACAGTAAGAAAAGGAAAACAAAGAATGTCAAATCTACTTAAGATAACTTGTACATACAATCGATATTTATTGACAATTTTACACAACAAAAGCAGATTAAGGAACTCCAGTTGCGGGATTAGCTATTCCTAATCAAGCTCATAATACGACATCAGCAAAAAGCAGATTAGCTAATTTTTAATCATGACACTGTGAATGCAAACAAGCACCAACAGAGAAAACTCAGAAAATTAATAATGGTTTTTTCTTGTCAAGTTTTTGCTTAATGGCAAGTCTAATGATGAGTAACATTAGAGGAATTACAGTGTCTTAGCTATTCCTAATCAAGCTTCCAATCCGAACCATTTCAGATGGGTGTAAGTAACTTAACGCGCACACATATAATCTTTCAGTAATTAAGACATTTTTTTTCTTGATAAAATTTCATTACACACTTGGAGGCAGTTTGGATAGAAGTGAAAAAAAAACAGAGTTAAGTGATAAGGGAAGGAAAGTTAATTATTCTTGTTTGGATGTGAGATTTTGAGCCGAAAGAGGATTAATAAAAAAATACAATAGTTATCAAAATAGTTTATTATAAATGACATAAAATTGTACAAAACATATATGATCATCATCTCAACAGATGCACAAAATATATGTGGTTATATCCACTTTTTTGACGCACCTGAACAAATTTTTTTGATACATCAAATATATGCGGTCATCAACTCAACAAATACATAAATAAATATAGCGGTCAATTTTTTATTTGTTTATAATTTTTAACGACGATTATTAATAAGAGAAAGCAAGAGGAAACGACGCACTTGAATGGCGGTAGGTTGAAAACCAAGAAGACGAAGGAACGGGTGAAAGCAAAAAAAAAAAAAAAAAGGAAGAGAAGGTTGTGATATTTTATATGACAAACAAGAAGTATTTATAACTTTTTAAACAATAATCTTCCACTTTTTCTTGTTAACCCTCCGATTTGGAGGTTAGAAAGGTTAAACAACCCCCACTTAACCCTCTACGACTTTTCCTCATAAACCTCCATCCTCAAACCAAAAATAATTTTTTCTCCTCACTAAACTATCTTCATCCTCAATCCTAGGATCTGCTTGGCAATTGTTGGGGTAGCATTTATGAGGTATTTTTAAATATCGTTTATGAACGATTATGAGGAGTCCGATTTTCGGCTGTTTTAAGTAACGATTTTTAGATCAATTTAACTCATGCTTAGTAATTCATTAATGAGCGGTTCTAGAAGTTTTTTAAAACAATAAAATTTATATGTCCATATATAAACAAAAGTCCTCCAAAAATAGATTATATCATTGTTCTCCCAATCATTAACTTATACACTTTGCAAAATATAAAATGGTTTGCCTAGTAGTAAATCATAAATGTTGAGAGTAGAGTATTCACTGCCACATCAAATATACAACAAAATTTTATGATAATCATTGACTACCACATCAAATGGTACACAAAATTTAGAAAACTCACACTATTAGTAGTTGTAGTTATATTTTTATAAGGATATAACTAGAAGAAAAATAAAAACCCTCAAAATATTCTGATTTGAGGTGTTTAAAAAGATATCTATCAAAACCGGTAAAAGCCGACTCTTTGGGAGATTCTTTAAGCATACCAAAATTGATGACTACTCAAACAAGTACAAAGCATAAATTTATTAAACACTTCATAAACAACCGGTTTAAAAATTCATCGAAACCGGTAAAAATACCATTGCCAAACAGACCCTTAAGGTATGTTGGCAATAGTCTTTACACCACCGGTTTAGAGGATTTTTAAGAAGAACATTTATTAAGGCCTCGTTTTGTTCACGGAATCTTCGAGTTGGGAAAGGAAAGTGATTACTTTCCTATGTTTGGATGCCAAAGGAATTGAGGAGAAAAGAAAAGTGATTCCCAATGGAAGAAAAATTAGGAGAGAAAGTGATTGCATTCATCCAAGCAAGGAATCACTTCTACATTGAAGTAATCACTTTCCTTTCCAAATTTTTTGACATTTTCAAACATCGGAAAATAAATCAATGGAAAATAAAATTTTCCAAAGGAAATGAAAGGATAAGGAATTGATTTCCTTTCCCTTCCATTCCGCGAACCAAACCAGGCCTAAGTGTTCACAAAATTTATGCTTGTAATTTTTTAAAAATCAATAGATTTTGAGGGTTTATATTATTTTCTTTATACCCTCATCAAGAATATATAATTATAAATACTACATAAAATAGTATAAAATATGATTTTAATATATATGAATAACAAATGTAAGAACAATTTAGGTTGATCATGAATTTCAAATCATATAACATCAAATTGAGAGTGACAATATTTTCTTATTGTGATCTAAAATAATCTTGTTTTGGAATAACTTTTATTTATATTATTTTATTTTCTTAAAAAACTTTCATGACCGTTCGACAACATCGGTTAGATTGATTTAAAAGTGATTTTTAAAAACCATCCAAATCCCTCATAATCAATATTCAAAAAAACACCTCATATAACCGTTACACCCAACCGGCAGTGGCGGAACCACCTACGGGTTGGGGTGGACTCTAGTCCATATTATTATTATTTTTTCATATGGGAGTTACTAGTCTATCCTAGCCCAGTCTAGCCCGCCTCAGCTTGAATTTCTCGTTCCGCTCTTTCGACAGGTGTGAACACACAAACTTGTTATTAAGGTTTGGTGGGGAAGACTTGCTCTCATCATTCAATCAAATCTCTCTCACTATATATATAGATAGATCTATGCACTCACACAATTAATCTACTACTAATAGTAGTTTAGACAACAGCCCGGGAGAGACAGCTAGCGCGCCGCAACAAACAACATGGGTCGAGGCCGAGCGCCGTGCTGCGAGAAGGTCGGGCTGAACAAGGGGTCGTGGACGCCGGAGGAGGACGTGCGGCTCGTGGCCTACATCCGCAAGCACGGCCATGCCAACTGGAGGGCTCTTCCGAAGCAAGCAGGTCTGCTCTCGATCGAACTAGCTACCTAGCCTATTCCTATTCCCGACCAATGCAATAGTAGATCGATATATTCACGTACAACACTTGGCTGATAATGTTTGCGCGATTTCGTGTCGACGACGATGACGATCGCAGGGCTGCTGCGGTGTGGGAAGAGCTGCAGGCTGCGGTGGATCAACTATCTCCGCCCCGACATAAAGCGGGGCAACTTCAGCCGGGAGGAGGAGGACACCATCATCAGGCTGCACGGAGCGCTTGGGAACAAGTAAGGGCGTGGTGATCATAATTAGTACTCTCTAACATAGTTTTGCCGAATATTTTACCAAGGTCCGTCGTTGAAAAATATAGAAACTAGCATATGCTTCTACTACTTTAAAAATAAATAAAACACTATTTTCAAGAAGTTTTTTTTTGACGTTTTGTACAAACACGAGAGTATGGAAGTATATGCTGATTTCTATATTTTGAATAAGAATATTTGTTAAAATATTCTTATTTTTGCTAATGTGTAATTTATTAATTAATTAATCGAATGAATGCCTAATTTCTAGATGGTCTAAAATTGCGTCGTGCCTGCCCGGGAGGACTGACAATGAGATCAAGAACGTGTGGAACACCCACTTGAAGAAGAGGCTGGCGAAGACGACGACGACGACTACTGATACTACTACTCCGAAGGACAAGTACTCCGAAGAGGAGCCGCCGAGCTCGCCGTCGTCTGTCGTTACTTCCTCCATGACGTCGTGCTCCTCCGAGCAAGGGGAGAGCGAGCTGCACGCTGCAAACACAAACGCGGTGATGTCTAGAGGGCTAGATGATCAAGGCATTGGCAAGATCGAGATGGGCTTGTGCTCGTCTCCGTCGACCAACACGGTGATCATACTTAAGGATCCGTTGGAGGAAATGCCCGACATATCGATCGAGCCGGAGATATGGAGCATGATCGAGGACGATGAGCCGAGCGGAGCACCATGCGGAGGCGGTGGCGAGAGCGAGAGCGAAAGCGGGAGGTGGCTGGCCTACTTGGAGAAGGAGCTCGAGCTGTGGGGCGAGAATGGTGGTGATGCCGACATTAACCAAGAACTTGGTGATGATGAGGTGGAGGGAGGGGATCCAGTGACCAGTTATTTTCACGAGTCACTCTCCTCTTCTTCTTATTCAACCCCTCTAGATGATCTCCTATATTGACTTGCAGTGACCCGTGCAGAAAAATAACAATCCCTATATAGATATGTATAGGTATATGTATACTTTGGTAGAGCATGGCCAAGAGTCTTTGAAGATGATGTTGGACATGTTCCTAACTTGTCATCAACAGTCAAGTGTTGTAGCAACTAGCAGGAATACTTTGATTAGTATACTATTATGTTAATTAAGACTAATGCAACTGTTGGCGAGCAAAGTGCATGTCATCACTGCTTGCTTCCTCATCATCATCCATGATCTCATCTTCCTCTCATTATATATATATATATATATATATATATATATATATATATATATATATATATATATATATATATATATATATATATAAAATGAGTGATCTCATCTTCCTCTCATTTTATATATATATATATATATATATATATATATATATATATATATATATATATATATATTGAAGCAATGGGATCGTGCTGGAGAAATCTTCAAACTAGCTTTCAACCTGCCACATTCCGCATAATGCGCAGTGATCGGAGCCCAACTCCTCCTTTGTCCTTTGGACGGCATAAATCTTGCCAGGCTATAGTGTGAATGCCTCCTCTCCAAACAAAATCAGCGCACATCCCAACTTCACAATGATAGATATTGGTAGCAAAGTCGATTAATGTAACCAGAAGCTTGTTAGGGAGAGAATAACTGACCGCACCAATTTGATTCTCCCTCCAAAAGAGAGATTCTTAGCCTGCCACTCTTCAAGTCGTTTCTGAACGTATTCAGCAATACTGCTACACTCATCCGCTCTGGCGTAGTTGGCAGACAACGGGATTCCAAGGTAACGAACAGGGAGCTCCCCCTTGTTAACCCCCAGTATGGCCGCCCTCTCTTCCTTATATGAGCAGAGCTTGCTAAAGTATGTTGTACTTTTATTTTTGTTCAGACGCAGCCCCGTCAACTGTCCAAACTCCTCCAAATTGTCGGATAGCACATTAAGACCTGAACTGGCCGGTCTCATGAAGACAAGTAAATCATCCGCGTATGTGAGATGCGTCACATGAGGTCTGATCTGACTGAACAGAGGGACTATTCTTTCCTGACAACTAGCCAAATCCATTAAGCAAGTAAAATATTCCATAATTATAGAGAATAAATATGGAGAGAGTGGACAACCTTGGCGAAGACCCCTGCTACTGGTAAAGTACCCATGTGGCTGACCTTTAACGAACACGAAAAGGAAGCAGTCATATATATATATATATATATATATATATATATATATATATATGAGGGATCTACATCCCCTCACTTTTGCATCCCCCATGCATCCCCATGATAAAATCCGTTGGATCTTGTTGAAGTCATCTAATCTTAACCGTTGAAAAATCAACGGTTAATTAGATGACTTAAACAAAATCCAATGGATGTGAAAGAGGAGATGCATGGGGGATGCAAAAGTGAGGGGATGCGGATATATCCTCATATATATATATATATATATATATATATATATATATATATGAAGCCAATGGTATCAACATAATGTTACATAAACACTTTGTTGATCAAATAGTTATTTAATAATTCAATTTTTAAATTAATTTTTATCTATATTATTTAATAAAAAAATTTATTAATTTTAATTTTTTTTTTATTAACCATGTGTTAGATCTATAGCCATTTGATATATCTTATATATCTTTTAATTGTAATTTTTTTATCTTTTATGTAAAGCATTTCACATTAGCATATAGTCATATAGATATTGAGATGGTTAACACTATGTTATGGAAAAACAAAGACGTGTGTGTGTGATTAAAACATGTTTTGGAACTGTGGTATGGTGAAGTGTCGTTGTGCAGGAAACCTTGGTTTAAAACCTGCTCATACCTAATTGAAAACCTATGGCAAGTGGCTCTTGAAAATGTTTTGAGTTGGTAATTGTGACATAACCAATTATTGTGACACAAAGTGGCGACTTGCATGAACTCCAAATTTTGATAGCCGCATGATTAGCTTTAACATAACAACAAATTAATTACTAACATTGAGCTTTATTATGATATATAGCGTTAGAGAATTAATTTGAATGTTTTTGAAGTAAAGATGTACATCAATATTCTTTTAAGGGGTACCTCTATCTGAGACCTGAGACCCTTCTGCAGTCTTCCAACATTACAGTTGTCTGTCTTTTGCCATTTTCGATCGTTGATGAAGTTTTGCAACCTACAACATTAATGTTGATAGCCTTCTACCATGTTTAACCACCCTTGAGTCAAGGTGTTATGTGGGTCGGGCCAGTCCGGGTCCAGTTTTGCCCGGATTTGAGTGGGTTGGGTCGGATCGGGCTTGCCAGGTTAGGAGAATCGGTCCGGACTATATCGGACTCGGAGTTGAAATCCCAAAGCCAGCTCGGTCAACAACCCGATATGGACTTGGCTGGCTTAACCGAACTGGGAATGGGCTGCGTGCGGGTCGGACCCGGTTGGCTTGGTTGATTTTATTATTATTATTATTATTATTATTAGTCCATTAAGGTTTGGATTTGCTATTTAAAAACAATATCCAGTTTGGACCGGGCAACTATCTAAACAAAAAGACTAAGCTCATTTAAAAAGAAAACTAGTAAGAAAAATTAGAATGAATTTATTTAATAGTGAATTTTTCAAATATATATACTATTATCGATAGATAGATAGATAGATAGATAGATAGATAGATAGATAGATAGATTTTGTTGATATGGTTTATGTTTTGAGTTTATGCTTTCAACCTCTTTTTAAGTTTTCTTTGTGGTACAAGCTTTCTTTGTGGTGCCACAAACGAAGCTTACAGTGAGATCCCAACATCGAAACGCAAAACATAAGTCGTACCAAAAATTATAAAATACCTAGATAGGTGTTTGTTGATATGATTTATATTTTGTGTATTTACTTTCAACATCTCTTCAAGCTTACTTTGTGTGGTAGCAAGTCCAAGATTCTACTACGACATAAAATACTTAAGTAGGTATTTGTTTTACGACTTATTAGTTGCTTAAATCATTAATTGATTCAAAATTATACGAGTATCAACGAGATAGGCCATGAGATACTATGCATGTCAAAAAATCACACCAAGTCAAAAAATCCAAGAATAGGGGTAAGTCATAGTATCGATGGTCGAGAGCTTGCCTTATATATGAGGATTTCGACATACCATCGGTATACAAGAATTCACATTTTACGAGAATACTCAATCTCACGATCAAGATATTAAAATCACGTGTTACGAGAAAATATGAAATGCAAGAAAATATACAAAACACACACACGTGTATCCGTGTAAATACTGATACGAGAAGACATATGTTACAGTGTCTCCCGTTAAGATAACTTCCTGGTATCGTTCTACACTCCGGCTATCATACACGATAACATGACCTTACAATATATGTAACCGATGAGGATCTAGTCGAAATAATGGAGTACTGGAGGTACACCATCCTCCTATATGACGTGGGGTTCCGACTACTGTTCAGTCAACTTCACGAGTATGCCATGCGGGTATGGCAGCCAAGGGTATCGTGAGAGAATGGATTCTTCTTCATAAAATTTGGCCTTGAGGACAAAGTTGAGCGAATATTGACATCAGGGCCTTGGACGATAGGTGGGAGGTTGATCGTCTTGTGGAGGTGGTATTCGACGATAAACATTAGGCGAGTGATTGTCTACCGTTTCTATTTGGATTTAGTTGTCGCGGCTCTCCTCCCAACTATGGAGTTATCTAGACATAATGAAGATGGCTAGTTTGTTTGGCAAGCCACTACAATCAAATGTACTGGTGACTCAGCAACAACAGTTGGATTTTGCCCGAGTGTTCGTGGAAGCGACGACGGTCAGGCTCTATTGGATGCGGTCAAGGCTTGTCCAATGGTAAGTTCATCATCCAAGTTGTTGAGTAAGAATAGGTTCCTTCACAATGTTGCTTTGTCATAACTTTAGGCATGTGTCAAGGCATGTACAGAAAACAGCATCCCACAGTAAGTATATGCTTGTTCGCGCACAGATGAGGCCGGCCAACAGGTCAGTATTAGAGGGGAACTGTTGTTGGACTTGCGACTGAGGCGATAGAGACTGTAAGACTAGTCTCACCGTATCGATATTCGTATATGAATACGTATGCATATCATATATTGTATTTCTTGGTTTTTATGACTTCGGTTATCTTGCCATGATGTTATCTCTAGATTGTTGTATTGATGATTTTATTGTACTGGAGATGTCATGTTTTTTCTGAGTATCGAGGATCATATGACCGGTATCATGCGATACTTATGTTTTCGAGTAAAACAACTAATGACTTATGCAATGTAATATTTTTCAGTGTTTATGACAACTGTATTGATCATCAGATTACCGAAGACTTGTAGAAGACTTAATGGCATTGCCACAGACCCGTGCGTAGAATGGAACCTCTGATTTTCCTGAAATGGAGAATCTTGGCGTTCAGACCGGTATATCGTAGTATAACGCTGGTATACCGCCCATCTGCTTGTGAGTCATCCATTAGTTATTAACCAAGTCTTTCTTTCGTCTATTAGTTTCTTGGTTTTGTTTGAGTGGTGGAGATTAAGTGGGAGATGTTATGAATTGATGACTTGGCACATGGCCAAGATTAAATTCCTATCCTATATAACCCCTCTCATTTTCTCTCTTTTCACTCTTTCTTCTCTCTTTCTTCACTTCCTCTCTACTCTTCTTGCTTGAGCTAGGCTTGGAGCTCGGTCTTGTGACCAAAGAGTGTGATTTTTGAACCCCTCTTGATGGCGGAGTAGATGATATGCTTGGAACTTGATTTAGGCAATTGCATCTTGCCATTCTCTTAAATTATTTGGTATTTCCTTGTCATTTTCTTTTCTATGGTTTACATTCTTAGTTTTATCCAAAATATATTCATGAAATATAGTTTTCCTCCTGGATCTTGGTTACATGCTTGGTTTTGATTTGAGGTTTGAGCTAGGAAATAATTTCCTAGAAATTGTTTTGACACCATAGGAAAAGACTTGGTATCAAGTAGGGGTGTGCATCGATCGGTGGTCGACCTATTCGGTCCCAACCGAAGTCGAACCGAAGTTAATCGGTTTGAAAATAAACAAAACCTAACCGAACCAACCAAATGGTCGATTCGGTTTTGAAACCGACCGACTTGGTTCGGTTCGGATCGGTTCGACTTGGTCGGTTTTGATCACATAAAAAAATGGACTGTATGTTTTTTTGTGTGTGAAACCTCAGTCAACTTGCACTTTGCAACAGTAAATACAATTCAGCAGCTTCAATTCAACTTGCGCTTTGCAGGTGGAGAAAAATGCCAATTATACATATAAAAATTCGTATACATTCAACCAAAAGTCCCTTTCATGTGCACAGGAGCAATTAGAAAAGAATATGAGCCGCCAGCACTCCTCTTTGAGACTAGAGAGAGAGATCTTTCAACTTCAACTTGATTAATGGCTATGATGTGAATAAATGAACCAAACCGGTATAATACAACCCAATGAACCCATACCCAACCGGCCAACCCTAACTATTTAACAAGAATTTGGTTTGGTTCGATTCGATTTAGACGGTTTTTGGCATAACCAAACCGTGAACCGAACCGAATCGGTCGGTTTTAAAATAATTGAAGCCGAACCAAACCAACCGAACCATCGGTTCGGTTTAAAACCAATCGGTTCGGTTTGGCTTTGTTCGATTTGGTCGGTTTGACTTAATTGTGCACAGCCCTAGTATCAAGTGTGATACCTAAGTTTCCACTAGGAAAGCTAGTCTGTATTGCTAGATAAGACTTACCCCTAGTATTAATGCTTGTTGATTTCGAGTTTGGGGGATTAAGGACTAGTTTTCTGCCACAAAAAATTGATTTTTCTACCTTCACTATGCTTGTTCAGTGTAGGCGGTACATTGCCACATATCGTCGGTATACCTTCCTCTGTCATTTTCCATTGATTCCAGACTTGCTGTATTTTTCTAATACACAGTCGTTATACCGCAGTATACCGCTTAGATACCTAAGTTTGATATTTCTTGATTTCGTTGATTCATTTATGCTTCGTACTTGAAGGCCTCTTGCTCATGCATGATTTCTCATGACTGTCTATTACGTGAATTTCTTGTAGCAGTATCCGTACCCGGTGCATGAGGGTACCCCTATTACACATTGGTTGCTTATCCCGCATTGGATCATGATTATCTCGCACTATCTTGATTCATGTTATGACTTGTCGTTGCGCACTCTTGACTTGATTTTAGCATTTAGTTGCTATCCTGACATGTCCTGATATTGATTCTGACCTGATTCCTGTTGTCGCTCATCGTAGAGCACTATTGACTTACTTGTAACATGTGATTGCTTTTTTGTCTTCTCTTGCTTGTGAATGTTGGAACCCTGTCTTGTCGTGCATATTCTTCGTCGAGGAAAACCTGATGTTTGGGATGGATTTACGGTTGCCACGACCGAAAATTCTTAAATGGAATGTTCAGCTTAATGACTGTACACTACCAAAATAAGTCATATTAGCGACGAAATTAGCGACTCCAGATAAATACGTCGCTAAGTTCTGTGCTTTTAGCGACGTTTTATAAATACGTCGCTGAACGTCACTATCAACGACGTTTGAGCGACAGTTAGCGACACAAATTATGTTTTGGACAACTGATGTCGCGTTCTAGTCGCAAAACGTTGCTGTTTTTTTATTCAGCAACGTTTTGCGATGCCACTTTTACGACGTCGCCAGGTTTTAATAAATAGCGACGGTTAGCGACGTCTTTAACTGACGTCGCTAAAACATTTCATATAGGGTTCTGGCCCGATCAATTTTTTATCTTTTTCATCCAAAATTTTCTAATCTCCTGCTCTTCCCCTTACCCCTGCCCGCGGCGACCCCCTACCCGACGACCCCATTCCTCCGACTACTCACTCCCTCCGACGACCACCCTCTATTCCTCGTCGACGCCGACCCGACCAGTCTCCTCCGCCGCTGCTCCAGCCCCGGCGACCCCGACCCAACCCCAACGCTGTGTCGGTAAACCCTAACCCTATCTCCCTTTTTTTGATACGACACAGACATGACCCTTTGACACACACGTGGACACTTTGACACACAAGTGGACACTTTGACACACACTGTGACACTTTGATACTTTGACACTTTGACAACACGTGGACACTTTGACACTATTAGGCCTCGTTTGGTTCACGGAAAGGAAATGTATTCCTTTGTATTTTCCATGAGAATCGAAAAGTAGGATTCCTGTCACAATTTCTTTCCGTTGTTTGGTTGGTGTAGGAAAGGAAAGTAAAAATATAACAATGGTAAAATAAGCATTAATGGTAAAATAAGCAATAACACATGGTTAATTTTTTCATAACTTTTGTAATAAATGTTGGGAAAGGAGGAGGGAAAATGAATCCCATGGGTCATGAGTGGAACCATATTCCCTCCAATTTTCCCCCTTGTGAGGAAATTGATTCCCAAGTTTGTGGTTACCAAACAAAGGAAAGAAACAACTTTCATTTCCTAGTTCCTTAAATCGGTGAACCAAACGAGGCCTTAGGATAATGTGTATAGATGAGGACTAGGACAATAAGTATAGGTAAATTCAAGATAGGAATTGTTTTACCTATGAGTATAGGTAATGGCTTTACCTAGAGTGACTAGGTAATATATAGGTTTAGGAAGCCTATAGGTTTAGGTAATGGGTTGACACATGGGTATGGGAGATACCTATGTTGTAGTGTATGGGGTATTGAGTTTGGGTATTGGTTTTTACTAGAGTTAAGGTGTCACCCCCAGTTTTCAAATTAGAGATATTTTTGTCATTTTCAAGTTTTACAATATTTTAGAAATTTTATTTGATTTTATATGATTTTTAGGAATTTATTTGAGTCGGTTTGAATTTTATCCAATTCGGACTCAATTTGGAGACCCGGGTAGCCTGGACCTTAGTGGGACCCCCATACTAGCTGGGTTTGGCCTACATACCATCATAATAGGGCTAGAAACCATAAACCCTATTTCCATGACTTAATTAGTCTTTTTAGAGGCTTAATTTGTATTTAGAAATAAACCGAACCAAACCGAATTCATTTTAAACCAAACCTAAGTCTAATGGATAGAAGGCTTATTGGATCCCCAACCCAAACCCATTTCCTCACCTCTTGGCCGGCCAAGACTAGGCATCCCCCCCCCCTTTGCTTCTTCATTAAGTCAACATCTCTTTCTTTCTCAAATTTCCTTTCTTTCTCTCCAACTCTCTTCTTCCCTACAAGAACCCATTATTAGGTATGAGATTTCTCCCCAAATTAATATTCTTTTCCATTTATTGCTTTTACAATAAATGATGAGTAGGGAATTCTCCACCAATTGCTCATGAATTTATAGGTATTCCCTAGAAAATCTAGGTTAGAAATAATTAGGGGTTTTATATTGAATGGTATATATATATATATATATATATATATATATATATATATATATATATATATATATATATATATATATATATGTATTTGTGTGTGTGTGTAGAGAGTGGTGGGGATGTGTCATGAGAATGGTAGTGGTGGTGTTTGTGTGTGGAGGTGAGAGTGTGTGTGGTTGTGTGTGTGGTTGTGTATATATATATATATATATATATATATATATATATATATATATATATATATATATATATATATATATATATATATATATATATATATATATATATGTGTGTGTGTGTGTGTGTGTGTGTGTAGATATATATATGTATAGGGAGGTGTGTATGTATATAGATATATGGAGATGTGTGTGTGTGTTTATATATATATATAGTGGGATGGATAGATATATAGATATATAGATATCTAAGTAGCTATAGGTATATATAGATAGATATATATATATATATAGATATATATATAGGAGGAGATTAGAAGAAGAAAAGAGGGAGGAGAAGAAGAAGAAGAATGGGAGGCAGTAGCAGCAGCAGAAAAGAGGGCAGCAGCAGCTGCAGTAGAGTAGCAGCAGCAGCTGCAGCAAAATGCAGCAGTGGCAGCAGCAGGGAGCTGCATTGGCAGCCCCTTTTTCCTCCCTTTACACCCCCAATTCACCTATAAACCCCCCCATAAAGTATATATATGTAGGTATATATATATATAGATGTATATGTTTATATATATATAGATAGATGGATAGGAAGTTAGGATGAAAGAAGAAGGAAAAAAAATAAGAAGAAGTAGAAGGGAAGAGAAGTAAAAAGAAAGAATAGAGGAGAGAATAGGAAGAAATGATAAGGAATTAGGAGAAGTTAGAAATTAGAAGGAGAGAGTGAGGAAGAGGCCAAGAAGAAGAATTAGAGTTAGAAGAATTAGGAGAAGAAGTTAAGAAGAAGAAGAATTAGAATTTAGAGCTAAAGAGGAGATTTGGAATGAGAGCAAAAAAGAGGATTTTTAGTAGAAGTCGAGTTAGAGGGCGAAATCGAGTTCCGAGTATCGGATCGCGATGAAACTTGACGTAGGCCTAGGTTATGTGAATTAGATTTTGCGCATAAGCTCCCAAATGGAAATCGGGGTCGTAGGGCGCCGGTATCGCGCCGTATCAGTGCGTATCTTGAAATATTCAAGATATCTGCAACGGGCCGTAAGGTGGACTAGACGTCCACTTTATCTAGGTATTTTGGTAGATAACGAACCTATAGGCTAGTACCCTACTACTCTAGGGAGCACGGGTCAAAATACTAAGCGTAGGTAGGCTAACTAGGTTTCCACCTAGGCTAGAATTTATCCTAAAAATGGTAAATTAAGGAATTGGCCTACGGCCGAGAATTTGAGTTTGAAGTCCAAGATGGACTTGGATATGGGTTGTAGAGGTTGGTAATGATTAGAATTAGCCGTCTAAACCTAGTCTTGACCCCGGTTGACCACGGTTGACTTTTTAGACTAAAAGTCAACTTTGGGTCAACAGTTTACCCAATTTAGTTCCAAATTCCATTTAACTTGAACGGTTGACCAAAAGTCAACTATTAGTCACCAGTGACCTAGAGTTGACCAGAGTTGACCCGTTGACCAAAAGTCAATGGTAAGCTAGTTTTCGACCTAGTTTGATTCAGATTGACTTCTAATGTTCTTCCATGACCAAGATTGACCCGACTAGACATGTCTTGACCTAGAATGACTAAATAAGATTTAATTTGATTTAACTTTACTTCCTAAACTTAGTATTGATACGTCTTGTTCTCTATAGGTCATCGAGACACTGCAGTTGATCCGGTCGACATATTTTATCATCTTACAGGCGAGTACATTCTCTGATACTTATTCCCAATTTATGATAACTGTTATGATTCATGTACTTAGTGTTGATATGCTTATTCCCGACACATGGTTCTCACGGATTGGTATTCTTGGATCCCGACGAGAGATGTTTTCTCCTTCTTAGGTTGGAATGTATTGTGCAAGCTCCCTTGTAGCTCTTGTTCAATATGTGGTCACTGATTCTAGAGAAGGCTAGCTACCTTCTCATTAGAATCCCGTGCAGTGACGTGTCCTGTTTGGATCCATTCTACCAGTTGGGGTAGGGGGAGTAGTAGCGTATGCCTGTGATCATATCCCATTGTATTCTTGAACAGTGTGAGTCATATACCGCACTTATGACTTGCCAGGCCGATTTTCGACAGGTATCCAAGCCGATTACAAGCCGAAACTACTACTCACACACATTGGATATATAGCTTACCTTGATTTGTGTACATGCCATGATTCAGTTCTACTTTCTTGTTCTAGCTCTAGCTTTACAGCTTACCATGCCATGATACATACATGTACACTCCATGATTCATTGTATATGCTCTATTTACAGTCTTATAGCTTTTATTCTATCTTGAGATATGTTATGAGATATATGTACTCGTTCCATCCTGACTGGACTGTTGATAAAATATTACAGATGCCGATGAGGGAAATTGCAGTACCTACTACGGTCCGGACGACGTAGTGGGCCTAGACTTGGTCCCGCAGGGCGTAGCTCCGTCTGACGAGACTATACCACTTGTTTAGTTAGAGTAGGCCTTTGAACTGGACTTTGTTTCCAGTTACTTTTGAGACTGTATTTATATTTGGACTGTATTAGAGACTGGACTTGTATATTATTTGTATTTGGACTTGACAGGTTATATTTTATCGTCTTGTTGTCTTTATCTTTCAGTCTTTACTTATCATCTTAGAGTTGTGATTGAGTACTTATATATATTCATTGCTTGTCCTCCGTTCGGAGTTGACTATATTCTCGACAGGTTTTGTTATATATATAAACTGTTGTCAGACTAGAAAATTCACAGCGTTCCACGCCATTTTTTCGGTGAGGGCTGGGCGTTGTCGCGTCACGTGCCCTTTTAGCGGGTGCGGGTCGTGACACGTTTTAGTGGTAGCCCATGCAGGTCCTGAAGTCGCAATTAGTGTGATGTCGTGGCGGCACTCGTCTTGGAGTGTTGACTACGAGCCTGTGTTACCCATAGGAAGTAGTAGGCTAAGAGTGCTCAATCACAGTAGGATCTTTCCTTGCTTATCTTACTTACCGTCTTTGATATTGATTTACTGCATTCTAGCTGTCCTCCTTTGATATTGCCTTCATGTGCCATATTGATATCTTCTTTTCAATTTGTCTCCAGGATAGTGATGACTCATTCTCCTGGCGAGGAGCACGGAGAGATGGAGAGGTCTGCCACCTCTGGCGGACAGGCTCCGGTCACTTCCCTGGCTGATGGGACTTCTGTTGGGGCTCTCGGAGGTACTCCTACAGCTACCTCGATGACCGTCCCTGGGGCCATTGCGGGTGCTCTTCCCGTAGTGCCGGGGGCTACAGCGGGAGCTGCCGGGGGCGTTCTTCCTTCTCAGCAGGGGACTCCTCCAGTGATGATGGGAGCTATTCCTCCATTGCCTTCTCTGCCCACAGACATGGGGCAGATGCTAGCGTTCTTTCACCAGGTGCTGGAGTCCCAGCGGGCCCAGCACGAGGCTCAATTGAGGCAGACAGAGGCCATGTGCCAGGGTATGGAGGATGCATACAGGTTGGCTATGGCAGCAGTGGAGCGTGGGGCTCCACGGAGGGAGGTTCAGGAGCAGCAGCAGCCGAAGATTGGGGATATCCAGGCTTTCAAGAAGCTTGGTACGAGGGATTTCAAGGGGACAGAGGGCATTATTTATGCTGATGACTGGCTCGAGGATATCGAGCGCCAGATGAGGGCCTGCCGCCTGGCAGCCGAGCTGAAGGTCGAGGCGGTTGGGTTGCAGTTGTTAGATATTGCCCGGACATGGTTCCGGAACGAGCCGGCTCTTGCATGAGAGGGCCATACTTAGACTGAGTTTCGGGCCCTATTCAGAGAGAAGTTTTTTTCTTCCACGGACAAGATTGGCCTGGTGCGGCAGTTCCAGAACCTGCAGTAGGGCGGTATGACCGTAGAGGAGTATACGGCGGAGTTCGGCCGGCTAAGCCGATACGCCGAGTACATGGTGAGTGACCCGGTGATCCGAGCGGAGCGCTTCCGGGAGGGATTGACATGGAATATCAAGATCCTGATCCCTTCCTTCTATGCGACATATGCAGAGGTTTATGCGGAGGCTCGGAAGGTGGAGAGGGAGTGGGGCTTGAAGCCGAAGAGGGATCGAGATTTGTTTTCGGGGGCCAGTAGCAGCGCAGGGGATGCTAAGCGTCCTCAGCTTCAGCATCAGCCATTCCAGTATCACCAGCAGCAGAGGCAGGCCAGAGCGTCTGTCCAGAGGGGTCAGCAGCGTCCGGGGCAGGATGATCTGCCGTGCCACTTCTGCAAGAAGCCCGGTCACCTCTTCGAGTTCTGTAGGAGGAGACTGGGGTTGTGTCTCTTTTGCGGTGCCGCTGGGCATCAGATGCGGGAGTGTCCCAAGAACTTTCGTGTCACGACCCGATCCCAACTAATTGGGTCGAACCGGATCATGCCCAGCCTGCACCGTTGTTGAGACGGCGGCAGTAAGCTGTATCACTCATGCAGATAAATAAAACAACACAGTCTAATTGCCACAACTTTAATAATTCGAATAGTTTAAAACTTTTTATAATAAAATAAAAAATACACCTGAAGTACATTGCTTTCCGCAAACATCATGAATTATAAAGAAGAAGAAAAATCTAGGCAACCAGCTCATCAGTCTCGAGATCATCGTCCTCTAGTTGGGACCTCGGAAAATATCGCGGAACAAAGCCTCATCAGTGATACCTAAAATGTTGGTTCTCCAGTCAGGAGGGAGCAAAGTACAATTCATGCTAATCTTGACAATTAATTTAACAATAAAATCATGCACTTTTAAACAGTTTGAAGATGAACAGTTTTGAAACAATACAGTACAGTGATGTAAATAGGCAATGTATATGACCGGCTTGGGTTACAGTAGTATCTAGCGATACGGTATGGCTTATCCCCGTGTGAAGAGGGGAAAGCTAATACAGTCAGTTACAGTAATTTGGATGTGGTCATAAACATTACTCTACTCCCCCAGTCCCCAACAGTACAGTCAATACTCCCGAAGGAGTTCGTATTTGAATAGTGGTTTAAAATTACAGTGAAGTGATTATTAAATAATTGTAATCAACATAAATGTACTTGCCTTTGTTTTAGAATGACTGGATAGACGAGTCGGTACCGAGGAGGAACGTCAGGTGTAACTTCGAGTTCCTTCAGTTGAAAACTCGACTTAGATCCGCTAGATAACCAAGCTAAGTGTGCTAATTGCAATCTCTAGTAACAAGTCCTAGTCAGGTTTTTAAGTTGTTATTAAGCTACAGCTAACGTTTACGTCGCAAACTACGTGCGTTGCTTAAACCAGTTAATTTGATTATTTGGAAATAATAATGAGAACCGATTATCTTTGGAAAACTTTGTGTTTTCGTAATATATCTATAAAAATATAGTTTCTTTTAGTGATAAATCATGAACTAGTTACTTACTAATATTTTATCCATTTATTTAATTCTTAATTAATTATATGATTACGCTCTAACTACGATTATACATCCAATCCAAAACCACCCAAAAATCAACATCAACCCAGAAAAGAAAGTAAAATCTACACTATGCAATACATGGGCACAGCTAATTATCCTAGAGTTATGGGCTTATGTCCTGTACAATTCTTTTTACATAAAATAAGAGGAAACGTTTTAGTTATTAAATAAAGTGCAGTAAATAAATAACTATAATAAATGACTTAAACACTAAATAAAATAATTTAAATTAAAGGTTGGAGTCTCAAACTCGGTCCATCATCAAAATCCAGCTAATACCACAACGCCCGGTCGGACCGGTGCGTTTGCATTTCGCCAGGGCCCACAGACTGGTACGGTCGTCGCCCGAAAATCAATTTTAAAATTCATTTCCGAAAACCGATTTTGAAATCAAATTAAATAAAGTTTTGTAAAAATTTGGGCAGCATTTCCTCTATTTCGGGACAACCCAAAACTGGGAAATGCGCCACAAAACCTGCAATTGTTCCAACCAAATAATAATCCCGAAAATATATCCACCGAAATAATTTTCCAAACCACCAGAAACTTCCCGAAATACCCGGGAATCCCGCAATCAAACCAACCACACAAATCTCAGCAGACAAAATCACAGAAAGTGCTAACGCAACTAACCGAATCTACTACGTAGCTAACCGGATTTTCGAAGGAGAAACCGGGGACCGATATCATCACGGACTACCAATAAAAAGCAACGGGACAAAAAATTATACCTCGGGGTGCTCGGCTAGAGCTCTCAGATGATAATAGAAAGAAAATAATAATAATCCAGCAGCGACGTTGACGACGAACGCCGGAATTCCAGAATATAGGGCACGACAGAGAGAACAGCAGGGTACTAGGCCAGAGCAGCGCTAGGGCACGCCGTCGGGGCGAAGCTAGGGCCAAAGGGCGCTCGGGAAGCGCTGGTCGCCGGAGTTGGCGGCTGCGGAGAGGTCCTGGACAGCGGGGACCGCGCGCGAGGGAAGCTCGGCGCTGGTCGGGCTCGCCGAAGGGTGGCACGGAAAGGGGGCCGCGGCTCGAAGAGGTTCGCCAGAGTTGGCGGGGTCGGCGTCGGCCGAAACAGCGCAGGGTGTCGGCGCTGGCTTGGCCGCGCGGGAAACACGCTGGACGGGGAAACGCCGGGGAGCGGGGCTGGTGGTTGGGGCTCGCTGGTCGGAGATCCGCGGGGACAGCGCGGTGTCGCGCGCTGGACGGGGAACGCCGGCGGGGCGGTCGACGACGGGGCGGTCGGCCAGAAAGGCGCTGAACCTGCGGGAGAGGGGCTCGCACGCGGGGCTGGTCTGGACGGCGGGCGGGGTTCCGCCGTGGTCGGCCGGCCGCTCGGGGAGGGTGCGGTCGGCTTGGCCGGCGTGGGGGCGACGAAAATCGCGCGCGGGGTGGCCGGAGTTAGGTGGAGGAGGGGGTTTCGTGGAGGAGCTTCTCCAGAGATGGAGAGATGAGCGGTTGAGAGAGAGAGAGAGAGTTTGCTTTCTCTGTTAACAGAGAAATAGGAAACAGTGGGTTCTGTGAGAAGGAGAAGTGGGGGAAAATAAAAGGAAAGAGTGGGGTGGCGTGTGTGGACAGGAGGGATTGGGGGGGTGAGTAAATAGAGGGAGATGGAGAGTTGGGGAGTTGATGGGTTGGGAGTTATAAGGAGATGAAAAAAAAAATGCTGTAGTGGTGGGAGTGATAACCAATTCGTGGGTTGGTGTCTGCTGGTCCTACGGGACCAGCTAGTATTTAATATATATATATATATATTTTTTTTAAGCACCAAGTCAAAATCAGATTAAGAAGGAAATAGGGCTCGGGCCTGGGTCTGGGCTCGGACTCGGGTCTGGGTCCGAAAATCAAAAATCCAATTTATTATAATTTTTGAAATTCTTTTTCACTCGAGAATATTTAATAGTAATAATATTAATAATAATAATAATTTTGAAAAACTAAAAGTAACATTAATTATAAAACATAAATTATGGGTTTCACAATCTTCCCTCCTTAGAAAAATTTTGTCCTCGAAATTAAAGGCAAGGTAAGAGAATCAAACAGGTACGGGTACTGCGCCCGTAACTCAGGTCCAAAAATAAGAATTTTCAAGGCAGTCGTGGATGAGACGGTTTATGATATCATCCATATAGAAAAATACAAAAGCGAACCAAAGTACACGAGGTTGATCAGACCATCATGCACCGGTCCTGATTAGACAATATATTAGTGGGTGCACCCAATAAAATACCGTCATGATCAAGCTTAAAAAAAGAGATAGCTTGCAAAACTAGGCTAACTTAGCAGCATTAGTCAAATTTAGAACGGAAAAAGAAAAGGTAAGAAATAGGAGTTTAAGTGATGGCTCAAATTCTGATCTTCTTCTCACCTCTGACTACACTTGCAACTGGTTTTTCTGGCTCTGAAAGGTTGAGTCCAATCTTCAGCTCTGAATTATCCAATATGGGACTCGGATCCGGAATGTAGCGTCTGAGCTGTGATACATAGAAGACGTTGCACACTCTCAAGATTAACTGGTAGAGCTAACCGGTACGCTACTTCCAACTCGTCTTAAACTTCAAATGACCTGATGTACCTGGCCTCAATTTCCAGCTCCGTCAAAACTGATTGTTCCTCTGGTAGGAGAAAACTTTACCAAAAGCAATTTGGTCTTCCCAAGACCTACCAAAATCCAAGACGCAAAATCTCAATACATCTTCAAGCGTCTGGATTGACCTCTCTGCTTGCTCGTCCCACGGTACTCCATGAATCCGGTAGATGTGCTTCTCGTACAATACTGCCCACTTCTTAGTGGATAACCAACTTTGAAGGGAAAAAATGTGCTGACTTAGTCAGTTGGTTTACTATAATCCAATTGGTGCCCTTCCCTCCTTGGGAACAAGGCAATCCTCACTCAAAGTTATATGCTTCTACTTCCACTCCGAATTGTCTAGCGGCTCCAACAAACTTGTTGTTCTCTTGCTAAATTCCTCATGTTGACAACTTCACATCTAATCCCATACCTAGAATTGTCCTTCTTTATTCCATAACACCAATCAATGGAGGCATATTCCGATACATCTTATTATCTCCTGAATTTATGGAATACTGCGACTGGTGCATTTCTTTCATCAACTCGTTCCTCCGTTTGTCAGCCGATAGGCAAAGTCTCGTACCATTCTTCAGAGTTCCAATACTGATCAATTTAGAAACCCTCGAGTGTTCCTGCCAACACTTGATCTCTAAGCCTGCAAAGTGCCTTATTTTGAAACTACGTTCTCTTGATTTTTTTTGTCCCTCAGCCTCGAACTTCATCAATACTGAATCAGCATCCAGCTCCGTCCTTCTATCTCCAGGTAGTATAACCTCCAGTCCAAACTTCTCGATGTCGGAATGGTACTGCAGGTTGATGTCGAAAACCTTCATCTGCTTCAACCATCTTCTTAGTCTAACATTTAGCCCTTCCTGAGTGAAGACATATTTCAGACTTTGGTAGTCCGTACATATTTTCACTCCCTTTCCATAAAATCATGCTTCCATAGCTTCAAAGTAAAGATAACTGCAGCAAATTTCAAATTAGATGTGGGATAATTCTTCTCATGAGTCTGTAGTTGCTTATATGTGTAAGCAATTACTTTCCCATGTTGTTGAAGAACGCAACCCAGTCCTTTTCCAGAGGCATTACTGTAAATTGAAAACCCACCGGTTTCCGCGGGTAGCGCAAGGATTGGTGTAGTGGTAAGTCTCTTCTTCAGCTCCTTAATGCCGCCTGGCAAACTTTCGTTCAGATGAACTCTTCATTCTTCCAAGTGTGCTTCGTCATTGGCTCAGCAATCTTGGCGAAATCCTTCACGAGCTTCTGATAGTAGCCGGCCAAGTTGAAGAATCTTCCGAATTGAACTTGGGGTGTACCACTTTTCAACAACAGCTATCTTCCATCGAAATTTCTTCTCTTGACAACATGGCCAAAAGTCCACCTTGTCAAGAATCCACGTTCAGATAACTTACCATAAAATTTCTTTTTCCTCAAAGTTTCCAAAACTTCCTCAGGTGTTCTTCATGCTCTTCTTCAGTCTTCAAATATATCAGAATGTTATCTATGAAGAAGATAAACTGATTCAAATACTCATGAAAAACTCTGTTCATGAACACAGCAGGAGCATTTGTCAGTCCAACGTCATGACCAAAGAAACTATCCATACTTGGTGTTTGAACGCCGTCTTGAAAATGTTCTCTTTTCTGACTTCGATTTGATGGTAGTCAGATCTTAAGTCAAACTTCGAAACACCCTAACTCCACACAAACAGATCAAACAGATCCTCGATCCGGGCAGAGGGTATTTGTTCTTTGGTGTCTGGTAATCGATGCACATCCGTTGTTCCATCCTTCTTGGGCACAAACAAGATAGGTGTTCCCTATGGTGAAGTTCCTTCCTGAATAAATCCTAGAGCCTTCATTGATCTGGTCATTCATCTTCTTGGCCTCCTTCGGGTTGACTCTGTACATCATTTAGAAATAGGGAAAAGAGCCGGGGACTAGGTCAATGGTGAATCCTAGGTCTCTAAGGACATCCTGTTACAACTTCTTATAACAATAGATAATGCTATTCAACAGTCCTAGGTACTATTCTTCATGGTTCTGGCTCTTGCATGAGCAGTCTCCAACTGCTTCATCTTCTTCTATGATCCTCGAGTCTGCATCATGCCTTCCTGCAGTGGGTGTAGAAGGTAAGGTCTGCTGGATGGGAAGAGAGTCTCTAGGTTGTGGCCTAACAGGTGTTGCTGGGATATGAGCTCTGGCTTGATGGAAAGATAAGGAACAGTCCTTTACCCGATGTTCAGCAGATCCACATACCAAATATTTCTCCAATCTCTTGCGACAAATATTGGTTTGGTGACCAAGCCTTTTACAGTAGCCATAAACCAATAGTTTCTTACGATATAACTGCCGGATAGGGCTCAAAATGTCTTCTAGATTTCAGGAGTACCCCTTCTAGGGTGAGGTTCCGCTCCAACTTGGTTTAAGATAGCTAAGGCTATATCATTGACGTTCTTCATGTCTTCTCTTGTGATATTCTTCTGTTCCTGCTGGGCTTCATCTTGAGCTTTCTGGAACTCCAGGATTACTTGAAATAGGGCAACCATTTGGAAGATGTTTGCTGGTACTGGTGGAGCAACAAAATGAATACTCCACCTAGGAAATGCAACTCAGTTTGAGATGAGGTAGGAATCGCCAGTGTAGGAAAAACTTCACTGGATGCACTTTGAGGACGGTCAAACAGCCGCGAGGGAAAAGACCCTGGGCTTGGTTGAGGAGATGGGGTATGATCCGGAGATGACACCTCATCGCCAGCAGGATTTGGTCAACGGTCATTCTCTGGATGGTTTAGGATGCAAACATAAGCAAGGTATCCTACCAGTCTATAATCAAACAAAAATATTTATTTATAATATATTTCGGTCCTATGTTGTGACAAATTGATGTTCTAGTGTTCTAATTGTTTCTAGGTATGTTTTCCTAAGTTGTTGTTCAGACCTGCATGGGCCACCACTAAAAACATGTCACGATCCGATCCCAACTAATTGGGTCGAACCGGATCATGCCCAGCCTGCACCGTTGTTGAGACGGCGGCAGTAAGCTGTATCACTCATGCAGATAAATAAAACAACACAGTCTAATTGCCACAACTTTAATAATTCGTATAGTTTAAAACTTTTTACAATAAAATAAAAAATACATCTGAAGTACATTGCTTTCTACAAACATCATGAATTATAAAGAAGAAGAAAAATCTAGGCAACCAGCTCATCAATCTCGAGATCATCGTCCTCTAGTTGGGACCTCGAAAAATATCGCGGAACAAAGCCTCATCAGTGATACCTAAAATGTTGGTTCTCCAGTCAGGAGGGAGCAAAGTACAATTCATGCTAATCTTGACAATTAATTTAACAATAAAATCATGCACTTTTAAACAGTTTGAAGATGAACAGTTTTGAAACAATACAGTACAGTGATGTGAATAGGCAATGTATATGACCGGCTTGGGTTACAGTAGTATCTAGCGATACAGTATGGCTTGTCCCCGTGTGAAGAGGGGAAAGCTAATACAGTCAGTTACAGTAATTTGGATGTGGTCATAAACATTACTCTACTCCCCCAGTCCCCAACAGTACAGTCAATACTCCCGAAGGAGTTCGTGTTTGAATAGTGGTTTAAAATTGCAGTGAAGTGATTATTAAATAATTGTAATCAACATAAATGTACTTGCCTTTGTTTTAGAATGACCGGATAGACGAGTCGGTACCGAGGAGGAACGTTAGGTATAACTTCGAGTTCCTACAGTTGAGAACTCGACTTAGATCCGCTAGATAACCAAGCTAAGTGTGCTAATTGCAATCTCTAGTAACAAATCCTAGTCAGGTTTTTAAGTTGTTATTAAGCTACAGCTAACGTTTACGTCGCAAACTACGTGCGTTGCTTAGACCAGTTAATTTGATTATTTGGAAATAATAATGAGAACCGATTATCTTTGGAAAACTTTGTGTTTTCGTAATATATCTATAAAAATATAGTTTCTTTTAGTGATAAATCATGAACTAGTTACTTACTAATATTTTATCCATTTATTTAATTCTTAATTAATTATATGATTACGCTCTAACTATGATTATACATCCAATCCAAAACCACCCAAAAATCAACATCAACCCAGAAAAGAAAGTAAAATCTACACTATGCAATACATGGACACAGCTAATCATCCTAGAGTTATGGGCTTATGTCCTGTACAATTCTTTTTACATAAAATAAGAGAAAACGTTTTAGTTATTAAATAAAAGTGCAGTAAATAAATAACTATAATAAATGACTTAAACACTAAATAAAATAATTTAAATTAAAGGTTGGAGTCTCAGACTCGGTCCATCATCAAAATCCAGCTAATACCACAACGCCCGGTCGGACCGATGCGTTTGCATTTCGCCAGGGCCCACAGACTGGTACGGTCGTCGCCCGAAAATCAGTTTTAAAATTCATTTCCGAAAACCGATTTTGAAATCAAATTAAATAATGTTTTGTAAAAATTTGGGCAGCATTTCCTCTATTTCGGGACAACCCAAAACTGGGAAATGCGCCACAAAACCTGCAATTGTTCCAACCAAATAATAATCCCGAAAATATATCCACCGAAATAATTTTCCAAACCACCAGAACCTTCCCGAAATACCCGGGAATCCCGCAATCAAACCAACCACACAAATCTCAGCAGACAAAATCACAGAAAGTGCTAACGCAGCTAACCGAATCTACTACGTAGCTAACCGGATTTCCGAAGGGGAAACCGGGGACCGATATCATCACGGACTACCAATGAAAAGCAACGGGACAAAAAATTATACCTCGGGGTGCTCGGCTAGAGCTCTCAGATGATAATAGAAAGAAAATAATAATAATCCAGCAGCGACGTTGACGACGAACGTCGAAATTCCAGAATATAGGGCATGACAGAGAGAACAGCAGGGTACTAGGCCAGAGCAGCGCTAGGGCACGCTGTCGGGGCGAAGCTAGGGCCAAAGGGCGCTCGGGAAGCGCTGGTCGCCGGAGTTGGCGGCTGCGGAGAGGTCCTTGACAGCGGGGACCGCGCGCGAGGGAAGCTCGGCGCTGGTCGGGCTCGCCGAAGGGTGGCACGGAAAGGGGGCCGCGGCTCGAAGAGGTTCGTCGGAGTTGGCGGGGTCGGCGTCGGCCCGAACAGCGCAGGGTGTCGGCGCTGGCTTGGCCACGCGGGAAACACGCTGGACGGGGAAACGCCGGGGAGCGGGGCTGGTGGTTGGGGCTCGCTGGTCGGAGTTCTGCGGGGACAGCGCGGGGTCGCGCGCTGGACGGGGAACGCCGGCGGGGCGGTCGACGACGGGGCGGTCGGCCAGAAAGGCGCTGAACCCGCGGGAGAGGGGCTCGCGCACGGGGCTGGTCTGGACGGCGGGCGGGGTTCCGCCGTGGTCGGCCGGCCGCTCGGGGAGGGCGCGGTCGGCTTGGCCGGCGTGGGGGCGACGGAAATCGCGCGCGGGGCGCGCGGGGTGGCCGGAGTTAGGTGGAGGAGGGGGTTTCGTGGAGGAGCTTCTCCAGAGATGGAGAGATGAGCGGTTGAGAGAGAGAGAGAGAGAGTTTGCTTTCTCTGTTAACAGAGAAATGGGAAACAGTGGGTTCTGTGAGGAGGAGAAGTGGGGGAAAATAAAAGGAAAGAGTGGGGTGGCGTGTGTGGACAGGAGGGATTGGGGGGGTGAGTAAATAGAGGGAGATGGAGAGTTGGGGAGTTGATGGGTTGGGAGTTATAAGGAGATGAAAAAAAATAAATGCTGTAGTGGTGGGAGTGATAACCAATTCGTGGGTTGGTGTCTGCTGGTCCTACGGGACCAGCTAGTATTTAATATATATATATATATATTTTTAAGCACCAAGTCAAAATCAGATTAAGAAGAAAATAGGGCTCGGGCCTGGGTCTGGGCTCGGACTCGGGTCTGGGTCCGAAAATCAAAAATCCAATTTATTATAATTTTCAAAATTCTTTTTCACTCGAGAATATTTAATAGTAATAATATTAATAATAATAATAATTTTGAAAAACTAAAAGTAACATTAATTATAAAACACAAATTATGGGTTTCACATTTCGTGCAGCTGAAGCTGCTCAGAGGGCACCCATTCAGAGGGCACCAGCTAGTGTGCCGGCAGTTCAGCAGCGAGGTCCACTTCCGACTCAGCAGCAGCAGTTTGTTCAGTACCGCCAGCAGAGGGGTGGTCAGGGTAGAGCCTTTGCTCTTGTAGCCGAGGAGATGGAGCCTATCGCGGATGTTGTCACAGGTTCTATTCTGCTCGATTCTTTTCCAGCTTTGGCCTTATTTGATTCTGGTGCTATGCACAGTTTTGTGTCTGTTTCTTTTGCTCTTAGGCACAATATTATTACTGAGTATCTGGGTAGGACTTGCAAGATTATGACTGGGAATGACATCATCCTAGTTAATAATGTTTGCAAGGGGCGGAGAGTTTCTTTGAGAGGCCGGGAGCTGAGTGCGTGTTTGCTCGTAATGCCACTTTCGAGTTACGATGTGGTACTCGGTATGGACTGGTTGAGCATGCACCACGCTAGCATTGACTGCAGAGGGGGCAGGATTCTGTTTAGGCCGCCGGGAGAGCCGGAGTATGAGTTCACCAGGGGTGCAGTGGAGCAGGAAGATGGATTCTGTAGAGCATTGTTGGCGGGGCCGGTGTTGCCACATCCACTCATTGCTGAGTTCTTGGATGTCTTTCCCGAGGAGCTGCCCGGGATGTTGTCAGATCGTGATGTTGAGTTTTCTATAGATCTAGTGCCGGGTGCTGAGCCTATCTCCCAGCACGTCTATAGAATCAACAATAGTGAGTTAGCGGAGCTGAAGAGACAGGTCGACGAGCTGGAGGACAAGGGCTTTATTCGATCTAGTTCTTCACCTTGGGGCGCGCCAGTTCTTTTCGTCCCCAAGAAGGATGGTACGGTACGTCTGTGTATTGATTACAGGGCACTCAACAACCATACCATCAAGAACAAGTATCCTCTGCCAAGGATTGATGACTTGTTCGACCAGTTGAGCGGCGCGAGGGTGTTCTCGAAGATTGACTTGCGTACCGGGTACCATCAGCTAAAGGTGAAGCGGGATGATATTCCGAAGACTGCCTTTCGGACCCGCTATGGCCAGTATGAGTATACCGTCATGCCGTTTGGGTTGACCAACGCCCCGACGGTATTCATGAACTTGATAAACAAGGTATTTCACCAGTACCTTGACAAGTTCGTGGTGGTCTTCATTGATGACATTCTCATCTATTCGAAGACATCAGAGGAGCACGAGGAGCACCTGAGGATTGTGTTGGACACTCTCAGGAGGGAGCAGCTGTATGGAAAGTTGTCCAAGTGCGAGTTCTTCTTGGATCGCGTGGAGTTCCTAGGCCATGTTGTCTCTGGCGAGGGGATTTCGGTGGATCCGAAGAAGATTTCTGCAGTGGAGTCCTGGTCTACGCCGAGCTCAGTAGCAGAGGTTCGGAGTTTTCTGAGTCTGGCGGGTTACTACCGGAGGTTCGTACAGGACTTTTCCAGGATTGCCCAGCCGATGACCCGCCTTACCAGGAAGGACGAGGAGTTTGTTTGGTCCGATGAGTGCCAGGCCGCCTTCGAGGAGCTGAAGGCGAGGTTAACTACAGCTCCTATCTTGATGCTGCCATCTGGATCTGGTGGTTATACGATCTACAGTGATGCTTCAGGACGGGGTTTGGGTTGTGTGCTTCAGCAGCACGGGAAGGTAATTGCCTATGCATCTAGGCAGTTACGTCCTCATGAGAGGAATTACCCTACCCACGATCTGGAGCTGGCAGCAGTCATCTTTGCTTTGAAGCTATGGAAACACTATCTGTACGGAGAGCGAGTTGAGATCTATACAGATCATAAGAGCTTGAAGTACGTGTTTACCCAGAAGGAGCTGAATATGAGGCAGAGGCGATGGTTAGAGATGATGAAGGATTTTGATATATCCTTGCAGTACCATCCGGGGAAGGCCAACGTAGTCGCGAATGCTTTGAGCAGCTATCCCGTGGCCATGTGTTTGACGATGGATCGTCACCTTCTGGCAGATCTGGAGAGCTTGGGCATAGAGGTGATAGTTCCTGGGTTCGAGGCACAGATGTGGGGTCTGTAGGTGCAGTCGGAGCTGATGGAGAGAGTCAGGGCAGCTCAGTTTGAGGATGAGGCTCTGAGGGTCATCAGGGAGCAGGTCCAGATAGGGCTGTTGGATGAGTTCTCTATAGCAGGGGATGGGTCATTGAGACATGGTACCAGATTATGCGTGCCGAGCGGAGGACTTCGGGAGGAGGTTCTTCAGGAGGCGCACCGTTCTCAGTACTCTATGCAACCTAGAGCCAGCAAGATGTATAGAGACTTGAGACAGCATGTTTGGTGGTATGGCATGAAACGAGAGGTGGCTCAGTTCGTTTCGAGATGCTTGGTGTGCCAGCAGGTGAAGGCCGGGAGGCAGAGACCCGGTGGATTGCTCCAGCCACTCCCCATTCCTGAGTGGAAGTGGGAGCATATCACTATGGACTTTGTATCTGGGCTTCCGCGCTCTCCAGGAGGGAAGGATGCGATTTGGATCATTGTTGATCGATTGACCAAATTGGCCCACTTTTTGCCTTTCAAAGTGGGTTTGTCGACGGAGAGGTTGGCCGAGATGTACGTACGGCAGATAGTCCGATTACACGGGGTGCCAGTGAGTATAGTCTCGGATCGGGACAGCCGATTCACTTCCCACTTCTGGAGGAGTTTGCAGCTTAGCTTGGGCACATCGCTCAAGTTCAGTACCGCATGCCACCCCCAGACAGACGGGCAGTCGAAGAGGACGATTCAGACCCTCGAGGATATGCTGTGTACCTGTGTCTTAGACTTCGGGGGATCTTGGGAGGACTACCTTCACTTGGTAGAGTTTGCTTACAACAACAGCTACCAAGCCAGTATAAAGATGTTACCTTTCGAGGCTCTATACGGACGGAGGTGCCGTACTCCCTTGTCTTGGGATGATGTCGGTGAGAGGGTTTTGCTTGGCCCTGAGATGGTGGTGGATGCTGCAGAGAAGGTCAGGGTTATCAGGGATACACTTCGGGTGGCACAGGATAGGCAGCGGCATTGGGCCGATAGCCACCGGAGGCCATTGGAGTTTGAGATATAATTTAGATTTTTCTAGTATTTGAGTCTGATTGTGATTGTTTTAGATCAAGCTCTAAGTCTTGTGTTTTGTTCTAGGTTGATGATCTTGTCTTTCTGCGGATTTCTCCGACGCGTGGCATGATTCGTTTTCGTGGCGGCGGAAAGCTTAGTCCACGATACATCGGACCATTTCGTATCCTGGACAGGGTCGGTGCAGTGGCTTACCGACTGGAGTTACCGCCCGCGCTAGAGGGAGTGCACAGTGTGTTCCACGTGTCGTAGCTGAGATGGTACGTGGCAGATCCCAGTCACATCTTAGACCACTCCGAGATCGAGGTGGGACCGACACTCAGCTATCCAGAGAAGCCGGTCGAGATCTTGGACCGAAGAGAGAAGGTGCTCCGGAACCAGGTCATTCCCTTGGTTCGCGTTGCATGGAGACACCACACTCCAGGTGAGTCCACCTGGGAGAGGAAGGACGACATACGGGAGCGATTCCCATATCTCTTCGAGCCTTGAGGTAAAACTCTTTCTTTTTCTTCCTTGTTCAGTTCATGATTGCAGTGTTAGTCCTCATTCAATTTCGAGGACGAAATTTTTTTAAGAAGGGTAGATTTATCACCTCCAGTTTTCAAATTAGGGGTATTTTTGTCATTTTCAAGTTTTATAATATTTTAGGAATTTTATTTGATTTTATATGATTTTTAGGAATTTATTTGAGTCGGTTTGAATTTTATCCAATTCGGACTCAATTTGGAGATCCGGGTAGCCTGGACCTTAGTGGGACCCCCATACTAGCTAGGTTTGGCCCACATACCATCATAATAGGTCTAGAAACCATAAACCCTATTTCCATGACTTAATTAGTCTTTTTAGAGGCTTAATTTGTATTTAGAAATAAACCGAACCAAACCGAATTCATTTTGAACCAAACCTAAGTCTAATGGATAGAAGGCTTATTGGATCCCCAACCCAAACCCATTTCCTCACCTCTTGGCCGGCCAAGACTAGGCATCCCCCCCCCCCTTTGCGTCTTCATTAAGTCAACATCTCTTTCTTTCTCAAATTTCCTTTCTTTCTCTCCAACTCTCTTCTTCCCTACAAGAACCCATTATTAGGTATGAGATTTCTCCCCAAATTAATATTCTTTTCCATTTATTGCTTTTACAATAAATGATGAGTAGGGAATTCTCCACCAATTGCCCATGAATTTATAGGTATTCCCTAGAAAATCTAGGTTAGGAATAATTAGGGGTTTTATATTGAATGGTATATATATATATATATATATATATAAATATATATATATATATATATATATATATATATATATATGTAAATATATATATATATATGTAAATATATGTAAATATATATATATATATATATATATATATATATATATATATATATATATATATATATATATATATATATATGTATATATGTATTTGTGTGTGTGTGTAGAGAGTGGTGGGGATGTGTCATGAGAATGGTAGTGGTGGTGTTTGTGTGTGGAGGTGAGAGTGTGTGTGGTTGTGTGTGTGGTTGTGTATATATATATATATATATATATATATATATATATATATATATATATATATATATATATTTTTTTTTTTTTTTTTTAGATATATATATGTATAGGGAGGTGTGTATGTATATAGATATATGGAGATGTGTGTGTGTTTATATATATATATAGTGGGATGGAAAGATATATAGATATATAGATATCTAAGTATATATATATATATATATATATATATATATATATATATATATATATATATATATATATATATATATATATATATATAGAGAGAGAGAGAGAGAGAGAGGGAGGAGATTAGAAGAAGAAAAGAGGGAGGAGAAGAAGAAGAATGGGAGGCAGTAGCAGCAGCAGCTGCAGTAGAGTAGCAGCAGCAGCTACAGCAAAATGCAGCGGTGGCAGCAGCAGGGAGCTGCATTGGCAGCCCCTTTTTCCTCCCTTTACACCCCCAATTCACCTATAACCCCCCCCCCCCCATAAAGTATATATATGTAGGTATATATATATAGATGTATATGTTTATATATATATAGATAGATGGATAGGAAGTTAGGATGAAAGAAGAAGGAAAAGAAATAAGAAGAAGTAGAAGGGAAGAGAAGTAAAAAAGAAAGAATAGAGGAGAGAATAGGAAGAAATGATAAGGAATTAGGAGAAGTTAGAAATTAGAAGGAGAGAGTGAGGAAGCGGCCAAGAAGAAGAATTAGAGTTAGAAGAATTAGGAGAAGAAGTTAAGAAGAAGAAGAATTAGAATTTAGAGCTAAAGAGGAGATTTGGAATGAGAGCAAAAAAGGGGATTTTTAGTAGAAGTCGAGTTAGAGGGCGAAATCGAGTTCCGAGTATCGGATCGCGACGAAACTTGACGTAGGCCTAGGTTATGTGAATTAGATTTTGCGCGTAAGCTTCCGAGTGGAAATCGGGGTCGTAGGGCGCCGGTATCGCGCCGTATCAGTGCGTATCTTGAAATATTCAAGATATCTGCAACGGGCCGTAAGGTGGACTAGACGTCCACTTTATATTGATATTTTGGTAGATAACGAACCTATAGGCTAGTACCCTACTATCCTAGGGAGCACGGGTCAAAATACTAAGCGTAGGTAGGCTAACTAGGTTTCCACCTAGGCTAGAATTTACCCTAAAAAGGGTAAATTAAGGAATTGGCCTATGGCCGAGAATTTGAGTTTGAATTCCAAGATGGACTTGGATATGGATTGTAGAGGTTGGTAATGATTAGAATTAGCCGTCTAAACCTAGTCTTGACCCCGGTTGACCACGGTTGACTTTTTAGACTAAAAGTCAACTATGGGTCAACACTTTATCCAATTTAGTTCCAAATTCCATTTAACTTGAACGGTTGACCAAAAGTCAACTATTACTCAGCAGTGACCTAGAGTTGACCTAGAGTTGACCAGAGTTGACCGATTGACCAAAAGTCAACGGTAAGCCAGTTTTTGACCTAGTTTGATTCAGATTGACTTCTAATGTTCTCCCATGACCAAGATTGACCCGACTAGACATGTCTTGACCTAGAATGACTAAATAGGATTTAATTTGATTTAACTTTACTTCCTAAACTTAGTATTAATACGTCTTATTCTCTATAGGTCATCGAGACACTGCAGTTGATCCGGTCGACATATTTTATCATCTTACAGGCGAGTACATTCTCTGATACTTATTCCCAATTTATGATAACTGTTATGATTCATGTACTTAGTGTTGATATGCTTATTCCCGACACATGGTTCTCATGAATTGGTATTCTTGGATCCCGGCGAGAGATATTTTCTCCTTCTTAGGTTGGGATGTATTGTGTAAGCTCCCTTGTAGCTCTTGCTCAATATGTGGTCACTGATTCTAGAGAAGGCTAGCTACCTTCTCATTAGAATCCCGTGTAGTGACGTGTCCTGTTTGGATCCATTCTACCAGTTGGGGTAGGGGGAGTAGTAGCGTATGCCTGTGATCATATCCCATTGCATTCTTGAACAGTGTGAGTCATATACCGCACTTATGATTTGCCAGGCCGATTTTCGACAGGTACCCAAGCCGATCACAAGCCGAAACTACTACTCACACACATTGGATATATAGCTTACCTTGATTTGTGTACATGCCATGATTCAGTTCTACTTTCTTGTTCTAGCTCTAGCTTTACAGCTTACCATGCCATGATACATACATGTACACTCCACGATTCATTGTATATGCTCTATTTACAGTCTTATAGCTTTTATTCTATCTTGAGATATGTTATGAGATATATGTACTCGTTCCATCCTGACTGGACTGTTGATAAAATATTACAGATGCCGATGAGGGAGATTGCAGTACCTACTACGGTCCGGACGACGTAGTGGGCCTAGACTTGGTCCCGCAGGGAGTAGCTCCGCCTGACGAGACTATACCACTTGTTTAGTTAGAGTAGGCCTTTGAACTGGACTTTGTTTCCAGTTACTTTTGAGACTGTATTTATATTTGGACTATATTAGAGACTGGACTTGTATATTATTTGTATTTGGACTTGACAGGTTATATTTTATCGTCTTGTTGTCTTTATCTTTCAGTCTTTACTTATCATCTTAGAGTTGTGATTGAGTACTTATATATATTCATTGCTTGTCCTCCGTTCGGAGTTGACTATATTCTCGACAGGTTTTGTTATATATATAAACTGTTGTCAGACTAGAAAATCCACAGCGTTCCATGCCGTTTTTTCGGTGAGAGCTGGGCGTTGTCGCGTCACGTGCCCTTTTAGCGGGTGCGGGTCGTGACATAAGGATAGGCTAGTGTATAGGTAATTAGGTAAATAGGCCATAGTAATGGTTTTACCTATGTGAATAGGATATTGGTAAGGCAAATACATAGGGTATTAGACTAGTATAGACTAGAATACCTTGATAAGGCAACGTATGGCCCTAAAAACCTAGGTGTGACCTAGTTTGACCAAGTTTGGCAAGGTATTGACCCAGTTGTCCTATTGTGACCTAGAAATAACTTGGAGACCTAGAATTGACCTAGTATATCATGTTTATGATTCCAAACTACCAATTGACATTAATATTCCATATTTAGGTCTTCGAGGTACCGTATCGGATATTGTTGACATTTTACACTACCAAAATAAGTCAAATCAACGACGAAATAAGTCAATCCTAGAGTGTATAGAGTGAGCCTCCCTACTTCCTTCCTTCTCATTCGGGTCATTCAGAGAGGGAAAGAAACTATATAGGATACATCATATCTATTACCACTTGTTGTATCATGATTACTTTTACAAGTGTTTGAACGATGTGCACGTATCTATCTGTCACGCCCCTGAACCAGAATACTGGAGAGCGGGGGACAGACACAGCCAGCTACGTACATTGAAGTGAATCCCACCTCGCAATACGGTCACGGCTGTCTATATGTATGAGGGTTTACTACAAGCCATTAGTCTCTTAGGGTCAAGAACAAGCCTAGTGTCTCAATCTCAAGTAAGCAAGTAAATGTAACAAGATGGTAGATCATCAGACATACAAGGTAAAGGCGTCCCAAACATTACATATTCAGATGATCATGAAGCTAGTCATACAAAATGTGAATACTAGCAAGAGTTTAGGTCATACATGATCAACCCTAGGATTTGTCAATCATGTTACAGCCCTTAGGCAGACAGGAATGTAAATTCAATACGAGCTAACACTTGCTAGGCGGCTAAACGCCTCAAAAGAATAATTTATAATAGAGTGGAAGAGCAAAATAAAACCCACTCGTTGCCAGGGTTGCGCCTAGTGTTCACCATCTGGCTGGAAGGCTGGAAGATCCCCGGGTGCTACTCCAAAATCTGGCTATACAAAACCATCTGGATCAGACCCCAGAAAGAGCAAGTGCCACAAAGGAGGCTTCACTTAAGAACTAAAACCAGCACATTAGCACATGAGAACATAAATGATAATAAAAGACATGAGTTAGGGAAAACAAGGTGATAAACGATAAGACAACTAAGGGACTATTCTGGTAGCCCAGTTACAACCCGTAAACCAAATAAGGACCGGGGTTGTAACCCTTCACCTGAACAGAACTTAGTCTCTAACCAATTATCGATAAGGTAAAGCATAACAGTAATGTGCTGAAATAACCATGTACTGGCCTTGCCTAGGCAAGACTAGACGGGACTCCATCCATCAATAACGGCCAAGCAATGAGTACGGCTTGATACTTTAACTAACTAGGGTTATCACAAGCTTAGTTACTAACAAGATACATCGAGATGTTCCAACGGCCACAAGCCCTGCAGTCTTAATCCAGGTTATCCGGTCACAAGTTGAGAGAGTTGGATTAGGTAACTTGGGGGTACAACACATGACAGTGTGCTGGAAATGTGCCCTACTCGACGACAGGCTACAAGTCCAATTAGAGCGCCCAGATAACGGGACTGCCTGTAGCTGGGAAATCTCTTCATGAACTACATGATCAAACTAGTCTTTATCCTAGTCAGATTCAGTATGAATCCCTGACCGTGGTAACCAGGAATTCATGTCCTAGACATGATACAAGACGAGACATGTAGCTTATACAAGTACAAACACCCACTATGTCAAGACAAAAGTTACTTAGCAAGTCAAGATAGCCGTCACAACAGCATATCGATATTATCATGTTGGATTTACTTATCAAGAGTGCGCCATGACGGGCCACTATCATGTATTATCATGGATGAAAAAAATTGCATAAAATAGCTAGTAACATATTCTTGAAGCTAAGGAAAAGATCTACAACTTTTATGTTGGGAGTTGGGAGAAATTCTGGCCACAATTCAGCCAACTAGGACTTAAAACATCCAAAAACAGCCAAAATATGTCCTATGCGACATTCTGCGGCACTATGCAGCCTTCTGCGGCACTATGCAGCCTTCTACGATACTATGCAAGCCAAGCGGTACTATTCATTCCTGCGGCACTATTCATTCCTGCGGCTGCGGTACTATTCATTCATGTGGCTGCGACACTATTCATATGGTACTATTCATTCATGCGGCTACGGCACTATTCATTCCTATGGCTGTGGCACTATTCATCGTCCCTGCCAAATTCAGCACAGATGAACTAAAAAATGCTCAAATCTTATTTTGGCCATAACTTCCTCAAAACAAGTCAAAATCTAACTTTTTAAAGGTCCATTTTGGGTAAAATTAAATTCTCTACAACATAGAACAATCAAAACTTGAAAATAATAAAGTTTGGTAGATCAAAACCTAAGAAAATCGAAAATACAATCAACTTAAATCTACAAGAAATAAATTATGGAAATTAAAAATGTCAAGTACTAAAGTGTCTTAGAATCTCGTGAGGAAGACAATGGAATAACAAAAATGGAGTTCCTCCATGAAGTAAGTTGCACTTGCCTAGGACTTGGTAGGTGGGAGGAGTAAATAAAGAAGTAAATGAAGAAGCGAATGAGGAGAGAGAGAGAGAGAAGTAGTTGGGTTATATATCATCCCTCTCCATCTCAACCCAAGCCAAGCCAAGCCAAACCAAGTCAAATTGAACCAAACCGATCAATAAACCAAGTCCAGATTAAACCAAGACTAGGCTAAGCAAAACAAGTCTAACTACGGTCCACCTGATAAATGCCAGAAATTACGTATACGCACACTAAAATACGTATAACAAAAAATGGGAGTGACACTATCTTACAGAATTATCCTCAAATAGATATGGAGATGAATTACTATCTGCAGAATCGTTCGTGGATGTACAACCGTCATCCTGATGACATGTGCGATGTACGGAATGACTTCATAGAGGGTGTACAGCAATTTCTGTAGTTTGCCAAGGCGTTCTCTCAGTACATGGACGGTACCAAAATTAAGTGTCCGTGTGTGAGATGTCGCAACTTGAAATATCATCCAGAAGTTGAAGTCACGTATCATTTATACTCGAAGGATTTCACGCCAAATTACTATCAGTGGACCGCGCACGGAAAACTTGTGTCTTTAGCATCAGAGTATGAGCCTTATGTGGATGTCCACAACCATGCTGCTTATGACGATAGGTTGGTAAACATGGTTTTTGACGCGGCCGGATCTAGTTTCGATCCGGACAATCATGAAGCACCTGAAGAGGCACCGAACGCCGATGCTGCAAAGTTTATGGAGTTGCTGGAGAATGCAAGAACTCCATTATATCCTGGTTGTGAGGATCATTCACCATTGGAGGTGGTTACAAGATTGTTGAGCATCAAGTCCGATTTTAATATGTCGTAAGATTTCTACAACCGACTTATGGAGTTGATTATAAAAATATTGTCTGAGGGTGCTAAGTTGCCTAAAGACTTTTACCGGTCTAAGAGGATGGTGAGATCGCTCTGGATGGGATATGAGAAAATCGATGCATGTCGCAACGGGTGCATATTGTACTACAAAGACGACAAGGATGAAGACGCCTGCAGATTTTATGGTGCTGATCGCTACAAGGACAGTGGTAGAGGAAAGTATGTCGGTGAAAGGAAGCCTACCGATTCGATGCATTACTTGTCGTTGACGCCGCGGTTGCAGCGGTTATTTATGGTGAAGGACACTGCAAAAAATATGAGTTGGCATAAGCGAGAACAGACCAAAGGAGTGTTGGATCACCCATCTGATGGAGAAGCATGGAAGCACTTTGATCGAGAGTATCCAGATTTTGCTTCTGATCCGCGTAATGTCAGATTGGGTCTCTGCTCTGACGATTTTACCCCATTCGGACTTTCGGGATCCCAGTATTCGTGTTGGCCTGTGATCGTCACTCCGTACAATCTACCGCCTTGGATGTGCAAGACTCCGTATATGTTCCTCACCGTTATTACTCGCTAAATCACCAGGTATAGCGACGTTTATCGACCCATTTTCCCTCTGCTACAGCATCGGTAAACGTCGATAAAAAGTAGCATACGTCGCTAAATTCACCGACGTTGACCGACATCAGAGAGACGTCGCCATTTTTTCGGCGTGGTGTCGGTGAACGTCGGTGATTAGCGACGTTTCTTTAGCATCGGTATGCGTCGGTAATAGCGACGATTACCGACGTTTTGCCTGTCAGCGACATGAGTTTTCGCTTCCACAGGAAAATGTCGCTAAAAACGTCGGTAAATACGATTAGCGACGCTTTTTGTCATTTTAGCGATGTTTTCTGGCGTCGCTAATATGACCTATTCTGGTAGTGGTATTTGATCACATAGATTCATTGGGAGAAAAGGTTTCCAGGTTCCATGTAGTCCCATTATTCCAGTCGCACATGTAGATTTTGAGCTCTCTGTCGTGAGGGACACACTTCCAACACACCATCGAGTGTTGCATATTACATTGATCATATGGATATGGGTTGGCCTGTAAAGTTTGGATAAACTGTAGCACGTGTGACCCTTGGACCTCGATTTCATGTGCTAATAATCAGAATTGTGATAATCCTTGTTAGTTAATGATATCAAGTCGTACTTTATGATTGATCATGATTGATGTATTTTTTATGTTATTGTTCATGTCATTATTCCTGTATTTGTTTACTACTTGTGATCTTGTACCTAGATATGTATCCTGCTTATGTCACTGATCATGTACTTACATGCTTTATATGATTCTTGTTCCTGTTCATGTATCCATGTTTTTGTTTACTTATTGTCACATGATCTTGTTTACTCATCCTGCTGTCATTTCATATCTATTTATCTGTCTTATATGCCTGCATGTTGGTTTTAGTTCACTAGTTTGACTTTCTTTATGGTACTTACTATCTGGAGTTTTGAACCTACTGATTTTGTATGACCATATCTCGTAACGGAACTTGAGGATTTATTGTACCTTCCGCTTGATGATATCCACTCGGAGGACCCCCAATCAAGCACTTGAGTAGGTTTTCATTCTCTTTACCCTAAACATCTATATATACTTTGTGGTATTTAGCTGCCGAGCACGCGTTTAGCTCGTGTTTTGGACTTGACTCTTGCCTAGGGGCTAGAATGATTTGTATTTTTTCCTAGATTGCAGCTAGAGTTGATCATGTATTATGTATACTCTTGCTAGTATCTTATTTTGTATTATTAACTTCATGATCATTCATATATCTAGTTTGGGACGCTTTACTATATTATTTCTGATGATCATACATCTTGTACTTTACTTATTAGTTTGTGATTGAGACATTAGGATTGCTTGACCTAGTATTGACTGTTGGATTATAGTATAGCCCTCATGTATTATACAACCGTGACCATATCTTAGAATATTGGTGTACTATGATATACGTAGCTGGCATGGCACAATCCCTGCTCTCCAATATTCTAGTTCTGGAGCATGACAGAGGCTAACATAGTGCACATCAACATGGTGACTAAAAGCCTTACCGAGGGTCGGGGGGTGTCGTTCTTTGGCGACCTACGCCTCCTCTATATGGGCCACCTGAATCTGAGGCGGCGCAAGAAGTCATTCACATCGACATATTGCCCAAGTCCGTGATCACAGGCTTGCTCTATCAGATGTGGCGGTCTTGCCTAACTTAAGGGTGGGGGAGTGGTGCATTCAACAGGGCACCCCTGCTACTTCAAAGCCAGCGAACGAGATGATGGAAGCTTCAACATGCCACAGGGGGAGACGGGGAAGGAGCTCCATTCGAGGGCTATTGGTGTTCCTATTGCCAAGACATAGGGTCCTCGAATCCTCTGTGTGACATCTCCAAGGGCGGAACTATGTGTAGGGCTGGGATGGGCTCCAGCCCACCCCAAAAAAAAATTAATTTATTTTTTCATATATATATATATATATATATATATATATTTTCATATATATATATATATATATATATATATATATATATATATATATATATATATATATATATATATATATATATATATTTTGCCCCAAAAAAAATTAATTTTTTTTTCATATATATATATATATATATATATATATATATATATATATATATATATATATATATATATATATATATATATATATATATATATATATATATATATATATATATATATATATATATATATATTATAGCTCACTTATTTTATATAAAAAAATATTAAAAAAATAAAGTGAGCTATATATATATATATATATATATATATATATATATATATATATATATATATATATATATATATATATATATATATATATATATATATATATATATATATATATATTATAACTCACTTTATTTTATATAATATATTTTATATAAAATAAAGTGAGTTATAATATATATAAAGAGAGAGAGAGAGAGAGAGAGAGAGAGAATAAAGGAGGTGAGGTGACACCATGTCACCTCACCTCCGTTGTTCTCTCTCTCTCTCTATATATATATATATATATATATATATATATATATATATATATATATATATATATATATATGTTAATTTTTTGTGAGTCCGACTATATCTAGCCCACCCTAACTCACTTTAGCCCACCCCAGTTCTGATTTCTGGTTCCGCCCTTGGACATCTCCAACACGGAAGATGATAGTGTCTCACAATGGGTAACCTGCTATGGAAAGAAAAGTTGGAGTTATCCTCACAAACCTTAAAGGGGCTAATGTAAAGGAGATTAAGAAAGTAGTGGCTTGTCATCCTCTATGCGAATGGACCAACAAGGGTATCAACAACCGACGATAAGCTCTCACATGGTATCTTTTATTTTTTGGGGGACCTGAATAATCTCTACCCCGGGTTTTTCAGGGTATTTCTTGATATAATAGTGGTGGTGTATCAGTTTTTAATATAGGTACCTTATTCTATATATATATATATATATATATATATATATATATATATATATATATATATATATATATATATATATATATATATGCAAATGACCTCTAGCCTAGTGGTTAAGAAAGATGCATGTGGCCCGAGTGGTCAGGAGATCGATTTCCGGTGGGAGCGTTCGCCACAATTACCTTATTTCAAAAAAACATATATATATATATATATATATATATATATATATATATATATATATATATAAGATATATATATATATATATATATATATATATATATAAGATATCAAATTTTATAAAACAAATTTAATAAGGAGAATCTAACAGTAGATTCATAGAAACTCCATTCTAAACTGTTGTCTTTATATATATATATATATATATATATATATATATATATATATATATATATATATATATATATATATATATATATATATATATATATAAGATATTCTGTCAAATTTTATAAAACAAATTTAATAAGGAGAATCTAACAGTAGATTCATAGAAACTCCATTCTAAACTGTTGTCTTTGCTCCAACTTGTCTCATAAAGAATAACAAAAGAACAACGCAGTCATTGATTCTAGGGAGGATTTATGAAATGCCCAAAAACTAAAAAAGTTTTATGTAAAACCCACCGCTAAAAAAACTTTCATCGCGTGCCCAGAATTAGAGAAACTTATCCAAAGCGGGTTCCAAATGACCATTTTGCCCTTCCTTTTAATTTATTGAAAACACCCACGAAACTTCTCTTAAAAAAAACGTTTCGATACTTAATCTTCTTCCATACGCTGCTCACTTTCGAATCTAGGTTTTCTCCTAAAAAATCTTCAAAAACTCGTTGGAAAATTTCGGAAAGACCGGGACAAACGGCAAAAGTGCTAAAACGGAGGTCCAAACATCATTTTTTGCGATTCTAAAATTTCGGAAGGCCGTCTAACGGTGAAGCAGTTACTTTCATTCTTCTCGACGATACGCTCATTTTGCGACAAACGGGACCTCGTTTCGACCTCCCAGTCAAAAGTTATGGCTCTCCAAAGTTTCAGCTGACCATAAAATGCAGCAGAATGGTCATTCTCCGTGTTAGAACACGAAAAATGTTAATTTCGCATGAGGGTGGTCATTCTCCATGTTAGTAACACGGAGAATGTCATTCTCCGTCTTAATTTACACGAAGAATGACATTCTCCGTGTTACTAACACGGAGAATGGCATTCTCCGTCTTAATTTACACGGAGAATGACCATTCTCCGTGCTAAATTACACGGAGAATGACTATTCTCCGTCTTAATTTACACGAAGAATGTCATTCTCCGTGTAGTTTATCACGGAGAATGTCATTCTCCGTGTAGTTTATCACGGAGAATGGTCATTCCAGTATTAAAACACAAGAGAATGACCATTCTCCGTGTTAGAAACACGGAGAATGCCATTCTCCGTGTTAAATAAAACGGAGAATGTTATTCTCCGTGTTAAATAAAACGGAGAATAGCATTCTCTGTGTAATTTAGCACGGAGAATGGTTATTTCAGTGTTAAAACGCAGGAGAATGGCATTCTCCGTTTTAAATAAAACGGAGAATGACGTTCTCCGTGTTAAATAAAACGGAGAATGACGTTCTCCGTGTTAAATAAAATGGAGAATGGTCATTCTCCGTGTTAAATAAAACGGAGAATGGTCATTCTTCGTGTAATTTAGCACGGAGAATGGTCATTTCAGTGTTAAAATGCAGGAGAATGGCCATTCTCCGTGTTAGAAACACGGAGAATGTCATTCTCCGTTTTAAATAATGGCATTCTCCGTGTTAATTTACACGGAAAATGGTCATTCTCCGTGTTAAATAAAACGGAGAATGGTCATTCTCCGTGTAATTTAGCACGAAGAATGGTCATTTCTGTGTTAAAACGCAGGAGAATGGCCATTCTCCGTGTTAGAAACACGGAGAATGTCATTCTCCGTTTTAAATAAAACGAAGAATGGCATTCTCCGTGTTAATTTACACGGAGAATGGTCATTTCCAGTGTTAAAACGTAGGAGAATGGCCATTCTCTGTGTAATTTAGTTTTTTCAGGAATAAAAAGTTTCGTTCTTCTTTCAAAGCGATAATAATTCTTATGGAAAAGAAGATGAAAGATCTTCTCTCCACAATTGACGTCGATGAAGATGATGATGATGGTGATGATGATGACGAGCGATGATCTGAGTTCGACCGAAGAAAAGCACACCGAACTACGAACGATCTTTGCGATCTCTGCTGAAGATGAGAGCAATGGAATTCAGATTTTCCGTGAAGAAGAAGAAGACGAAAATCGCAATCTAGATCTGAGTTTTTTGAATTCAAATACATATAGATGACCAATTCGCGCGGAGGGGTAGTTTCGGTATTATAAAAATAGCAGTTTCCAGCGGGTGGCATCTAAAAGAGAATCTTGGAATATTTAACGTGAAAATACTTAATTCTGGGCATTTCATAAAACTCATCCAGCGGGTGGGCATTTCATAAAAGCCCATCCCGAAATTGGGTTTCTCAGCAATTTCCAGTTGATTCTAATAGACAAGTTCCTATTAACTTTTGACAGAAAACTGAAAAAGAAGCTCCTCACAGTATAAACAACTTGTCATTTCATTTTATGATTTAGATGCCTAGAGGACTCAAGAAATATGTTTATTCCCATTTGTTTGAATTGATCAAGTGGTAGTTAAGACTGAAGATACCCCTTTGATATATTCCACTTTTTGTTGGAAATGTTTATCTACATTATATACCAATATATAGGTAAGTTGTGGTTTTAGAACCTTTCCATAATACACAGTTGGGTTGTTTCAGGATCTGACTGAAAGATGGTTTGTGGGTTTTCGGTAAGTCTGTTGGGGGTTTTAATTGGTTGATATCTGAAGCTTCCAACAGCCCTTCTTCAAGCCTTTTATATCTTTAGTTGTTTGGTTATCTGACCTCAAAGTTAGCTTCAATGAAAAAAATGGGCATGAAAGATGGGAGAGTCCAAAATAGGTTTGATTCTGATACGTGAAGAAAAGAAAGGTAGATTTCCAATCTATAGTCCTTTGAAACTTTATGATCTTAACTATCATTTAAAACACCAACACCAGGTGTAGTAAGTAATTGGCTTTACTTCGTTGTTCTGTGAGCAAACTTTATTAAAGAAGGAGAATCGTGTTGGGGTCCAACCTCGATTCGAGGTGCTGGAGGACAGTCTGGATTTGAAGGAGTCGAAACAGTTTGAGGATCTGCCAAGACCAGATCGAGTTCGATCCGAACTGCCAAGCCCTGTTTGTTTGAGACAAAACTCTTTGGCATGGAGTAAACCCAGACGAATCCATTTCGGTCGGGCTGAACGAATCTGAGGTTTTATCTACACCGTTGGATCTGTTTGGACGGCCAGATTTAATGGTGGGCTACTTTGGAGATTTTCTAAACTCTAAAATAGGTTTCTCAACCTCTATATATGTTGAGGGTTGCCACAAGAAGCTCAACACAGAAGATTCGAGTGAGCAAGTCCACATGGTATCTATAAGAAAGGTCGTACTTTGCTCTTAGAACTCGTCATCCAAGACAGTTGGAAAAGAAGATCTATTCGGGAATTCGTTGCCTTCGTTCAGGGAGATTGTTGCGGGTAGTGTGAGTGATTTCAAATTGTAAACTTCTGTTTTCTTATTGAGTCTGGTAAGAGAGTTAAATGTTTGGGTAAAGGGTTCAACATAGTTTATTCAATTTTGAAATCTTTTGAGAAGTTATAAAGGTTCGAATTTGTCCTTGTGATACGGTCACTGCAAATAATGTGTTTGATCTAACTAGGTGTTCTTGTTAGACAGTGGTTTGTTATCTTTGGATTGGTTGAGGTAGTTTCCACTGTAGTCAGTTTCAGACACGTAGAATCAGAGTGCTTCCACTACCAAAATCTATCGATTTAGCGACGGCCGGATCCGTCGCCAGTCCGACGGGAATTCCTATTAGCGACCGATAACTGACAGATTTTGGCCAAAACAATTCGTCGGCAATCACCTCGTCGCTAATAAGGGTCCGTCGCTATGTAGTCGTTAGGCGACGAAATAGCGACGACTTTTCGACGTCACAATACGAAGCATTAGCGACGCATTTCCGACGGACTGTCGTCCATTTCAAGTATTAAGTACTGAACTGTGCAGACATTAGCGACGTAAAATGCCGTCGGTAACCCGTCGTAATAGCGTATCAGAGCGTATCCTTCCGTCGCTAATCCGTCGGTAGTCGTCGGTAACAGACGACGGATGAGCGACGGTATGCTAACGGAATATCCGTCGATCAGGTTCTGGAAATGCTTGGCATTTCCAGCACCATGGCGACGGAAGAATAGTCACTAATCCGTCGCTACACCGTCGACACAGCGACTGATTAGTGTCTGATTATCCGTCGACATGGTTCTGGAAATGTCAAGCATTTCCAGAACCTTGTCGATGGATTGTCCGTCGCTAAGCAGTCGCTAGACCGAGCGACTGATTAGCAGCTGATTATCAGTCGCCGTGGCGACGGATAGGCCGTCGCTATTCCGTCGAAGTATATACCACCAGAACCTTGCCGACGGATATTCCATCGCTCATCCGTCGCTACCTGGAAACAGTTTAAAATCTCCAGATAGCGACGGCGTTTCCGTCGAAAAAACCGTCGGCAACTGGGAATATCCGTCGCTAAACGGTCACTAGTCCGTCGCTAACTGAGTTTTTTGGGAAAAAAATTACAGCACTTTCCCTGTTCACAAATATATGCATAAACCAAACCAATATATAATGCACACCAATTATCCAACAATCACACAGACCAAATATATAATGCACACCAATTATCCAAGAATCACATAGACCGAATATGCACATACGAATTTAATGCACACCAATTATCCAAGAATCACAAACCAAACCAAATTAATAGAAAGTAAACATCAATTATCCTGAAGTGTAACATAATATCCGGTGCTATAATCCGATTATAGCACAATTAATCCAAAGCTCTCACAAATAATCCAAATTTTCTTAATACAATATTTTAAGAAGAAGGAGGAGGTCGATTGTCCGGTGGTGGTAATCCCATATGCGATCGACGAATATACTCCTCCACAAGGTAAGGCAAGCCGTCGTAGACACTGCTCGGAAGTCGGCGTAGCTGCTCTGCGGACATGAGATCCAGGAGTAACGTCACAGTCGTAGGCGGTACCACAGGGGCATCAGGGTTGAAAGAAAGATGACCCACGGAAGACGGACCGACACCTGCAGTCGACGGACCAGTAGAAGACGGACGAACACCATCAGCAGACGTACCGGCAGCAGCAGACGGACCGGCAGCAGCAGACGGAGGCGAAAAGTACGTGGCAAATTGCTCCCGCTAGGACGACACCGCCTCGTGCAGCTGCGTAAGCTGCGACCTAACATCATCGTCTGCCGGGGCCACGGAAGGAGACGGTGTCGGTGGAAATCTCTGCGTCGCCATGTGCAACGGCCCTAGGGAGCCGACTCTGTACAGGAACCCTTTCTTAAAGCCGCCGACGGTATCTACGAACAAGTCGTTCCGAGCGGCCAAAGAAGAGGGCGTCCGGAAGGGCGTTGTTTCACCGACATCCTCGGTGTCAGTTAACTGAGCCCGACTAAGGGCCTCACGATACGCAGTCTATCAAATGAATGTGTTTATATTATAAGATTTACCTAAGTTGTAATCTAAATCCTATGTTTCACTAAGTTAAGTGTGAATCGTAAGTTTACCTAAGTTATAGTCCGAATACTTTTAATTCTAACGTTAATCTCATAAACATAAGTACTTACATCAGTCTCCTTGGCCCTCTCGTCGACGAAGCTCCCGTCCTTCCGTCTTTTGTGCGTATGCTGGAACACGTCGTGCATGGTGACCGATTCTGGCGCCCTTCCCTCCTTCACCGCCCGTTGGGCCTGCATACGAAATTTCCGTAGAAACTAATTAACTCCTTTAATTAATAATACCTAATTCGATAGTGAAATAAATTTACGGTTGCTCACCAGATCTGCAAGTGTCGCTGCATGGGACCTTGATCCCCCCGTATGAAGGCCTGCGGCCTGTCGGTTCACCTTCGCCTTTTCCGATTTCTCCTTGTACGCAGGGGTATCCATCATACCTAAGAGGTCCTCATAATACTCCTGCCGGATCCAATTCGGCCTCGTATGCCCCATTTTTAGGTCATGAATCATATCCCGTATCTTCTTCGAGGCAGCGCTTTTGTAGGTCCTGCGGATCCCCTCCTCGCGATGGGGGGCCACCAGTACGTTGTCTAACACAGAAAATTAATTATCACGTAATTTAAAAAATGGTTGATTAAAGAGTAACTAATAATTAACCAGAAGATATAGATATATACCCTCAACTCGTCGAGCCAGACATACTGCACGTTTGGGGACACCGACGAAAAGTTGAGGTAGGGACCCTGGAAGTTAGCCCTGATAATTTCTCCAAGAGCCCTGTCAACATTAAACGAAAAAAACCTACAAAGAAGAAACGACTGGATTATTAACTTGAATAAATGAAAGAAATTTAATAAATTATCTTAAATTTACTTACGAGGTCCCCACGGGCCATAGCTCTCGTCGGAACTCGCCTCTCGGCCTCTCTGGTGCCGTCGGAGGATCCTTGGGTCCGCGTATGTACTCCCCAGTAATCGGATGGAACCGAGTATGGGGGTACTACGGGGCCCACTGTGCAGTAACTGGGGCATCCCCTGGTGGATTCGCTGCTGATGGTTCCGATAGCGGAACGGATCCGCTAGCAGATCCGGACTCATGCCTCGATGAAGTGGTTGATCGAGGGCGGGATGCGTCTGTGCCCGGGGTACTCTCCGGGTTGGGCTCGCTCGATGGGGTCACTGTCACGACCCGCTCCCGAATAATCGGATACGAGTCGGACACGCCCAGCCTTCGTCGATGGACACGACGAAGTAAGCTGTACAATACTAAGGAAAACTCCAAGAAATATAAACTACCATAGCTGCTATACATGTTTCCAGAATCACCACAATCCACAAGTTAATTATACAATATCATTCGGAGACAAATCCGGTAACATGAATAAAATTATACAATCCTGAAATCCTCAATACAATACATGATGAATTCTTCTAAAAATAAATCTAAGAAAAGACCTAACTATAACTCTGAAATTCTAAGTCCATCCTGAGGTACAACTCTATCCTGGCTTCGGGCTCTGGCCCATGAAGAAGATATAATATCCCCAAGTAAACCTGCAACGATCCTGTCAGGAAAAGAGCAAAGTACAACCCCGACAAGAAACTCTAAACAATGTAAACTGAAGTGCATGAAAAAGAATCACGATATGAACTATGATACAAGACAGGAATATGAAACTGTGGTACAGGAATAACAATGAAACTATGGCACCGGATCCAGGAACAATGAACTATACTATCAGTGTAATCATGCATTTGAAATAACTATCAGAGTATGTGACCGGCTGGGTAAACAATGAACAGTGAACAGTGAACAATGGTACGGCTTAGAGTCCCACGTGCACGATGTGAGACCTAAGCTATTAGTCAATGCCTAGCTAAAATAGGATTGGTCACATATCTGTAGTATTTCCCCACCCCAATGTACAAGTAAGAACAATGAACAATGAACAATGAACTATGAACAATGAACAATGAACAATGAACGATGAACGATGAACAGTGAACAATGAACAATGAACAATCGTGTGTACAACGTGTCAATATGAGAACATGAAGCAAGACAGAAAATACAGAGTAAAGAGTTCGAGCCGGTGTACTTGCCTTTATCCTTGCAAATCCAATGAGTCTCAAAAGTCTCCACCTAGAGTAGGGCAATAATATGTTATAATCTACAATGGCAACTGACTATCAATAAACTAACATCATAACTAGCTATTTATAATATCACTATATATCTATAAAAACTGGCAAATTAATATTACCAGCCAAATCTGTATATATATATATAATATCTAGCAAGAAGTATTAGTTAGATAATAATAAATCTTGAAAATAATTGATAATTTTTTAGAGACTTGTATTTAGGAAATTTATTAGCAATATTTGTTTTAAAACAACCTGTCATGAACTCAACAGTATGTAGACAGCATATCAAGATTTGGATTTAACTGAAAGTATTAGATTCAACTTAGTTCAGTCAAGTGGGTGTTGGCAATAAGTCGAATCCAGACTGCTCAACCAAATATGCAGCCTGATCTGCTGTTCAGTACTAGCAGGTCAAAACTTATACAACAGCTACACCAAATATGCTAATTTGGTAGTAATGCTCAAACCACAAACATTCCTAATGTCCCTATTAGGCATTCAAAACTTTGCTAGACTACACTCAGTCAGTATCATCCCACACTTGGTACTAGATACTGGAATTTCAACTAACAGCCTCTACTAGCCAGGCCATACTCTAACAACCAAACATTCCTATCTATAAACAGGTTTCAACAACCACAACTAAATCATACAGGAAACTCACTCTACCTTCCTAATAGTGATTATGGTCCCTGTTCCCAGGTAAAGGTTGGTCAACACTTGCCTTGATATGAGTTTGACAGTTAACAAGATGAAATAAGGAGAGAATTTGGGTTTATTGAGATAAATCAATCCCTCACAGGACACTTAAACAAGGTTAGTCCAGAAGTAGTAGGTTTGATACTATATCAGTCTTTACTTAAGACTGATTCAGTCCAACCCATCAATGGTGTTTAAGCAAACAATTTTAGGCATTCTATTACCCTGTCCAGTTAAGGAAATAGTCTGAATTGAACTCAGGATAAAATGCTAACTTATAACACAATCAATCAACCCATGCTCTCAAGTTATTCCTAGGAGTAATTGTTATATGATTCCAGAATAAATTCCCCAGGTTCAGTCCTGAATCAGGACAGGTGTCACTCTTTCTAAAGCAATTGATATTCAGCCTAGCTACTAAGTTCCTAACCTGGGTTCAACCACAAACTCACATATGGTTCATGCTAAACATAACCTGCAATAATAAGTCTTGTAGTGATGCTAAGCAACTTCGGAGATGGAACACAACTAATTTCCAGAACTACTTTCCTGCAGATTCAAGTTCTAAAAACAGCCTAACCTAATATAACTAACAGCTAGTATAGGTTCCACTCCGTTGTCTACTAACTGAGTTAACCCAAAATAACATTAAACCTGGCTTCATATTAATGTCTGAACTAATCATCCCCACATTTCCTTGTATCAATGATCTACTGATACACATAAATCCAACCTCACACAGCATCATATCAATACCAATTTCAACTCCAACACATGGAAACATAACAAAACAAAGTGCAATCATATACCTGTGCTGTGTCCGATACTACGACTTACAATTATTTAGACTGTCCAGTAAGGCTGGTCTCCTACTCCTGTGTCCGAAGCACCAACTTCCCGTGTCCGGTTTGACACCTCAACTGGTTCAGTCATTTCATCAAACACCAATCGTGCATGAATAGAAGAAGACATTCATGAGTTATATTTGAATCATTTCAACTCCAAAATTGGAGAAATTTCACAATATCGATCGAGGACTCACCAATCACAATCCCAATCAAAATTCAAGAAGGAAATAAGAATTCGACCCGTTGAACTGTTCGTCACAAAACATAAGTCAGTCGAGCTCAGCGACAGCCAATTCAAAAATAAATTCGAAATTGTAACAGATCGGTGACACAAGAATCATTCAAAGGACTTACGTAGATTTGAACACTCGGAGGAATAGTCGGAGACAGAGTTGATCTCTACAGAACCATCATCACTGATCGATCCATCCGAGAAGAACAGAGAAGAATTGATCGCTGCTCTCAACTCCGGCGATGGAATGCTCTGATCACTTCGTAACAGCCGAGCTTCACTTCGCCATGGCTGCTGTGATTGGTACGCAAAGAAGGAGGAGGATTTTTGTAGGTCGCCACAGGCTTTGCTTGTAAGAGAATTGATGGAAAGAGAAGGGATCTGGGTTTATTTATAGGTGGAGAAAAAGGGGTAGGTGGTTACACGGGCAGCATCGAGACGGTTGGGCGGGCAGGGTCGTCCTCGTCCCATGTGCGCAGGAAGGAGGGAAAGGGAAAAGAATGTCAAGTGAATTTGGAAATTTGAATTTAAACGGTTGATCGGCTTATCGGGTTTCGGGTTGGGTCGAGCTATCGGGTTTCTGGAACTGAACCCGCGCCCTATATAGTTAAGTGGCCGGGCTGAGCTGGGCTTCAAAAGGCTGGGCCGACAATGGATTAATATTGAGTAGGAAAAAAATAAGATCTTGTTAATGGGTCAATTGGCCTATACCAATGTGCAATTAAACTTTAAGAAAAACAAAAAATAAAATCAGGAATAAAGGAAATATATAAAAATGTTTTAAGAATTAATTAATAATATAATTTAATATCCAAATCATTAACTAGGAATTAAAGAAGAGATATATGGAAAAATATATCTAGTTCATCATAATATAATCCAGGAGTCATTGACAGCTAAACTGTTAAATATAAAATAGAGAAAAATTAAATACATCCAATAATCGAATTAAATATTCTAAAATAATAATACTAATCTCTGATTCCAGAAAAATTACAAAATTTCAATAATTCGGAAAAGCGGGGTTACGGTCACATCCCGGGAACTTTGAATGCGACCACGACCACCAGCACCACTACGACCACGACCACGACCCGCACCACCACCACCACCACCACCACCACCACCACCACGACCACCACGACCACGGCCAGCCATCATGACCTGTAAATAGAACACATAAACATAATTAACAATATAAAAGTGTAAATGGATATAAAAAACTAAACTAAAATATATATACCACCAGTGGGGAGACGGGTGCCGTCGCGACGAAAAAGACTAGGAGTGCCATCTGCAATAAGTAAATAATCGAATGAAAAAAATATGAATTCACGTAATTGCTTTTATGAGGTCAAACTTAATTCACGTAATTGGAAGTGTTTTTAATATACAACAATATTTAACCTAATCATCGTCTTCGTTCTCATCCTCGGCCTCGTCTTCATCATCATCCTCCTCATCCTCATCCTCATCCTTATCTTCATCGTCGATTTCATCTGTATCCTCATCCCCATCAAATTCTTCTTCTTCTTCTTCTTCTTCTTCTTCTTCTTCTTCTTCGTCTTCTTCTTCTTCTTCTTCTTCTTCTGCCTCAATATTTGGGACAAGACGCCTCTTTCTTCCCTGGTTGACAGCTAAGTCTTGTGTATCAACCTCTTCCTTCCCTCTATTTTCCTCAATAATATCTTCAACATCCATTGTATCTGAGTGTTGTCCCAAGTATTGGGACTTTTCGATCTGGTCCTCTTGGTATGCTGGGTCTCCAACGTTGAATGTATTTCTAGATTTAATCTTACATACTGCCCACCAGTCAAATCGATCTCTACGACGCCTTGGGTAGCTTGTATAGTAGACTTGAACAGCCTGATTTGCTATCGCAAATGTATCGGACCCTCTATACCTCCTGCGATGATTTATATCGACGAATCCAAATTGTTTATCGATTCTCCAACCGATATTTGGTGTCGTATCGAACCACTCACATTTGAACATCACAATATGTATATCATATGGGCCAGTATATTGTAAATCTACAATATCCCGAAGCACTCCATAATAGTCAAAGTCCGGCTCATCGTCATAGATGGTGCCTCTTATGCAAATACCGGAATCCTTGGTACTGATGCCGTCATTGATAAATTCGACATTTATAGCATTCTGAGTTGACTTAAACCTGAATCCATTAACGACATAGCCTGGCCAAGTCTTTATTTGCTTCTTCGGTCCCAGTGCCAGATAACGAACACTCTCATGAGTGAGTGTTGTTTCAGGCAATAAAACCTGTAAACAAATATTTATAATTTAAATGTTTCAGATTATATATTAATAATCTCAATTATAATCACAGTTACTTACGTATTTGCGAAACCATGACGGAAATCTACAATCAACCTCTCTTTGAAGTCCCTCATCGGTAATATCGGGTCTCCTCATTTTGACTTCATATCTAAATACACTATTAGATAAAATAAGAATATATAAGTGTAGTCACTTACTTCATCAAATTGGAGATTATAACGAGTGCAAGTGTACTGACTTACTTCTCCAAATCTCTCACTTCTTGTATGTCACAGTTTAACAAGACATATCGGTGAGCGGCATCATACTCGTCGTCTGTCAACCACCGTCTTTTACTAGTCCCAACAGGCTTGCCCCTTACATTGAATATTCCTCCATCCTCAACGTCCTTGTCATTCCTTTGAGGTCTATTTTGATTTGTTTTAACATGAGTATCGAAATAAATGGAGCAGAAGTTTGACACCTCTTCGATAAGATATGCTTCGCATATCGAAGCCTCTATATGAGCTTTGTTGCCAACTTTCTTCTTTAGATGGTGTAGGTATCTAGAGAGACAAATTATCTTGAGAATTAAGAAAGAATTTTAAAACCCACTGAAATTCAACTTAAATTATATCAATTTTTATGTACCTTTCAAATGGGTACATCCATCGATAATGAACAGATGCACCGACACGGGCTTCGTATGCTAGATGAATCGGTAGATGCTCCATGCTGTCGAAGAAGCCAGGAGGAAATATTTTCTCCAACTTGCAAATTGTTAAGATAATCTTCTCCTCAAGTTCAACCATGTGTTGCACAGTCAACTTAGTTGAACAAATATCCCTAAAAAATATTGATAGTTCGGCCAACGGAACCCATACAGCAGAAGGCAACAACTCTTTCAAAGCAATGGGCAGTAATCTTTCCATAAACACGTGACAGTCATGACTCTTCATTCCCGTTAGCTTGCGTTCATTGAGGTCAACGCATCTAGACAAATTCAACACATAGCCGTCGAAAAATCTTAAAGTAGATACCCACTTGCAGATTATTAATCTATCTTCCTTGCTCAATGTGTATTGTGCTATCGGCTTACTTAATTGTCCAGCAGCTCCCCTTTGTATCAAGTTCAAATAAGAACGCTTGTATATCTCGGCAATGTCTTGTCTTGCTTTTGGATTGTCCTTCGTCTTTCCTTTAATGTCCATGACGGTATTGAAGACATTATCGAACACATTCTTTTCGATATGCATAATATCAAGATTATGCCTTATAAGATTATCTTTCTAATAAGGCAAGTCCCAGAAGATACTCCGTTTGGTCCAGCTATGGGTTTGTCCGAACCCATCGATACGATTGTTCGATGGATCTTCCATTACAGTGGGCAAATTCTTTACATCTTCCCAAATATCGTATTCCGACAATCTGGCAGGCGGATGAGAAAATTCTTATTTTCCAGCTCTGAATGCGTCCTTGTTCTTTCTCCAAGGATGACTCGCGGGCAGAAATTGACGATGACAATCAAAGAAAGAAGTTTTTTCTCCATGCTTAAGGCGAAATGCCTTACTATTTTGCATGCATATCGGACAAGACAGGGTGCCGTGAGTACTCCATCCCGACAGCATACCGTATGCAGGAAAATTATTGATTGTCCACATCAGTGAAGCTCTCATCTGAAAGTTCTGTTTCCTGGAAATATCATAGGTCGTGACGCCGATCTCCCACAGCTGTTTCAGCTCATCCACCAACGGCTGTAAATATATATCGATATTCTTCATCGGATTTTTGGGACCCGGTATGATAGCTGTCAAGAACATATAAGGAGTCTTCATACACATCCATGGTGGCAGATTATAAGGGGTCAGAATGACCGGCCAGCAGGAGTATTAAGATCCCGACTGTCCGAAAGGGGCGAATCCATCAGAACATAGCCCCATGCGTACATTTCTGAGCTCTGCAGCAAAATTTGGATGGCGAAAATCGAAATATTTCCACGCCTCTCCATCCGAAGGATGTGACAATTCTCCATCGTCCTTTGTGCGTTCTTTGTTGTGCCACGTCATGTGTTCTGCTGTATTCTGAGACATATACATCCTCTGCAAGCGCTTCATGATCGACAAGTAATGCATATACTTGTAAGGACGTCGTTTTCTAGTTGACTTTCCTTTTTCCCTGACTTCCTTGTAACGATCCGTATTACAGAAGCGGCAACTTTCTACATCCTCGTTCTCCTTGTAGTACAACATGCATCCGTTGCGACAACAATCTATCTTGTCGTACCCCAGTCCCAGTTGTCGGACCATCATCTTCGACTTGTAGAAGTTTTTTGGAAGCTCTTTTGATTCCTTCGGTAACACCTCCTTCATTAGTTGTGTAATCCGATCATAGTAAGTTTGTGGCAAGTTAAAATCGGACTTTATGTTCAACAACCGCATCGTCACTGACAGTACGGAATATGGATCACAACCAGGATATAAAAAAGTTTCAGCATCCTGAAACATATCATAGAACTCCTTCGCCTCGGGATTAGGATCCTCCGGATCAAAATTAGGCCCTGCCGCGTCGTACACCATATCTCGTGCAAGGTTCTGCACGTCTCCATAATCAACGCAGCATTCGTCGTTATCGACGACAAAATCCGCTGCAGCATTATCATCAAAAGCATAAGTAGCAGCATTCGCAACCTGTCTTTCGGCATATAGTTCACCTTGCGATGACCACAGGCCGTAATCACGTACGAAACCCTTACGGGTCAAATGATCTCTTACACTCACCACTTCTTCGTAACGTCTATTGCGACAATTATGACATGGACACTTGATTTTGTTACCATCCATAAACTGAGCTTTGCTCATGGCATACTTAAGAAACACTTCCACGCCTGCCTGAAAATCGTCACTCACACCTATTCTGCTCTCGTGTTGTCATTTGTACATCCATGTACGATCAACGAAATAACGATCCATCACAGATTGGATGTAAAAATCTGTATAGTAAGACAAACTAAACAGAATTAGTATATAATCATGTAACTGGTGGATCCGCTAGTATTCTAGCTCGAGAAGAGAAAAATCTAAGTAAAGTTGTTACTAATAGTTCGATACCGATACCGATAGTTCGATACCGATAGTCCGATAGTTCGATACCGATAGTCCGATAGTCCGATACCGATAGTTCGATACCGATAGTCCGATAGTTCGATACCGATAGTCTGATAGTCCGATAGTCCGATAGTTCGATACCGATAGTCCGATAGTCCGATACCGATAGTCCGATAGTTCGATACCGATAATCCGATAGTCCGATACCGATAGTCCGATAGTTCGATACCGATAGTTCGATACCGATAGTCCGATAGTTCGATACCGATACCGATAGTCCGATACCGATTATAGGTCAATTAATCAAACTGAGTCAATCTATCTATTTCTAAATTGCAAGAGTCCACTTCTAGGATATGGGAGCTATATCCTAAATATCTAGTCTAAAATTAACTTGGTTAGGATACTAGAGTGTCCTTACTATCTAGCAAGCACTACCTTAGTCTAGTCACACTAGCATTAATTACTTATAATTCCTACCATGTCTACAATCACACATATATATGTATATCACAGTTAGATGTATAGATATATATATCTATATAGAAGCACACAACTGACTTATGCAGATGAAGAACTCGCACTGTCCTTGACACAGTGAACATATACACCATGAACCCAAACTCCATATTCACATTTACTAATCCAAACACCACCAAACTAATGGATAACACCCAATATGGATAACACATTATTTAGCCAATATATAAACTCAGATGAATTTGATAAGCAAAGCCCCCCGCCGACCCCGACCAAAGCCCGCCGCCCCAAGCCCACCGCCCAGCCCCCGACGCCCCCACCCCAAGCCCGCCGCCCAGCCCCCGACGCCCCCGCACCAAGCCCGCCGCCCAGCCCCCGACGCCCCCACCCCAAGCCCGCCGCCCAGCCCCCGACGCCCCCGCACCAAGCCCGCCGCCCAGCCCCCGACGCCCCCGCCCCAAGCCCGCCGCCCAGCCCCCGACGCCCCCGCACCAAGCCAGCCGCCCAGCCCCCGACGCCCCCGCCCCAAGCCCGCCGCCCAGCCCCCGCCCCAAGCCAGCCGTCCAGCCCCCGAATGTCCCCAAGCCCGCCGCCCCCGCTGCCCCTACGTCGACACCGCGACAGAGAGAGAGAGAGAGAGAGAGAGAGAGAGATGGGGGATTACCTTCGGAAGAGAGAGAGGAGAGGACGCCGACGCCGTTCACCGAAGCCGCGGGAGAAAGAGAGAGAGAGAGGAGAGAGAGTGAATTTTGGGGGAAATGCGAAAAGTTTCCCCCGCTGTTTCATTTCAAGTCTGGAACGTAAATTTAGCGACGAACTAGCGACTGCCAATTATCCGTCGCCAATGGGTCGCTATTATTGACTATCCGACTGAATATCCGTCGCTACGTAGTCGAAGAAATGTCCCGCCAAATCTCTGCTCAATTCCCGCCAAATAATCGACCACATAGCGACGCCTGGAGATCCGTCGCTATATCGCCGACTACCTAGCGACGGATATGCGACCTTTCCTCCTCCTAAAATTTAAATTAAAAAATGTAAAGGCGTGTGGTCGGTAATCAGTCGACGAGCGGCCACGAAGCCGTCGCTAACGCCGACTGAAAATTTCCGTCGCTAAATATCCATCGCTAATTTACTGTATTTTGGTAGTGTTCACAAGCGCTGCTCGATCCCAACATCTGGTATCAGAGCTTTTGGTTTGCTCTGTTGGTCGCAACAAATCCAGGTATATGTTTAGTTTGATAAACTTCGACTTCAATTCAAAGTTGAGGTTCAGTAAAACAATAAACGATAGGATAATCAAATGAATTTGATTATTATATGGAGAGAAAAAATGCTACATTCCCAATTATAGTTGTTTGGAAATATAAAATCTTCACTCACAATTTGATTCTCCTAAAATTGATTATGACTAAGAGGAAGACGAGATATCTCATGAGAGTTGAAGCTATGTGGAGCCTTCACCCAGAGTACAAGAAGAAAGTTGAAGAGTATTGGAAAGGGGAAACCATAAGACGGTAAGATAAACCGAGGCTGAAAATAAGTTATTACAATTACAGGAATGCTGGGCCAGCCTGGAGCTAATTTTAGTTGTCCCTTAACCTTTATTGTGGGTCGGCCCTGAAGGGTCATCCACGACCCCGACCTAGAGGATTGCCTAAGTCCGAAGTCTTGTCCGACTTATCCTTGGGCTGGCCCTGCAGGATTTCTCTGTTTCCGATGACAGGTTCATGAAGAGAAGGCAACACAAGATTAATGAACTGCTGAGACAGAAGGAAACCTATTGGAAGCAAAGATCTCAGGAATGCTTGGGTTAAAGATGGAGAAGCTATTTAACAAACAAAAGCTTCTTTTTTTTAATATATTTTTTTATTTCTTGCAGGTTACCACCAAGAAAGGACCATACTTCTATAGTGTTGATCCAGAAGGTTAAAGATCCTTGCAAACTAGCTGAGTTTAGGCAGATATCTCTTTGCAATGTGATGTACAAAGTTATTATTCTCTTCTAGCGAACCAAACGAGACAGAGAGTATCAAAAGAAGAGCTGGTTCTTACATTCCCAAAGAAGTCAATGCAGTAGCTCATGAATTAGATTTTTTCTCTTCTAGACAATGTCACTGCAGAATGGTTGGAAGCACAACCTCCTGTTTGTACTGCAAAGAGCAAACTGTTGGAGTTTTGGTTTTTTCCTTTAGAAAGCTTTAGTTCCACATCGAAAAAAACAAAGAGATTATATCTCTATATATTAGCTTTGCTATTATTGGAGATGCACATGTGGTGTGGAGGTGCACATGGATTTGCCATGTGGAGTTATTTTTCTAGTGAAAAAAAGGCTTAAATCAACAATTAAAGCATTCATACTTTTTGCTCTTGGAAAATTTATTTCCATGGGAGCTAAGCCCCGTAGGGGCTTAGCGATTCGGACTCGGACTCGGACACGGGCTCGGCCTCATGAGGCGTAATGTGGCGTTTTGTTGGCGCACTTTGCACTTAGCACGTTACGCTGGCCCAGTTACGCAGCCCAGTACGCAGCGCAGTGTGCGCAGCGTTCGTAGAGTGCGCAGTGTGTGCAGTGTACGCAGTGTGCGTAGAGTGCGTAGTGTGCGCAGGTTACGTAAAATGGCTGTGTGCGTAAAGTGCAAATTCCGCTGGTTAAACGAGTGGCACAATTTGCGGCAGAACGTGTCATTGCATGTTCTAAGCGGTTGCTCCATGTTCGGGGTGGTTATTACCACGTTCCTAACATTGTGCTAACCGGGCAGTTGTTGCAGGGGCCCTATATAAGGCCTCCTCCTTCTCTCTCACAGGTTAGAACTTATACACAGGTAGTAGACAGAAAGTTTACAAGTTTTTAGAATCTGTGTGAGAGAAGAGAGGTATTATACCAGCGTTGAGTTTTGCACGGGAGTTTGTGTTCATCCGAGGAGTCAGAAGAGCAAGAGTATTCCAAGTTCTCCGACGAACTTGCTGGTTCCTGGAAGCTATTCGTGTGGGACGAATAAAGCTTTGAGCAACGGTGATCATTCACCCCAGCAGGAATTTTTCCATCTTTCGCCTGTCACCTTCTTTGTTGGTATTATCAGGATTCTATTAGCGCACCTTCGGTGAAGTGTTTACGTTGATATTATCAGAATTCTATTAGCGCACCTTCTGTGAAGTGTAGCACTAGTGGAATTTCTCTTACGTACCTTCTGTGAAGTTTTACGTTCTGTGCACCTTCTGTGAAGTGTAGCACTAGTGGAATTTCTCTTACGTACCTTCTGTGAAGTGTTACGTTCTGTGCACCCTTTGTGAAGTGTAGCACTAGTTGAAATTTCTCTTACGTACATTTTGTGAAGTGTTACGTAATAGCGATTGTTTGTACAATTGTTACGAAATTTCAGTTTTCCATCGAAAAATTGTGTCCCGGTATTAACAATCTCAAAGCTTTATCGCTACGATGGAAAACATTAATGTTTCACTCTTCAATTCTGAGTTTTGTAAGTTAGAAAAGTTTGATGGAGAACATTACCAAGTCTGGAAGAGGAAGGTTTATCTCACCCTTCAACTCAAAGACGTAGATCATGTGCTTCTGGAGGAAGAACCTACTGTTCCAGATGTTGGGTCTGCTGTCGCAATCACCGCGGCTACTAAACTGCAAGCAAAGTGGAGAAGGGAAAATAGTATTTGCAGGCTGCTTATCCTGAATGCTATGGAAGATTCCCTTGCAGAATCCTATTCTAAGAAGACTATCGCTAGAGACATATGGGAGTCTCTAGAAAAACTCTACGAAGAAGACAAGAACCGCAGTAAAATCTTTGTGGTTGAAAGATATCACAAGTGGTTCTTTGAGGACGAAAAGTCTATGCTGCCGCAGGTGAAGGAGTTCCTGAAACTGCGACAGAAGTTGGAAGACGAGGCAATGCCCCTCCCCGACAAGTTTGTTGTTGGAGGGATTGTCTCAAAGCTCTCCGCTGGGTGAAGTAAGTTCTATGCAAACATGCATAGGAAGAAGCTGGAGATCACCCTTGAAGATCTCCTGCAGGAAATCTATGTTGAGGACCAGATACGGACTCAACTGAAGGTGGACACACTGTCCAAGCAATTGGCTAACGCCAATCTGGTTCATACCAAGGAACCAAGGGGAAAGCAAGCGGCTTCCCACAGCAAGAAGAAGGACCCTGACAATCTGAAAGTCAAGGGAACTTCTTTCAAGAAAAAGAAGCCAAAGTCTCAGATGCCTTGCTTCAAGTGTGGCAAGAAGGGCCACTTTAAGAATGAGTGCAAAGCAAAGACCAAGCAATCAGAGCAAGGAGAGCCTAGTAAGGTATCTATGATCACTGACATTGTTGCTATGATTGCGCAGGTTGATGCGGTAAGGACTGACTCTGACTGGTGGGTAGACACTGGAGCCTCCTGCCATGTCTGCTCCAGTAAGGAGTGGTTCACCACCTACACACCTACTTCTGAAGTGGTTATGATGGCGAACCAGGCACAAGCTGAAGTGCTCGGGATTGGGACGGTGGTATTGAAGCTGACTTCTGGCAAGTCTCTGACGCTTCAAGGCATGAAGCACGTACCTGCTATCGCCAAGAACCTGATCTCAGGAGGCCTACTCTGCAACGCAGGCCTCGGGATGGACATCAATGCTGGCCAGATGGTGATGTCTATTAGGGGAACATATTTCGGGAAAGCTTTTTATACCGAAGGAATGTTCAAAATTCAGCTTGTAAATCAGTCCAATGTAATTAATGTAATTAATGAAGTCACTCCTTCTGCTTATACTCTTGAGTTGTGGCATAATAGGCTAGGACATGTTCATTGTAAACGAATTAACAGAATGTCTAGTCTAGGGCTTATCTCCAAGTATGGGGGTAAGGTAGAGAAATGTGAAGTTTGTGCTCAAACTAAGATCACAAAGAAACCCTTTCCTCGGGTTAATCGAAGTACAGATCTTCTGGAGTTAGTACACTCAGATATCTGTGACTTCAAACAGTTCTCTACAAAGGCCGGGATGAAGTATTTCATAACCTTCATCGATGACTTCTCAAAGTATGCGTTCGTCTACTTGCTGAAGGCTAAAGACGAAGCATTTGAGAAGTTCAAGGAGTTCAGAGTCGAAGCTGAGCGGCAGACTGGACAACAACTCAAAAGAATAAGAAGTGATCGAGGTGGAGAGTACATGTCTCATGAATTCGCATCATTCTACAAAGAACATGGAATTGTCAATGAGACTACGGCTCCGTACTCTCCTCAATCAAACGGAGTAGCAGAGAGGAAGAACAGAACGTTAACAGAAATGATTAACTCAATGTTGTTGACTGCTGGCCTTTCTAAGTGCTACTGGGGTGAAGCTGCATTGACGGCCACTTTTATTCTAAATAGAGTGCCTCATGCAACTTCATACGTTACTCCTCATGAACTCTGGTTCAAGGTCAGACCTAACTTGAATGTCATTCGAGTGTGGGGGTGTCTGGCATATGTCAAGCTTCCAGATCTGAAGATTCAGAAGCTTGGGATAAGGACTACTAAGACGATCTTCTTGGGGTATGCCGAGAAGAGTGATGCTCGAAGATTTTTTGATATTGAGTCAAATCATATCATTGAATCTCGCGACGCAGAATATTTTGAAGACAAATTTGCAAGACACAAGAATATTGTACTTGCGGATGTACCGAAGAACAATGAGGGTGCGCAGCAAACTGAAGTCTTCAATGAAGATGTGGTCCAAGAAGATGTTGTTGAAACAACGATTAAACCAGAACAAGCTGAGCCGTCAGCTAAGCGTGTGAGGAGGCCGAAGAACTTCGGAAGTGACTTTGTCACCTATCATGTGGAAGCAGATCCGCTTACCTATGATGAGGCGATGAATACCAGAGACGCAATTTTCTGGAAGGAGGCGATTGACAATGAAATTGATTCCATCACCTCAAATAACACTTGGGTGTTGGTTGATCTTCCTGAAGGAGCGAAACTCATCGGATGCAAATGGATCTTCAAGAAGAAGATAAAAGCAAACGGAACTATTGACAAGTTCAAGGCTAGGTTGGTAGCCAAGGGGTTTTCTCAGAAGCAGGGGATTGACTATTTTGACACGTATGCTCCAGTTGCCCGGATGACCACCATCAGGATGTTGATTGCTCTTGCAGTAATACATAAGATGGTGATACATCAGATGGATGTGAAAACGGCTTTCCTAAATGGCGAGCTGACCGAAGAGATTTACATGCAACAGCCAGAGGGATTTGTCGTCAAGGGTCTTGAAGACAAAGTTTGCAAGTTGGTGAAATCTTTGTACGGTCTTAAACAGGCTCCCAAGATGTGGCATGAGAAATTTGACAAAGTTATAAGGTCAAATGGCTACATGGTCAGCGAGACGGACAAGTGTGTTTACACGAAGTTCGCTGATGGAAGAGGTGTGATCGTTTGTCTGTACGTGGACGACATGCTTATCCTAGGTACGGATATGAGCTGTGTCACGGAGACAAAGAGGTTCATCTCGAGCAAGTTCAGTATGAAGGACTTGGGGGAAGCTGATGTGATCTTAGGGATCAAGATCATCCGGACAGACACTGGACTAGCGCTGTCACAGTCTCATTATATTGAGAAAATGATCACTCGTTATGGGTATCGAGATCTTCCAGGGATCGATACGCCGTACAGGTGTGATGTGAAGCTGAAGCCTAATTCAGGGGAAAGCGTCGGGCAGCTGGAGTATGCAAGCATAATCGGGAGTTTGTTGTATGCTACTAATGCCACAAGGCCTGACATAGCTTTCGCCGTGAGAATGCTGAGTCGTTTCACGAGCAACCCTGGTGTTGAACACTGGAAAGATGTGAAACGGGTTATGAGATATCTCAAGAAGACTCGGACATATGTACTGTACTACAGCGGAGATCCGCAGGTAGTGGAAGGCTTCAGTGATGCCAGTTGGTGCTCAGATTTGGAGAGCGAGAGGTCCACAGGTGGATATATTTTCACAATGGGTGGAGCTGCTATATCGTGGAAATCGAAGAAGCAGACTATGCTCTCACGGTCATCCATGGAATCTGAGTTCTTTGCACTTGATACCGCAGCCGAGGAAGCAGAATGGCTTCGGGAGCTCATGTATGATCTTCCAGTGGTTGGGGCACAAATACCGGCAATACCGATATACTGCGACAACCAGGCGACTGCGGCGGTGGCATCAAATGACATTTTCAACGGAAAGAAGAGGACTGTGCGGTTAAAGCACAGGGCAGTACACGATCTTATTAAGAGAGGTGTAATTGTAGTGATTGATGTTCGGAGTCAGAAAAATCTGGCGGATCCGTTTACCAAGGGCCTCAAGCGCCAGCTGGTCGATGACTCAGCATGTAAAATGGGCTTGAAGGCATTCTGATATTAGTTATTGTATTCCTACCGTAAAGTTTTATGCTATTAGTTCAAAGATTTATCTACTAGGCATCTAGCTTTTGGTTCAAGGGAGGACCATTAACTGGAAGAATATCAGGAACGGTGGGTACATGTTCTATTGGGCATAGAGAGGTTACGGACCTACAACCACTGTTGTCTACTGTTGTTTTCTGCGGAAAACGGTTCCTGTGGGAAGGTTGGCTTAATTGCCTTAATGAGTTCTCAAGTAGAGTGAATGCCTGGTGTGCTTTACAGGAAGCACGGTAGAGCAGCACTACAAGGAGTGAAACTCCATGCTACAGTGGGGTGACTCCATGATGAGGTTCCTATATGTGGGGTGCTGCCCAGGAATAGGATAAAGCCTCGGCTTTGCAGGCCAAGTCACAGCGGCGTAGCACCGCAAATAGGCAGTTAGCCTAATGCTGTATGTTAAAAATAAAGAGGGGTGTAGTCAGCACTACAAAGAGGAGGAGTTCCTCATGTTACAGTGGCACGACACCACGATGAGGTACCCGGTTAGGGATAAAGCCTCGGCCTTGCAAGCCATGTCGTTGCGGCGTAACACCGCAAGGGAGCCTAAGGCTTCATGCTGGGTAGTTTGGCACTACAAAGAGGCAGTTGCCTCATGCTACAGTAGTATGACACTACGATGAGGTTCCCGGTACGGGGTAAGGCCTCGGCTTTAAGCCATGTCATAGCGGCGTAGCACCGCAAGGGAAGCGCAAAGCGCTTCATGCCATGTCTCTTTATAATGAACTCACCTATAGTGTATGGACAGAGATTTCAGGCCGTCTCTTGAGGGTAAACTTGTGGACGCCCAAAGTATACACTGAAACCAGGCTGGCAGAGGGCCTTTAATGTGTAGCCAGAAGCACATGTAACTACATTATGTGAGTGGAAAGAATTTCAGCTATGATGCAGAATTCAAGGCTTAGTCCATTCTTGTATTATAGTCTGATTTTTGACCCATGCGGGAAGATTCAAGTCGTCAGCGACATCTCTCCTAATGCATGATGGACAGTTACTGTGGGGAACACTTATACCCATATATAGAGATATGTGGGGGATTGTTGGAGTTTTGGTTTTTTCCTTTAGAAAACTTTAGTCCCACATCGAAAAAAACAAAGAGATTGTATCTCTATATATTAGCTTTGCTATTATTGGAGATGCACATGTGGTGTGGAGGTGCACATGGGTTTGCCATGTGGGGTTATTTTTCTAGTGGAAAAAAGGCTTAAATCAACAATTAAAGTATTCATGCTTTTTGCTCTTAGGAAATTTACTTCCATGGGAGCTAAGCCCCGTAGGGGCTTAGCGACTCGGACTCGGACTCGGACTCGGACTCGGACTCGGACTCGGACTCGGACTCGGGCTCGGACTCGGGCTCAAGGGCTCATGAGGCGTAATGTGGCGTTTTGTTGTCGCACTTTGCACTTAGCACGTCAGCATCGTCGCTAGGCACATAGTGCGCTTAAGTTGCGCTCGTTGCGCGAGCCACTTGCGCGACCACGTTACGCGAGCCCAGTTACGCTAGCCCAGTACGCAGCCCAGTGCGCGCAGTGTGCGCAGCGTAAGCAGCGTACGCAGAGTGCGTAGTGTGCGCAGGTTGCGTAAAATGGTTGTGTGCGTAAAGTGCAAATCACACTGGTTACTCGAGTGGCACAACTTGCGGCATAACGTGTCATTGCATGTTCTGAGCGGTTGCTCCATGTTCGGGGTGGTTATTACCACGTCCCTAACATTGTGCTAACCGGGCAGTTGTTGCAGGGGCCCTATATAAGGCCTCCTCCTTCTCTCTCACAGGTTAGAACTTATACACAGGTAGTAGACAGAAAGTTTACAAGTTTTTAGAATCTGTGTGAGAGAAGAGAGGTATTGTACCAGCGTTGAGTTTTGCACGGGAGTTCATGTTCATCTGAGGAGTCAGAAGAGCAAGAGTGTTCCAAGTTCTCCGACGAACTTGCTGGTTCCTGGAAGCTATTCGTGTGGGACGAATAAAGCTTTGAGCAACGGTGATCATTCACCCCAGCAGAAATTTTTCCATCTTTCGCCTGTCACCTTCTTTGTTGGTATTATCAGGATTCTATTAGCGCACCTTCGGTGAAGTGTTTGCGTTGATATTATCAGAATTCTATTAGCGCACCTTCTGTGAAGTGTAGCACTAGTAAAATTTCTCTTACGTACCTTCTGTGAAGTGTTACGTTCTGTGCACCTTCTGTGAAGTGTAGCACTAGTGAAATTTCTCTTACGTACCTTCTGTGAAGTGTTACGTTTTGTGCACCCTCTGTGAAGTGTAGCACTAGTTGAAATTTCTCTTACGTACATTTTATAAAGTGTTACGTAATAAAGATTGTTTGTACAATTGTTACGAAATTTCAGTTTTCCATCGAAAAATTGTGCCCGGCATTAACACAAACTACATCCTCACAGATGTGGCTGCTGATATTATTGCTTGATGAATGGAATTGCCTAAGGGCCTCACAAAATAAAAGAAAAGAAACAGCAGCTGTTTCTTTCTCCGTCTTGACATAATACATTATTTCATCGTCTACACCAGCTTGTCAAGAAACTGATGAGCACAGTCGATACAAATACCAAGTAGGCATGCTTAAAAACGGAAGAACAAATAATAGTTCATACACCCAACAAGATTTATGAAAAGTTATCCAATAGTGGGCTCCCTTCCTTCGCGAGAACAAACAAGCCACCATTTCCTCTTGAGATTCTGAAATCTTCGTCGACATAAGTGGTCAAGAGCCAGGAGCTTCCAGGAATTGGAACCTTGAGATGTGGCAGCAGGCCAGAAATACTGCGTGTGATGTTGGCAAACACCTCTTGCAAAGGGTTCAGTTTCTGCTGAACAGGTACTAGGCTGATCTTCAGTCCAAAGATTTCTACATCTGCAGGCAGATCCACAGTTGAGAATACTTGTGGATGCGGAAAATCTCCTTCCTTCAATCGAACCTGCAAATAGTAGATATAGTTAATGTTCCTCTGAAAAGAAACTTTGATATGAAATGGTTGCTTGCAGCAAATGTGAAGAAATTATTTCTTTCATATCATATATCTGAACATATAGTGAGCTTCTCTCCCTCTTTCATTTAAAAGCAACCGATTGGTTATCATACAAATGGAACATCTAATGGACTGAGTGTCATATAAGTATATAACCCATGCAACGAGTACCTTCTCAACAATTGAGCAATGAGACATTTCACACATCGGTTTAAAAAGTTCCAAGCGCTTCACAATTCCTTTGTTAACTTGAACTTTTTATTTGTGGTTCATGATAAACATTGTGGATCATCCACTTGAATGCCTGCCCGAACTTCTCCCTCTCCTGTCCTTGTACTATAACAAGTGCGGACAATTATCTTGGTTATGTTGGCAATATAATAGAAGACTTTACTGTGTGTGTGCTTCCATTTAGTTATCCTAATTCCAGATTGCCCTATTACTGTGTATACAGTATACCGATTATGCAAAAAAAAGAAAAAACAAGTATACCGATTATGCATCATATTCATGTTTTATAGCATGCCTGTGTACATCTATCCGGTACTATTTTGTGTTCGGTAATCTCCATATATTCAATTCTGTCTCTTAAGTTAATTCTAGGCAACCAGTAACCAAATAGTTAAGCACACATGAATTTGTTGATAAACCAATTAGTTCCTATCCAAATTTTCTTTACTTCTGTTTGCTAGCGTAACTGATACTACGAGCAACTTTCACGACGAATAAGATCAAAGCATCAAGCGTCCACACACTATTTATTCTCAGCACCACAAACGAGCAAGTTTTCTGTCCTAAGATAATATAGGAACACGGATGCACTAGCTCAGGATTACTGGCTTTACATGAAAAAAGTATATAATGGTCTAGATATACTTGCTAGTTGTCATGTTATTAGGACGAAACATAGTTCTTTATGTCATATGCAACCGCTGATGATCCTGTTGGGCTCATTGGTCTGAACTCTAGTACTTTAGTCCTACGTTGCCTAGAACCCCAAGTGTGTATTTCAATGTAAGACTTGTCATGGTATTGACATGTGCACATGGGGTGTGGTAACCCATGACCCATGTGATTGATGGGGTGTTTTTCTAGAGGGCAAAGATCAAGACACCAAGGAAACAATCTTGTTTTTGTCTCTCATTCTTTGGAATTTCCCTTAGGAGACCTGAAGGGGCTTAGAGACTCAGGTTTGGGGGAAGGGCGCAAAGTGGCATTTTTATGGCGCACTTTACACTTCGCAGGTACGCATCGGACGCGAGTTTTTGTGCGCTGTTTGTGCTCGTTTCTGCGTAAGTGACGCGCAGAACAGCGCGACCAGCGGAACAGCGCAGCAGCACAGCGGCACAGCAGTGCACCAACAGTGCAGCGGATCAGCACGCGGCAGCGCACCACCAGTTCAGCACAGGCTTCCGCGTGAATGTTGTGTTTCCACTGGATTACTACTTCCGCAGAAAACCTGGACGTGACAATTACCGCCTAACATTATCTCCACATTAAAGGGGGAGGTAATGGATTCAACTGCACCTTATTATTGGGCATTATCTCCGAATTTATTGCCCATTATGGGAGGGGGCTGCTAAGGGATGATTCTCCTATAAATATGTTTTCTTGTCTTTGGGAGACGAGAATTAAAAAGGAGAACATAGGGTATATTCTAAGAGGAGCCTTAGTAGCAGCAATCAGGAGCAACAAGGTGTTGTCCGTCCAAGGAGTCCAAGTTCCATCCATTCCAGAGTGACAAGTAAGCGTTCCAGAAATTCCTTTATTTTAATTTGTTGGTTCCTGGAAGCAAATTGACGGAATAAGGTCGAATCTTACTTTGAGCAACGGTGATTTTAATCACCCAGCGAGTTGACAACTTCAAATCTCCTTTCCCGTGTTTATCTTCCTATTGTTCTATGTTGCATTTTCATTTGTTGGTTGTAATCTTCCTTTGGTGCAAATTGTTATAGGCATCAAGTTGTTGTAATTTTTTTATTTTTACGTACTTTGTACGTTCATTTGTAATCGCGAGAACAATATTCTCAAAGCAAGATCCGAGCAACGATCTACTTAAAAAATGGAAAAGCGTTTTTCTCTTCTCGACACAAGTTTCAATAAACTTGACAAGTTCGATGGAGAACACTACAACATTTGGAAGAGAAATCTTAGTCTCAATCTTCAACATGTTAACGTACATATTGACTGATCCAGAGCCCACAATTCCAGAATCTTAAGACGTTATTGTTATTCTTGGGTTATGCAGAAAATAATGATGCTCAGAGATTCCTTGATATTGAATCAAAAATCATATCATTGAATCTCGCGATGCAAAATTCTTTGAAGACAAGTTTATCAGGCACAAGAATATCATTCTCGTGGATATTCCGGAGAACATTGTAAGCATCAAGAAGGCAAAAGTACTTCCATAGAAGATGTAGTCCAAGAGAAGGTAGTTGTTGAAGAAGCTATGTTTAAACCAGAACTCGCTAAGCCGTCATCGAAGCGAGTGAGGAGGCAGAAGGACTTAGGAGAAGACCTTGTCACCTATCATGTGGAAGCAAATCCGCTTATCTATGATGAGACGATATGGACCAGAGACATTGTCTCTTGAAAAGAGGCTATTAATGATGTGATGGACTATATAATATCCAATAACCCTCGAGTGTTGGTCAATCTGTCTGAAGGAGCAAAACCCATTGAATGCAAATAAATCTTTAAAAGGAATATGAAAGCCAACGGAACTGTTCATAAGTTCAAAGCTAGGCTAGTAGCCAAAGGATTTTCGCAGAAGGAGAGGATCGACTGTTTTGACATCTTCCAGTTGCGCGGATGATAACTATCTGGATACTTATTGCTCTGGGTGCTATTCACAAACTGGTGAGTCATTAGATAAATGTCAAAACAACATTCCTGAATGGAGATCGACTGAAGATATCTACATGCAGCAACCAGAAGTGTTTGTCGTCAAGGGTCTTGAAGATAAAGTTTGCAAGTTGGTAAAATCTATATACGGTCCAAAGCAAGCTCCTAAGATGTGGCATGAGAAGTTTGATAAGGTCATCAAATCAAACAACTACAGGGTCAGCGAGACAGATAAGTATGTGTACACTAAGTTCACTGATAGCAGAGGTGTGATAGTATGTCTCTATGTGAATGCAAAGTTGTAAAAATCGTTAGTCGGCCGCCAGTCGGTTAGCGGGGACTAGGAATTAATCGGATTAGTCGAAAAGTAGTCGGGGACTAGTCGGATTAGTCGGTTTGAGGATTATATATATATATATATTGTGCAATAAAAAAAGCCAGTAGAAGTTTTTTTTTTTTTTGCTTTTAAATGCAGCAAAAGCAGCAGCAGCCAGCAGGTCAAAAAGCAGCAGCAACAACAAAAGCAAAAAGCAGCAAAAGCAAAAGCAAAACCAGCAGCAACAACAAAAGCAGGTCAAAAAGAAAAGAAAAGAAAGCAGCAGCAATTTCAAAAAAAAGACAAAGTAAGCAGCAGCAGTCCTGGTAGTGGACTCCACTACAAAAAAAGACAAAAATAAAGCAACAACCATTATAAAAAAGGAAAGACAAAGAAAATAGCAGCAACAAAACCTGTGGAAGTCGTCGGTGGCGAGGCGACGAGGCGGTGGGCGTGGCCCAGGAGCCGATCAGGTAAGCTTAGGGTTTTTTGGATTTTTTTCTTCTTCTTCTGCTTCTGCTTCTGCTTATGCTGTAACTGCTACTTCTGCTGCTGCTTCTCTTTTTGATATTGGGTCCCTTTTTAAAAAAAAAACTGGCAATCGGTCGACTAGGCCCGCCTGGCCGACTACGGCCGCCTAGTCGGCCGACTAGGTCCGCCTTGCTGCTCCCCCGATTTTTCCCTCCGACCAGCGCAAAAATGAGTCGCTGTCGGCCGACTAGTGACTAGGCGGCCGACTAGTCGGCCGACTAGCCAATTTTTGCAACACTGTGTGATGACATGCTAATTCTGAGTACTGATCTAGAATGCGTCACAGAGACGAAGAAGTTTCTTTCGTCCAAGTTCAGTGTGGAGGACATGGGAGATATAGATATTATCCTAGGGATGAAGATCATCCGGACAGAAGATGGACTTGCTCTATCACAAGCTCCCTATGTAGAGAAGATGTTCACACGTTGTGGATATCAAGATCTTCCAAAAATCAATACTCCTTATAGATGTGACAAGAAGCTAAAGTCAAATCCAGAAGAAAGCGTCAGACAGTTGGAGTACTCTAGCTCATCGAAAGCTTGATGTACGCTACGAGTGTCACTAGACCTGATATAGCTTTTGCCATAAGGATACTGAGTCGGTTCACGAGTAATCCAGGTGTGGAACACTGAAAAGCTGTTAAAAGAGTTATGAGATATCTCAAAAGAACTCAAAAGTTTGCACTACACTACAACAATTTTTTAGCTGTAGTGGAAGGCTTCAGTGATGCAAGTTGGTGCTCAGAAGAAAAGAACGAAATGCCCACATAAGGATACATCTTCTCCTTGGGTGGAACTACTATATCGTAGAAGTCAAAGAAGCAGACTTTGCTCTCTCACTCATGAATAGAGTCCGAGTTTTATGCTCTGGCAACTGTAAATGATGAAGCAAAATGGTTTCGGGAGCTTATGTATGATCTTTCTCTAGTGGGTATGCAGATTCCTGCCATACCGATATATAGTAGTGGAAGGCTTCAGTGATGCAAGTTGGTGCTCAGAAGAAGAGAACGAAAAATGTCCAAATGAGGATACATCTCCTTGGGTGGAGCTACTATATCGTAAATGTCAAAGAAGGAGACTTTGTTCTCTCACTCATCAATAGAGTCCGAGTTTTATGCTCTAGCAACTATAAATGAAGCAAAATAGCTTCAGGAGCTTATGTATGATCTTTCTCTAGTGGGTGTGTAGATTCCTGCCATATCGATATATTGCGACAACCAGGAGATTGCAGCGGTGGCGTCAAATGATCTCTTCAATGGCAAGAAGAGGACTGTGCGATTTCGTCATACAGCACTGAATGAGCTCATCAAGGATGACATCATTGTAGTGGTTGATGTTTGGAACTAGGAGAATCTGGCAGATCCATTCACGAAAGGCCTCAAGCGCCAGCTGATCGACGACTCAGCAAAAAAAATAGACTTGAAAGGCTTCTGATATTATGTCTTTGCAATTTTATCATAAAGTTTTATAGTATTAGTTCAAAGAGAAATCTACTAGACTAGCTTTTGGTTCAAAGAATGACCATTGACTGAAAAAATATCATGTACAGAGGTTACTCTTAGGAACATTGATGGAGTTGGATCCCGGAACCTCTGTAGTCTACCGTTTGCTCTCGGTATAAAGCAAGTCTCGTGGGAGGATGGCTTTAATTTCTTAATGAGTTCTTGGACATTTGGAATGCCTGATGTGCTTTGCAGAAAGTATGGGTAGCTCAGCGCAACGAAGGGACTAATACCATATGCTACAGTGGCGTGACACCACATAAGATGGACCTCAGTTTTGGGCCATGTCATGGCGGCGTAGCACCATATAGAGACATAACCTAATGCTGAAAGATAGATAGTAGGACATCACTACAAAGAGGTTGGAACCTTATGCTACAGTAGTATGACACCAACAAGAGATTTGACCTCGGCTTTGCCATATCATAGCGGTGTAGCATCGCAAATAAGCGAAAGGCTTCATGCTGGAAAATGTTAAAGCACTCTAAAAAGAACTCACCTATGTGTATAAACATAGATGTAAGCTGTCTCTTAAGGGTAAGCTTGTTGACACTCAAGATATATACACAGATACCAGGTCAGCACATAGCCTTTAATGTGCGACCAAAGACACAACTGATGTAATTGTGTGAGTGGAAATGATAGCAGCTATGGTACTGAATTCAAGGTATAGTCCATTATTTATCGTACAGTGGCGTGACGGCACATAAGGTGGATCTCGATTTTTGGTCAATAGCACCGCATAGAGACAGATAACCTAATCCTGAAAGATAGTAGGACATCACTACAAAGAGGTTGGAACCTTATACTACAGTGGTATGACATCAACAAGATATTAGACCTCGACTTTGGGCCATATCATAGTGTAGCATCGCAAAGAAGCGAAAGGCTCATGATGGAAAATGTTAAAACTCTCTGAAAAAAAACTCACCTAAGTATATGAACATAGATGTAAGTTGTCTCTTGAGGGTAAGCTTGTAGAAACCCAAGATACATACACAGATACCATGTCAGCACATGGCCTTTAATGTGCGACCAAAGACACAACTAATGTAATTGTATGAGTGGAAAGTGTTTGTTCCATGCAGGAAGAGTCAAGTCGTAAGTACCTTCTCAATAATTGAGCAATGAGACATTTCACAACGGTTTAAAAAGTTCCAAGCGATTCACAATTCCTTTTTTAACTTCTTTTTTTTTGTGGTTCATGATAAACATTGTGGATCATCCACTTGAACGCCTGCCCCTACCTTCTCCTTCTCCCATCCTTGTACTATAACAAGTGTGGACAATTATCTGGTTATGTCAGCAATATAATAGAAGACTTTACTGTGTGTGCTCTTCCATTTAGTTATCCAGTTCCAGATTGCCCTATTACTGTGTATACAGTATACCGATTATGCATCATATTCATGTTTTGTAGCATGCCTGTGTACATCCTTCTGGTACTATTTTGTGTTTGGTAATCTCCATATATTCAATTCTGTCTCTTAAGTTAATTCTAGACAACTAGTAACCAAGTAGTTAAGCAATGGTAGCACACATGAAGTTGTTGATAAACCAATAAGTTCCTATCCAAAATTTCTTTACTTCTGTTTGCTGGCGCAACTGAGATTATGAGCAAGTTTCACAATGAATAAGATTAGAGCACGAGGCATCGACGCACTATTTATTCTCAGCACCAGATGCGAGCAAGTTTTCAGGCCTAAGATAATCTAGGAACACGGATGCACTAGCTCAGGATTACTGGCTTCACATGAAGTATATAATGGTCTATATATACTTGCTAGTTGTTATGTTTTTAGAACGAATCTTGGATTAGGAAGAAACATAGTTCTTTATGTGATATGCATCCCTGATGGTGCACCTAAGTGAAATATTAATATGTTTTGAGAGAGAAAAGGACAGTTTCTGTGGATAATATACTTTTTATTACCAAACTGAGAAGTAACAAAAATTCTTTGTTCAGAATATGAAGACTCATGGCAATATGTGCAAAACAAATGTCACAAATTCAAACTTCAAATTTCGAGCCAAACAAAAATAGCAAAAACAAATATTTCATAAACATAAATTCAGATACCTGTATTCTTGATGAACTTAGAACCTCATAGGAAGCCGTTGCACTAAAGGAGAAACTGGCAAATGGGCTAGAAATAGTAGCAGCATTAACTACTGTCATACTATTACTGTCAATAGCTTGAGATATCTGTTTAACTTTGACCAGTGGTATTGTGCCAACTGCTACAAGAGGCAATAGCTCAGAAAATGCTGTGTACCTAAAACAAAGACATACCAATGGCAGAAATTAATGGCAACCAAACAAGTAAATAAATAAAATTCGAAAGGTTGAAATCTTTAGATTGTAGCGAACTTACACAAACAAAAACAAGAAGAAAAACAACAAAGGTCTTTATCCCAACTCATTGGGAATGGCAACATAAATCTTTCTTTTCCATTCAGCCCTTTCAAGGACGTAACTTTCAGAAACTAGGTATGAATAAAATAGGTCTAGGACTGATTTCACTAAAATACCCTGAACTTTGGCCTTTGTTCACATAAATTCTTTGAACTTTGTTTTTGTCCAAGTTGCCCCTTCAACTTTACTCATCTTTTCAGTGTCTCGATGCCGTTAATGGAAGGGTGGAAAAGATCATTTTGTCCCCCAATGTTAACCCAGCACAATGGATCAATGTTAACCCAAAAGTTAATATATTATTTATGTGAAGAACCAATTCAAACTGAAGGTAAAAAGCAAATTTCTAGACTTCTACAAGAAAGTTTTTGAATTTTGACTAGAACCCATTTCAAAAATCATGTATGCAAAAGCAGAAACAAAAACCAATTTAAAATTAGCTAAAAGAGTTAAATCTAAACAAAAAGGTCATCAAAGAACCCCTTCCATTTCTATAGAAAGATGGTGTTTTGAATGGGAGAAACAGGAGAGAGTGGGAGCAGCATGGGTGGGGTGGGGGTGGGGGGTGGGGGGGGGGGGGGAGGGGGAGGGGGGGCGGGAAGTGGCACTACAGTTACATTTAGGGTTGAATGAGGATTAAGAAGGCGAGTGGGAGGATGGATATGAGGGTGAAGAAGTCCATAAAAGGGCATGCATTGGTCATATGCAATGGATTTTGGACGGGCGTTTAATGGAAGGTAGCAAATGGTAACGAGTACAAAGTTCAAGGGACGAAATTTGAACAAAGTTCAAGGTATTTAAGTGCACAAATGTCAAGTTTCAGTGTATTTTAGTACAAATTAGCCTAGATCTAAATGCTAAGAATGCTATTATCCATGGAGCAATCTAATATTCAAACTAAATATTTGATTTAGACAAATCTGCAACCACGAAAAATACCAAGGTTTGCAGTATTGATATTGGAACCGGTTTCGGACCCTTCTTATGAGTATGGTTATCGGCGGTTTCAGATCGAAGTTCCGGAATTCTTAGTTTCAGAAAGTAAAAAGTTAACAAGGAGTTCTTTTAAAAACTTGAAAAATATTTGTCACATTTAGGAATAACCTTATGTAATATTTGTTGTTTCCCGCTAGTTTTGAATAGAATAATATTCGATAATGGTGAATTATCATTCGTGATAGATATTGTTGTCTACTACTTGCTTTTATACAAAGTACCCACACAATAGATAGTTTTGAATGAAACAATATTAAGATGTATGAGCATGTTGATGTCATAAGAATTGTTACAACATAGTTTTGTCATATTTCTCTTTTTTTCTTTTCAATTTTTTTGTTGAATTGACCGAGAAGTAGAGCCACAACTTGGGTATCGGCCAGTATAGGTTAGGATGATTATTGGACCGGACATGACAAAAAAGTATCAATATCGACCGATGCCCCGAACCTTTAAAAATACTTTAAGGTGAATTTTTGTCTGCTCCCAATTGATCCATGAGTTTTACATGGTCATTACCACATCCCTTATTAGGGATTACCCCCATCCCTCATCATGGAGAAAACATATTTTGGAACATTACATCCTTTTTTATAGCAAGTTTTAGACTGCATGAATAAACACCATGTCACTAATAAGAATATCCAAATATCCAATAGTCCCTATGGGACTAATGTGAAGTAGAAGAAAATTTGTGTAGGGAAAACTCAAAAACAAAGAAACAGTTCCAGAGAAAACTATTCTTATAAACCAAGCCTAATTTTCACGAGAAAGCTATTCTTTGAAAAGGATGCACTGTACTTTTATGTCTACAAGAGAAAGCACATATTTAAAAGGTAAAGTACAATAATTGAAAATAAAAGTAAAGATATTAAAGTTGAGCGCTCAGTATGAGTAAAGATAGCAGATGGAATGTCTAAAAGACCATCAGATGGCTGCCTGGAGTGTAGAAACCTCAGTAACTGAAGGGGTGGGAGGAACTACTGCATGTTACTTAATCAACATAATGGTCATTTCCAACCCCTGCCCCCTTCCTTCAATTCAATCCAAACTGTTAGCCCTAGCATTAGCCCCCCTCAGTCGTCGGGTAGGGCTCGCTACAAAAGAGATTATCTGCTATAACTCTAGGGGATAATAGCAAGAGATTCTCTTTGTAGTCATGTAGGTCGGTCACTCTTTGATAGTCAGAAGGCGCCCCTTACCCTTCTTTTTTGGATACGACACTCTCTCGGGCCTCTCTTCTGGAGAGGAACTTCCTTCTATTGGGTTCGATGGTGACCAAATAGATTATTTAGTGGCTGATGTCATTTGCTAAGTGCAAGACGCTTCGATTGTCAAGCTAAGAGTTTGGAAAAGCTCTACTAAAGAAGGTCAATCCAAGTTTGCAGTAGCATGAATCACGCTGTCCAAAACTATATAAAATCAAGCTTATGCGGAGCAACATGCATTTAAGCCAATGTAAATGAAAGTTGCATCAATGTCGAAACTGACCGCATCAATTAAAGGTCGAGTGGGCCATTATTGTAGCAAGAAACTTGGAATAAATGGCCACTCTATAGAGCCGTCAAAATGGACGAACTTAGCCAACATCCACTTACATACACACATGTTTTGGTTAGATGCATTAGCCAGGTGCATTCTACTTAGACTTAGTTAGGTGCAGTATTCTTAAAGGCGCCGCGAGAGACGATATTTCACCACCTAATCCAAAGGCGCAGGCGAGGTTATCTTCTCTAAGCGACCCTTAGACGAGAAAGGCGAGATTAGACGAATTAGTAACTAGGGGAGCCTAGGCGCGCGTCCACGTGTGTTGGGCATTTTATGGAGTCTGTTGTGCTTTGTTTGTATTTTTTTTTATAAGCTTTATGTGCTTGTTTGGTTTTATCGGTCTATAAAGTTGCATACTAAAGTTTTGAAAGCTCAAATAGAGACTTTTTTAAGTTTTAACACTATAACTTACTAACTGAATAGACCAAAAAAAGAGGAGATTGAATAAGATGAAGATTTCATTTTCGATGATATTGATGACAATGTTCATGATAATCTCCTAGACTTGAGACGAAGATAAACAATGGATGATTGAGTAGGAAGAAGAATGATTTGTTAAGTCATTTAGAAATGTGGAACATTGACTTGTTGATTATTTTATGTATTTTTCCATTTGAACAATTTGTTATCTACCATAATGACTTATTTGTGATGTTATTGTTTTTAAACTTAATGTTGTATTTCATAGACTATTTTGTGATCTTGTTAAGTTACTTTGTTATTTTTTGTTGGTAATTTGGTATTATTTTTGACCTTTAGTTTATTGTCTAAAAACTCAAATTTGATGAGTTTTTAGGGACATAGGACATATTTAAATAACCTAACATGAACTACACAAGTGAGAAAATGTGTTAAGAAAGAAATTTTTGAGAAGTTGTCAAAGTGTCACTTTTCTTCTCCGGGCGAGCCTAGGGACGCCTAGGCACTCCCAAGCGATGAGGCGACGCAGCTCGCCTATGAGCGCTTAGAGCTTTTTAAATCACTGATTAGGTGCATCCTATACTTGTTTTGACATTATCGCCTGATATATTTGAAATATCAACTATTAAGAGGGGATTGTATTTTTTTAGGTTAATTTGGGTCTTATGCTGCCCATTAAAGACTTAAAATCTATGACAAAAAAAATCCAACCTTAAGCCCTAAACCTATCCCTATGAGAGGGCTCCCCCCCCCCCCCCCCTCTAGGAGGGGTTCTCTCTCTCTCTCTCTCTCTCTCTCTCTCTCTCTTACCGTGACCACGAGGATGAAACCCAAACCGAATGTTGTTTTCTTGTTTGTAGTGAGGGTCGAGGATGAGGACTCAAGTCTAAGAGTGTGCAAAGGTTAGTAGGTTCTTATATTGATATGATATTATTAATATTACTAGTTTTTTCATTTGTACTTGTAAAGAATTAGTTTGTTATAGTAGATGTTTTTTTAGTTAGTTACTTCTAGCCTTTTAGGACATTTGGAACAACTAGAAATTTGAATTTGACAGGACATATAGTACATACAATATATAACATATTTATTGATATCCGATATTTCAATGTCTGATGTCCAACATCTGATATACTGTGCAACCAACTTGTAAAAGCTTGATATTTGTCGTTTTTACATTTTCGAGTCGACAGTGTAACATCATCTTGGTGTTAGAAGGAGGGCTTATTTATCAGACCTCAGGAGGTCTCTTGTAAGTCAGTCTCGACTTGCCAGAGTATGCAAAGATGGAGAGGGGTAAATCTTGGTCTCTTGTAAGTTGGTCTCAACTTGCCAGAGTATGCAAAGGTAGAGAGGGGTAAATCTTGGGAGATGTACAGTGTACTAGGGAGGCTCTGTTGTGAATCCTCAAAAGTGAAATCAAATTGGCGCTACGGAATGGTGGGATCCCTTGGTCAAAAGGCTTGGGCACTGGACTAAGCTCCTTTGAGCTAACCACTATATATCATTGCGTTGTCTACTTCTTACTTCACTTTCAGAATATTATTTTGATAGCATAGATTATATTATTGCATTATATTAATTAGTGATTATATGCTATAGGATTGTCATAGGACTTGCACAAACTACTTGCCGGCGTAAATTTAACCAAGTTATTAATTAACAACTTGGTTTGGCCTGACATGTAGACAAACTGCACCAAGGAACTGGTATGTTTAGGCTTGACCAATCTCTCTCTCTCTCTCTCTCTCTCTCTCTCTATATATATATATATATATATATATTTTTCTCTCTCTCTCTCTCTCTCTCTCTCTCTCTCTCTCTATATATATATATATATATATATATATATATATATATATATGCAGATGACCTCTAGCCTAGTGGTTAAGAGAGATGCATGCAGCCCGAGTGGTCAGGAGTTCGAATCCCAGTGGGAGCGATTCCAGAAATAATTTACCTGGTTCCAAATATATATATATATATATATATATATATATATATATATATATATATATATCCTACCAATAATTGGAAGGAATAATTCCCTTTCTTGCGGGAACGAACTCATCCGGCTAGAATGCATTGTCTCTACCTACCAGCCACTAGTTAGTTGATATTTATGTTGTTACGGGCGCCGCCTAGGCGCGCCTAGGCGGCCTAGGCATGTCCGATTTGAACAGGTCGCCTCGACCTGCATATTTTACTGCAGTGTAAGGCGAGGGCCGCCTAGGCGCGCCTAGGCGGGTGCCCAGGTTCGCCCAGGGGAAACAACTGCGGGCGCCTAAGCGGTGGATCTCAGGATGGGCTATGGGCTTTTTACTAATATTTTTTGGGGCTTTAGGGTTATTATTGTTGCTAAAACAGGTGCTATTGTAAAAATTGTTGTTGTTTGCTGCCTTCTGCTACTGCTATTGTTGCCTTTTGCTACTGCTACTGTTGCCTTCTCCCTCTTATTGCAATCTGCTACTGCTGCTGCAGCCTTCTGCTACTACTGTTGCGGCCTTATGCTACTGTTGCTGCTGACTTTTGCTACTGCTGCTGCCTACAATGTTTACACAGGTTTAGAGACCCAAAAATCTGGGCGGGCGCCTAGGCGAGGCGAGCATGGTCTCGCCTCGCCTCGCCTAGCGCCCAATACAACATAGGTTGATATATATATATATATATATATATATATATATATATATATATATATACCAACTTCGTAGTGTTAATCTGTGTACAGTCCATCATTGCATGACACTTGAGTTTTCTATGGATTGGAAGAAGTGTTTTTTTATGAGAAATGCAATCCCATCTCTCGAAGCACATACTCTCTTCATTTTCATGCGAACCAGACAGCAAAAATACCCATCATTGTGTAAACTAGTTCAAGCTGAATGGAATAACATATCATGTACATGTTTACATGTATGCTCTTTGGAACATTTCAAGATAGAAGGGAAATTATTGCTATGTTCGAGTTTCTACTTTATGCTTACACAAGGTATCCTTCATTAAGAACCAACATTATTATATTTCAACTCATCATCCTTAAGTTTAAGGTTTTGCTTAGTTCTGTAAAGCTCCTAAAACCAATAAAAGTCCAATCTTAGATATGTTTTGTCAAGCTTGATTATAATATGGGCTACCATAAAAATTATCAAGATAAGCTATGTAACATAAATTTCCCTTTGTCTCAGTATGTACTAACATGTACATTCCCGATAAATCCCAACTCCTGCTCAATATTTCTAGAATTTGGACATATTTCGGTAAATATCAGATTAGTTGGACCAATGTGATATATTGCAACTAATTTACCCAATGTTGCACAGACATGGCACGACATGGTAAAGATACAGCTACACATCACCTATTTTGGAGTGTACTGGTTGTGCCCCATACATATCAAACACGAAACTGTGCTAATTTTTGGAGTGTCATGCTTCCAAGAATTTACCAAACTAAGATTTTAAGAACGGATGTAGTTCAAATTGCTCTCACATTATGATAATATGTGTTGTCAAAATCATGAGATCAGGGTTGGATCTGATCCAATCTGATCCTGGTTACACGAAAAATTGCAGCGGCCAAGGATCACCTGGATCGGGTTCGAATCGTAGGATCTGTATCGAAGGCCCACGTCGTATGATCTAGAGCAGGGCAGTCAGATTTGGGTCAAGAGGTATTTTGGGGGGTTTTGTTTTCTCAAAGAACCCTTGAATAAGTTACAGAAGGCCTTCATAACATATCAAACCTATTTATTTCGTCATTTTCCAAGATGTAAACTTCTCTTATTCTCTTCTCTTCCAAAATCCTACAAGTAGAAAAATAAAATGTTTTGTGCTTGTGCAGACCTACTTGATTTGATGTTGTATTCCTCGAGTATTCAAATATGCATGATATACTCTAGATATCAATTGTCCATAGTTCTTAAATTTTTTAAGGTTTTAATCATGGATCCACTATTCGATGCATACCCCTTTACGATTCTACAATTCAATCTTTGATAATAATTTCATTGTTAATGGTATGTTTGAAGCTAGATTTAAATGAGAATTCTAAAGCAGTCACTTACAGAAGAATCCAGTTCCCATCGAGCTTCTCTGCTGGCGTCAAGGTAGGGTTCTTCGCCTCGAGCAGGCTCACCAGCTCGAAGATCTTCCCCCTAACATTTGTCGACACCGTGAATCCATAGTCCGTCCCATTAACCATACCTACCAACATTCTCTTCAGATCCCCAACCCCAGAGTTCGGTAGCACCAGATTCCCATTCAGTGGCAACAAGCTGTCCTCACCTCCTCCTGAACAGTCCTCATCAATCGTCGGTGCAGGTGGGGACGTAGCCTCGGTTGGCGGAGCCTCTATCGGAGGAACCGAATCTTCTTCGATCGGCAGTGCAGCTGGAGAAGCAGCCTCCGTCGGCGGAACCGAATCCTCTTCGGACGGCGGTGCGGCTGGAGAGGCAACCTCAATCGGCGGAACCGACGACTCGTCTTCAGTTGGCGGTGCGGTTACGGACGCAGACTCTATAGCCAGAACAGACTCGTCTCCAGTCGGCGGTTCGGGTGGGGACACAGCCTCCGTGGACAGAATCGACTCATCTTCAGTAGACGGTGCTGATGGGGACGCATCCTCCGTCGGCATAACTGAATCATCTTCGCACAGCGATGCGGCCGGAGAGGCAAGCTCTATCGGCAGAACCAACTCGTCTTCAGTCGGAGGTGTGGTTGGGGACGAAACCTCCGTCGACGGAATCAACTCGTCTTTAGTTGGTGGTGCGGGTGGGGACGCACTCTCTGTCGACGGAATCGACTCATCTTCCGTCGGTGGTGCAGGTGGGGATGCACCCTCCGTCGACGGAATCGACTCATCTTCCGTCGGTGGTGCAGGTGGGGATGCACCCTCCGTCGACGTAACAGAATCCTCTTCCGTCGGTGGTGCAGGTGGGGATGCACCCTCCGTCGACGTAACAGAATCCTCTTCGAACGGTGGAGCGGATGGAGAGGCGGCCTCCGACGATGGAACTGACTCGTCTTCAGTCGGTGTAGCTGGGGCGGCCTCCGACGATGGAACTGACTCGTCTTCAGTCGGTGTAGCTGGGGATGCAGCCTCCGTCGGTGGAACCGAATCGTCTTCAGCCCCCAATGCGGTTTGGAATGAAGCCTCCGCTGTCGAAACCGACTCGTCTTCAGTTGACGGTGCGGGTGGGGACACATCCTCCTTGGGCAGAATAGACTCCTCTTCAGTCGGCGATGTGGCCTGGGCCGCATCCTCCGTCGGTGAAACCGAATCCTCTTCGGACGGTGGTGCGACTGGAGAGGCATCCTTCGTCGGCGGAACCGGCTCGTCCTCAATCGGCGGCGCGGCTGGGGACTCGTCTAGAGTCGGCGGTGCGGCTGGAGATGCATCCTCCGTCGATGGAACCGAATCCTCTTCAGTCGGCGGTGCGACTGGGGATGCACCCTCCGTCGACGAAACTGAATCCTCTTCAATTGACGGTGCAGCTGGGGATGCATCCCCTGTAGGCGGAACTGGATCCTCTTCTTCAGTCGGCAGCGGTGCGACTGGGGATACATCCTCCGTCAGCGACACTGAATCCTCTTCTTCAGTCGGAGGTGCGGTTGAGGATGCATCCTCCGTAGGCGGAACTGAATCCTCTTCTTTAGTCAGAGATGCGGCTACTGGGGATACATCCTCCGTAGGCGAAACTGAATCCTCTTCTTCAGTCAGAGGTGCGACTTGGGATGCATCCTCCGTAGGCGGAACTGAATCCTCTTCTTCTGTCCGAGATGTGGCAATTGGGGATGCATCCACCATAGGCGGAACTGAATTCTCTTCTTCAGTCCGATATGCGGTTGCTGGGGATACATCCTCCTCTGTAGGCAGATATGAATCCTCTTCTCCAGTCAGAGGTGCGGCTGGGGATGCATCCTTCGTCGGCGGAACTGAATTCTCTTCTTCAGTCGAAGGTGTGGCAGGTGTGGCTGTTGGGGATGCATCCTTCGTAGGCGGAACCTCTTCTTCAGTCGGAGGTGCGGCTGCTGGAGATGCATCCTTTGTAGGCGGAACTGAATCCTCTTCTTCAGTCAGCGGCGGTGCGGCTGGGGATGCATCCTTCGTCGGCAGAACAGAATCCTCTTCTTTAGTCGGTGGTGCAGCTGGGGATGCATCCTTCGTCGGTGGAACTGGATCCACTTCTTCAATCTGCGACGGTACGGCTGGGGATGCATCCTCCATCGGCGGAACTGAATCCTCTTCTTCAATCTGCGGTGGTGCTGCTGGGGATGCATCCTCCATCGGCAGAGCGGAACCCACTTCTTCAGTCGAAGGTGCGGCTGATGGGAATGCATCCTCCGTAGGAGAAACTGAATCCTCATCCTCTGTAGGCGAAACCGAATCCTCTTCTTCAGTCGAAGATGCGGCTGTTGGGGATGCATACTCCGTAGGCGGAACTGAATCCTCTCCTTCAGTCCGAGATGCGACGGCTGGGGATGCATCCACCGTAGGCGGAACTGAATCCTCTGTAGGTAGAACTGAATCCTCTTCTTCGGTCCGAGATACGGCTACTGGGGATACATCCTCTGTAGGTAGAACTGAATCCTCTTCTTCAGTCGGAGGTGCGGCTGGGGATGCATCCTTCATCGGCGGAATTGAATCCTCAGTCGAAGGTATGGCTGATGGGGATGCATCCTTCGTAGGCGGAACTAAATCATCTTCAGTCGGAGGTGCGGCTGTTGGGGATGCATCCTCCGTAGGCGGAACTGAATCCTCTTCTTCAGTCGGCGGCGGTGCAACTGGGGATGCATCCTCCGTAGGCGGAACTGAATCCTCTTCTTCAGTCGGCAGCGGTGCAGCTGGGGATGCATCCTCCGTCGGCAGAACTGAATCCTCTTCTTTAGTCGGCGGTACGACTGGGGATGCATCCTCCATCGATGGAACTGGATCCACTTCTTCAGTTTTCGACGGTACGGCGGAGGATGCATCCTCAATCGGCAGAACTGAATCCTCTTCTTCAGTCTGGGGCAGTGCGGCTGGGGATACATCCTCCGTCGGCGGAGCTGAATCCACTTCTTCAGTCGAAGGTGCGGCTGATGGGGATGCATCCTCCGTAGGCGGAACTGAATCCTCATCCTCTGTAGGTGAAACTGATTCAGTCGAAGGTGCGGCTGTCGGGGATGTATCCTCCGTAGGCGGAACTGAATCATCTTCTTCAGTCCAAGATGCGACGGCAGGGGATGCATCCACCGTAGGCGGAACTGAATCCTCTTCTTCAGTCCGAGATGCGGCTGCTGGGGACACATCTTTTGTAGGCATAACTGAATCCTCTTCTTCAGTCGGAGGTGCGGCTGGGGATGCATCCTTCGTCGGGGGAATTGAATCCTCTTCTTCAGTCAGAGGTGCGGCTGTTGGGGATGCATCCTCCGGAACTGAATCCTCTTCTTCAGTCGGCGGCGGTGCAACTGGGGATGCATCCTCCGTAGGCGGAACTGAATCCTCTTCTTCAGTCGGCAGCGGTGCGGCTGGGGATGCATCCTCCGTCGGGAGAACTGAATCCTCTTCTTTAGTCGGCAATGCGGCTGGGGATGCATCCTCCGTCGGTGGAACTGGATCCACTTCTTCAGCCTGCGACAGTACGGCTGGGGATGAATCCTCCATCGGCGGAACTGAATCCCCTTCTTCAGTTTGCAGCGGTGCGGCTGGGCATGCATTTTCCATCGGCGGAGATGAATCCACTTCTTCAGTCGAAGGTGCGGCTGTTGGGGATGCTTCCTCCATAGGCGGAACTGTTGACGGCGGTGCGGCTGGGGATGCATCCTGCGTTGGCGGAACCGTATCTTCTTTAGCCGACGGTGCGGCTGGGGATACATCCTCCGTCGCAACTGAATCCTCTTCTTCAGTTGAAGGTGCAGCTGGGGACGCATCCTCTGTCGGCATAACTGAATCCTCTTCTTCAGTCGGCGGTATGGCTGGGGATGCATCTTCCGTCGGTGGAACAGAATCCTCTTTAGACGGCAATGCAGATGGAGACGTCTCCTCCGTCGGTGGAACCGACTCAGGAATCAACTCGTAAGTCGGCGGTGCAGCCTCCGTCGGTGGAACCGGGGGTGTAGTGGGTTTCAGAATTGGCTTCTTCGCCGGAGGTGCAATGGGTTTCGGAGGTGGCTTCTTCCCCCGGGGTGTGATGGGTTTCGGAAGTGGCTTCTTTCCCGAGGGTTTAGTGGGTTTCGGAAGTGGCTTCTTCCTCGGGGGTGTAATGGGTTTCGGGTGTGGCTTCCACCCTGGGAGTGTAATGGGTATCCATTTAACTCCCAAAGTTGGCATCTTCCCCAGTTCGTCCATGCTCAGCGAAGTTTCTCCCATCTCGATCCCCAACCCTCCTTGGATCGGCGGTGCAAGCTCCGTCTCCTCCTCCTCTTTGACTTCCGTCTCGTCGTCCTCTTCGAGCTCCACCTCCTCCTCTTCGTCCTCGGGAGGGGTATCGGATTCCGACACCGCTCTTTGCTCAGGAGGCGGGGCATCGGACTCCGACACTGCTCCTTGCTCAGGAGAAGGCGCAGCATCCTCAGTTGGGTGGTGGTCGTGGCGGGTGGAGCTGGTCACGCTGCCTTCGGGGCTAGGTTTTCTGGGCAGGGGTGCCGTAGCTCCAGGTTCGAGTGTTGTTTTGTGGTTAGGGTTCCTGCGGGAGAAGGTGGAGACGAGGGGCTTCGGGTCAGGGCTAGGGTTTTGCCTTTGGCGGGTGAAGATGGATTCGAAGGGGTTGGGGAACCTTGGCAGGCCGGGTATCGGGTTCGGATCCCGACCCGGATCCGAATTCGCGCGGGGGCCGATCGGGCGCTGTAGCCTGGTGTTGGACTTGGGGTTTCTTCTGAGGATAGATTTTCTTGGGTTTGGCGAGTGGGGGAACGGGGAGAAAAAGAATAGAGACGCCATTGCCGCTGCAGATGCTCGGAGGAGGAGGAGGAGGAGGAGGAGGAGGAAGAAGTGGAGAAGAGAGTTTGAGGCGAGGACATTTTTAAGCAAGCAAGAGAGTTAAGTCGCCACATGCTATAGTATGAGACTTCTCTTAAACAAATACAAACGTTATACACGATGGGTACAGCTAGGTAGGTTTCAATGTCTCACAAATCACAGCTGCAATACAAACGTTATACCACGATCGATGGGTAAGACCGCTGGCACTCGAGGGTGAGGGCACGGGTTCGAGCCTCCACTCCCATGGAGGCGGTTCGATGACGTTGTCCACGGCCTTCGAGTCAAGGCTGGTTGGGTGGCGTTGTCCATAGACGATAATTTTTAAGGGGGGAAAAAGATCCGACGGGTACAGTTAGGTAGGTTTATATATCAGAAATGCATATACACACACATACGATGGGTACAGCTGGGTAGGTTATATATCTCGGGACTTCAAAACGGTTCAAGATTGAACCGTCAAAACTTTGTGTATATCATAAACCATTTAATTTTTAAAAAAAATTAAATTATGTAAAAAAAATTGTTGAAAAAGTTTAAATTCGATATATATGTTCAATATGGAAAATCGAACTCAACCAAACAAAAAAAATAGCTGCAACCTTAACCACATGAGTTAGAAGAAAAATATTTGACTATAATTGGATAATATTTTTATTATACGTGCGCATTTACTAGTATATATAACGATGAGTACAGCTGGGTAGGTTTATTATTATTATTATTATTATTATTATTATTATTATTATTATTATTATTATTATTATTATTATTATTATATATATATATATATATATATATATATATATATATATATATATATATATATATATATGCACACTAATAAATGTACATGTATTACACGTAAAATAATAATAATATTTAATTATATCCAAACACTTCTTGTAACTTATGTGATTAAGGTGTAAGGTATTTTTCTTGCTTGGTCGAGCTCGATTTTTCACTTTGTTATATATAAGAAATTTAAATTTTCTCAATAATTTAAAAAAAATTAAAATTTTCAACAATGTAAAAAAAAAATTTGAAAAAAACTAAAACAAAAGTAAATTAAAAAAAAACTGTCATCTCCTAGAATTAAACGAAGGACCTCATATATACGCAAACTTAACATACTAACTAATAAATCATATTGTTTTGTTTTAAGTGAAACCCATGAAACATACTATTAGGTCCCTTTAGATACAAAAATATTTATATTTAAACTGATTTGTTTGGACCCTCCGGATCCGTGGGCCGTGGACGGTCACCCTAACTGTCATATATATATATATATATATATATATATATATATATATATATATATATATATGGGTCCGGATCTGGAGTCTCGTCGGAGCCCTGTTGCCCTCGACTATTGGATCGAAATGACGCAGGCACGGGCCCCATGCGGACCCCCCGATACGATGGTGCGGGGGGGGGGGGGGCGAGGGGGGGGCTTTGGGATGTATCGATACATCCGAAATCTGGACCGTTGGATGTTAATCCAACGGTTCAGATTAAATTCAGATAAAATAATACAGGAGACATCATTTAATGCTGATTTAGACTTTTGACCTGTTGGTAACTTGCTTTAGCAGGTCATTCTTCACTTTTAATTTTTTCAATGAACCTATCTTTCGTCCATCCAAATTAATCTGAACCTTTTTTTTTGGTTACAGGTCATGGTAGTCGTGGTGGTGCTGGTGGTGGTGGAAAGAGAAACGGAGATGAAGAAGGAAATAAGAATCGGTTCGGATCGCGTCGAACGTCGTCGAGCCCTCCTAGAACAACGAGGAGTACCAGCTGCGCCGAGAAGAATCGGTCCGCTTCGCGTCGGACGTCGTCGAGACCTCCTCGAACAAGGAGAAGTACCAGCGGCGCCGCTCTAATTTTACTGCCCATGCCATTGTCTGAAATTTTATTTTTTATTTAACAATTTAATATTTTGTTAATAAAGCTACATGTCATGGTGGTGGTGGTGAACTGAGGAAACCTGCTTCTGAGGTCGGGCGGATTATTTTTTAACTTTTCTAAAGATAATATTTTCGAGGAGGATATTTTTTTGAAAGAATGGCCATTCTCTTTGCTTTCAATACGACGAATGGACGGAGAATGGTACATTTAGGACGGAGAATGGACGGAGAATACGGCGAATGGCCATTCTCTTTGCTTTTAATACGGCGAATGGACGGTGAATACGACGAATGGACGGAGAATGGCCATTCTCTTTGCTTTTAATACGGCGAGTGGACGGAGAATGGTACATTTAGGACGGAGAATACGGCGAATGGCCATTCTCTTTGCTTTTAATACGGCGAATGGACGGTGAATACGGCGAATGGACGGAGAATGGCCATTCTCTTTGCTTTTAACACGGAGAATGGCCATTCTCTTTGCTTTTAATACGGCGAATGGACGGAGAATGGTACATTTAGGACGGAGAATGGTACATTTAGGACGGTGAATGGTACATTTAGGAAGCCGACAAAAGCTCGTTCTCTCAAATCTCTTCTTTGTGTAAATTAAATCCAAGGAGGACACAATCCCTAATTTTAGTTATTGCTTAGCAGAGTCTGCTTAGTTGTTGTAAAATTATGGTGTTGCTTCTGTGACACTTTCATCTTTAATCTCATGTTTTCTATGAATATGTGTTCTGTTTGATTTTGATTTAGTAATCTTTCCGTAATTAGTTTTTTTGTTTCATCTAACAATTTAATATTTTTGTTATAAAGCTACAGGGCATGGTGGTGGTGGTGGAAGGAGAAACGAAGATGAAGAAGAAAAGAAGAAGAAGTTCCAGTTCGCGGCGGACTTCGTCGAGTTCCTCAATCAAGCGGAATTAAACCTCTTATAGAGTTCCTTAATTGAAGTTGATCACGATAACCTTTTGTATTTTTCAAACGGCTAGTAGAATTTTCCTCGAGCCCTCCTCAATCAAACGGCTCTCGAAATTTATTTGTCTTTCCATCTTCCTCACTTTTTGTACTTCTCTCTTGCTATATATACAATAGTTTTCTTGTTTCATAGTACTATTATTCATTCTGAAATACATAGAATAGTTTTCTGAAATACAATAGTTTTCTTGTTCTCAAGATATCTACTCGTGTGGTGGGAAATGTAGAAGACGTAGAAGATTGGATGCCAGCTCCAAAAGAAACCTTCATTCCGCGTATGTTGCGCAAGATTGAAGAACATCTGTCGAAGATTTCAGCTGATGTTGCAAAGATCAATTCTAAGCTTTGTTCATTAGAAATTGAACAAATGAATTTATCTCGGCGTTTTGAGAAGTTTGAAGAATCTCCAGCTTTGAAGAAGGCATCTTCATCTGGAGCATTTAATAATGTGAAGGTGGTTTTCGTTGTATCTTCTTCCGAAGAGGAGGACGTGGAGCTACAGTATCGTAGTAAAGCATTGGACCAATTTCTCGCATTGGACGCTATAGAAGAAACTGACTTTAGCAGTCCTTCTAAAAGAATGCGTAGAAATTTACATCCGGTCACACCATCGAAAAATTTAATAAGGGGTTCAACCTCGAAGCCTAGCAATTGTACTAGTGTTTCTTCGAGATATTACGACTATATTTTTGCAGATGATAGACCTGACGAGTAAGTAATATGAGTTTTGATTTAATTCCAACAGTTTTTTTTCTCCTAATTTATTCGTTTCTTTTCTTAGAGAAATAATATCATCTTGCAACAAAAACTATGTGTCTCGGTGGGAGATGAAGACCTTAGCTCCTTTAACGAAAATTAGCAATGGGGTATGTATAGATAGTATATTTCTTCTTAGATGCCATCTATGTTTACTTCGATTCCATCGCTGACATTTTTAATGATTTATTCAGATTGTAGGTATTGTCTCTGCTCTTCTCACCGCGGAGGAACGGAAAAGAACCTCCAATAAAGCTAATGTATGGTTTTTACCAATAAGGATGTCGGTGAGTGAGCATTTTATTCTTCAATGCATATGCATTAACAATTTTCTCGTTTGTTTGTCCTTCGTAATGTATTAATTGATGTGTATGTAGAAAGCAACGTTACCTCCATCCGTCAAAAAGCCTCATGAAATATGGAAGAAGTTTAAATATTTTCAGGATTACATGGGATCTTTAAGCACTTGTAAAGAGGTATTAATATATTTATGTTTAAATATTAATCCTAATTTTTTGAAAATTTACTAATTTGTTTTACCTAATTATCCTGATTCAGATATACATACCCATTCATTTGGGCGAACACTATACTCTTGCAAGAGTTCTGGTTAAAAAAAGGACTGTTGAAATTTGGGACTCACTTGCATCTAAAGATGATCCGATTCAAAGCAAAACAGTCATAAAAGAAATAGTAAGCTCATATTCATCAATTTTTATGAATTGGGTACAAGATACGTGGTATACTAATACATATTGTATTCTGGTAATTGTAGCTTTCAAATTTGGATATCTTTCTCGAAAAAGAGATTTTGAAGTTGAGAGATGCTAGGTTTAGCTTTTCTACTTTTGCAATAAAACGTCAT
>JANAVB010029819.1:10716025-10927636 GCA_029216955.1 Iris pallida
ATTCATGCTATACCATACTTGTTTAGATTCGTATACTTGTACACATGACTTGACTAGATCATGTTACTTGGACTGACTTGACACGAGATTTACTTGACTTGTTTCCTTAGTTCCTAGATGATCATTATTAGGCATTGACTATATTGTGACCACTCTCGATCGTGAGTACCCATTGTGCCGCAGTAGAGTTCTATTCACCTGACCACCTCGTTCGTGAGCTCAGTGCGAATGAGACTTACTATAGTTTGGAAGTCCCCATTGGCCTACTTACTAAGCTCTCATTGAGTTGCGTTTACCTCAATTTACTTGTAGTCACGTCTAGTACCACACTTCTCTATGACATGCCACTGTGTTAGTTTCCTCGTGTCTTAGTTAATTCTTTTATGACTAATTCTTATTTTTCCTGCATATTTACTGTTACATTTTCGTATGTATATTATGTATCTTGCTACGTCATTTCTGAGGACCTGGTGATCTCTCCAGGATATTACTGAAATCTGATATAGGCATAATGGAAGCTACGTCTTCTGGATCTTCAGGTATCGTTAGTTGATGCCATCTATTCTATTCTTTCTTAGTTATTTCCTTTCTTAGTTTATATTATATTTAGTGTTGTGGATGATGTTATTATGATTACATGGACACATGTTATAATTTACACAACTTATACGTATTTAAGTCGGAGTAAAGTCTTGTTAAATACGTAGCTGGCATGTTTACGTGTCCTAGTCCTACATATTTTGGGACTATTGGGCTGATAGTATGCTGGCATGTTTACGTATCCTACTCCTACGTATTATTGGGTTCATAACCTGGTGTCTAGATAGTGTGCTGAGCAAGTTTCGGTTTACTAGATTGTGTGGGTTATGGGGTGAGTCCATTGGGCTGAGCTCAGGGTTTGGTTGATGGACAGAATCAAGTTAGCTAGTTACTATAGTTAAGAAATTATTAGGAAATTGTTAGTAATTAATTAGATAATTTTTTGGTTAGTTGGTAACTTAGTATAATTGGTTAGTAATTAATTAGGATTCATCTAGAAGGTTTCAAGGCCTTTAGTTTAGGGTTTATCAGAGTTAGAACCTAATTCTTTTCTATTATTTTATAGGTGATTTAGAGACAATTTCACCCTCCGGTAAAGGCAAGTATATATTTCTCAACTTTAATTAGCAATATTACATTTCATGGTTTACACTTGTGTCACATGTACTGTCTGGTCGAGTCCTGTTGTGTCGGGAGGGAGAACACTCTTATGGCATGTAGTATCCCCAAGCATGGGCATTTTTTGTGACTGCTATCAATGTCGATGTAGAGTCTAAAAATCAAGTTGCGTCATGTTTTTACTACTCAGCAATCAAGTTGCGCCCCAGAAATTAAGCTGCGCCACCGATATGAAGCTCAGAGATCAAACTGCACCACTTATCAGGTTGCGCCATATATCAAACTGTGTCCAATCATATTGCGCCAAAGTCTACATGGCGCCTGACAATAATTGTCATCATTAGCTGACAGTACTGACAACTGACAGCACGATAAATGAAGAAAATCTCTTCGAATCCCGTAAAGCGTAGCGTTCGAGACGATTTGATTGACAGCTGTTCCATGCACTCTGTGAGTTGCGCCTAGGCGCAACCCAATCAAACTCTCCTTGCAGATTGACACGTAACCCAAATGATGCCACATGCCTATTCACTGAGTTGCGCCTAAGCGCAATCTAATCAAGCACAGTTTGACTCGTTGACTGAAGCTCGCACAACCTGATAAAGTTGAGACAACTTACGTTCTAAAGCAGGATGACATGGCGCACATGCCACTAATCTCTCAAAATGTGTCCACTACTCTGTACACGACCATGCGCATCTCAATCATATGATGCCACGCGTCTAAATACAGTTAGTACACGTTTGTGTAACTGAATGGAAGTTGGCGCAACTTAAGGTTGGTACAACCCAAAGTGGCGCAGTTCAACCTCGCGCACATCAGAATAACTGCTAAAACAGTTATTTTCAGAACTCTATAAATAGAGTTTCCAATCATTATCCAGGCATCATAAAGATCAAGAATTCTTGCAAAATTGCTGCTGCATTCTTCAGAGGCTCTAGTCTTCAAGTTCACATAGTCCAAGGGATAAAGTGATTGTCTTCTGATCAGATTCCTAAAATTGTACTTCCCCATAATTTATTGTACTTTGTATGATTCTTTTAAAGTTTGTTATAAACTTTTTGTTTTTGCAAACAAAATGGTGACCCTGCTGGGGAGGACTTTCTCCTCCGACGAGAAGGTGACAACTTAATGTGATACTGCGTCAATCGGCAAGATGCAGAAGACCCTGGTTGTTCAAGTCAACCAGACAGCCTACGAGAATATGATCAATACCAAGAGCAATAAGCGCACGGTGGCTATCACCAAGAACAGAACTGTGTGGACTCCTAAGTCTTCCATAGTTGCTGTTGCGTAACCTGAGCACTCAGTGGCCAAGGCGCAGTCCGCCTCTGTGGCCCAGGCGCAGCCTGCTTTTGTTGCCCATGCGCAACCCACTCGTTCTGCTACCAAGGTGCAGTCTATTCATTCTACTGCCAAGGCGCAGTCCACTCAGTTTGTTGCTAAGGCGCAGTCTATCCACTCTGCTGCCAAGGCACAGTCCACTCATCTTACTGTCGAGGCGCAGTCCACTCAGCTTGCTGCCAAGGCGCAGTCTATTCACCCTGTTGCCTGAGCGCAACCTACTTATCTTGCTGCCAAGGCACAACCTGTAGCCCATTCTGTTATGGCGCAACCTATGCATCCTGTTGTCCAGGTACGATTTATACACCATGCTGCTCTGGCGCAACCCAAGGAAACTAGTCTTTTGGCTATTCCCTCTTCTTCTCCAGTTCTGAACTTGGAGAAGTAATGTTCCAGTGCTAGTGCTAGACAGAACAAAGGGAAGGGTCCTTTGACACTTCCTCAACTTGCGCAACCTGCGCCTAATGTGGTCCAACAACAAAACAGAGGGAAACGCTTCTTAACTAATCCTTCACAAAATAAAGAAAAGCACCCTTTGGTCTTTTCTCAATCTTCTCCAGTCTATGGCTCAGAGGAAAATATCTCAGGTTGTATTCCTTTGAACAGAGATTCCTCTGTTTTTAACAGAGGTCTTCAAATCTCTGCCAGGGGAAAGAATACTGATCAAAGAGGCATCCTGCCTACCCTTATGGCAACTACTCAAGATCTTCCAATCTTGCATATTTCAAGATCCAAGCAAGAAAAATTATTGGTATCTAAAACAGATGCACCGGAAGCAGAATTATCTGATTTGTGCGCCTATCTCAACAGGCGCCAATCAGTATCAACCTCGGTAAAACGTAAGCATCCTATGCCGAAGGCCAACTTACGCCAGAAACATAGTTTTGAAAAAAAAGACCCAATCACTTATGCTAATGAGTTAAGTACCTCTCTGTACACCCACGGAACTAAATATCTTAAAAACCGGAGGCATGTTCCTAATATCATTAAAGAATATGTTGCTCCGACTTCTTCTCGTCCCGTAGTGGTGACTGATCTCCGAGAACGTCTTACACAAAAACGAAAAATCATGGAGACATCTCACTCACCTTTAAATCCCTCATTTGAACGCCACTGCCTTTATGAAGTGGTCATCAAGTGTTGTTAACAATCAGCTAAACGATCTGTCTTTGATCGTCTGAACTATGCTTCAACTACTGAACCTATGATGGGAGATAAAGATGAGATGTTATATGCTTCTGTCAATATGACTTCCCGAGACACTAGGGGTAGAAAAACTTCAAAAAGAGGCACATCTCGTAATCCGAGTCAGCAATACTTGGGTCAACTTCGTGAATCTAGTAAAGGGGTCTTTCAACATACCAGATCGAAAGATCGGAACTTGGACCAGGATGCTTTTAATCAGGAAGATCTTCCCATCACTCATCTAGGAGAAGATTCTTTGTCCGACTTTGACGTAGATAGTGAAAGCTCTGAACAAACTATCTCGTCAATAATGGCAAGAGAGGTGATAACATATGCCATTACAGAAGACCAAAATGCTTCAAGTTCAGCAAGTCAAGAACAACGAATTGCTGTACTGGAAGAAAAATTGAAGACTATGGCTAAAATGGTCTCAAGTATGCATACTATAATCGTGGCTCAACATGCCGTGCCACCGGTTATAAATCCTGCTACAAATCCCGAGCTCATAGCATCTTCTGTACCTATTAATGTCAGTCTGGGGGTACCTCCTCCCCAGGTTGCTTCTGTACCAATTGAAGCTGCTCCCAGTCTGTCTGGTACAGGGGGTGGTAATTATCATGCTGTTCCTCCTCCTAACAATTCAAATCAACCCACCAATTCACAGACATCAGGGGATGCTAATGAGGCTGTAAAACTCTTACGCACCTAGTTCGAGGCCTTTAAGCAGAAAGATGGTCTACAGAGACTCGGGATAAACAACCTTATCCTGCAGAATGGAAGGAGGTTTAATTTCCTCCTAAATATAAACTTCCCACCATTATGCTGTTTGATGGCAGCACTTCTCCAAGTCAGTACATCAATCACTTTGAAGTGATAACTGATCAATTGCAGCCAAATGATGCTCTTCTTACCAGGGTGTTCGTCGATTGTTTAGCTGATACGGCATATGACCGGTACCGTAGCTTGTCTGATGTAGCATCCACTTTTTCATAGAAAGGGTATTTTAGTCATTTTAGCCATTTTGGCCATTTTATGATTTTTCTAGATATTTTGACTTGTGTTGTGCTAGCAACTGGTTTAACCTTAGTGGACTTTCTATAGGAGCCTAACCATGTCTTAGAATTTATTTTTTATCTATTAGAATTTATTTAGGGCTTGGTCCAATTTAGAAGGCTTTTGGATAATTTTAAGCCTTTTTGCATATAGCCTTTTTGAGCCTTTGTGACTTGGGCCTTATTACAACTTGAAGGAGTTGGCCCATGTGAAAACCTAACCCTAGAACCCCCTATATGGTCGGCCACAGCAGTACCCTCCCCCTCTCTCATTCATTTGTGAAGCATAGCCTCCACAAGTGAAACCCTAAAAGTTCTTCTCCTCCAAAAATTTTAGTTTCTTCATTCGGAGTCCGTTTCTCCACAAACGAACTCCGTTGCACTCGTCTAGAAGAGGAGGATTTGATGGAGTATTACTAACGAGGAGGCGGAGGCATTTGCTCGAGGGGAATCGACCGACACGTCGTTCGAGGAGTTCCGTTTATTGAGATTCCGACTCTCAATAGGTAAATCCTGATATACCCTTGTTTCTCTAGAATTTTCTTTATTATTGCATCCATATAGGCACCCTTGATCTGTGTATGAAGTTTCGTAGGATTTTTGTTTCGTTTGATAGCGGTATCGGACACGTATCGGTCTCACGTTGCACATGTTCGGCAAAATGCCACTTAGAATTGAAAAGTTTTAATTTTCGATTATGTTTTCACAAAATCCTTCCTTATATAATTTGTAACAACTTTCATGAAGATGGATCAGAAATCGACACGATTTTGGCATCCGAACGGACACGGACACGCGTGCACGAGATCCCGTGCACAGTCCCGTGTACGCCCTGTTGTCTGTACGTCATAACTCGTATGAAATTTTATGAGCATGTAGGGGCAACCTCTACCCACTCGCCTGTAAAATTTCATGGTGTTTCGTTGAGCGAGCGCAGAGTTATTCGTCGTGCACTGTTCAGCCATTCTGTACACCGGCTAAAATTTGGGACTGAAACGCTCTTCGTACGCGCACACAACACGATGAGGTGACCGTTCCAGGAGTTCGGACACGTAGCCCTATACCTAGACTACCCAAGGGCTCGACCTCGAGTCGCGAAGTGGCCCTAGCGCGAGCCACGAGCGGCGAACACACCCGCACGAGCACGCAGCGCGCACAGGCCGCACGCTGTGTGGTGGCCATTGTGTCGCATCGCTACGACTTCGTGTCATGTTGACGTGTCCTAGAACTACCCCAGTGACCCTACCTAGCCGTCTGCGCGAGCTCGTGGCTTCTCGTTGTGCGTATGACGCGCAATCGAGCGAGAACGCTCTCTTCGACACGCGGTATCGGTTTTCCGATACGCACTCCACGGACACGACACGGATACGGTTTCGACTCCGTGAGTACCCGAGCACGTCACGTATGTCGAGACTAACGTGTGTGTCAAGTTTTGTGATTTATTGTGGAGTATTTTGTAATTTGGGTTGATTTGTCAAAAAATGGGTTTTTTGACTTTCAAAAAATTGAATAGAAAAGGTAAATTTTGATTTCTTAACTTTTTAACTTCAATTTCTGAGTTTTCGGTTCATTCATGAGGATTTGGGATTGTAGGGAATGAGTCGTTGATTTTATTTCCTTTTTATTTATCTATTATGGCTATATATGGGTTTTCTACCTATGTATAGGTATATATACATATAAGTATATATATACTTTAAATATATATCTATATGTATATTTTTATGTTGTAAGTTTTTGGTTGAGATGCTTTGTTCCAGGTCTGGGATTGCTTTTCCTTTTCAAAAACCAACCCTTCCTTCTTTCCATTTGAGCATAAACATAGTTGTAAAAATATTATATATTATAATATATAGGCCTATGTATAATAGTATATATGTAAGCTATATATGTAAGCTATATATATAATATATATATATATATATATATATATATTATATATATAGATATATATTATATATATATATAGATATATTGTGGTTTTGAGTATAATTTCAGTTGGGGACTGTGATTCCAGATTCTGGAGTTTAACAACAGTCCGTACTCCCCTCCAACTATCCTTGCATAAGTTATATATATGTGTGCGTATGTATAAGTTTTATATATATAAAAAAATACATATATAATAATATATTATATATATATATATATATATAATATATATATTGTGTGTGTGTGTGTGTGTGTGTGTGTGTGTGTGTGTGTGTGTGTGTGTGGTATATATATATATATATATATATATATAGATATATATATATATATATATATATTATATATATAAAATATATATAGATATATATATATATATATATATATATATATATATCTATATATATATATAGATATATTATATATATATTTTAATATATATATTATAATATATATATATATATATTATATATATATATATATATATATATTATTGGTAAAAAATATATATATATATATATATATATATATATTATTGGTTGTGTGATATATATCCTTATGTGATGGTAGGTTTGTGTTTGTGACCATAGAAGTGTTGTGAAAATTTAGGTTCGTCATTTAGAGCTTGGTTTGGTCAAATTGGCCGACAAGTTGACCAAGTTGACAAAAGTCAAATTTGGGTCAAACTTGATCCAAATCGACTCAAACGAACTCCAAATGACTTGAAAACTTGAGTATGACCTAGAAATTAGTAAACAGACGTTGACTCATAGTTGACCAGGTTTGACCAGAGTTGATCAGAGTTGACCAAGGTTGACCTTGACCTAGAAGGACTTAGAAGCATGTAGAATTGCATTGTAGCCCTTTCTTATAATATGTTAGACCATGTTGTGACTTGTGGTTACCTTAAATAGGTTTACATCACTCCAGTTCAGTTACACATCCTCATCAGCAGCTCGGATTGTCAGGCGAGTACATTCTCTGATAGTTCTTTCATTTACTTGTCAAATTCTATATTTCAGTTGTAGTCAGTTCTATTTGATTCTCGGTTACAAACACGAATTAATATTTTCTGGAATTCATGTATACGACACACATACCTTACTTGTCTAGCCTCTATTACAAGAACTACTACAAGAACCACCTACAAGCACCTTCATGTTCTGGCTAGATTTATTCTCGATTTACGTGTCGTGTTATGGATTCACTCATATTTGTCGGGCGGGAAAATACTTGAGTAGATATGTAAACATTCCTAAATACTCGAACCACCTCCCTGTGAATTATACAAGAACGATAGCCGTCCCACACCTGATCAGTGTGTGATGTGCCGGATTACCCTTAGCCGTTTATATGTCGATCTCAGTATTTTAAAACACACTGTGAGTATTGTCTAGAATCTTTACTAGAATTATCACAAGAACCATTACAAGAATCACCCTACTTGGATCATTGAATGGAATCACACTTGACATATATTGTACCACTAGACTCATATCACATTATTCTAGTTCAGCTAGCTTTTATTTACAGTCTTCATTGACATGATATTCTGTTTGACAGCTTTTACTTTCCTTGTTCTTTTACTATAGTTTTACATCTTAAACTGTCTCGAATTCCCATGCTTCATCAATAAAATTATCTATAATTGTTTTATAGTTTTCGTCATTTACTTGGATTTACTTGATGAGATGTATTCATTCCTGTCCTGACTGGACCTGTTGAAAATATTACAGATGTTAGCCCTGAGGATGTTTGCCCTACTCACTATGGATCTGGAGAGGGATTAGCTACTTTTGGCCCCGACTCTCAGGAGTAATCGGGAGACTAGTTTAGTAGACTGTTTTAGATTTTTTTACTGGAACTTGAATTGTAATAATTTGAGAGTTGTCTTATTTTGAGTTGTTTGAGATACTATCATTTAGTAGTCTTTATTGTTTTCTTTTAGTTATAGAATTCTGTGTTATCCTATCGTGCTTAGACTGTGATTGAGTTATATTATTTCTGTACTTATCCTCCGTTCGGAGTTGGGATTTAAGATAAGTACATTATATAATTGCGTGAGTTGGTTTAGATAGTGACCTAGAACAGCGTTCTACCACCGATTCTGCGGCGTAGGCTGGGCGTTGTTACGCACTTGTACCCTTACACTGGGTGCAGGTCGTGACACCTGATGGCTGTATAACTTCTTTTGCTGGTTTCAAGCAAATGTTCTTGGAACGATTCTATGAAGGGGTCAACGACATGACTATGTCTGTCCTTATCAAAATTAAACAAAGACACAATAAAACCACTGAGAGTTTCATTGAAAGATTTCGCGGAGAGGCACTTAAAATGCCTCTAGGAACTCCATATGCTGTAACAATAGACACTTGCAAATCAAACTTGTTGCCTATTATTAGCATATGGACAGGATCGACACAATTTTAAGATTAGCCTTCTTTCATTGTGAATGTCAAAGCTGCGGAGGTTAGTGCTAATAAATTCAAACAGTTAGGAGTTCAAATGGCTAATCCGAACCAAGATGAACATCCTATCTTCGGCAACAATAATCGCCAGAACAATCGTAAGGACAAGGAAACTTTGGCCATCAATCTCAAGGGCAAGGAGTCGTTGGCTGTCAATGTTGCTCAGACTGTACCTACTCCATCAGCACCACCACAGAAAGTACCTCGTCCAAAAGAAGAGTATTCTTTTGATAAAGATGATATTATGAGCATCTTCGATTGCTTGATCAAGAGCAATAAGCTTCAACTGCTGGAGGCAAAACGGCCAGAGGAAGTGGGTAAGACTGACCACCCTAAATACTGAGGTTTATAGGGCATCCAACTCGAGCATGTTACGTGCTCAAAGGCAAAATTCAAGAAATGATCAACTTTGGAGCAGTTACTCTTCAACAAGATAAGAAGACTGTGACAGCCAATGTCGTCTCTGTGCAATTTGGTGATTTTCTACCATAATTAGTGCAAGATGGTGTTGTCCCCATTCCGAGGGCTACTCTCGAGATCGTGAATCTTCCACCTCCCCAAACTGAAGGTCTTGTTCACTATCCACTGATAAAGGAGAAATCATGTAGATTCATCCTGATCTAGTGGCAGATTTTGAAACGCCTTCTTTTTCCAATCAAAAGAAGCGTTCCAAAACTAAATCAAAGAGCTGCAATATGGTATCTTTCGAACCAGTAACAGAAGAAGAAATTCTAATCGGCACCAGATCTGGAAAACCTTATCTTTGAGAGTATCCTGAAACTCAAGATAATCCTGCCCCATCTCCTGATGTTCTTCCTGCATTATCTTCCCCTGCTGAGAATATACCATCTACATCCTCGCCGATAGTGGAACCAACTCCTCCCAAACCAACATCAGTAGACAAGGGAAAGCAACCTGTCCGCTTTGACAAAGCATTAAAAAAGTCCTCATCTCTCGGACTTGAAAAGCCATATAATTTTGACATACTGGCTCAATTGGCTAATACTCCAGTGAGATTATCAATCTTCGAACTCTTACGTCTCTCAAAAGAAACTCGAGAAACGTTAAGTGAAGCCTTGATGCAGGCTGATGCTTGTCTTACTCTCCTTAAGAAGCTTGAAAATGAACCTGTCAGCTGTACACATTGTCATAGTGTATTTGAACTAATGCCCAATATCACTTTTACACAAGATGACATGCTGTTAGAAGACAATCGACATGATCGTCCTCTCTACTTCATGGGATATGTGGATACCATAAAAGTCGATCGCATTCTGATTGACCCAGGGTCTGCACTTAGCATCATACCGAAGACTTTGCTGGACGCCTTGAAGATCCCGGTGCATAACCTTTATACAACTATCACTACTATCTTGGGGTTCAATCAAGGAAGAAGTGAACCTTTAGGGAAGATACGCCTGAAACTTCAAATCGGCAATCTTCGTACAAAGGTGACTTTCTATGTGATTGATAATCATGGCTCATACAATGCTTTGCTGGGAAGACCATTCCTCCACGAACACAATATTGTACCTTCATGAAGTACAGAAAGAAGTATAGAAAGAAGTTGCAGACCTAAATCCTTTCAAGGGGGTTGAAACGTACTGCAACGACTCTCGCATGTACAAAGAGGAATTCATGAAGGTGGTATTGGCAATGGATACTGATAAAGAACAGAAGAGTGTGCCGAATGATACTCTGGTGATCCCTGTCAAAGGGCGTACTTCTGTCCTCAGTCTTCCAAGACATTGACTATTTACCTTCCTTCTCACAAGAAGCAGCCTCCTGGTGTTAATCAGGAACAAAGGGAGCTCACCACTTCTGAGCCACTTGTAATCGACCTTCGTCGTAAAAAGCCCCCTCTTCTTCTCGTTCTTCTTCTCCCCCTCTGGTTATCAATCTGACTAAGCCTGTTAAGGCTAAAGGCCTGTTGTAAATAATGATGTAAAGATCAATCAAGCATCTCCTTTGCAGTATACTGATGTCTCTTATTATACTCAATGTTATTTGGATATGCTAGATAGCTTTAAGCCACTTACAATAGGAGTCGTATCATCTCTCCGAAATGTGGTATCACTAGAATCAATACAAGAATCGTTCTTCTTAGTACTGTCTCGAAAGAAAGGCGAAACTCCTATACTTTTTAATAAAAGAGAAGAACAAAAAATTATGCCCGACAACGATAATAAGGATGATACAGGAAGGCTACAACTACGTCGCTATAGTCCACAATCCAAGGCAATCATCCGTAAAATAGGCTATGATTTCAAAAATGGTCTCAATAGCGGTAAAGGAAGACAAACTCCTATTCGTATTTCTGTTCCAAAAGGAAAATCACAACAATACTACAGCAAAACGAAACGAGGATTAGGTTATACTTCACCACTTCTGACTCCAGAAGCTTCCGAATCTGATGAAGAAGAACGATCTAACTCTTCTGATTCCATCTCATGGGATTCTGACACCAGTATTGGTCATGTCCATCGGGTGACAGTATCTTCTAATATAGTGTCTGCCGAGTTCTCAGACGATGACGAGTATGATATTAAAGAAGCTCCTGAAGCAGATCCTTGGGCACAAGGGATGGACACTCAGTAGGAACTCTGTTTTGAACAACGAGAACCACCTACAGAAGATCAATTAATCCAGATTGATGTTGGAGAGAAAGATGTACCACAACCGATCTTCATTAGCAAAAATCTCCCAGAAGATGATAAACAAGAACTAATTCATCTTATTCGAGAATATATCGATGTCTTCGCATAGAGTTATGAAGATATGCCGGGTTTAGATCCCCATGTTGCAACATATAAACTTAACATTTTGCCTAATACTAAACCAGTCAAACAACAGCAACGGCGATTCAAGCCTGAAATGATGGATGCGATAGATGATGAAGTCAAAAAGCTTATCGCTTGCGGTTTTATCAGTGAAGAACAACATCCTGACTGGGTAGCCAACGTTGTACCAGTTTTGAAGAAGATCGGAAAAGTTCGAGTGTGCATAGACTTTCGGGACCTCAATGATGCTTGCCCTAAAGATGAATTCCCTCTCCCAATTACTGATGTCATGATCGACAATACTTGTGGATTTGAACGAATCTCTTTCATGGATGGGTTTTCTGGATACAATCAAATCCGGATGAATCCTGAAGATAAAAAATACACTTCATTCTGTACTCCTCGCGGAGTATACTGCTATACAGTTGCCTTTCGGTCTTAAGAATGCGGGTGCAACTTACCAGTGGGCAATGAGTACTATCTTTGAGATCATTTGCGAAAGATCGTCGAATGCTATGTTGACGATATTGCTGTCAAAAGTCATCTAAAGGAAGATCACATCCAAGATTTAAGAACTATTTTCAATCTAATGCGCCAACATCAACTCAAAATGAACCCCACCAAGTCTTTCTTGGGAGTCTCTAGTGGCAAATTTTTTTGAATTCGTCATTACCTCTAAAGGTATACACATTGATCCCGAGAAGATCAAAGCCATTCAAGAGATGCGTCCTCCACGAACCTAAAAGAGCTACGAGGATTCCAGGGTCGACTTGCTTACATCAGGAGGTTCATTTCAAATTTATCTGGACGTTGCAGACCATTTACTCAGTTAATGAAGAAAGGTGTATCTTTTATTTGGACAGAAGAATATCAACGAGCATTTGATGACATAAAGCGGTATTTGATGAGTCCACCAGTGCTAGTACCACCGATCTCAGGAATACCCTTCTTGATGTATGTCCGGGCGATGGATCTTTCATTAGGAGCTTTACTGGCTCAAAAGAACAAAGAAGGTCATAAACAAGCCATCTATTACCTTAGTCGGACGATGATTGGAGCTGAACATCGTTATAGTCCGGTAGAGAAGGAATGCTTAGCTTTAATGTTTGTTGTTCAAAAGATAAGATATTACATCATCGGCCAAACTATTCATGTTATTTTCCGAGTTAATCCTCTTCGGGTCTTAATGAAGAAACCTAGTACGCTCAATTCTAGGCTTGCTACATGGGCCATATTATTAGCACAATATGATATGGTGTATGTTCCACAAAAGTCTGTGAAAGGCCAAGCACTCGCTGATTTCTTAGCAGCTCATCCTGTCCCTGAAACATCTAAGCTCTATGACGAAATTCCAGACGAGACATTGGAATCAAATATGGTCTCAGAAGAATTTCCTATTTGGCGTTTATTCTTCGACGGAGCATCTAGAATTGGACCTGGAGGCACCCTTGTCGCTGGAGTGGGAATTGTTCTCGTTTCACCAGATGGATTAGCTATCCAAAGAGCTTATTCCTTAGATGAGTCATGCTCCAACAACGTAGTCGAATACAATTCTTTGCTCATGGGACTCCAATTAGCCAAACAACTGGATATTGAATATCTTGAAGTATATGGTGATTCTAAGCTGATTGTTAATCAGGTTAGAGGTACATACGAAGTTCGACATCAAGATCTGGTACCATACCATGAAGCGGCAATCAGAATAGCTTCCTCGTTCAAAGGATTCTTCATCGAACATGTACGTCGAACATGCAATACAGAAGCTGATGCCTTAGCTAACCTAGCTGCGGTCTTAGCAATTCCAGTCAAAAGACAACAAATGGTTGTTATCTCCAATAGAGAACTGTTTTGTATTGAAAACAACCATAACATTGAATTCAGTAATTCAACTGAAGTCAATATCATCAGCAAAGATTGGAGAGTACCCTTCATCGACTTTGCAGTACATGATATACTACCTGAAGATCCAAAAGAAGCTACAAGTATTCGTCGGCGATCTTTTCGATTTTACTATAATCATACCACCAAAACTCTCTTTCGACGAACTTTTGATGGATTACTTTTGAGATGTCTTGCTGGTGATGAAGCAAAGCAGATATTACGTGAAGCTCATGATGGCGTTTGTGGAGCACATCAGCCTGGTCCCAAATTACAGGATCGTATCCGACGTATGGGCTACTATTGGTGTAACGCCCTAGTCCCAAAATACGTAGGACTTAGGAACGTAGATATGCCAGCTGTATTCATACGAAGTACACTCCAATATATAGAATCCTCGTATGAATACATAAGCTATAAAATGCAGTAGAACCATAACTAATCTCATCCACACAAGAATAAATGAATAAAGGATATCATATAAAGATAATGAATTGTCTTGATACAGTATGTTGGGCGGAGGAAAATCCACTACCAACAAGTAAAGAAAAAATACATGAGAAAAGAAATGATTTTGGCGAGCGAAGCGAAGACGATCCAAGTGCAATCATCCTCGTAGAGAAGCAATGATCACGGCTAGAGCTAGAACACCTGCGAAAAATAATAGCACACACCTGGAGAGATAACCAGGTCCTCAGAGGGACGTAACAAGACACATAATATCATGCCATATAAACTGAATAAATATTGCTCAAATAAATAAGTCAATTGGATTATAACATGGTCCAATACACACCTATTGAACTAGCTTACCATCCTCCCAACCAAATAAGGACAGGAGATGGTAAACTAATTCACGGTGACGTATCTTCCCACGCTATGAATCCAATATGGTATCCGGACCCCAACAAGGTTCAATACCTTCTCATCGAAGTAGTAAGTCACACCTACAACCAAACAAGGACAAGATGTGACGAACTAATCCGCGACAAGTTATTGTTCTAAGCCACGGTCAGATACAAGTACCCAAACCAAAAGTACTCGTACCTAACGGATAAAGGTGCCTAACCGTTCTAAGTGAAATGTAGTTAAGAACAATCCTTCCTACGCATGGGCCCTGGCTAAATAGGATCGGCGTAGTCCCCCTTGGGCACCAGAGGCCCCATCAGTAAGAGCATGACGTTCTGCAGAATCGTCAGTGGCCGTCAGTAATCATGGGTCATCAATCCCGTATCTCCAGCGGAGAGTCCGGGTCACAAGAGAAGTGTATCGAAGCCCATACGCTAAGGAATTGTCCTCCCCGCCCAATGCCTACTGTGTTGTATCCACAACACAAAACCACTATAACCGCTAAGTCAAACTAGCATGCAATCTCTATTAGCGGTTATTCCTATCGCACGGCTTGTACATACTGGTGGCCAGCCAATCACGCATGTCCGTGTTCTATATGCGACACACAACTTCGTGGTACAACGTGTCAAGGCCAATGAATGCAACACACACGGTGGTCCCTTAAATCTAGGTTTAATGTGTAAGAAAAATAATACATAGCAGGAAATATAAACGAACAGTAAGTTCTAACAAGTTATGCCATGTATCACAGTTTATTTTGCATAAAGAAAATAATAATGCATGAAATATGAGCTAAAATAAATAAACAGCAAATGGCAAGGTATCTTGCCTGGTAGGACGCCTGGTGTGCTGCAATGATCAAGCTGGCACGAACTACAATTTCGGTGCAACAACTATGCAAGGTGACCTCTGATGGTGGCACAGACAGTTCCATCGGGCCCAGGACGGTCAAATTGGTTATGGTCGATAGGTGGAAGGACAGAATTGGCAGGAGGATAGGAATAATGGGCGTAGTTACGGACGGAAGGATAGTCGAAAAAAATTTAGATAAAAATATATATATGATTTAGAAAAACTATTTATAATACTCGAAAATATATTTTTATTAGCTAAAATAGTTTTTTATATATATATACTTGAAAAATAAAAAATGTAAAATAAGATCGACTTTAGGCAAAAAAAAAAATTGTACATTGTAAAAATTTGTCAATAGCTATCTCTATTTTTATTAGATAAATATAAACCCTAAAAATATATTAAGCTAAAATACTCCAAAGTAGTCAAAAATGATTTTTTTAGGTAGTAATCTATATTTCATTAATTACAATATATCCTAGATAAATATTTAAAATGCTAAATCCTTTAGGCCAAAACTACATATATTCCTATAAATCGAGAAGGACATTTTAGTGTTAAAACTTAACTTTGAATTTAGCTAAAAGTATTTGTACGAATACAAATCATAATATTAACAAAACAATAAAATAATAATAATAATAATAATAATAATAAATATAAAGTATAGAGAGCACTGTGTACTCCTCTCGAAGAGGACACACAGTAGAAAACAAAAAAAATGAAAGAAGAGGAGAGAGAGTGAAGGGAAAAGAGGGAAAAGAGGGAAGAGACGGAACGGGAGGTCGGGACGGGACTCGGCGAGGGGAGCGGTGCCGGCGGAGGGAGGCGGACACGCGTGGAGGGAGGCGGCGGAGAGTTTGATGGAGACGTCGGCGGAGGAAGAAAGAGGGGGCGGAGAGGAGATCGGGGTCAGGAGCTGCGGTCGACGGTGGAGGGTTTTCGGCGGGCGGCAACTGGGTTCCAGGAAGAGGGCGGCGGAGGGCTTGGCTCGTGGTGGACGAGAGAGGGGTTCGGGGGTGGAGCGCTCGCCGTTCTGTGCGGAGGGATGGATCGAGGAGGAGAGGGTTTCGGCCGGGATCGGGACTTCTCGGCGGCGGTCGCAGAATCTCGCGGCGGCGGGCGGAGCTAGGGCCGGCAGATCCGATCAGAGGAGAAAAGTCGGAGGAGATGCGGAGAAAGGGGCTTGCCGGCGGAGCTCGCTGACGGGAGCGAGGCACGGAGAATACCATGACGGGGGCGCCAAGGTCGCCGAGCCATGATATGGAGAAGCTCGAGAGATCGCCGGCGGCGACGTCGCTGGAAGGAGGCGAAGAGAGGAAATTGCTTCACCGGCGACGTCATACCGACGGCACAGACGCTCGCGCCAGGTCGGCGGTACAGCGTTAGGTACTGCCACGACGGTGGCGACATATTGACGAGGTGAGGTTGTTAGCTCCGGCCATAACGGAGGTGAGGGCGGCGTGAAGGACGTTTCGGCAGAGACGGCCAGGGGCGAGACGAGATCTGGCGTGGCGATGGCACGACAGCCAAGGGACGCTTGCGGTAGAGAGGGTGTCCCCGCGAGGTGAGGTATGGGTTATGGTTTTGTTTAGTTTTTGGTTTGGGTATCCGCGGATGATGGCCACGGTGGTCGACGGCGGTCATATGTGGTTGCGGTGATGGCTGTGCTAGTTGTGTGGTGGTTATTGTTGCGGTGGTGGCCGGTGGTTGTATCGTGGTGGTGGTGGTGAAGGGTGATGGTTCTGGGGGTGTAGCCATGGGCCGAGGTCAGGGTATTGGCGGTTTCGACAATGGCAGTGGTAGTTGTTAGTTGGCTGGGATTGGCCGGGACGGAGATTGGGTTGCGAAAGAAGTCGGCTGGCTTGAGGTTTTGCTTAGATTAGGGATCGTGTTCGAGTGTCGGTCACGGGGACGACGATGAGGTCCGGGGTTGTCGGACTCGGAAAAATAACTGTAGTTGTAATGGAAGATATATAGTGGATGGATAGACACGGACATGGACACGATGCACGGATTTTTGGGTTATGGAATTTATGGAAGATGAATTGTGAAAAAAATAATATGGAGGAGTACCTGCCTATTTATAGGATGTGGGAATTCCCAATTGGATAAGGACTAGAAATATTTAAAATCAATTAGATAATTCAATCTATTAATTAAATTAATTCAATAAATTCAAATCCAAATCAAAATCTAATTTAAATCTAATTAAAATCTTTTGGTTTAAAATCAAATCAATTTCAAATATAGATATTAGTTTACTATTTAAATGTATCCATGGAATCAAATCAAAATTTAAATTGTCACAAATATTTCAAAAATATGTTTTCCAAAAATGCTAGTAATAATAATTTCGAAAATTACACTATTTATTTAAAAATAAGGTAATAAATAATTTTGATATATGTATGCACAAATAATATTTACATAAATATATTTTCCTAGTATACAATAAAAAATATTATTTATTATTTGAAGCGCCTTTAAAATGAAAAGAACAAACTTAGCAATTTTTGTATGATAGCAAAGTATTTATTATATAAATTATTTTGAACTATAAAAATTAAAATTAAAATATTTTTCTAAAAATATGTACGCTCGTCCATATTCGTACTCGACGAGCAATTACGAAATACGTCGTTTGCGCACAACGTACAATACGACTACGCGACGTACAATACAAAAATTTTAAATCAGTACCAAAATCGATAAAAATATAGTAGAAATTTAAGGGTTTTACAATTGGCCCTCTATGATATCAGATGCCATTGACTATGCAAGGAAGTACCGAGCATGTCAGATTCATGCAGATTTCATTCACCAACCGTCGGAATTTCTTCACCCGACTGCTGCCTCATGGCCCCTCGAAGCTTGGAGCATGGATATAATTGGTCCTATCAATCCTCCATCATCTAAAGGATATCGGTTTATCTTGGCTATAACCGATTATTTCTCCAAGTGGGCTGAAGCCATACCTTTAGCTGAAGTAAAGACTAGTAGTGTCATCAATTTCATCAAACATCATGTGATATACAGATTTGGCATACCTCGTCGGATCATCCATGATAATGGACCACAATTCGTCAGCCAGAAATTTACTAGGTTCTGTTATGATAACAGAATCAATAATGTTGCTTCTACGGCCTATAATTCTGCAGCTAATGGGTTAGCTGAAGCATTCAACAAGACTATCATCAAACTCTTCAAAAAGTTTGTCTCTATTAACAAACGTAATTAGAGTGAGAAGCTTAGATAATGTCTATGGGCTTATCGTACTACAGTCCGTAATCCTACAAGTTGTACACCTTTCTCTCTGGTATATGGATGCGAGGCTGTCTTACCGTTGAAAATTCAAATTCCATCCTTAAGAATTGCCATTGCTAATGAACTTAACATAGAAAATAATGATCGTCTCCGACTTCAAGAATTGGAGGCGCTCGATGAGAAAAGTCTATTAGCTCAACAACATATCGAACTTTATCAGGCCCGTAGCTCAAAAGCTTTCAATCGCAAAGTTAAAGTATGAACATTTCAGGAAGGCGAGCTAGTTCTTACAGTCAGACGTCCTATGACTATGACTCACATGAGCAAAGGTAAATTTGAGGCAAAATAGGAAGGTCCGTATGTGGTAAACAAGGTTTTCTCAAATGGAGCCTACCAATTAACAGATATGGATGGCAGAGTTGCTATGATGCCTATCAATGGCAAATTTCTCAATAAATATTATGTATAAAAGTAATTTTTTTCATTCAGAGAAATGATGTAAATAAAACTCATTTTATTTCAAAAAAAGAAAGAGTTACATAATATTAAGGACGAGGACGAGGACCCGATCCTTTATGATTAAATACATGATTTGCCAGCAATTCAAACATCTCATTGTCTGAACACACTAGCAACTCACAGGCGGCCATCCTTATAGCTTCTTCTTCAGCAGTCTTTCCAGGCTCCACCAACTTGGTAATCAGGTCCTACTCTGGTGCAGGAACGGTCGAGCCTTCACCCACTTCTTTCTGAGGAAGCACCGGAGGCTCAGCAGGAGGCGTCTCAGTCATATCTTCGATCTTCGGAGTGAGCAAATCTTTGGAAGACATTTTGTACAGAAAGAAAAGAAGTTGACGATATCTACAAAAGTTTTGTTCTATTTAAAGACAAAAAGACTAGATGATCGGCTTCGAGAACCGATGCGACTCTTCCTTTTCAAAAGAAGCCCAACTGTTCATTCATTTATTTCTTCCTCCTAAATGAGTCTGATTGTTCATTCATTCTTTTTCTCGAGAATCGAGATGAATGTTCATTCATTCAGTATCTCCTCTTCAAGAATCGACGTGACTGTTCATTCATTCACTTTTGATTGTCCATTCATTCATTCATTCATCAGTCTTAATATTTATTGTCTTTTATTTTCTCCCTCATAAATAAAACCATAGATAATAAATTCACACATTCAAAATAGAAAAAAGAATTCACGTCCTCCACACCTCTGAGTTCCGATTATCTACATCAGCAACCTGTCACATCCCTATTACCTCTGATAAAGTTGTCTATTGAAATAACAGTATTTCTCAATATTATATTCTGCTACGTCCATATTACCTCTGAGCAGATATAATAAATATTGTTATTTTCTAAATCAAGAAATATATCATGTCCAGTACCTCTGAATATATTTTCTATTCTATTACTTATATCTATAACAGGATATGCAACAAGTAATGGAATCACATAAAAAGTTTCTCATTTCATTTCTATTTCAAAAAGAGATACATCATAATGAAAACAAGTTTTGATCATTCTACTCTGAAAAGTAAGTGATAAGTTCTACAATTCGCTTCTTCAAAACTTGGGCTCTTTCATTACAAGAATCAAGCACCCGCTGCCTGGCTTCAACCCTTCCTGACTCGGGATCGAATGGGTACAGAGCAGCAGTTTGACGTGCTAGTTCTTCATTTTGAAGGTGTTCAAATTCCTCCTTCTGGTGCTTCAGAGCATCTATTTGGTTAATAGCAGCTTGATGTAGCTGAGTTTCTTGTTCTATATTCTGCTTGATAGCCTTAAGCTCTGCTTGAAGTTGGGCAATTTTAGTCTCCAGATCAGCAGCTTTCTTCTCTTCATCTGTACCCTTAGTCTTATAACTCTCAGCAATAGAAGCTGCATCAGCAATTTGGATGTCCAGTTCAGAGGATTGTCTAGTAAAAGCTAGTAAAAATGCTTCAAAATTGGCTTTACTAGTCTCTGCTTCTCGAGCCAAAGCCTCATACTCTATATTTACTAGCTGTTCGACATCTCCTCTTTTAAGCTCCTTATAAGCTTTAATAGATCCCTCCAACTCACCAAAATATGTTCCAAAAGGTAGCCTGAGCCTCGTCTCCTTGGCTGCGAATGCCGTCGATCAAAAATAAAGAGGGAGTTCTGATTGTACTAAATGGAACATCCTCTCTCTCCATTACTCGATGGACTAAAGGCTCCAGAGATGTAAAGAAGACTTTAGTAAAGGAGGCCACCACGAATTTATTAGTTGCTACAGCACCTGGGGTGGCTACCACTTCTGCTGGAGTTCTTACAGATTTGACAGGTGGAGGCAGTTCGTCTTGAGCACTGATGTGGGAAGAGCTCCCCTCTCCTGCTACAGTTCCTGTGGGTCCTTCTGCAATTTACATATACCAGTTGTTAGAGCAATGTACAATATTGAAGGAGCTGGAATAAAGAAATCATTTTTTTAAAATTTACCTGGGCCAGACATTGTATGCAGAGTTTCAAGAGGTTTGGAAGCTTCTATTTGAAGTCTCGACATTGTGTTTGCAGACATAGTAGCTTGACTACTTCCAGCTCCTGATTCAGTCTGAAGTGGCTGTCACGACCCGTACCCACTGTGAGGGTACGAGTATGTAACAGCGTCCAGCCTACGCCGCAGTGTCGGCGGTAGAACGCTGTCCTAGGTTACTATCTAATCAACAACTCATACAATTATATAATGTACTTGCCAAATCTTAACTCCGAACGGAGGACAAGTATAGATATAATAGAATCTCAATCACAGTCTAAGCACGATATGATAACACAGAAGTTTATAACTAAGACTAAATAAAACAATAAAACCAACTACTAAAATAATATAATCTCCAACAATCTCAAAGTAAAACATATCTCAACTTATTTACAATTCAAGTTCTATAACATGAAAACTAAACCAAGTCAACTAGCTAGTCTTCCGATCACTCTAAGTGTCGAGGCCAAAGGTAGCTAAACCATCTCCTGGTCCATAGTAAGTAGGGCAAGTGTCCTCAGGGCAATCATCTATAAAATTTTTAACAGGTCCAGTCAGGACAGGAACGAGTACAATCTGATTTACAAAACCCAAGTAAATAACAGAGAACTATAAAGCAGTTATAGACAGTTGTATTGATAAATATGGCAGTTTATATTTAGGTGATGGTATAGAGAACAGTTGAGATACAAGGAAAGTATAGTAACTAAACAAGAGAAGAATCATGGCAATGAAGACTGTAAATAGAAACAAGCTAAACTAGAGTAACATGATATAAGTCTAGACAGTAAATATAACAAGTGTAAAACCCAAGTAAGTCCAGAAAACATGAATCTGATACCAGGTGATTCCAGTACAAGATGAGTCCAGTATAAGATGATTCCAGTCAGTGATCAAGATTCCAGGGTGAGTCCAGACTATATTCTAACAGTGTGTTTTAAAATACCGAGATCGACATGTAAACGGCTATAGGTAATTCGACAAATCACACACTCGACCGGGTGTGAGATGGCTATCATTCCAGTTTGATTCAAGCATATGGGGTGATTCCAGAATTGGGGTATGTCTACATGTCTTACTCAAGTATTTTCCCTCCCAGTAAGTACAAGTGAATCCAGAATACGACACGAGAATCGAGATGAGTCCAGCAAAACATGATGATACCAGCAATGATTCCAGAATGATTCCAGTACATGATGATTCCAGTAATGTATCCAGTAATAGAGGCCAGACAAATGGTATGTGTGTCGCATATATGAATCCAGAAATATCTATACGTGTTGTAACAGAGAATCACATACAACTAACTAGAACTAAAGTACAGTAATTGACAAATAAATGAGAAAACTATCAGAGAATGTACTCGCCTGATACTCTGAAAAGAGTAGTGTAATATCAGAAGTCTGCAACAGAGTCACAACGTCCTAAACAGAGAAATATAGGTTATGATGTGTTTAAAATAAGGTAAATGAAGTTTATGATGCAATCTACATGATTTCTAGGCCAATCTAGGTCAAAGTCAACTCTAAGTCAAATCTGGTCAACTGTCTAGGTCAAACCAGGTCCAAGTCAAACTTGGTCAACTCTGGGTCAACCCAAGTCAACATCTAGTCAAACTAGGTCAACAACAAGACTATCTTGGTCAACTGTTCAAACTTAGGCTAGCAAGGGTCAATTGGTCACATTTAGGCTCAGTGTTGACTTTTGGTCAACTCTAGTCAATCTTATATTACCTAGGGTTTTGGTCAAACTTAGACTAGTCAACAAGGTAATTAGGTCAATAATCTAAGTCTATCTTAAAGCCAAGTATGTGATACAACACATACATATATCTCATAGTTATATATATATACCTTACCACTATTATGTGCATATCTATATATAAGCCATATACAATCATCCTTATATAATATATATTTCAACTATATACCCAAATCTGTAGCTTAACTTCAACTCACAGTACACACTACATCTACTAACACTCTAGGATACCTAGAGGATACTAACTACACACTAACATACCTTACCTACCATAACTTATGTCATGTACACCACATCATGATAACATGTCATGTTACCATGATACCGCCAAGTTCTCAACCCCACTCCTATGTATCCCAAGTCTGTTGTATTTATATATAATAGCTTCAAAGCCTACATATAGTGTTGTACCAACCTAAATCCTTTAATTAAGCTAACCTCATGTATCATACCCCATAATATCCATATATATATCTAATGTAACCCATTTCTACTTGTCACTTAATATCCTAACATAACTTCAAATCTCATACATATATTCTTCTTCCATTCTTCCTGCCACAAGCTGCCACTCCAATTGCTACTGCTTGCTAGCTGCTGCAAATGCTTATGCTGGCTACATTTGCTAAGGCTTGCTGCTGCTGCTCTTGCAATTGCAATTGCAAGAAAAGGACAGGATCCCCTGCTACTGCTGCTCTCATGCTGCTGCCACAAGAGGGCAGCCTACTGTCCTGTAATACAGGGCCAAGGATGCCCCTACTGCTAATGCAGCTGCTACATCCTGCTTTCTCACTCAACACTGTCAAACCATTCTAATTCAATATCCCAACAATCTCATCCTAACTCAGGTATAGGAACATCCCTTCCTCTAACATATTGAATTATGAAATCAATGAATCAGTAAATTAAACCTAATATCAGTCCACATGACTGATAAGAAGATAGGAAAGTAAATCCCCTGCTTATTTAGCTACCTGCACCCCTAACCATCTGATACACTCCCCCTCAGTTATATGCACAACTCAGTTATTAGATTCATTTAGTCCAGGTTTAAACCTAACCATAATTAACATTAACATCATTGAAACATTAATATGCACTGAAATCAAATAGAAGGGAAAGGAAAACTGAGAACAGTGAACTACCTAACCAATGTAGACCATTCAAATCTCAAACCAAATTCGAATTCACCAAAACCCATTTAAAACCAAAACCAATACCTTGTATGAAATACATTTGAAAACCCGACATAACATCTCCCAAAAATCTGTCAACTGAACAACTTTCAGTAAAACTTATTCGTTCGAAGAACCCAAATCAATAACATAACCTGGGGGTAATACAACATCACATTAACACTTTCAAACCTCAGGAAAATAGTACGGGAATCAAATCCCATTCTCAACAAATCTCAAAAATCTCATTTACCAATCACTGTCAGTTTCATTGAAACTGATACTGAAAATCCCCATTTCGAACCCAAAAACCCAATGAACCCACATAAAATTGAATTAAAAATAGAAAAACACGTTTACAGTCATAGGGACATGTCCCACGTGTCCAATAGGACACCAATGAGTCCAAGAATCAGGACACGAGGTGTCCAAACCCAAATCAAAACAGTATCAGAAAATAAAAATTCTCAGTCCTCGTGCACGCGTGCACACGTGTCTAGCACACGACACAGGCCACGTGAAGACACGTGGCCGTGTACACGTGTTTGCCTAGGCTAGGAGAACGTGTCCAAGTGTCTGTCCCGTGTCCACGTGAAGCGTGTCGCGCGTACAAGATGCGTATCAGGACACGTCTGTGCGCGTGTGTACGTATGTGCAAATTCAGTACGGGTGGGATTTCTCCCAATCCGCTCGATGAAATCCCCCCAAATTTGTGTGTGTGTCGTGTCTGACATTAGGCCCATGTGTCCACCAAAAATCGTATCTTAAAAAGCCGTGTTGTGTCCTACAGAAGTGTCGAACAGCAGGGGACTGCACGGGCATGGTGCTGTGTCTCGTGCGTGCGTGTGTGTCCAAATTTGGACACAAAATGTGTCCAGAAACATGCTCAGTCAAGCACGATTGTAATCCACACATAAAGAGCTAAAAAATTGTTCAATTAGTTTTGAAAATAAGCAAGATTCAATCAGTTCAAGCATTTCATCAAACACATCAAGTATAGCATTGATACGTGTCCGATACGAACACCAAACGGACACGGTTTTCTACCAAACTTGAGGGACAGCTAGGAGACACCTAGATCTAGCCTAATATACAAAGAAATCAGAATAAAAATGCAATTTGAAGGGTTTTACCTATAGGTGCAAATGATCAAGAAAAGCCCTAAATCGGTTGATTCCCGTTGCTAGCCAAATCCTCTAAATTGTACTCAAACTAAAATAACTCTCCATGAATATCAAATAGAGGGTGATTAGAATCTATTACAAAAGATTTGGATGAAAAAGGAATTAATAGGAATTTGGGAAGATGGGGATTTACCTTTCCTTTCTCTAAGTGTTGGAATGATACAAAAGAGGCAAGAACTAAATGAGGATAATATTTATAGGGAGGGGAGCCCTAGTGGCTGGTCACTTATGGCTGAAATTAGGGTTAGGGTTCAAGTCATGGGCCATGGGCCAAGTTTCATAAGTCATGGAATTAAAATCATAAGTCATAAGTCATTGCACCTATCATTATTTCTCCTATTTCAAACTAGTTCCTAAATGACTTAAATGAGGTTGACTTAAGTTAGACTAGGGTCTCACCATGCTAACCAAGTCACCATAGCTAGGGTTAGCTTCTAGGTTAGTCTTTTAAGTCACAGCTAGCAAAAAGTCAAAATTAACAATCACCAATGCAATAAATCATAAAATAATTCAAAGAGGCTAAATGACCAAAATATCCTCATGCTCAAAAGTAAAAATAAATTATCCTAATGACATGGTTAGGCTCTAGATCAGACAGTCTCTCAGGTTTCACTAGCAGCACATCAAAATCACAAGTCATGACTTAAAACAGTTTTAAATTGATTAAAAATCACCAAAAATCATATCATGATTTAAATAACAATAATAAATGATTAAAATGCAAAATTTTAAAAATACCTTCATTTCAGAAACTGGGTGTTACAGTGGCAGAGTGATTGGAGTTTGATCTGTTGGTCCTACCACCACTCCAGAAGCCTCAGGTTTTTCAGAGATTTTAGGTTCATCGATTTCGGGATTGGTATCTCCTTCGTCAATAATCAGATTCTCCTCATCCTCAGCAGTTGATGGGCCTTCCTTAGCTGAGAGTTCCTAAGGTGATGGCACAGCCACTGAAGTTTGTTTCTCTTTAGTGGTGTTATTCCAATCATCACCAAAAGAGTCATCGCCGTAATCACAATCGGCTAAAGCTTCAATCATCTCCTCTTCAGAATGAGTAGGATCTTGTGCCTTCGGAGAATTTATCATTTCTTCTTGTGGAAGCAAATCCTCCTTTGGAGAGATAGCTTCTGGAGTCATATGAGTTGGTGATGGAACCGTTATCCCTGTCGTAGCAAGTACATTAGCGGGAATGTGTACTATCAAAGATTCTAATCTTGAGGCTTCTACGGTGGTAGTAGAAGGCTGGACATTCGTTGAAGTAGCCACTACAGAGAAAGAAATTAATTTAATATACATCTTTAAAAGAAAAATATATATTAGGGTATATCACAATCTTGATATTACCTTCCTGAGATGGTACCTCTTCAGCAACTACCAACTTTCTCCTGACCTCTCTGTGTGGTGATGCAACCGGTTCTTCAGTATGATCATCCTCCAGATTGATCAAAATGGTAGATGGTCCTCCTTCTATAACACTTCCTTGTTTCTGAATAGAAGTAGGAGTGGTTTCCTTCTCTCCAGAGGAAGTACTGAGAAGCATCTGTTTCGATTGAGAACGAGTTGTTCTCGTAGTCATTGGTTCATTTATAACCAATGACGTCCTCTTCTTCTTCTCCGGACCTCTTGGTGAAGCAGGTCTACTATCCAGTTGAGCCAGGATTGTAGTCTCCTTAGCTTTTTTTTTCTTCAACCCCTTGGCAGGGGATTTCTCTTTTCGTACTTTTAAATATACGTCCAGAGGATCTTGAACTTTATCTGGATAATTCTTTAAAATGGAAGCCTCCAGTGGTGGATCTGCAGGATCTCTATCCTCTGCATCCCGAAAAGAGTGAGCAGTATGTTTTCCAAATTTGGATCTCTTCTCACTTGCAAAGCTATGTGCAGGATGGAAGCTTTCAGTGAATGTATTCGCTAAAGTATAGAAATTTGTGTATGTATATAACATATGTGGGCCTTGCTGAAGATTGAAGGGCATAGAAAATATCGCTTTCGTATCCCTGGCATTGTAATATCTCCAAGCCCTAGCCCCATCGATCAGATAACCTTTGGCCTGTAGGCAAGTGGTGGCGTTACCCATGTGAAGCTGATCATAGCCGAACTGCCGTACAAATCGACTTGGCAAGTACGGTTCTAAATAACATTCTTCCTCAAATCTATAGACCAAATGAGATGGACGGATCGCCTGCAACCATGAAAAGATAGATGGACTGAGGCGGAGTGATTCTGCATTCAGATCCATCAGCTGTAGAGGCATATTCTCGTATCCGTGAGGAGGCTGAACACATTGAAATCTCCATCCCGAGCCACAATTCAATGCAAATCTGCACTCTGAAAGAGCAGTGTATTGCCAATGAGCGCTGGAGTAGCGTCTAATGAAGTCTCTGCTGATACTTCCCATATTAGGGTTCATCAAACAGGGATGGTGAAGCAATAGCCATCCGAACAAATAGGTGTAAGGCATCTCGGTACGAGGAAAGTCATGCCTCACCGCCTTATCGTGAAGCATGGTCTATACAAAAGAACGCAATCCTGCGTTTAAGTGGCAGGTCATTGCTGATAGCAGATCCATCTTATATCCAAAAACAAGACGTGCTGCAGCAAACATAATGCTCGATGGAATCTGTCAACTGCACTGGCTCCTGGAACTATGAAGCGTCGCAATCATATAGAGAGAAAACCCGCTAGTTGGGCCTCTTTGGATATGGGTCTGTAACTCTGTCTGAGATAACTCTGGAGGGTGTCACCAGCCCTAAACGGATGCGAGTCCTTATCCAGTCTGATATCTCCATGATTATGTTGCTCAATCAAATGTTGCATGTCGCTCTGACTGAATGGTTCAAAGAAACGAGGAGCACATGCTTGACTATCAAGTGTCTTGTCCTCCCGTACATGACCCAAGAAGAGGTACGACATCCATTTGGTGGTATAACAAGTACCTGCAGTGGCACTTTTGTAGAAAAGGGAGTAGATCTTGTAGTGACACAATAATTCTTGGAAGACGGCGATCATCTGAGGGTTCTCCTCTGCCATAGCATCCAATTCTTCATTTGTAGGTACATATTCTTCGTATGAATTATCGCCCGTCGGAAGATGAGAGAGATATTTCATCTCATGGAGTGCAAGTCCTATTTCTCCATAGGGAGTCATGAAAGTTCCAGTACTTTCATTATACCTCTCTACTAAGGCCAGGAACATATGAGCATTCGGGCAAATGCCATAGACTGTAGTCTAAATGGCATTGTAAAGGTCTAGATCGAGGAGTCTGTCCTTAAACTGATCCAAAATCTAGATAGTTAAGCTACTCCAACGCTTCATATCTGGGTTTACCAGACCAGTCATACGCATGCCGCAATCTGGGTATCTTCCTTCAGCCTTTGCGAATGTGTTTGTAAATATGGGTATTCTCACTGGAAGGAGCAAAGAGGAATCATCGAGAGGAATACTGCATGTCGCTCTGACTGAATGGTTCAAAGAAACGAGGAGCACATGCTTGACTATCAAGTGTCTTGTCCTCCCGTACATGACCCAAGAAGAGGTACGACATCCACTTGGTGGTATAACAAGTACCTGCAGTGGCACTTTTGTAGAAAAGGGAGCAGATCTTGTAGTGACACAATAATTCTTGGAAGACGGCGATCATCTGAGGGTTCTCCTCTGCCATAGCATCCAATTCTTCATTTGTAGGTACATATTCTTCGTATGAATTATCGCCCGTCGGAAGATGAGAGAGATATTTCATCTCATGGAGTGCAAGTCCTATTTCTCCATAGGGAGTCATAAAAGTTCCAGTACTTTCATTATACCTCTCTACTAAGGCCAGGAACATATGAGCATTCGGGCAAATGCCATAGACTGTAGTCTAAATGGCATTGTAAAGGTCTAGATCGAGGAGTCTGTCCTTAAACTGATCCAAAATCCAGATAGTTAAGCTACTCCAATGCTTCATATCTGGGTTTACCAGACCAGTCATACGCATGCCGTAATCTGGGTATCTTCCTTCAGCCTTTGCGAATGTGTTTACAAATATGGGTATTCTCACTGGAAGGAGCAAAGAGGAATCATCGAGAGGAATACAGCCCGGCTTCAAACCTCTCAAGTGGGTGATGTACTTCTCGAAAGTACTGTAAAAGAGGTCCTTGTGTTGCAGACCCATTCTATAACAGATTCTTTCGACTCTTGCCTGCTGGATTAGAGTCAAATCCCATGACATTCTTCTGGGATAGCTTATAAATTCATATTGTGATAAAGCCAAAGACTTCGATATTTCTATGAGGTATATGATCTTATCTTCACGTTTGAATACTCTCTCTTCTTTCCTGGTCTTGGGTTGGGAAGTCTTCTTGATGGCATCTCCAAAAAAGAAGGCAGGCTTCTTGTAGACCACACTATCAAGACTTTTCAGAGGTTCCTCGTTCATTAAGCTCAGCAGGGTTTGATTTTCTTGGGCCACGAGGAGGGTCTTTCATGCTTTAGGGCCATCGTACTGAGGGAATATAACATAAGATAAATTCTCCTTGTACTCCGGGACATTAAATGCTGAAGCAAATCTTTCAGCATTAGGGTCTTCCCTGAGATCAACTGCAAAGAAATTCATGAACAAAAGTTAGAAGTAACAAGAGTGTGCAACTTTATAAAGAGCAAACAATTAAGTTTCATAACATCCTAGGTTGCGCAAACAATTAAGTTGCGTAACATCCTGAGTTGCGCGACATTTCGGGTTGCACAACATTTTAGGTTGTGCAACATCCTAGGTTGCACCAACAATTAAGGTGCGTAACATCCTAAGTTGTGCGACATTCTGGGTTGCGTAACATTTTAGGTTGCACAACATCCTGGGTTGCGTAACAATTAAGTTGCACAACATTCTGAGTTGCGCGACAACCTGGGTTGCGCGACATACTGTGTGGTGCAAAACTTAAGTTGCGCAACATCTCAGGTTGCGCCACAACTTGGTTGCACAATATTCTTGATTGCACAAACAACTAAGTTGTGCAACAATATGCGCAACACTGTTCGTAAGAACGAACAGTGCTCAAATAAAGCAACCACACCCTAATAAGGGGTGGCGTAGAGTTCGTAATGCGCCAAACACTCTAAGAAGAGGGACGCAAGTCAATTGAAGATCAAGTCAGTTTCCATAGTGTTCGTTCTTGGTCACCTTCCAGAGCTGGGTTTGCCATCTCTTGTTGAGAAGAGGGCGATGCATACTGTGGCACGCGGGTCGACGGAGCACGAGTCAAAGTGGCGGCGACGCTTTTCCTTTTGTCAGCGGCGGTCTTCTTGGGGGCCATGTCGTCGAGGAGATGGTCGGAGAAGAGGGTTGCAAGAGTTCAAAGTATTCTCTCAGAAGATTAAAGTGAAAGTAAAGAGTTACAGTCTGTTAAACAAGGGTTATTTATAGCCTAAAGACAGAATCCTAACAGTCACCCTTAGTTGCGCGTTAAAATCATAACAGATCGTAACAGACTGCACAAAATAGGCACAACTTGACTCAGTAATTGTCATGATTCAAAGTATTTTGAAGTTTTGTAACATTTTAAAATTCGAAAACTTTGAAGGGGGTCTTGTAGAGTCTAAAAATCAAGTTGTACCATGTTTTTACTACTCAGCAATCAAGTTGTGCCCCAGAAATCAAGCTGCGCCACTAACATGAAGCTCAGATATCAAACTGTGCCACTTATCAGGTTGTGCCATATATCAAACTGTGCCCAATCACATTATTTCAAAGTCTATGTGGCGCCTGACAATAATTGTCATCATTAACTGACAGCACTGACAACTGACAGCACGATAAACGAAGAAAATCTCTTCGAATCCCGTAAAGCATGGCGTTCGAGACAATTTAATAGACAGCTGTTTCACGCACTCTGTGAGTTGTGCCTAGGCGCAACCCGATCAAACTCTCCTCGCAGATTGACACATAACCCAAATGATGCCACGTGCCTATTCACTGAGTTGCACCTAAGCGCAATCTAATCAAGCACAGTTTGACTCATTGACTGAAGCTCGCACAACCTGATAAAGTTGAGACAACTTACGTTCTAAAGTAGGATGACATGGCACACATGCCACTAATCTCTCAAAACATGTCCACTACTCTGTACACGACCATGCGCATCTCAATCATATGATGCCACGCGTCTAAATACAGTTAGTACATGTTTGTGTAACTGAATGGAAGTTGGCACAACTTAAGGTTGGTGCAACCCAAAGTGGCGCAGTTCAACCTCGCGCACATCAGAATAACTGTTAAAACAGTTATTTTTAGAACTCTATAAATAGAGTTTCCAATCATTATTAAGGCATCACAGAGATCAAGAATTCTTGCAAAATTGCTGCTGCATTCTTCAGAGGCTCTAGTCTTCAAGTTCACATAGTCCAAGGGATAAAGTGATCATCTTCTGATCAGATTCCTAAAGTTGTACTTTCCCAGAATTCATTGTACTTTGTATGATTCTTTTAAAGTTTGTTATAAACTTTTTGTTTTTGTAAACAGTCGATAGACATGCCTTATGTGCCCATGTCATGCATGCATGCTAGCATTGTCGACATACATGTTTTATGCTCTTCGCGTGCATGATTGCTAGCATATCATCTCTTATGATATGCCTTATACATATTTAGCCCCTACATACTATTAGGTTTTCTAATTGCACTATGAAACACGTAGATAGTGCATGTAGTCAGGCATGTCCTTCTTTTATTTGTTATTTACAATTACTATTTTTATAAATTATTGCATCATGTTGTTGAGTATTGTTGGGTTATATTGTACTTTTCTCCTTTTCTAACTGGATAGTTGATATATATACAGGTGAGGACGAGAATGCTTACCCTACATTCTATGGTCCATAGGAGGACCCAATAGTCGAGGCTAGTCTGGAGGCTATTCAGGACCAGGAGGCAACCCCCGAGGGGATTTAGATTCTTGTATAGATGATGGATGTTTCATGTGATCTATTGTAGTGTGATTGAGGTTGTATAGAGTTGCTTCTACCAGTCACCGGATTTGTTTTCGGATATCTTTTGTAAAAGGTCTGTAATAAAAACAATAATGGATATTGTAGTTATTGTAGGACAGGGCACGTGAGTAGAGTTTTGATGAGCGATTAATATGCTTTATATTTTAATGATTCATAAGATTTAGACGGTTGACTACCGTTGTCCACAATAGCGTAGGTCGAACGTGATCCGAGTCGTACTTAATTATTCGAGAACGAGTCGTGACACAAAATCCTCCTCCAACACAAGCACCCCTCCTCCCTCCTTAATTACCCAATCATAAGTCATCTCAACCCACTCCTCAAAAATACCAACCCTAAACCCAACAAACCAAAAACCTAAAAAACTCAAAATCCTCCTCCAATACAAGAACCCTCATCATCCTTTGTCAGCCGGTTACCCCTTCTCTCTCTCTCCCCCTCCTCCGGCCATTATTTCCCTCCTATTCTTCGACCCAAATCCAATAAATCCTTCACACAAAACCTTAAGGACAAAATAGTAATTTACCTACTATTAGGGGGTATGCATCAGTCGTTGGTCGACCTATTTGGTCACAACTGAAGTCGAACCGAAGTTAATCAGCTTGAAAATAATTACAGCCGAACCAAACCAATCAATTGGTCAGTTTGGTTTTGAAACCAATCGACTTGGTTCGGCTTGGATCGGTTCGCCTGATCGGTTTTCATCAGACAAAAATATTCAAGTATATAAAAGTGTTTCACAAAGTAAATTCACAAAAAAAAATCATAACCATCTCCTATTTGGAAGATGTTTATATGAGATACTAAAGTGGACAGTAATCTTCTAAGTAAATCACTTTCACAATAATTTTTTTCCATAAATCCAAAATAATTCTCGAAAATAGACTATAACCTAATAGATTTCTGAATTGAAGATGGAAAATAAACATATGTTACCTTGATTAGCCGACAAAGACCTGGATCGGTCACTCCAGGTAACGTATGTTTACATTGTTAGGGAGAGAGAGAGAGGGAGATAGAGATTTTAGAATATGAGCAACCGCCTCTCTATATTCCAAAGTCTAATGACTCCAAATCGTGAGATGGATAAGTTGGACCGGACATAAACCTAATTTTACACTGTTACTAACTAAGTTCGGTTTGGTTCCGTTTAAGCGGTTTTTGGAATGACCAAACCATGAACTGAACCAAATCGGTTGGTTTTTTAAATGGTCCAGTCGAACCAGACCGACCGGACCATCGATTCGGTTAAAAACCGACCGACTCGGTTTGGTTTGGTTCGATTTGGTCCAAATATGCACACCCCTACCTACTATGGTTAATATTAACTCAATGGTTAGGTTAGTTTAACTTAGACGGAAGCTAACATAGTGCCTTATGTTAAAATAGATAAAGTTTTAATAGGTCCCCTTCGGGACTTATATTGAGAGAACAAGATTTGGTGGGTTTATATATAAAAAAAATCCTTGAGAATCGATAATTTTTATAAAAAAAATGATCCAAAAACAATTATCCTATCTCCAAAAAAGCATTATTTTTATTATGTTTTTAGTAAGGGAATCCAAAAAGTAGGAACACATAAGGTGTATGTCTAAGAAAAGCACATATTCATAGTCAACCATGCTTACTACTTCCTATACTCTACATAGACATAACATAAGTAGGGCAGACCTAGGAGTAAGCCTGCCAAGACTTAGGGCTTGGACAACCCCACAATCCATTTATTTTTTAGGACCAGTCCTACCAAAACCCAACATAAACCTATGTTTATATCTCAAGGTGCCACCTATGGTTAGGCTAGGGCAACGCAACCTCCCGGGAAGGCCCTGAACATAAGCCCTATTGTTGAAGACCGTAAAAAAGATGCTATATAGGCTGTTGGTGATCGTAAGTCATTGGCGATAGGTACTTGGTACTCCATGCTTTCTTATTTTAATTGTAGGTCTTAGTGATAACAAGTACTCATAGGTTCACTGTATAGGTTGAGTAGTCAATATACAAAGATCACAACATCTGTTAAGAACAATTATAGCATTCGCTTCCCTAGAAATTAAACAGAGAATTGAGTAATTTTTTCAATTTTATTTGAACTGGAAACCCTAATGAAACCTTTAATGTCTTATGAAACGGGGAACAATGGTTGTTTTGAGCGAGTTAAACCAAGATGACGTTCTTCAGCCTATAACTAACAACTTGAAACAAAAGGTTAGAAATTTCGGATTAGAGCTCTAAAATAGTTTATAATATCATTTTATAGCGTTCTAGAATTTATTTGGATTTATAAGAATATAAAATAGTTTAAAATATCATTTTATAGCGTTCTAGAATTTATTTGGATTTATAAGAATATAAAATAGTTTAGAATATCATTTTATAGCTTTCTAGAATTTATTTGGATTTATAAGAATTTATAATAACTTTTAGAATTAATATAGAAATTTTGACCTAAGGTGTCACAACCCGCGCCCCCGTGTTCGGGTACAAGTGTGTGGATATGTCCAGCCTACTTCGCAGTATCGACAATAGTTAGCTGTCTAAACCTTGATAGTCATCAAAGGATCATAATATCAATTTTTGCTCAATCACATAACTAGTAAACAGAAAACAAAGCCAATACACTCATACGATCACCCATTCTACTATCATCCTTAGTACATGATACATGACTAATCCCTGGAGATAAATCCGGTAATCATTACCATCAACAATATATATTTGTAATATCAAAACATCTGATACATCCCAAAAATCTATTCTGATCTTCTAGAGTCTTCTAGAAGCCTCTCGATCTACGTGCTATCTCCATGACCTAATATGTCAACAGTTATGTCAGGACTAGAGCAGTTAAGTGGGCTGGGCTGGGCCGGCCCGACACGAAATTTGAGTGGGCCGTCGCAGGCCTGGGCTGGGTCTCTTAGGCTCATGAACTGTAGTGGGCTAGAAGGGCCGGGATATGGGTGAAAAATCTAACCCAGCCCGGAATGTGACCCACGGTACTGTGGGCTTCGGGCCGGATCGGGCCGGGTCATGATTGGCATGTGACAAATTTGGCAGCTGGACCTCTTTATCAGCTAGTCGAACTTTGCTTTCAGTTGTGGGTCTTCATATGACCTAAACCTAACTAAATAAAGAGCATGTATTTGTTTTGGTTCCGACCACTCATTCACAGCATCCTTTGGCAAATTGACAGTGGCTGTATTGTCAGTTTCTTTAACGTCTCCTTTTGTTCCATTTATCATCTCTACCAAACCAGTTTTTGTAGGTTCCTCCTTATTTCATCTAGGGGTGTGCATCAGTCGGTGGTCGACCTATTTGGTCACAATTGAAGTCGAACCAAAGTTAATTGGTTTAAAAATAATCACAGCTGAACCAAACCAACCAATTGGTCGGTTCGGTTTTGAAATCGACCGACTTGGTTCGGCTTGGATCGTTTCGGCTGATCGGTTTTCATCAGACAAAAAAAAATTCAAGTATATAAAAGTGTTTAACAAATTAAATTCACAAAAAAAAAATCATAACCATCTCCTATTTGGAAGATGTTTGTATGAGATACTAAAGTGGACAGTAATCTTCTAAGTAAATCACTTGCACAATAATTTTTTTCCACAAATCCAAAATAATTCTCGAAAATAGACCATAACCTAATAGATTTATGAATTGAAGATGGAAAATAAACATATGTTACCTTGAGCAGCCGGCAAAGACCTGGACCGGTCACTCCAGGTAACGTATGTTTACATTGTTAGGGAGATAGAGATTTTAGAATATGAGCAACTGCCTCTCCATATTCCAAAGTCCAATGACTCCAAACCGTGAGATGAATAAGTTGGACCGGATATAAACCTAATTTTACACTGTTACTAAGTTCGGTTTGGTTCGGTTTAAGCAGTTTTTGGAATAACCAAACCATGAACCAAACTAAATCGATCAGTTTTTTAAATGGTCCAGTTGAACCAAATCAACCGGACCATCGGTTCGGTTAAAAATCGACCGACTCGATTTGGTCGGTTTGGTCCAAATATGCACACCCCTAGTTTCAGCCCTGGATCTGATAGTATTTTCCCATTCCTATCAAGAATAAAACTGGCATCCCCTTCCTCGATGTCAACCTGCTCGATTGTGATATCAACTCCTAGCATCTCCATACCTATAGTAATTGATCAAGTTCTGACTTTGAGTCCTAATCAATAGATTAAAGACATATCAGGAATTTAAATTCAAACAAGATCATGGGCTATAATTTGAAACAAAAAGAAAATATAAGGTACATGTTATCCTACAAAGATTACTGCGACTAGAAGTCAATCAGGTTATCATCCAATGAGGACTTACAACGGCGAGTGATCCACTATTTAGATACCTAAATTTATATAGAGGGTTGTTGCTGCAAGCTACGTTATAAAAAAATATCAGTCTGCTAACCTATATGCAATTTAACTAAGAAGAACAAAAATTTCTGAACTTCATCTCCTCCTATACAAAAATTTAGGTTCAACCTATATAGTTAGGTTTATATTATGGGCTTCGGGCCGGGCCGGGCTTAGGCTTCGGGACGGCCAAGCCGGGTCTATATTATGGCGATATACGTGTCCCGGCACGACCCAGTATACAGGGTCGGGTGTAACGCCCCAGTCCCAAAATACGTACCGGGCCAGGATACGGTATATGCTAGCTACGTTTCAAGTAGACTCTAGCCCATCTCGAATACGTATAAGCTGTCTACATTGGTTTTAATATAACAAGTCATCTATATCTCAATCCACAGATAATAATCTCAACTAGGAACCAGGGCATTAATGCTGATCAAACAATTATACACGGATGCTACTTGAATATAAATACAAGAATAGATAATTTGTAGTAAGGTTGGCCAGACCTTAATACAATCATCTGAACAAGCTCATAACAAAAAGTAAGCTCATAAAACTAGGCTATACAGCTGAATATGTCATCACGAAATATAAAGACAAAAGAATGATAAACATACCACTAACGATACCTGAATACGGGAGATACCATCGCCCACAAATCTATTCTTCTATTCTAGCAGTCTCAACAAATACCTGGAAGAAAAACAAGCAATAACCTGGGAAAATCACCAGGTCCTCAGAGGGACGTAGTAAGATACATAATATACAAGCCAAATGTAATAGTAAATAACATGCATAGAAAAAGAGGAAAGTACGACATGAAACAAATCAACAAAGACATCTCAATGCCGTAACGCCATGGGATGCTCCCGATCTCGAGACAAAAGATAAGTATCTACTACCGACACTCTCGATCCTAGATACGGGGGATAACAGGACAATAACAAGTCTATAAGGAGTCTCTATACCGTAACGCCATAGGACGTTCCCAGTCCTAGAGATGGAATAACAAGTCTATAAGGAGTCTCTATACCGTAAAGTCATAGGACGCTCCCGATCTAGAGGTGGAGTAACAGGTTGAGAATGAGTCTCTACACCATAACGCCATAGGACCCTCCCGATCTAGAGATAACATGGGTCAATGACTAGCAAGCGATGTCGGCTACAGGTCAAGTCAACTCAATGGAACGAAGACTAAGAACTAGCAAATACCGTCACGATATTCATAAGAAATAAAGAGTGACACAGAGAGAACAAATAGGAAACGTGCACATAAAATAAGGAAATATCAGTATCATGAAGCAGGTAATGAAATATGACTGAAAAAAATAACAGTATAAAAATGCATGAAACAAACTGTACAAGTAGGCAAGGTATACTTGCCTAGAGTTTTGTCCAATCTATGCTGAGACTGCAGTACCAAAGTCTACCCGGACTATCCATGAACTAATGAATCATATCCACTCCAAGTCACAAACAAATACGTATTATTCACTAAATATAAATATGACTATTAGTCTCCTAACTAGATAGCTAGCTTCATTCTAAGTCGTGAAATTCCTAGTTTATCTAAGCCATTTATTAAACATACCATCTAGAACTAGGTTGCACTAATCTCTATGATCATTATTCATTAATAATATAGATTACAAACTCTAGGTTAAATATTAAGTTTGTATCTCGTAATTTGTTCAACGAAACCTACGACGCATGAATCGAGACAAGATAATCAACCACAAGATTAATAATCTTATCTTGTCGATCCATATGGTCACCTTGTCAATTTTAGCGATATAAGATCACTGGAATCGACTAAACTCGGTTTTGATGCACGAAATTTTGAAATACGAACATAATATACATTAATAACTTACTATATATGGACTTACCATATATAGACCTTAACAATATTATTTATACCAAAACTAGTCATATTGACTACTCTACTTAATATAACATATATAGTATTAAATCTACATATATAAGTAATACATTATTAACATAAAAATATCACTTTCAATTCTAAAAAAAGTATTTATAAATATTCTATAATAATAAACAATATATTTTATACATAGAAAAATATGTGTATAATTATTATATTGATTCTACACTATTATTCCTATACTTGGTATACGATTTGAGGCCCGAAACAATAAATAATTAAAAATATTAAATTCTGGAAAAATTATATAAATTTGTTAAAATAAAGGTTTCAACATTAAATATTGCACAATAAATAGTTAGTAGAGTTTTATGAAGTATTGGGACTTTTGGATACAAGAACATCGGATTTTAGGAGTTACTATGCTACGATAAATGTCGAGAATATTTAAAAATAGTAAACGGATGTGAAACCTAACTTTCAGATATGCGTCGGAAAGGTATCGACGTCAAGATCCTGAATAAAAATATAAGAAGTTTAGAAACTGAACTTAGGTAGGTAAAAAATGGTCCGCAACAGAATTTATCGGTTCTAGATACCTTGTCGTAGAATCGATACCACGGGCAAACCGCTTAGAACTGGGGGATCCATCGGTCAGAGGTTGGAGTAGACACATAAATGTAACTCTCAGTTTTAGTTTGAGGAGAAATGGATGAGATAAAGTAGATGAAACCTAGTCTACAATTCAACTAACCTGATGTGATAAATTCAGCACAAGTTCGGTCGACGTCGGGTGCCTTTCGTGCCTCGTATCGACCAAATTAGGGGCCGTGGCTCCTCGAAAAGGTGTCAGGGTGTTATAGAAAGGTGTTGGGAATGTTTGATGTGGTAGAAGGGTTGGAGGTGGTCGGAAAGATGGATTTCTGGTGGTTGGAATAAAAAGTGCGAAAATAGAGAAGAAGTTGGAGGGGGCTCGATTTAATGGGAAAAGATATATATATATATATATATATATATATATATATATATATATATATATATATATATATATATATATATATATATATAAAGTATTTAAAAATCCCAGATGGGAGAGATTCACATGAGGAAAAAGAAGTTAGGGTGGAGTAAATTTGATTTGGTTGAATTTGATTGCCTATTTTAAAGATACATCAATTCTATCTCCTAGGATTTAAATTGGGTCAAAAATAGGAAAGTGGTTATAGGATTTGAGTTAAATTAGATTTAATTAATGTGGCTGCATATTAATCCACAAAAATTAATCTAAAATAGGTGTAAGAGGTTAGAGCACCCTAGAATAGGCTCTACGAACCCTACTTGGACTAGTTTTGGGCCGGTAGAATTTTTGTGATCGATTTGAGTCCAATATGTCTATAGTTTCGACTTGTGTGCCATTTGAAAATAAATCGTACATGAAAACTCAATTGCGTGGCACACCATTGGTATGTGTTTTGTAGACTCAAAATGAATCAAAACCATATATTGGGTCAAGTGATTTTGATCGATGTCGAGTTCCGAACTTACGTTGGAATTTAGGTCTAGAATTACAATAAATAATCTAATTGTCTAAATTTGACCTAAATTTATGCAAAGTCAAAAGAATGTTAGGAGACAAGTTTAGATGAGACATGATATGTCAAGTTGAAGGTGGACGTGTCTACTTCAAAACTCATAAAAAAGTTTGGAAATATCGACACTTCTTGTACTCCAAAAATCGAAGCTACGGAAAAGTGCATCTATGATCATAATTAAAAATAAAAATCTAATTCAATAAATGGAAATCATATAAAATAAAATGAAAAAAATAATTCTAAAAAATCAAGGTCTTTACAATCTACACACCTTAAAAAAATTTCGTCCTCGAAATTCAACAACACAATAATGATAAGGGAGAAGGCACTTTTCAACCATCGAACAAATGTTCCTTCTTTCCTTCAAACATTTAAGGGACATACTCTAAAAGGTTGTTACTCTAACCTAAGAGAAACAACTGGCAAACTAATACTAATTTAACTATCTGTAATTGGTTTCCTACCATCCGTGGCTACTAACTCATTCCTAAATTTGAAAGGTTGCCAACTTATTTACCTACTAGGGATCGTCGTAGGTTATTGTGATTATCTAGAATGAAGCTTGTAAATTGTGCATCTAAAGTAAACGACAAGCTATATGCTCCTAACCATATTATTATCACTTTTATATAAGTCGCCTCCTAACCAAGCTAAGTGATACCTACCATTATGTCTAATCCTAACTACACAACTAATAGGATATAATAGTAAATTCGTTGGGGTAGGCTATATTTAGGTTCTTCTTGTAGAGGGTCAATCTTTACAATAAAATTACCTCTCTATTCTTGATCGAGTAATTACCACAAGGGTACCTAGTATGATCATATATTTATTTCTATACCGAGAACGTCTACCCACCTTTGGTCACACTATCATGTCAAACACATGATGTCCTAAAATTTTATAACCCTTGCACGCTAGTTGTAAAAATCTATACCACTAGATATCTATAGCATATGGCATCACAAAAATATGTCACGACCCGCACCATGATTAGGGGCACGAGCACGTGGGTACGTCCAGCCTACGCCGCAGAATCGGCGGTAGAACGCTGTATAGGTCGTCTACAAAAACTACACTAAACAATATAAAGGTACCTGTACAGTATATACACTTCGAATGGAGGTGACATAGCAATACAGTCTCAATCACAGGAACAAACTATGATAGATAGCACAAAATAGAAATATGATAGATATGAAAACGGAAAAATGAGTTCAACATCCAACACAGCTAGAGAGAAACAAACAACATCACAGAGTCAAAAAATATAAAATATAAGCTACTACAGTCTAAAACAAAAGCTGGATCGCAGTCCAGGCAAGCCTAACTAAGCTAACTACTCTGGGAGTATAAAGTCTAGTGGCTCAACTATCAGGCCACAGTCCTGGCCTAAGTCTCCATCTGTCTCGACCCCATAGTAGGTCGAGCATCCTACCTCAGAAACATCTGTAATATGTCAACGGTATCCTGTCAGGAAAATGAGCAAGCACAAAAACTAACAGCAGTTCCATATGAATTGACAAATTCTATAAGAGACAGTATAATGAAATACATGACAAAGATATGAGAAAACTTGGGAGCCATTCGAAAGCCGAGTTACAACCCGTAAACCAAACAAGGATCGGGGTTGTAATCTTTCTCCCGAACATAACCTAGTCTCCAATCAAAGTATAGCATAACAGCATGTAGAATATGTGAAATACGAGACAAAATCAACAGGAAATATATATCAAGATGTGAGTACTGAATAGGACGACAATATATATATATATATATATATATATATATATATATATATATATATATATATATATATATATATATATATAGGATGACTTGGGAACTATTCGGAAGCCGAGTTACAACCCTTAAACCAAACAAGGACCGGGGTTGTAACCCTTCTCCCGAACAGAACTTAGCCTCCTATGATAAATACATATAAAAATGTGACTTGAATTATTAGAGCGTTATGTGATCGGCTTTGGGTATGTTACAAGACAGGTTATCCACTTGGCCCGACAATCACATGAAAATCTGGAAATGGTCATGTCGGCCAACCTGGATAACGAGCACATGAATAAGATCTCGCTACACCCTACGTGAGGTGAGAGTGGCGCAAGCACATGAATATAGTGACATGAGGCTTTGATCATATAGCCCCTAATAATTCCCCATTCCGAATAGTATAATGGATCTGGACATGACACGTCATGACACAGGATTCTATAAGAGGGTAGCAAGTCCCCTTAGGAATCGGTGCCTATACTAATACAGGGAATAAGACTGAAAATGTACCAATATACCAAGGAAATATAGGAACAACATCCCATATCATGATCCAACATATACTAGTCCGTGAACTATCGTGACTGAAAATCGAGTAAGACACTACAACTGAATCGGATATAGCAGATATCAAGACCATGAAAACTATCAGTGAATGTACTCGCCTCTGGTCCTGAGCTGATAAGGTAAACAAGTGCTCAGAGATATCACAGACCTAAAGATGAGATACCATGAGTCAAACAGGTTTTAATAATAAAGAAAAGCTAATATAGTCATGATATACAAGTCTAAGTCAAAACTAGGTCAAACTAAGTCACACCAAGCTAAACTAGGTCATACTAGGACAACCAAGGTCAAACAAGGTCACAGAAAGTCAATCCAAGTCAAACTAGGTCAATCTGGGTCAAGGGTTGACTTGAAGTTGACTTTCGGTCAATTGGTCAACTCTAGGTCAAACTAGTCAAATGTTGACTAACAGTTCACTTTCAGTCAACTGGTCAACTCTGATTTGGTTTTGGGTCGATTCTAGGTCAAGCGTTGACTTGAAGTTGACTTTCGGTCAAAAAGTCAACTCTTGGTCAACAGGGGTCAAGTCTAGCCTAAACTACCCTTATCTAGTTATTACCTACCAAGACAACCTATTTCTAATCCCATCTAGAAATCAGAAACCCAATACCTTATATTACCCAATATCCTAACATTTACCCTTTACAAGGTATTCCCGATACCTTGCCCTATTACAAAGGAAACCCCTCTAGATCTCAGGATACTAGCCTAGGCTTCTTAGGGTAGCTAGATACTATCCTATCTAGGGTTTACCAACCAAGAAATCTAGGGTTCTTGGACATCTAATCCATCTTATGGTCATGTTGGTCATCTCAACATTACCTTAGTGTATCGTCATGATACGCTATGGTATCTTGAGATACCACACCCTACTCTCTACCAACCTTCCTAGTTCACTCTCCCACACTCTCCTAGTATCTAGGTTAGCCCTCTCTACTAGTCCACTAGGATATTAACCTAGTTAGGACACTAACTTAATAACTCACTACTAACACAACACTAGCACCAACACTATCTCACAACTCTACTCCTAACCCACACTCTAGACACCATACTAAGGCACTAAACTAAAGGTTTATATAGGTCATCTAGGGGATCAATTTTGTGAGGGTATACCTGTGTGTAGGAGTTTAGGAATGATGGATGCATGAGGGGATGGATGAAATGTTTGGATGAATGAAGAATGAATGGATGGATGTGAATGAATGGAAGGTATGAATGAATGGATGGATGGTTATATGACTGAATGGAGGGTGAATGGAAGGGACTGAAATTGAATGAATGCATGGCTGATTTGTGATACATGAATGAGTGCATGAATGGATTATATGGATGTATGAGTGTATGGAATAATGAATGAATGAAGGATTTATGAATTTGTGGACTGACTGAATGTGAGTGAATTGATTAATGAATGGATGAATGATGGAATGAAGGGAATGGAAGAATGGATGGTATGATGTGGGGACGAATGGGGGATGAATGGATGATACATGACTGAATTGAAATGAAATGGATATGTGGATGACTGAAATAAAAAGGGAATTGAAGGTATGGCTGAAATATGAATGAATGTTGAATGGATGGAAAGATAGGTGAATGAATGGAGCTATGGATAGCTGCCCCTCCCCCTAACACACTGTAATATGCAGTACACAAGCTACAGCTGCTGCTATTTGCATCTAAGGGCTGTCCCCCCATTACTGCACTGTGTATAATCAGCAGTCCCCTGGGGGACTGCTGCTGCTCCTACTGCTGCTGTTTGCAGCAGTGCACCCCCCATTCTCTCATTCTCCCTCACTCCCTTACTCCCTCTATCACTCTCTCAATATCTCTAATCTCTCACTCTCTCTACCACCCTATACTCTCTCCACCACTCTCTAACACCCCCTCCATCACCCTCTCAATCTCACTCTCAACTCTAAACCACAACACCACCTACACATATACATATATACATCCCTACACACACATATACATACATATATATATATATATATATATATATATATATATATATATATATATATATATATATATATATATATATATATATATATATACATATGACACTCTCAAATATATATATCTATATATAAGATACACACACACGAATGAAAATATATACATGATACATAGATATAGACACACAAACACCAATATATATATATTGACACATAATATATTTATAAAAAAAATGTATATATATATATATGATACATTAAGAGCAACACTCTAGAAATCTAAAATCTGAAATTAAAATAGGATTTAACCATTCACACAAAATATCAACAACCAAGGTGTGTCCAAAATTAGGGATTTTTCACATAGACACAAAGCACAACAAAGACACTCCTAATAGCTCCAAATGGACACGAAATGGACATAATGGAGACACAACCATGGGGGTCATTCCTATGGGTTCAAAATAATCCTATATGCATGTAGGAATGGATTAGAGAAGAGATTATACCGTCCGGGAGAGAGATTCCAAGAGAAATCCTTCCGACACGACACCGACACGAAAAGATCTCCAAATGGACACGAACGAGTTCCGAAACTCCCCAAACTTGGCTAGCTCCTTCCCTTGCTTGAGTAGAGAAGAAATGAAGAAGATTTGGTGGAAGAAATGATCGATTTGGAGATAAAATCAATGGTGGTTCCTCTCAAAATTTGGGGAAGAACAAGATAGAAAAATTTATGGATAATAACCAAATGAATGCGCATGCCTATCCCCCTATGGCCGGCCATGTTTGGGCATGTGTCTCCATTGGCAAAAGTCTCAAATACCCCCACTTGTCTCTAATTGATTTATATTAGGAATGGGTTTTAGGTTGAGGCTAATTTAGTCTAGTTTTAAGTCTCTAATTAAACTAAACCTATCCATGAAAAATTAGTCTAACACACTAACTAAAATAATGTCATATGAGCCATGCCTAACTAATGAGTGGGTCCCACTAGAGTCAAAACTACCCCGGATCACCGTTACAAGTCGGATTGAGTTGAAATTCGAACCCGACTCAAATAACCCCAAAACAATATCATAAATAATAAAATAAATTTCAAAAATATTCTAAAATGAAAAATGACCAAAATATTCCTGTTTCTGAAAAATAGGGGTGACAAATCTATCCACCTTAAAAAAATTTCATCCTCGAAATTAAAACCAAGCAATCACAGAAAAACACATGCAGAAAACAATCCTCTCCAATACTTCTAAAAAAAATTTAGCAAAATAAAAATCTCTTAAGGCACAACAACACTTGCAATTTAAAAACTGTTACGTGTCCGACACGGACACGAAACCAACACAAAATCACACCTATCAAAAGTCAAATCAACAATCACCAATGCAATAATATCAAAAATAAATTAAAGAGGTCCAATGACCAAAATACCCTTGGGCCAAAAATGATACTGAAAATATCCTAATCACATGGTTAGGCTCTAGGTCAAACAGTCCCTAGGGTTTCACTAGCAAAATATCAAAATCATAAGTCATGGCTAAAAAAATTTAAAATGATTAAAATATCCAAAATCAAAGCATGAATAAATGACAATAATTAAATGACTAAAATTATAAGATTTAAAATTACTCTCAATTAGAAACTGGGTGCTACAAGTCTATCCACCTTAAAAGAATTCATCCTCAAAAATTAAGGTGGTAGTGCTCCTTATAGGTCAAATATCCCACAAACAAAAATCTCAAAATTATGCAGTTCGATAATCATATGCGTCTGTCCAGAATCATGATACTCAGAATCTCCGTCATGCTAGTGAGTAAGGCTACGATAATCACAGAGTCCTTGACTAAGGTACATACCTCTAGAATCATAGTATTTAAAATTTTCGTATTACCGCATGCTTGGCAGCAAAAACCTTAAATTCCCACACCCGAGAAATACGACCATAATCCGACTATATGTCCTTACTATGCCTGCTAGCATGACCCTAGAGGATTCTAAAATCTCATAGTCGTGGCAACCTAGCCCATACGACTTATCTCAGAAGAAAATCACATCACAAGAACAAAATTCATCAAATAATCAAGGAACATATGGAATTGAATTTCAAACAGTTTATAAGGAGGCAAATGCGAAAATAAGTTCGAAAGATTGGAACCTACAATCTGCCTTGCTACTGCCTGACTGTCCTCAACTTTCATGTCGAGAGCTTGCCCCTGTTGGCCTCCCCTAGCCTGCTGTTCTCTGTCCTGGCCTGCCTGTCTGGCTGCATGAGCAGCACAATTCTTCATCTGGTGATCTGGAGCTCCACAGAATAAACAAACTCCCAACCTCATCCTGTAAACCTCCCGGGTATGCCCTGGCTTCCAGCAGAAACTGTACTGCATGGCCTGTCTCTGGCCCTGACCCTGCTGCTGGTGGGCACGTGCTGGTGCCTGCTGTACTCTGTCCTGGCCTCTTCGGACTCCACGAACATGGCAATCCTTCAGCTGGTGGTCGGGCGCCCCACAGTATAGACACACGCCCAACTTCATCCTGCAAACCTCCCAGGTGTGCCCCGACTTCCCGCAGAAGCTGTACGGAGTAGTCTGCCTTTGGTCCTGTCCCTGGTACTGAACTGGGGCACCCTGTACTGTACCCGATACAACCCTATCAAATACTGCCATTGCCAGCTGGTAGGAGTTCTCCATACTCTGTCGTAACACCTCTGTCTGGCGGTGAGATGCGTCAGCCTGATGCTGCTGTGCCTCGGCCTGGGCCCTCTGGGTCTGCAATCACTACACCAAAACAAGGTTTTTCTAACACAAGGATTTTTTAAAATCCTAACAGTTTTTTACCGTTACAATTTACTAACAGTTGAAAATCGTTGGAAACTATAAAAATCGTTAGTGTAAATACCAAAAAAACAATTTTTAAAATTTATTAGCTATTATAATTTTTAGCAATGGTTATAACTGTTACTAAATTACTAAAAATAATAAAAGTTGGGTTACGTGAGTTTTCTATGGGATGTTGAAGTGTTAGGAGGAGAGAGGAGTCAAAATTCTCACTTTTTATTCCCTGAGCCCTACTCCTCTCTTTTCATTTCTCCTCCTTCCAACCAAAACCCTAGGAAGCTGGAGCCATTAGAGGCAACAACGAAGATTCGAGAAGGACCTTGGTCGAGGTCAGACGTCGACGCTCGTCATCGAACAACGTCCTTGGTTGCGATCAGACACCAGAGTTCGGAGATCCATGAGGATGGAAGGGGTTCGTAAACAAAGTCATCTCCAAATTGTTTTCATTTATTGCAAATCAAAAATTTCTGAGTCTCCTCCACTGGCATATGTATATTTTCTTCCGAAATTAGGGTTTTCTTAATAGGAACCATAAACTTCAGAATATTTTGGGGGTTTATTTTTGATATCGATGCAATAGTTGTTATCGCTATCGATTTTAGGGTTTGTTGGTTTACCTAATATTATTTCATTGAACACAGCTTGCACGAAAAAAATTCTTTTGGAGATTAAAATTAGGGTTTTACTCTTATGATTGCATCTATGATAATTATAGCACGGAAATAGTTCTGTTGTAGATTAAAATTATGGTTTACTCTTATGATTGTGTGCAGACCATCCTAAGGTGAGGACATAGTGACAGGGGTCACAGGAGGGTGGATGTGTCCGGGAGCGAGAAGGTGTGGAGGATATTTCAGGATCTTGGAGATAGAACATTTGCATATTATTACTTTAATGTTCTTGTAGAGATATAGATACGAGCTATGTTGCACGAATACTCTGACACGGGTACGGATACAAACACAAGATATGAATATTTTTGAATAGTTACAAAAATATGTTGTACAAAATACGAACATGGTATGGATACAGACACCAGTTTTTTCATGTGTCCCCATACATACAACATAGGGTATGACATGCCTTTCATATCTAACACGAAGATTAGATCAAAAGTTACCAAATACTATCATGTTCCCTAGGAAGCACAAATACTCCAAAATGAGTTCTCAGTGCCATGATCATACCATACATGTGTGGGGCATGGTACATGGCACGGACAACTCAAAAATACTGTAAGACATGCCCAAATAGGTATCATGTCGTCATGACGTATTGTATTCATGCCCGTGGAATGTAATATCTTTTTGACAGGAGGTTCCAAGAAGGTTACTTAGCTAATTTGTTCTTTGTTGCTCAAGAGGATGTTGATAGAATGAAAATAATTAGCTTCTAGAATTTATCTCAACAAACTTAACCTTCTTGCAATTTTAGAAAGTAAAAAGAACATAACTAAATTTTTCTTACCAAGTTCATCAACTAGAGTTATATACTGCAATTTATTCTCTGTCATCTTATTTATACGATTCTGCACTGGTAGCTTTCTTGAGCCAGTTTCATCGACAAGTTTTGAGCTTTACTGCACCCATTAACCATTTTAATGTATGTATTGCATTTAGTTTATTTATGGTTGTTGTGGTGAAAATTGCAAACTTTGGCATGTAGGCCAAGTGCTGGATGGTATTCCTGTTAACATTCTGCAACTTTGGCATGTAGGTTATTTATTCCCAAAGTCCTACATCATTGTGACAGCTAGAAAAAAGTGGGGGAGGAGCTCTTGCCAGCTTGAAGGTGTCCTTTACCAATATAGAAAATTTCTCTCCAAAAGTTAATAAATTTAGAAGTCAATTGCCAAAAAGAATAGTGCACCAGAGAAACTATAGTGGAATTAGCTTACCTTCACTTACTAGATATGAACAAGATCTCTTGCAAGACTAACTTCTATTCCTTCACCATGTTTTCTTCTTGATTAGCTAACTATGTGTGTTGTTAGCAAGATGTGTAAGTACTATAGCAAGATAAATTTGTTCGCAAGGGTATGAGTTAACTTAATTCTCAAACAAATAAATCCGACTTCATGTTAAGATGTAAATTGTTTCTATCATGACAAACTGATTGCAACTTGGCGACAATTGATAAAAAGAAAGAGAGACACAAGTTTGAATATCATCTTCATCAACAGTTTCAAAAGATATAACTATAAAGCATACTGGGCACGGTTGGAAATGATAACAATATACAAAAATAATTTAACTCTTCATTTTCCAAATGCATCTGAATATAAATGACAGGTCGAGTGTATTACAGATATCTTGTACACACCGGGTCAATGAATCTGCTCTCTATACCCTTATAGTTTCTTGTAAATACTTTGCAAGATTATACTATGGATATGCTCTATAAGTGTTGGATCAGTGTCTTCTATATTAGCCTTGACGAGAAGTGGATTAGTATCAACTAAAAGAAGGATGAATTTTAGTTTCTACAAGCTCACGAGTCATGACCAACTCGAAGATTGTTTGGCTTTTGTTTAGACTTTTGTTTCAGAATGCAAGCATGGGAAAATTGTTGTGTTACCAGAAGAATCCTTTTCTTTAGATGAATATTATGGTGATTTAGAGAGCATTTTGTACTATATTTTAGCAAGGTAAGGTTCCATTAACAGATACTACCAAAATTTGTTCTCGGTTTATATCTAAGTGGCTTTTCTGAGAATCTCACATGTTAGATGCACCTGTGAACAGGTATTGTCTACACGCCTCGGAAGGAAGCCGGAGGAATAATCAAGCTTGATGCAAATGAAAATCCATATGGTCCTCCTCAATAGGTAAGTTGCTTCACATTATTTGAGGGATCTCTTCTCATTCATGTATCTCTTCTCATTCAAATTTCACGTTGTACTGCAAGTAGTTCATTCACAACCGATGTTGGTTAATATGAGTGGTAAGATTTTGGTTAAACAAGAATATTAGGAACAAATCTAACAGCTAGCTAATATTAGGAACAAGTCTAATATTAGGAACAAATCTAATAGTTGAGACTTAACTATTGTTATTCCCATTAAGTAACACATGATATTAATTATAATGTATTATTATGGGTCATTATACATATCCAAATCTATAATTTCATCTCCTTTCAGTTTTTTCCTAGTATGTGAAATGGATCCATACAAACAATTAATTTCTTTCCTTCAGCAACTTTATAACCAAACACTTCCTAGACAATAAGAGCTTCGCCCATGTACACACTCCAACTGGGGATTTCAGTATGAAACAATTAGTTCGACTGCAGGAATTATCCAGATGAGAGCGACCAAGAGAAGTGCACAGTTAGCGATATGACGCCACGAAAGTGTACTTCTTTCTGCTTCAGTTTCAATCCCTGGTGATTCACTCATCCTTGTTGGCTACAGCAGTAGGTAATGAACTATGCAGGTAAGTAAGCAGTCTTGAATATGTATGCATGAATTATCATTCCAGAAGAACTATGCTGGTTTTATGAACTCTTGATTTAGGACTGATGTCAATGGCGAATGATGGACGTGATACCAACGGATCACAGTTCTTCATCACAACTGTAACAACTAGCTGGTAGTTTAACTGATTAGAGGATCCATATCATTTTATTTCTAGCAGTCAATTTGAATTGGGAAATACTGATCAAAGAACATATATGTCGTTTATGTTTCTTGTTATCAATTTGTATTCTGGATAATTGATCAAACAATAGTATCTGATATCCTTTGTTAACTTCTGACTTGAAGATTATCTGTTTCTTATAACAGGCTAAGCGAACATTGAAGAATTTGAGGATGAAAACAAGCCCTTCTAACACTGAGTATAAGATAGTTGGGCTGAGTGAACAGCCCTGCAATCAGCAGATGTTAGTTTCCTTACCTTTTATTGTTTCCTGCCATTAGTCTACGCGAGAACCAAAATCCTGCAGTATTTGAAAGATTTATACAATTGAAACAATTTATAAGTGTCTTCTTATTGGTGCTATCATATTCAAGTTGTATACCAAGTATATAGAGTGCATTAATAAATCAGCAGATGTTAGTTTCCTTGCCTTTTATTGTTTTCTACCACATGTCTACGTAAGAACAAAAATCCTGCTGTATTTGAAAGATTTATAAAGTTGAAACAATTTATAAGTGTCTGCTTGTTGGTGCTATCATATTCTAGTTATATACCAAGTATATAGAGTGCAATTAATAATTAATATGTTGAAACTTTACTAGTGTCACCATTCTTCTGCCTCTTTGATCAATATATTCTAGAGTTGCCAGTTACCTCAGTTTCTTGTGTTGATTTTTTATTTCTTGTGATTTTACTGCCATTTGTTTACTTGATCTATTGCCTCCAATAGGTTTACTTTGAAGCAAAGAAATAGGGACAGTAATGGGGATTGTGAAACGACAAAAATTACTGTCTATGATTATTTTGTCAAAAATCGCAATATAGATCTGAGGTATTCTGGTGATCTACCGTTTATAAATGTTGGAAAACCAAAACGTCCTACCTTTATTCCGTCAGAGGTTGGCTATTTCTTGATTTTTTTTTATGAGATATATTTAAGCATATCTAATGAACGATTATTATTTTTTTGTAGGATGCTTCCTACAGAATGTTTTTAACACTAATGAACGATTTGTCTGTATTAAATTCCACCTTCTCATTCTCTTTGTGATTAAAAAAACTATATACATTTCTTGCTTTGTATTTAATTTTATGAAGGCTCTTCTGCTTTACATTTCTGATGTCTTTTTGGTGATGCATTGGCAGGAGATTGTGCAGATACCTTGTTTTTGCCTTTGGCCTGGGTCAAAGATCTGGAGCCTCCCTCCCTGTCTGTGTTCTTTGTACCTGGTAAGGTTCATTCATCCCAAAAGTTTCTGTTTGTTTATACTTTGGGTACTCAGTGAGACTATTGTGGACTTGTTGTCTTCCCCCAACCTTCTCTCTAGAAGCTTCTTAATTTCTCAAGTAAAAGAAGCTTGTTCTTCTTTTTGTTTGATTATGTTAACTTACAATATACAAAAATAGATTATAGTGATGATTCCTTAATCAGTAATCAGAATTAGGATCAGTTTCTGATTCCAGTTTCAAAAATGTTGGATTGTTTGTTTGATGTTATCTTTTGCTGCTTGATGGTTGACTGCTTTATAAAGTTTATGATAGGTTGTACATGAACAAACCTTCAACACCTACCTGGCCATGGAATATTTTATAAATTCTGATATATATATGGATTAGTAGGTTTATGTTTTGTTCAATAATGTTAATATCTTTTTTATTTGGTTATATTTTACTGAATCATTACTCTGCATTTGGTGGATAATGGCTCTCTAGTGTCATACCTGTACTTGCCTTATTACTCTGCATTACTCTGCAAATTTGAAAATATCTGTGAAGACACTGGGATCTTTGAAATAACTAGCTAGACATGGTTACTGAAATACATATTTTTTCTCAGACTGAGATTCAAATATGTTGAAAATAAGGTCTGTTACTATCAGAGTTACCAGATACTTGGAACTTTAAAAGTGTGGATACTGAGAATAGCTGGTATGTGGTACACTAGGAGTAGGTTTAACAGGTTCACAACTTGGGCACTCGGTTTGTCATAAGATTAATAGTATAACTTCTTAGGAAAACATGTATCATGTATGCAATCAAAATATATACATATAACTAAAGAAACAAAGTTCGTTGAAAATATAAGTTAAAGTTGTGTCAGTAAATCTTGTCTCTAGAATCTGAAGGGAAATGAATATCTTCCTGGTTTGGTTTTTCTGTCAGACTGAATATATTTTGTAGCTAACCAGTGGAGAAAATGCATATATCAGTAGGCCACTGATACCGAACCCCAAAAGGCTACCTACAGAGGAGTTTAATCCACAGAGGGCTTATACTATTTTGTGCGATGCAGGCATCGATCGTAACGTGTCATATGTCATTCGTAGACATGCACAATTGAAACAATGTTATTGCTCTATTATTTTGGTGCAATTAAGAGAAATCTGATGCTTAATATTGGGGTTGAGTTTATGATTTTTCCAAACTATATTATTTTGGTGCAATTAAGAGAAATCTGATGCTTAATATGCATTTTTTTGTGATAGATTCAGTCCATTTGAGTGGATTTATATTAACAGTGCTGAGTAGTTTCCTATTGGATTATTGAGATTGCTAAATTATTTTCGACATAAAAAGGAACAGATGGAAACCGTGGATTGTTTCCTAAACATGATTGTGCGTTTTGATCTACATTTCCTTGTTCTTTTTTTTCATGAACTTTTCTTGTAACAACTTGTAAGATATGAAGACATCACTTCTTTGCCATATGTTGATCTATCGTAAATGAAGCCTGCTGATACATGAACTTTCCAAATATATATATTATTTAGCTTATATTAGATAATTTGGACTGAATTTTACTTTGTTATCATGGAAATGCAGGCTCTAATTGAAGCGGCAGAATAGAGGTATGAACTTTATGGAAATACAGGCTCTAATTGAACTTTATGGAAGAGGCATGAACTTTGTTATCATGGAAATGCAGGCTCTAATTGAAGCGGCAGAAGAGAGGCTCTACTTTGTTATCATGGAAATGCAGGCTCTAACTGAATTTTACTTTGTTATTGCTGATACATGAACTTTCTAAAGTATCGCGTGCGATATATGTAATTTTTTTACTTTTGACGGTTGTTGTAACAACTCTATTGAACCTTATGTTATTTAGATATGTTTAGTGTTCAAGTACTTTTATAAAAAGCTAGATATTGAACTTAATTTCCTTTGATAAATATAGTGGTTAATTGAAATGTTTACTTATGATGATCTATAATATGGTTGGTAATCTGGAATTTTAGTTACAGGTTATGGCATTATAGTTTTTTTTAACTGTAATGGAATCTATTTTTCTAACAGTTTTCATATTATTGTTCCAACGCTTATAAGTGTTACTAAATTTATTTTTCCAACAGGAAAGTAAATTTGCCAACGGTTTTTCACCGTTAGAAATTTTCATTTCCCAACAGCTATTTACCGTGAGGAATAAAGCATTTCCCAACGTTTTTTTACCGTGAGGAATTTTAATTTTGCAAGGTTTCTTACCGTTAGCAAACAAAATTTGCCAACGGTTTTTTACCGTTGGAAAACAAACTTTACCAACGGTTTTTGACCGTTAGCAAAAATTCCCAACACCGTACTTCTAACAGTAAAAAACCGTTAGCAATAATTTTCCTAACGCTTATAGTCGTTGGGAATTGACTGTTTTGGTGTAGTGAATATCTGCTGTAGAAGGGCCATCATCTGCCGTGCATCAGTCGGTAGCGGAGGCGGCGGTGGAAGGGTCTCAGGAATGACTATAGACGGTCCCGCTGCTGGAGGTGGAAGACCTCCTGGAACTGTCGCTGCTACTCCCGTCTGAAGGGCAGGAACTGAGACTGCTGCACTCTCGACTGCTACTCCCATAGCCGGAGGTGGAGGTCCTACTAGATCGGATCTCTCTGGAACTGCACTACGTTCTGCTGCCTGAGAGCGAATAATTGCTAACCTGAGGACGAATTGAACCCAAGAGATCAATATGGCACAAGATAAGATATTATCAAAGGAGGACAATTGAATTCAAATGTAAGAAGAGTTGTCATGGTAATCAAAAGATCAAAATTTTTCGAAAATGTGATCGAGTAACTCCTATCATATCCTAGATCCTATGTCCTAGTCGCAGGCTCGTAATTAGCACTCTAAGTCGAGCACCATTACGAGATCGTACTAATTGTGACACTGACCTGCATGGGCCACCATAAAAATGTGTCACGACCCGCACCCTGATTAGGGGCACGAGCACGTGGGTACGTCCAGCCTACGCCGCAGAATCGGCGGTAGAACGCTGTATAGGTCGTCTACAAAAACTACACTAAACAGTATAAAGGTACATGTATAGTATATACACTCCGAATGGAGGTGACATAGCAATACAATATCAATCACAGGAACAAACTATGATAGATAGCACGAAATGAAAATATGATAGATGTGAAAACGAAAAAATGAGTTCAACATCCAACACAGCTAGAGAGAAACAAACAACATCACAGAGTCACAAAATATGAAATATATACTACAGTCTAAAACAAAAGCTGGATCGCAGTCCAGGCAAGCCTAACTAAGCTAACTACTCTGGGAGTATAAAGTCTAGTAGCTCAACTATCAGGCTACAGTCCTGGCCTAAGTCTCCATCTGTCTCGACCCCATAGTAGGTCAAGCAGTCTGCCTCAAAAACATCTGTAATATGTCAACGGTATCCTGTCAGGAAAATGAGCAAGCACAAACACTAATAGCAGTTTCATATGAATTGACAAATTCTATAAGAGACAGTATAATGAAATACAAGACAAAGATATAGGAAAACTTGGGAGCCATTCGAAAGCCGAGTTACAACCTGTAAACCAAACAAGGATCGGGATTGTAATCCTTCTCCCGAACAGAACCTAGTCTCCAATCAAAGTATAGCATAAGAGCATGTAGAATATGTGAAATACGAGACAAAATCAACAGAAAATATATATCAAGATGTGAGTACTGAGTAGGACGACAATATATATATATATAGGATGACTTGGGAACTATTCGGAAGCCGAGTTACAACCCTTAAACCAAACAAGGACCGGGGTTGTAACCCTTCTCCCGAACAGAACTTAGCCTCCTATGATAAATATATATATAAATGTGACTTGAATTATTAGAGCATTATGTAATCGACTTTGGGTATGTTACAAGACAGGTTATCCACTTGGCCCGACAATCACATAAAAATCTGGAAAGGGTCATGCCGGCCAACCTGGATAACGAGCACATGAATAAGATCTCGCTACACCCTACGTGAGGTGAGAGTGGCACAAGCACATGAATATAGTGACATGAGGCTTTGATCACATAGCCCCTAATAATTCTCCACCTCCGAATAGTATAATAGATCTGGACATGACACGTCATGACACGGGATTCCATAAGAGGGTAGCAAGTCCCCTTAGGAATCGGTGTCTATACTAATACAGGAAATAAGACTGAAAATGTACCAATATACCAAGGAAATCTAGGAACAACATCCCATGTCATGATCCAACATATACTAGTCCGTGAACTATCGTGACTGGAAATCGAGTAAGACACTACAACTGAATCGGATATAGCAGATATCAAGACCATGAAAACTATCAGTGAATGTACTCACCTGTGGTCCTGAGCTGATAAGGTAAACCAGTGCTCAGAGATATCACAGACCTAAAGATGAGATACCATGAGTCAAACAGGGTTTAATAATGAAGAAAAGCTAATCTAGTCATGATATACAAGTCTAAGTCAAAACTAGGTCAAACTAAGTCACACCAAGCTAAACTAGGTCATACTAGGACAACCAAGGTTAAACAAGGTCACAGGAAGTCAATCCAAGTCAAACTAGGTCAATCTGGGTCAAGGATTGGCTTACACTTGACTTTCGATCAAAAAGTCAACTCTGGTCAATACTGAGTCAACCCTGGGTCAACCCTAGGTCAAACTAGTCAAATGTTGACTAATAGTTAACTTTCAGTCAACTGGTCAACTCTGGTTTGGTTTTGGGTCGATTCTAGGTCAAGCGTTGACTTGAAGTTGACTTTCGGTCAAAAAGTCAACTCTTGGTCAACGGGGGTCAAGACTAGCCTAAACTACCCTCATCTAGTCATTACCTACCAAGACAACCTATTTCTAACCCCATCTAGAAATCAGAAACCCAATACCTTATATTACCCAATATCTTAATATTTACCCTTTACAAGGTATTCCCGATACCTTGCCCTATTACAAAGGAAACCCCTCTAGATCTCAGGATACTAGCCTAGGCTTCTTAGGGTAGCTAGATACTATCCTATCTAGGGTTTACCAACCATGAAATCTAGGGTTCTTGGGCATCTAATCCATCTTATGGTCATGTTGGTCATCTCAACATTACCTTAGTGTATCGTCATGATACGCTATGGTATCTTGAGATACCACACCCTACTCTCTACCAACCTTCCTAGTTCACTCTCCCACACTCTCCTAGTGTCTAGGTTAGCCCTCTCTACTAGTCCACTAGGATATTAACCTAGTTAGGACACTAACTTAACTAACTCACTACTAACACAACACTAGCACCAACACTATCTCACAACTCTACTCCTAACCCACACTCTAGACACCACACTAAGGCACTAAACTAAGGGTTTATATAGGTCATATGGGGGATCAATTTTGTGGGGTATACCTGTGTGTAGGAGTTTAGGAATGATGGATGCATGAGGGGATGGATGAAATGTTTGGATGAATGAAGAATGAATGGATGGATGTGAATGAATGGAAAGTATGAATGAATGGATGGATGGTTATATGACTGAATGGAGGGTGAATGGAAGGGACTAAAATTGAATGAATGCATGGCTAATTTGTGATACATGAATGAGTGCATGAATGGATTATATAGATGTATGAGTGTATGGAATAATGAATGAATGAAGGATTTATGAATTTGTGGACTGACTGAATGTGAGTGAATTGATTAATGAATAGATGAATGATGGAATAAAGGGAATGGAAGAATGGATGGTATGATGTGGGGACGAATGGGGGATGAATGGATGATACATGACTGAATTGAAATGAAATGGATATGTGGATGACTGAAATGAAAAGGGAATTGAAGGTATGGCTGAAATATGAATGAATGTTGAATGGATGGAAAGATAGGTGAATGAATGGAGCTATGGATAGCTGCCCCTCTCCCTAACACACTGCAATATGCAGTACACAAGCTACTGCTGCTGCTATTTGCATCTAAGGGCTGTCCCCCCCATTACCTGCTGCTATGCAGCAGCCTATTGCTGCTACTGCACTGTGTATAATCAGCAGTCCCCTGGAGGACTGGTGCTGCTCCTACTGCTGCTGTTTGCAGCAGTGCACCCCCCATTCTCTCATTCTCCCTCACTTCCTCTATCACTCTCTCAATATCTCTAATCTCTCACTCTCTCTACCACCCTATACTCTCTCCACCACTCTCTAACACTCCCTCCATCACCCTCTCAATCTCACTCTCAATATCACTCTCAACTCTAAACCACATCACCACCTACACATATACATATATACATCCCCACACACACATATACATATATATATATACATATGACACTCTCAAATATATATATCTATATATAAGATACACACACACAAATGAAAATATATACATGATACATAGATATAGACACACAAACACCAATATATATATATTGACACACACACACACACACACACACACACACACACACACACACACACACACACACACACATATATATATATATATATATATATATATGATACATTAAGAGCAACACTCTAGAAATCTAAAATCTGAAATTAAAATAGGAATTAACCATTCACACAAAATATCAACAACCAAGGTGTGTTCAAAATTGGGGATTTCCTACATGGACACAAAGCACAACAAGGACACTCCTAATAGCTCCAAATAGACACGAAATGGACACAATGGAGACACAACCATGGGGGTCATTCCTATGGGTTCAAAATAATCCTATATGCATGTAGGAGTGGATTAGAGAAGAGATTATACCTTCCGGAAGAGAGATTCCAAGAGAAATCCTTCCGACACGACACCGACACGAAAAGATCTCCAAATGGACACGAACGAGTTCCAAAACTCCCCAAACTTGGTTAGCTCCTTCCCTTGCTTGAGTAGAGAAGAAGTGAAGAAGATTTGGTGGAAGAAATGATCGATTTGGAGATGAAATCAATGGTGGTTCCTCTCAAAATTTGGGAAAGAACAAGAGAGAGAAATTTGTGGATAATAACCAAATGAATGCTCATGCCTATCCCCCCTATGGCCGGCCATGTGTGGCATGTGTCCCTATTGGCAAAAGTTAAAAATACCCCCACTTGTCTCTAATTGATTTATATTAGGAATGGGTTTTAGGTTGAGGCTAATTTAGTCTAGTTTTAAGTCTCTAATTGAACTAAACCTATCCATAAAAATTTAGTCTAACACACTAACTAAAATAATGTCATGTGGGCCATGCCTAACTAATGAGTGGGTCCCACTAGAGTCAAAACTACCCCGGGTCTCCGTTACAAGTCGGATTGAGTTGAAATTCGAACCCGACTCAAATAACCCCAAAACAATATCATAAATAATAAAATAATTTTCAAAAATATTCTAAAATAAAAAATGACCAAAATACCCCTGTTCCTGAAAATTGGGGGTGACAAATCCTCTCCTATCTATCAAGCAGCCAAAATCAATAAGCAACTAACTTACACTATAATTTAGGAAATTATGATAAATTCTATAAAACACGATTATTCGTCCTCCGAAATAGGAAGGGACGAAAAGTAATGGTACGAGAAAGCAAAGAAAGAATAGTCGAGAGCAATTATGAAATTCAAGGACGATAGAAAAATTTCTAAAAGCATTATCAAGACAGTTGTGGATTGACATTCCTAAGGGTTTAGTCGTGTTTGCAGGCCCGCTCGGTACAGTAACGTAATCGAGACGGCTAACTCGACCTGCATGGGCCACAAAAAAAAATATGTAACGTCCCAGTCCCAAAATACGTATAGGACCAGGATACGGTACATGTCAGCTACGTACCAAGTGGACTCTAGCCCATCTCGAATACGTATAAGCTGTCTACATTGGTTATAAAATAACAAGTCATATATATCTCAATCTACAGATAATAATCTCAAGTAGGAACCAGGGCATTAATGCTAATCAAACAATAATACACTAATGCTACTTGAATATAAATACAAGAATAGACAATTTGTAGTAAAGTTGGCCAGACCTTAATACAATCATCTCAACAAGCTCATAACAGAAAGTAAGCTCGTAAAACTAGGCTATACAGCTGAAGATGTCATTACGAAATATAAAGACGAAAGTATGATAAATATACCACTAATGATACCTGAATACGGGAGATACCATCGCCCACAAATCTATCCTTCTATTCTAGCAGTCTCAACAATACGGGAGATACCATCGAGACAAAAGATAAGTCTATACTACCGTAATGCCATGGGACACTCCCGGTCCTAGAGACGGGGGATAACAGGTCAATAACAAGGCTCTAACACCGTAATGCCATGGGACGCTCCCAGTCCTAGAGATGGAATAACAAGTCTATAAAGAGTCTCTATCCCGTAACGCCATAGGACGCTCCCAATCTAGAGGTGGAGTAACAGGTCGATAATGAGTCTCTAAACCGTAACGCCATAGGACGCTCCCGATCTAGAGATAACATGGGTCAATGACTAGCAAACGATCTCGGCTACAGGTCAAGTCAACTCAATGGAACGAAGACTAAGAACTAGCAAATACCGTCACGATATTAATAAGAAATAAAGAGTGACACATAGAGAACAAATAGAAAACGTGCACGTAAAATAAGAAAATAATAGTATCATGAAGCAGGTAATAAAATATGACCGAAAAGAAATAACATTACAAAAATGTATGAAATAAACTGTACAAGTAGGCAAGGTATACTTGCCTGGAGTTTTGTCCAATCTGTGCAGAGACTGCAGTACCAAAGTCTACCGGACTATCCATGAACTAATGAATCATATCCACGCAATATCTATCAACTCCAAGTCACAAACAAATACATATTATTCACTAAATATAAATATGACTATTAGTCTCCTAACTAGATAGCTAGCTTGAGTCATTCTAAGTCGTGAAATCCCTAGTTTATCTAAGCCATTTATTAAACATACCATCTAGAACTAGGTTGCACTAATCTCTATGATCATTATTCATTAATAATATAGATTACAAACTCTAGGTTAAATATTAAGTTTGTATCTTGTAATTCGTTTAACGAAACCTACGACGCATGAATCGAGACAAGATAATCAACCACAAGATTAATAATCTTATCTTGCCGATCCATATGGTCACCTTGTCAATTTTAGCGATATAAGATCACTGGAATCGACTAAACTCGGTTTAGATGCACAAATTTTTGAAATAGAACATAATATACATTAATAACTTACTATATATGGACTTATCATATATAGACCTTAATAATATTATTTATACCAAAACTAGTCATATTGACTACTCTACTTAATATAACATATATAGTATTAAATCTACATATATAACTAATACATTATTAACATAAAAAATAACTTTTAATTCTAAAAAAAGTATTTATAAATATTCTATAATAATAAATAATATATTTTATACAAAGAAAAATATTTGTATAATTCTTGTATTGATTCTATAATATTATTCCTATACTTGGTATACGATTTGAGGCCCGAAACAATAAATAATTAAAAATTTTAAATTTTGGAAAAATTATATAAATTAGTTAAAATAAAGTTTTCAACATTAAATATTGTACAACAAATAGTTAGTAGAGTTTTATGAAGTATTGGGACTTTTGGAGACAAAACATCGGATTTTTGGAGTTACTATGTTACGGCAAATGTCGAGAATTTTTAAAAATAGTAAACGAATGCGAAACCTAACTATCAGATATGCATCGGAAAGATATCGACGTCAAGATTTTGAATAAAACTACAAGAAGGTTAGAAACTGACCTTAGATAGGTGAAAAATGGTCTGCAATAGAATTCATCGATTTTGGACACCTTGTCGTAGAATCGATGCCACAGACAAACTGCTTAGAACTGGGGGATACAACGATCAGAGGTTGGAGTAGACACATAAATCTAACTCTCAGTTTTGGTTTGAGGAGAAACGGATGAGAAAAGGTGGATGAAACCTGGCCTACAATTCAATTAACCTGCTGTGATAAATTCAGCACAAGTTTGGTCGACGTCGGGTGCCTTCCGCGTCTCGTATCGACCAAATTAGGGGCTGAGGCTCATCGAGAAGGTGTCGAAGTGTAATAAAAAGGTGTTTGGAAGGTGTTTGAGGTTGTAGAAGGGTTGGAGGTGGTTGGAAAGATGGATTTCTGGTGGTTGGAATAAAAAGTACGAAAATAGAGAAGAAGTTGGAGGGGGCTCGATTTTAATAGAAAAAGATATATATAAAGTATTCAAAAATCCTAGATGGGAGATATTCACATAAGGGAAAAGAATTTGGGGTGGAGTAGAATTTGATTTGGTGGAATTTGATTGCCTATTTTAAAAGATACATCAATTCTATCTCCTAGGATTTAAATCGGGTCCAAAATTAGAAAGTGGTTATAAGATTTGATTTAAATTAGATTTAATTAATATGGCTGCATATTAATCCACAAAATTAATCTAAAAGAGGTGTAAGAGGTTAGGGCACCCTAAAATAGGCTCTACAAACTTGGACTAGTTTTGGGTCGGTAGAATTTTTGTGATCGATTTGAGTCCAATATGTCTATAATTTCGACTTGTGCGCCATTTGAAAATAAATAGTACATGGAAACTCAATTGAGTGGCACACCATTGGCATGTGTGTCATATACTCAAAATGGATCAAAATCATATATTGGGTCAAGTGATTTTGATCGATGTCGAGTTCCGAACTCACGTTGGAAGTTAGGTCTAGAATTACGATAAATAATCGTATTGCCTAAATTTGACCTAAAGTTGGGCAAAATCAAAAGAATGCTAGAGGACAAGTTTGGACGAGACATGATATGTCAAGTTGAAGGTGGACGTGTCTACTTCAAAACTCATGAAGGAAGTTTGGAAAGATTGACAATTCTTGTGCTCCAAAAACCGAAGCTACGAAAAAGTGCATCTATAATCATAATTAAAAATAAAAATCTAATTCAATAAATGGAAATCATATAAAATAAAATGAAAAAATAATTCTAAAAAATCAGGGTCTTTACATCGGGCCGGCCCGGGCCCATGATTAATCGGGCTGAGCCGACACATGGCCAATGTTTTAGGCCGGGCTGGGCCGGCCAGGCCCAGTTGACAGCTATAGTCAAGACAAGAGCAAACTACATCCAAACAACATGTCGCCTATATAAAAAAAGCAAAAAAAATATATAAAAAATAAAACCAGACAAGAAAACATTGAATGTTGTCATGATCATGAAACCTGCAACACGAAAAACTATGATAATCATAATAAAGCATGGTAAACATGACTAGCCAGGAGAACAAACAATGAACAAGACATGACTAATAATCTACGTGACTTGAAATATTATTTCGATATGTAGCCGGCTAAGGCTTAGATTCATACTGGTCAGGCTCGAGCATATGTGTCATTTATGTTAAGCTACGATTCGGAATATAATGGATTGACCACATATCCACTTGGTATTTCCCCTTTTCTCGAGATTCAAAAATCAATATCAAACAAAATTCGGAACTTGATATCATTTGATGCTAAATCAAGAGTCATATATCAATGATACAGTCACGTGTCAGAATCGTGTCCAAGCAAGATTCGAAAATCCATAACAAGCAAGATTCAAAACTTGATATCATTTGATGCAGAATGACAAGTCATGATACAAAGTCACGTGTCAGAAATTATGTCGAAACATGACAGATTAAGAAATAAAATATAGCATTTATAATGTATGGATAAACATTTTGTAAGGAATACTTGCTTAAGTCCAATTTGCAAAAACTGCTCCTTTAGTCCAACCTGGAGGTGGCGACAACGGCTAGAGGCACTCGGTCGAAAACAAGGGCGCTGGGTCCAGGTCTGGTCATCGGAGCTGATCCAAAGGCAATCGCACGACACTGGGTTCTTCTAAGTGGCGGAGGGGCTAGTTATCGGCCAAGGGTGGTGACTCAGGGCCATACGGCACTCAAAAATCCGGTTGCAGTGTCTGGATTGGTGGAGGTGGGAGCTGATTGCCAATGGCAGGCGGCACTAGAGGAAGGTGATATAGAAGATGGCGGTGGGGATGGCTGGAACCAGAGTAGTCGGTCGGATGCAGGTCGAAATGGTGGAGATTGGTAAGGTGGTAGCTAGGGCACAGATCCGGTAGCGGAAAGACCGGATCCTTAAACCTCCTTAAACCGAATTCTAGAAATTTTCCCAAATCTTTTAAAAATTTTATTTTCTAAAATCTTTCGAATTATCAAATCACCAATATTGATTTTTATAATTAACAATTTGACATATATTATTGATCACGATATGTTATGGAATTTTTGTTATTGGGTTATTGGCTTTTCGAAAACGGTTTATCAAAATTTTTATAGTTTTGGACCTATATAGCCTAATAAAATAAAATAAGTTATTCCGAATTTCTTAATTAATATAGACTAGATTCATATATAAATACTTTGAAAACTTGTATTACCAATTAGGACTATTGGATTTCAATGTCTGGGCCTAAAGGCCTAAAGAATAATAAATATTATATTTGAAAGTTATTTTTTATATTAGCTTGAGCTCATTAAAATTTACCTATAATATATGTTATTTTGGGCCAAGATTAAGTTTACGTAAAAAAATACTTTTATTTAATTATAGATTACAAATGAAGGGATTTTCTTTGGATTTGGTTTCTTGTTGGGCTATTGGCCCAATTCATAAAAGATCTTTTGGGAAGAGCTTCTTGGAAGCTTCCTCTCACATGTTTGGGAGCATGTCTCACCATTATTTAATGGGGCTCCATATTCCTCATTCGCAAATTCCAATCCCAAAGTGTATCGTGTCCGTGTCCATCACATTTTACTCCACTATTTTATATTTACATTCATAATTTCACGTGTCCACATGCCGGACACGTTCCACAATATCAAATTCCTGTGCCGTATCGGCAAGCCGATACGACACCCGCCACCCAATCTCTGGCCAGACACACACCCAACCTCAGCCCCCGGCCACCCTCGACGCAGTAGCCAGATCTGACTGTGCTGGCCAGAGCAGCGCCGCCACCAACACCCCCGTTCTTCCGCTTGGACCCCCCAACTCTGCCTCCCGACTGCCATCCCCATCACCAACCTCGCTGACTGTACTACTATGCCACCCACGTCGGCGGCCACCGGTCACCACAGGCTCGTCTTTCCCAAGATCCAGATCTAAATCTTTCCTCTCGCTTCCACCGCGGTCTCGACCATCCGACCACCGTCTCCCCGCTTGGACCGTACTACCAAACCACTGCCGCCTATACTGTAAATCACACCACCACAACCTTTCGACCACCGACAAAAAGGAAAAAAAGAAAGAAGAGTCCACCCCTACCGCCACCATTTACCGTCGTAAGCCCTGTCGCCTTCAGATCTGCATGTCGCCCCCATATCGGACCATTCACCTAGCTGTGCTGCACCGTCTCAGTCTCTTGGCTCGCCGTCAGCGGCCGCCTAGCGCCGATAGTGAACCCCGCTCCCGTTCCTGTGCCGCTGAGCCGCAGACTCCCCCCAGCACCTCCGCACGTAGCTCCTTCGCGCGCTACTCTCCGACCTCCCCTCTCTCTCTCGGTGAGCTCCTCCTCAAACCCCACCCTCCTTTTCGTTCCCCACAGCTCTCAATTTCTCTCTCTCACTCTATTAAACTTCCTCTATTCGAAAGAGGAGGAAAGTAAAACCGAGAATTTGGGTATTATTGGCTAAATGTAAAAGAATTATTTTAATAGTAGTCTTATTAATATCTATTAATAATAGCATTGTATCAGCCTCTAAGTACATTAAATGATCATTACTTTGATCATTTTGTATTGGTGGTATATGTAATTGTGTATTACTATACTATGCACTGAGGTAGTATGCATACATGTATATATCTATAATATTATGATTATCTTTGGGGTTATCATTATCACTAATTGTTGATAATATTACTATGGTTATTTTAAATAAATATAGGTTAGCATTCTCTAAAACTATGTCGTAACAAATATAATATCGGGCTAGATCCATTTAATATAATATTAGATTTTGGGCCTACTTGATTTCAAAATATTTATTTAGAAACCTCAACATTATTATAGTATTGTTATATTAGAAATATATATTATTCTAAAAGAATTGTACTTGCAAAAATTAAAGGTTTAACCCAAAAATTATTTCCCATATCTACAAAATATTATTTCAAATATTTTGACTAGTAAAGATTTAGTTTTAAAATATTATAAACTAATTTACAAGATAGTTATATACAGAATTATTCTTTTTTCCACAAAATCATAAATCACAGCTATTGTAGTCGTTTTCCCTTTCTTGATTCGATTATCATGCCAAACTCTGATCTTAGACTTCTACATATCAAACTAGACTATTTGGACTATTCTGTACTCGATGGGACTGCCTGTGTCATTATTTGAGACCATCTTGTGGAGCATAGCATCGGTACCTATTCTATGTCGACATGATTGTGTCGTATACGTCGACTCCAACTAAATTGAGGCGAGTACATTCTCTGATAATTTTCAGTTTATGTTATTTTCTATGTTTCGTGTATTTAGTGTAGATATCCTTGATTTCTTGACACGTTGGTCACACGGATTGGTATTTATCTGGATCCCGTCATGAGATGTTATTCCTTGTATTTTTTAGTATATCTTGTGTAAATCTTGTCCTTGTTTCTTATGCATTGTATAGACACGATTCCTGTGAAGGCTCGCGACCTTCTTAGAGAATTCGTGTCATAACATGTCATGGATGGATCTACTATATCAGTCAGGGGCGGGGAGTAGTAGTATAGATATGTGGTCAATATCCTCCTTGTGTATGTTTAGTTCCTTGTGAGTGTTAATCATACACCTCACGTATGATTAACCAGGCCAGTAGACCTTGTGCAAGTTCCCAAGCTGGCCACATGTCGAAGCTAGTACTTACTCACATAGTTAGTATAGATTTCTTGACTCTTGTACATGATATAACCTGCTTTACTCTTTCTTGCTCTAGTTTACAGTTTTACCATGCCATGCTACTTTCATGTACACTTTACTTATTCTCGTATATTCTCTCTATTTACTGTTACATAGTCTTTATCATTTACTGGGAACTATTGTTGGTGATGTGCTCGTTCCAATCCTGACTGGATAACTATTTTTTAGGTACTGTTATGCCCCACACTTTGGACTTCATGCTGACAGATCTCGACGTTCTTTTGGATCATGAGTTGACCTCTAGTGAGCTCTAGGCCATATTCTTTTCTATATTTATATCTTGTTTATCGGATATGTCTCCGATATGTTTATTGATATGTATGATCATTTTATAGATTCTATTGTTCTCTCTTTCATATCTTATTTAGTTGTATGTGATTTGAGTACATGATATTTTAGTAGATCATATAACTGTTCAAATATTTTATTGGGTACTTGACAGCATTCTACCGTCGATACTGCGGCCTAGGCTGGACTGACCCACGTACTCGTGTCCAAATATTTGGGTACGGGTCATGACACATTTTTATGGTAGCCCATGCAGGTCAGTCTTTGCAAATAGTGCGAAGTCGTGGGAGTACTTAGGCTTAGCCGTACTACTGCGAGCCTGCCCTAGGATAAGAATTTTGAGTCATATAATATTTTAGAAGATTTGGTACTCAATCACATATTAGGATATCTTGATAGGTTCCAGGGATGACCACTGATAATCTTACTTCAAACTATGTTTGAGTCTATTTTCAATTTGTTTATGCTTATATTGATTTACGAAACACCTCTCCGTTGTCGAACCCGATTCTTGCATTTAAATGAGTTTATGGACTCTAGAAGGAACAAGATGGTGGATTTTGAAATTTTAACTACTCGAGTTGAGAAGAGACAATGACTAGCCAATCTTATATATAAAGGTTGAGATTTGTTTTAGATTATATTCAAGGAATTTTAAATTTGACCAAAATAGTACCTTAGAACTGGAGAATTTGATAAAATAGGTTTGAGGAAATAAACGAAGATAACAAACTCAGAGAAACAAGGATTATAAAATCAGGCAGGAAATGACTCATAAATATGGATTATAATTTTTGAAGAATATAGGGTAGTATTATATGGACTTACGACAATAAAATATGGAAGAGAAGTTTTATGTAACTTACAGTTATAGGAACCGTCGAAAAAATGTTGGACTATCCTTCTTGTTTGAATAGCCAAGAAGGTGGCACGAGAAGTGATTATTATACAAGGGATAAGATTCCAAAATTTCAAGGAATTACCAAGACAGGACTAGGAATCGAATTTGGGATACTTAGAGTTTACAACTTATTTAGGGTATTTGACAAGGCTAGAAGGTCGTACAACTTGGATAAGTTAATTACATATGAAATTTTAAGAACGGTTACAAATATAGGAATTATGATTTCTACAGGATTGCCAACAAATTTGTTTTTATTTGTGAACAATACCTGAGGTTGCTTAAATGGGATAAAGGATAAATTTGGAAGTATATTTCTATGGAGAATTACAATGACATGGAGTAGAAAAAAATAATAATTTAGAGGACTCTAACAAATTTAGACCTAAAAGTCTAGAAGGATTTATATGGATAAAGGACCTTAAGAATTAAGATTAGGCCACAAGATTATCAGTGATTGGTAAGTTAGTGACTTGGAAGTCACGAGGAAGATTTAGAGAGGAAAGTTTAATTATTAGACAAAGGTGAACACTTTGGAGGTTGAAATTTGATGCTTATTGATAATTATGGACAAATGCAAGAAAATGAAAGGATAACAACTTCGTTATGACCAGATAAGCAATAAAAAAAATTTCCATCATCATTTCATTTTTTGCCTTATCATCATTCCGTCGTCTTAATCAACTATGTCCTATTTACATCAATCAAACTTTCTCATATCTAAATCGGTTAGCTACACTTTGAAATCTCTTGAATTTTCGTATCTTTTTACTTGAGCAAGGCAGAGGAAGTATGAATCATCTAGCTCGAATTTGTTATCATGTGATAATCTTGGTGGAAATATAAATGTTGGACATTGAGATAAAATAGTAGGATAAAAATATGACCAAGAATGAGGGGGATAGACAAGAAACCGATATTATCAATTTGGAAATACACCTAGAGAATTATTTGAGTACGGATAACTTTAGAAGGAACGTAGGAGGATTTTGAGTAAGAGGAACAGTAGAATATGCATTAATGGTGAGAACTGTAATATTTTGTAGTTGTACTCTTAAAATTAATGAGAAAATTCAAAGACCATTTGATTTTGAAAAAACTAGGATGTTTTCTAGTTCCTGACTCTCAAGATATTTCATTATTGAATTAAGGCTAGGATGCTGAAATTTAGGAATCCAAGCACATTGCAGAAGAGATTTTAACTGCATGCAGTGATGATACGAAATTGAATAAGGGATTTGGAGGAGAATGACTAAGAACTGGTAGAGCAAGAAAATTTTGAGTTACAGAGAATTAAAAAACTTTTATGGGACTTCAAAATTTTAAAAGGATAATATTTGAAGGTATAAGGTTGAAGAAAACACGAAAGTTAAATTTTATATGACAATGGCATTATATCTAGGTAATACAGGGGGTATGAAATTTGAACAATGTTTAGAAATTTTATAAACCATGATTCAGGGATATCGGATTCAAATTAAAGAAAAGGTGGAGAACTGGAACTTTTTAAGAGGATTGAGTTGATAATGGAGGTAAGAGAATTGAGAGTTATAACATGTGAGTATTTCATAAGTGGTGCCTCTGGAGTAAAGGCCCAGCCTATAGTCGTTATAGGAGCGTTTGATCTTCATGATTGAAGATTATGATTTTGGTAGTGATAAATTTGAAATTGTGAGGGAAAGGTACGATAGAAAAAAGATGATTGGATAACCTAGACATTAGTCGAAGTAGAGGGAGATGATTACCATGACTTTCCTTCTGAAAAAATCCTATCTTGTTTTTCCTACCCTAGTAAAAGAGATTTGATCTTCCTATCCTGGAATCATTCATTAAACTTCAATATCACTCAATTTTATTCCCTTGATCGTGACCAATCAATTTTGATTATCTTTATCATGTCGAGGTTCTTGATTCTTGACTATACTCAATGCATTTTAATCCTGATCGTGCTTAGACTTCAATCCTATTTTTACTCGTGCCTGAAACTTCGAACAAATTCTTAGTAATATCTGAGTCCCTTTTCAATCATGATTAGACTTGCTACTATTCTTGATTATGTTTGAATTTTATGGTTAGTCATGCCTAGATGACCTTGCATGACTAGACAACCTTGATTCCAATGATCATGATTTCTAATGATCATGACTATACGTATTACTCTTCTCCTTAAGCGTGCCTAAAATTTTGATCTTGATCACGACTATATGGTTTGATTTCGAACTTAGACGTGCCAGAATTCGAACCTTGATCGTGTCTTAATAATTTTCTATTCATGCTTGAATTTTGATCATGTAGTTACTCATGCTTAAGTTTCATTCGTAAACCATGTCTAAATTTTAATCTAGGTAACTTCATCCTAGTTCGTGTCTAAGTGATTTTAAATCATTTCCAAGTTTCTAACCACGTCCGAGTTCTTATCGTTATTCACTACTAAATTAATCTTGTTCATTAGATTTTCGATCGTGCCTATAAGCCTTTAACTTTGAATCTTGATCGTGCCAAAATTTTATCCTTGGTTATACCAAGTCTTGGTTTTGATCGTGTCTGTGTGACTTTAACTCTAATCTTATCGAGCCTAGATTCTATCGATCGTGCTATACTCAAATCTGAATCTACCTTGATCATAACCAAACCTATATTGGTTCTATTAGTCATGACTTGAGTCGTGCCTAAGTACTCAAATTTTTATTCTAAATCGTGCCTAAACAATTCGACCATATTTTGACCTTATCCTTGATCGTGCTAATATGACTAGTCGTGCGTAGGAGATTTTGATCTGATTATTCTTGATCGTGCTAAAACAAATCATTCTACATGATCGTGCATAAGGTTTCGACTATACTTTCCAACATATTTGAATCTTCCATTGACCACGTCGATCTTAAATTTTGAGGACGAAATTTCTTTAAGGAGGGTAGATTTGTAACCTCCTTGAACCGAATTCTAGAAATTTTTTCGAATTTTTTTAAAATCTTATTTTCTAAAGTCTTCCGAATCATCAAATCACCAATATTGATTTTTATAATTAACTATATGATATATATTATCGATCGCGATACGTTATAGAATTTTTGTTATTGGGTTATTGGCTTTTCGAAAACGGTTTATCAAATCTTTTATAGTTTTGGACCTATATAGTCGAATAAAATAAAATAAGTTATTCAAAATTTCTTAATTAATATAGACTAGATTCATATATAAAAACTTGGAAAACTTGTATTACCAATATGGACTATTGAATTTCAACTAATTTGAAACCTAATTTGTATATGAGCTTGAGCTCATTAAAATTTACCTATAATATATGTTATTATGGGCCAAGATTAAGTTTACGTAAAAAAATACTTTTATTTAATTATAGATTACAAATGAAGGAATTTTCTTTGGATTTGGTTTCTTGTTGGGCTATTGGCCCTATTCATGAAAGATCTTTTGGGGAGAGCTTCTTGGAAGCTTCCTCTCACATGTTTGGGAGCATGCCTCACCATTATTTAATGGGGCTCCCCATTCCTCATTCACAAATTCAAATGCATCCCAAAGTGTATTGTGTCCTTATCCATCCTATTTCATTCCACTATTTTACATTTACATTCATAATTTCCCGTGTCCACATGTCGGACACGTTCCACAATATCTAATCCACGTGTCATGTCGACAAGCCGATACGACACCCGCCACCCGATCTCTGGCCGGACACACACCCAACCTCAGCCCCCGGCTGTCACGCCCCGATCCGGGAAATCGCTCGTCCTCGCTAGATTTTACCCGAATCATCGTCCTCGCTGGGGTGTGATGCCGCACGAGCCTGGAGTTGAGCTCGTGCAAGGCAAGATAACGGTTCACATAGTGATTATCTTAATTTCGTAACATAAGCAGCGGAAGAAAACAAAGTATAACACAAGAATCTCTTTTATTTATAATGAACTAAAGATTACAAAGGCTCTGAATAGCCCAACATATATGCCAATTGGCTACAACGCTCATGATCTCTCTAGCTCACAAAGGATTACATTGTTCCATACATTATGTCTCTTTATAGCCACAAGTAGTCTTCGGCCGAACATCTCCATGTCGCAAGTCCGAACGCCTATGCTGTAGCTCCTCTTGAACGCCGAGGACTCCACACCTCGGCACGTACAAGCCAGGCTCTGCCCCGAGCCGAACATATCTGAACCTGCACATAAACAAGTGGGGGATTAGTGCTTTCGTCCTCGCTTCGCAATGATCAAGACCCGCTCACACCCAAACCAAACACTAAGTAATTTCAGTGAACATGCAACATTATTGGTGATCTTTCTATTTAGCCTTAGGATTAGTTTCATAGCAATACTTAAACATAGCACATTATCATAAATATGTCCCATACCGTGTCCCTGCGGCAGATACAGTTAGACATAATATGAACATAAACATAGTGATCGTGCTCGTCTCCGTCCCATTTTCCTTAACCTGCACTGGTTAGAACTTACATATAAAACCATATATTTCACACAACATTCCAATCATAAACTTAGACAATGCATAAGGGTCGCAGGCCCTGCGTCTGCACCCAACTCTCATCTCAGCCCACCGGCCCTATCTATATAAAGGTCACGGTGTTTCGCACCATAATGGACTTGGCATCTCTTATGTGTAAGCCTACAATCACTTCGATACGGGTTGCTAGCCCAGTATCCGAAGGATCCCAAACTTACGGATATCATAGCTTATCACAGTACTGGACGGTCACAATCCGTCCGAATGTTGTGCACCATAAATACCACACATAATTCCCTCCTAGGACGAACGGTCCCGGTGCCCCGGTCGTAACCGTCCGAGGGAAGCCGCACCCGTGCACGGACCATCCGAGTCCATTGACCATGCAATACATACCATAGCATACAAGTCATATCGTCCAACCAATCTCGTGTTCCATAAATATAATCTCGTTCCATAAACGGTTTCCCGTGCCATAAACATAATCTACCAACCATATGGGGAGCTCCGTCGGCGTTATGCCCCAACACATCCATATTGATGCACGACGCCCAATGGCTTAGTCATCTCGTTTTCATATACAGTGCATACCATTCGTAGGTCATTCACATAGCCTAGTTCCGTAGTTACTTAGTTGTTCCTTAGCTTCCGTATACAAGGGCACGCTCAGTACCGTAATCAATGTTCTACGCCTAGTGTTCAATGTTTTCGAAGGCGTGCACATGATGCACATCTCGATATTATCTTTCAATGTTCTACCATCACCGTCCTATTGCGACTCGTACACTTGATGCACGTCGCTTCAATTGTTCGATTGTTCAATGTTCTATCTTAGTGTTCAACGCATATTAAGACACTTAATCGCCGAGCCACGCTCGCTAACTCGATAACGTATTACGCATACAATGATATCTCTTATTAGACGTGAAAGAATAGGGAGAGAGAGTCAAGAACCCGCCCACCTTAAGCCGATTTGCCTTGCCGTTTTGCCGAGTTGAAGCGGCTCGCTTCCATAACTTGGTCGCATAGCTAACTCTCGGACTTAGCCATTCCTTTGAACTACTCGGTTGATTTGGCCTATCGCGTCCATGCCACAATCCGTTGCAAGGCCACAATTTGGTTTCGCGGACACTTCATTGCATAAGGCAAAATGCCGACCTCTTATCGTCCAGCGTAAAAGCATAGCCTGCACACCAGATCAACTAAAATAAGCACTTGCTCAACGGAACTTATCTTTTGTATCGATTCGATTCATAGACAATCGACTCAAAGCTTACCTTTGGCCAACGTAACTCTTGCATCGATTCGCATCGATACCTCATCGGGTCAACGCAACTCTTCTAGTCAACGACTCATCGTAATGCACCGAGCGGAGTGGGGCATTACATAATATACCACTCAAAATAAGGTTCGTCCTCGAACTGAAACCAACACTTAATCAAAGTGTCTCGCATAGATCGTTTCACGATCACGTGCTACTATCGTTGGAATCATACAACTTAGTTTGGATCATACACATATTTTAGGCATCCCACCAATATATGCATTTTAGCCAAGCTCAGTTGTAGGATATCGGGACAACTAACAAGCTCAACTTAAATCTCAAGCACCAATCAGTCAGTACTCGACTTAGTCAGACCTTAACACATATTCCTAGAGTCCTGCTCGTAAATATCTTTGCACATAACTTGATCCAAACCATAACGTCAATCTCATAAGTTTTTCGACGGCCATCTAACGCATGCATCGCATCAAGTCATTGCGCATCCGATCGCAACAATTCTCCGCAATGCCTACTCGCCCAATCGTTTTCTATCTCTCACATAGCTCAATTCTTTCATCTAGTCATTCATAACATTTTGCCTTAACGACATGGACTAAGTCCACATGTCTCAATTTCCTTTGTCTATCATTCGCACTAAGTCTCGCACACAACTATCCATACGTGATCCACGTTCTCGCTCTATCCACGCATTGCGTCTGGGGCTACCCCCGCTAGATAACTTATCCAGACATCATACTCGCGCTCTTCCGACCCAGAGGTCAACTTGAGTCTATGATGCTCAAAGGCAACAATCTTTCCGACCCAAGGTCTCTTACGATACGTCTATCTCCGATACTCGACCGAGTACGAATCCTTTGCTCAATCTTCGATTCAATCCCGACTAGTTCGTTTCGTAATATCGACGGTGCGCTCAACACACATAACTTAACCGTTATTCAAACCGATATACGACACAACTCTTAGGGTCATTCTACTATCCGTCGCTCTCGCGCATTGCAGAATTCTTGCAATTGCCTTACCGCATCGCTATGCTAAGCACGTTCTTCGACATCTATTCGATCATCGACCAACCAAGTCTACTTACGTATTTATTCGATCGATCATAAATTTCCTTTCCTGACCGTATCGTTCTAGTCGAAGGATACTCGCTAACTTCCGAAACACGATACTCACTCGCTTAGACTTATCCTCAACATGCACTACCTCATCTTTCATCCTCGACAAAATTTCCTTATGCGACTTCTTTAGAGTCATCCTACGGGACTTCAACATTCACTTGATTTGGCGGTTAAGTCTTCTAGGGTCATCTGTCCCGAAACTACGCTCGATAATTGAAGATCATCAACGAAGGACAGTTACAATGAACCATGCTATATCCTATCGCGGAGCCAAATCAATTTTCGACAATTTCTATGCGACATTACCTAATCCAACATACCAATCCATAATTTATCTACCCCCGCGCAACTGATGCGCCGTTGCTACTCGAATGACTCATGCGCTTGCGTGCCGTTACTACTCGAATCACTCATGCATTACCGTCGACTGTCTTTGCTAGTCGCATGACAACTACTCACCACGAATCCGAGTTTACCTATTCGTGATCATAGTCCGACACCTTCCACACTCATCAAAACCATCCTCGAACGACTTTCGCATCAAACTACCAGTCGAATTCAATTTGTCACGCCTTGCAAGTTCGATCATCCCCGCTGGATGAATCACCATACCAGCGCTCACGCGGAGTGATCGTCCTAATTTGATGTGACGCATGTGCGAGGCTGGTATTGCGCTCGCTCAAGACAAGAATGTCAACATAGTGGTGATCCACGAAATAATCCAGACACTTCCATTTTCTTTCGAGTAACATCCATCGACTCTCAAATTCTCCGAAGCATTCCTACCGTTAGCATCCAAACTGCCATAACTTAACTTGCATCCTATTCATCCAACGACAATGCTCAACACAATTTTCGTTCATTCGATCAGAGTATCCCCGAGTTATTACATATCGTCTTTGATACGCCTCAATACCATCGTCGATATGCATAACTTGAACATATTCATTTCTCATAAGCTCAAACCCGTTGCAATCATTGCCATTATCCGAACTCGAATACGAATCAAGTCTCGCACTTATCAAGATCCATTTAGTTGTAACTACTTAACATCGTCGCGATACAATTTCAAATTCACATATCCATTCTCATATCCCTAACTCGCACTTCCAAATCGTGCTACCGACTCCTCGCGCTAACCCAAATCTGTTCGCACGATTTCTCCGTACCTACTCAATACGTTCCGAACAAGCTTCCGTACTAACTCAACATAAATTCGACCGGTTTGACCATTTCCTCATCGTACATTTCTTCGCTATGCTCAGTCTATCGTTCGACTTACACTTAACGAATCCTCGTCCGACGTATCCTCCGTAGGTACGACTTCGCACATAATCGTTCAACTCAATTCATCGAGGTATATTTGTATCGACTTCTATCAAGTCATTCCAGTTCGAGTCTCGGTACTACTTTATCCGTTGAGGACAAACATATCGTAACAACATAATCATCTCGACGAAATCTATCGCAAGTCACCAAGCGGCTTAACGTAGCTATCTCTAAGTGGTATTCCATATACCACTCAGGATCGAGCCTATCGTTATCGATATAATACTTCGCTACACTTGATCGCATAATTGGTATTGCATATACCACTCGAAATTAAGTCATTACTCGGCATCATATTCCGCATAGGTCCGACATCTATTCTCAATCAACTATCCCATATGGCGATCTTTCCGATCCCAGCTCTAGCGTTCGCTCAAGTTTGACACGCATTCACTCTAACCATATCTTGGCGATCATATCGATCACACCCGCAACATTCGCTTATTCAAAGCTCAATGCACACACGGCCAACATAAACGTTTGCCTACTCAACTCGACTTAGCGTCCAGCCCGATTCGTACTATCGCATCCGCGATCATCCAATCTCACTCATTGCAACTCGTGCAATAACTCATTCTCGATACTTAAGGTCATTGCTCAATCATGTGCAACATATCGCTATCCATCTGCATAGCCATACAACACGCATCCTACCATGTCGACTCGTTGCACTGATGCAATGAACGATTCACGACTTGCTGCACTACGTACGACCAACAACACATAACCGTTCGCATAGCAACATAACACGCATCGCCTCACATATCGACCCGTTGCACTTCGTGCAACCAACAACACATAACTCCTCGCACTTTGTGCGACCAACAACACATAACTCCTCGTACTTTGTGCGACCGACAACACATAACTTCTCGTATTTCATACGATCAACAGTACGTATATCATTGCACTTCATGCAACCAACATCACCATATTCGTTGCACTTCATGCAACCGACGACTCACAACTTTCTTGTACTTCGGAAAACCATAAACTCATAACTCGTTGCACTTCGTGCAACCAACACTCTCCGATGACACCCGAAGATAGCGTAATAGTCACGACATATTTGTGGCAGACGTACGCACTTAATATAGACTTATTGTATGGAACATCCAATGTAGCGTCGAGTAGATCCATGAGCCATGCTGTTGCGGAAACAACTTAGAGTCAACTGAATTTGTTAGCGAAGCAACTGAGGGTCAAAGAGATTCATGCACGGTCCAGAGGATGGAACCGCTCTGATACCAACTTGTCACGTCCCGATCCGGGAAATCGCTCGTCCTCGCTAGATTTTACCCGAATCATCGTCCTCGCTGGGGTGTGATGCCACACGAGCCTGGAGTTGCGCTCGTACAAGGCAAGATAACGGTTCACATAGTGATTATCTCAATTTCGTAACATAAGCAGCGAAAGAAAACAAAGTATAACACAAGAATCTCTTTTATTCATAATGAACTGAAGATTACAAAGGCTCTGAATAGCCCAACATATATGCCAATTGGCTACAATGCTCATGATCTCTCTAGCTCACAAAGGATTACATTGTTCCATACATTATGTCTCTTTATAGCCACCAAGTAGACTTCAGCCGAACATCTCCATGTCGCAAGTCCGAACGCCTATGCGGTAGCTCCTCTTGAATGCCGAGGACTCCACGCCTCGGCACGTCCAAGCCAAGCTCCGCCCCGAACCGAACATACCTGAACCTGTACATAAACTAGTAGGGGATTAGTGCTTCCGTCCTCGCTTTGCACTGATCAAGACCCGCTCGCACCCAAACCAAACACTAAGTAATTTCAGTGAACATGCAACATTATTGGTGATCTTTCTATTTAGCCTTAGGATCAGTTTCATAGCAATACTTAAACATAGCATATTATCATAAATGTGTCCTATACCGTGTCCCTGCGGCAGATACAGTTAGACATAATATGAACATAAACATAGTGATCGTGCTCGTCTCCGTCCCATTTTCCTTAGCATGTACTGGTTAGAACTTACGTATGAAACCATATATTTCACACAACATTCCAATCATAAACTTAGACAATGCATAAGGGTCGCAGGCCCTGCGCCTGCACCCAACTCTCATCTCAGCCTACCGGTCCTATCTATATGAAGGTCACAGTGTTTCGCACCGTAATGGACTTGGCATCTCTTATGTGTAAGCCTACAATCACTTCGATACGGGTTGTTAGCCCAGTATCCGAAGGATCCCAAACTTACGGATATCATAGCTTATCACAGCACTGGACGGTCGCAATCCGTCCGAATATTGTGCACCATAAATACCACACATAATTCTCTCCTAGGCCGAACGGTCCGGTGCCCCGGTCGTAACCGTCCGAGGGAAGCCGCACCCGTGCACGGACCATCCGAGTCCATTGACCATGCAATACGTACCATAGCATACAAGTCATATCGTCCAACCAATCTCGTGTTCCATAAACATAATCTCGTTCCATAAACGGTTTCCCGTGCCATAAACATAATCCACCAACCATATGGGGAGCTCCGTCGGCGTTATGCCCCAACACATCCATATTGATGTACGACGCCCAACGGCTTAGTCATCTCATTTTCATATACAGCGCATACCATTCGTAGGTCATTCACATAGCCTAGTTCCGTAGTTACTTAGTTGTTCCTTAGCTTTCGTGCACAAGGGCACGCTCAGTACCGTAATCAATATTCTACGCCTAGTGTTCAATGTTCTCGAAGGCGTGCACATGATGCACATCTCGATATTGTCTTTCAATGTTCTACCATCACCGCCCTACTGCGACTCGTATACTTGATGCACGTCGCTTCAATTGTTCGATTGTTTAATGTTCTACCTTAGTGTTCAACGCATATTAAGACACTTAATCGCCGAGCCACGCTCGCTAACTCGATAACGTATTACGTATACAATGATATCTCTTATTAGACGTGAAAGAATATGGAGAGAGAGTCAAGAACCCGCCCATCTTAAGCCGATACGCCTTACCGTTTCGCCGAGTTGAAGCGGCTCACTTCCATAACTTGGTCGCATAGCTAACTCTCGGACTTAGCCATTCCTTTGAACTACTTGGTTGATTTGGCCTATCGCGCCCATGCCACAATCCGTTACAAGGCCACGATTTGGTTTCGCGGACACTTTATTGTATAAGGCAAAATGCCGACCTCTTATCGTCCAGCGTAAAAGCATAGCCTGTACACCAGATCAACTAAAATCAGTACTTGCTCAACGGGACTTATCTTTTGTATCGATTCGATTCATAGACAATCGACTCAAAGCTTACCTTTGGCCAACGTAACTCTTGCATCGATTCGCATCGATACCTCATCGGGTCAACGCAACTCTTCGAGTCAACGACTCATCGTAATGTACCGAACGGAGTGGGGCATTACACCGGCCACCCTCGACGTAGTAGCCAGATCTGGGTGTGCTGGCCAGAGCAGCGCCACCACCAATACCCCCGCACTTTCGCCTGGACCCCCCAACTCACCTCCCGACTGTCGTCCCCATCACCAATCTCGTCGACTCCACTACTCCGCCACCCACGCCGGCGGCTACTGGTCACCACAATACCGTCTTTCCCCAGATCTAGATCCAAATCTTTCCCTCTGCTTCCATCGTGATCCCGACCATCCGACCACTGTCTTCTCGCTTGGACCGTACTACCAAACCACCGTCGCCTCCACCACAAACCACCCCACCACAACCTTTCGACCAACCGCAAAAAGGAAAAAAAGAAAGAAGAGTCCACCCCCACCGCCACCACTTACCACCGTGAGCCCTGTCGCCTTCAGATTCGCGTGCTGCCCTAGATCCGACCCTTCTCCTATCTGTGCCGTGCCGCCTCGGCCTCTTGGCTCGCCGTCAGCGGCCGCCTAGCACCGACAGTGAACCTCGCTCCCGTTCTGGCGCCGCCGAGCCGCGGTCTCCCCCAGCTCCTCCGCGCGCCACTCTCCGACCTCCCCCTCTCTCTCGGTGAGCTCCTCCTCAAACCCCCCTCCTTTTCATTCCCCACAGCTCCCAATTTCTCTCTCTCACTTTATTAAACTTCCTCTGTTCGAACAGAGGAAAAAAGTAAAATCGAGAATTTGGGTATTATTGGCTAAATGTAAAAGATTATTTTAATAGTGTTTTGTCAATATCTATTAATAATAGCATTGTATCACCCTCTAAGTACTTTAAATGATTATTACTTTGATCATTTTGTATTGGTGGTGTATGTAATTGTGTATTACTATACTATGCACCGATGCAGTATGCATACATGTATATATCTATAATATTATGATTATTTTTAGGGTTATCATTATCACTAGTTGTTGATAATATTACTATGGTTATTTTAAATAAATATTGGTTAGCATTCTCTAAAACTATGTCGTAACAAATATAATATCGGGCTAGACCCATTTAATATAATATTAGATTTTGGGCCTACTTGATTTCAAAATATTGTTTAGAAACCTCAATATTATTGTAGTATTGTTATATTAGAAATATATATTTTTCTAAAAGAATTGTACTTGCAAAAATTAAAGGTTTAACCCAAAAATTATTTCCCATATCTACAAAATATTATTTCAAATATTTTGACTAGTAAAGATTTAGTTTTAAAATATCATAAACTAATTTACAAGATAGTTATATACAGAATTATTTTTTTTCCTCAAAATCATAAATCGCATCTATTGTAGTCGTTTTCCTTTTCTTGATTTTATTATCGTGCTAAACTCTAATTTTGGGCTTCTATATATCAAACTAGGCTATTTAGACTATTCTGGACTCGATGGAACTGCCCGTGTCGTTATTTGAGACCAACTTGTGGGGCATAGCATCGGTACCTATTCTGTGTCGACACGTTCGTGTCGCACACATCGATTCCAATTAAATTGAGGCTAGTACATTCTCTGATAATTTTTCATTTGTTATTTTCTATGTTTTGTGTATTTAGTGTAGATATCCTTGATTTCTTGACACGTTGGTCACGCGGATTGGTATTTGTCTGGATCCCGTCATGAGATATTATTCTTTGTATTTCTTGGTATATCTTGTGCAAGTCTTGTCCATGTTTCTTGTGCATTATATAAATACGATTCCTGTGAAGGCTCGCGACCTTCTTAGAGGATCCATGTCATAACGTGTCATGGATGGATCCACTGTATCAGTCGGGGGCGGAGAGTAGTAGTGTAGATATATGGTCAATACCCTCCTTGTGCATGTTTAGTTCCTTGTGAGTGTTAATCATACACCTCACGTATGATTAACCAGGACAGTAGACCTTATGCAAGTTCCCAAGCCGGCCACATGTCGAAGCTAGTACTTACTCACATAATTAGTATAGATTTCTTGACTCTTGTACATGATATAACCTGCTTTACTCTTCCTTGCTCTAGTTTACAGTTTTAACATGCCATGCTACTTTTATGTACACTTTACTTATTCTCGTATATTCTCTCTATTTACTGTTACATAGTCTTTATCATTTACTGGGAACTGTTGTTGGTGATGTGCTCGTTCCAATTCTAACTGGATAACTATTTTTTAGGTAATATTATGTCCCACACTTTGGACTTCATGTTGATAGATCTCGACGTTCTTTTCGATTGTGAGTTGACCTCTCGTGAGCTCTAGGCCATATTCTTTTCTAGATTTATATCTTGTTCATCGGATATGTCTTCGATATATTTATTGATATGTATGATCATTTTATAGATCCTATTGTTGTCTCTCTATCATATCTTCTTTAGTTGTATGTGATTTGAGTACATGATATTTTAGTAGATCGTAGAACTGTTCAGATATTTTATTGGGCACTTGACAGCGTTCTACCGCCAATACTGCGGCATAGGCTGGACATGACCTACGTACTCGTGCCCAAATATCCAGGTGCGGATCGTGACAGATCCGGCAAAAAGAGAAGGTGGCTCGGCTGCTAGCACGGGTCCAGAAAGGTGGTGGCGGTGCTGGTCGGCCACGAGAATACGACGTTGGAGCGCCGGAGGCGGTCAGGACCGGGTTCTCTCGACAGATCCGGGACGGAAAGAGCGTGGTAAAGTCATCGGAGGAAGCGAGCTCGCAGCGGCTGTTCTCCCCGGCTCGAGGAGAAGGGGAGGAACGATCGATGGCTTGACACGGTTGAGGCAGGGTCGATCATCGGCGGTCAAGGTTTCGGCCACGGCACAAACACGTAGACACGACATAGAGAGGTGATATCGGAGGGGAATTGTTGTATCCGTGTCCTTGGGTCGGACCCGGGGACACGAAGAATAATTTGTAATGGTGCATTTATGGATCTTATCGTGTTGGACACAAGGCTTGTAAATGTAATAGCTAAATAAATTACGGAAATGTGATGGACATGGCGACACTAGTTGACATAGGCATTATGGACACATGGGAAATTTTAAAGCATTAAATAATTAGGGGTTTTTATAGGACTAGTTAGGACTAATCTAAAATAATTAGCACATGGCTTAGGATGAAATATTCCAAGAATATTCTAAAGAATATTCTTAGAAATAGAAATATTTCAAGAATATTCTAAAGAATATTCTTAGAAATATGCTAGATTCCTTGTGATTAATTAGCCGAATCCATAATTAATTAAAATATTCTAGAAGAATCTCACCTAAAATTATTTTCTAATCGTGCCACTCCCCTAACCATAAACTTCCAAATAATTACCAATGTTCCCAATCTACCTTCAATAGTTACGACTTTGTCACTCCTTTTTCATGATTACCCACCCGAATAAAATAAATCGAAAAATTGGAAAAAAAATAGAAAATTCAAAAAAATCGGAAACATGTGGTTACATATGGGCATGATTACTAATAGTGAACCAACAAGGCTTATAATAGATGATAGGTGAACCAAACCCTGGATTGAGTACAAAGGCCTTACTTGTACTAAAATATATTTTTAGACTATTTAGGAATTATTAAGAACTTTTTGGAAGTTAATAAGTATTATTTACCTAAGAGAATGATTTATCATAGGACTTCCAAAATTTATTGTTGGAACATGTGACCCTAGATTTGTCCCAAACTTGGCTTCATAATCTCATAATTGTCTAAAATAATTTCTAATGATTTTATTTGAAATTTTTATGACTTAAACAAGTGAAAAAGAAATTTTGGAACTTAATTAATTAGAGAAGTATTTTTTTAATTCAAAAACCAAAACACAATCGCCCAGTGTACCCCACCTGTAGACTAGCCCATATGTCAGTGGGAGCGGGTGTATAGAGAGAGAGAGAGAGAGAGAGAGAGAGAGAGAGAGACTAGTTCTAAGGCCATCTCCAATGGCGATTTCTAAACTTGAGTTTCTATCCTACTTGGCATTAAACTTTAAGAAAATTTTTATCTTAGTTGTTAGAATTTCTACATAGAAGTTAGGCCATCTCTAATGGGGGTTTCTATCTCCCATATTGCTATGGTAGAAAGCAATTCTTAAAAAAAAAAAAAAAAAAAAACCCTCCCAATGGAGATTTCTATATCAATTTCTATCCTATGTGGCATTCCAATAGAGATTTATATTCCAATTTCTATCCTATGTGGCATTGATGTAGGATGGAGAGTTTCTGTGAGGATTTCTACACGTAGAAACTCTCATAGACTCCATCTCTCATATCAATTAATATTGGGTCCCACAACATTAAAGTGATCCTTTCATTTGTTGCCACATAGGATAAATGGAGAACCATTGGAGGCTATTTTTTTGTTTGTGTCATTTCTATATAGAAACTCTAGGGTAGAAATTTGCTTAAAGTATTATGCCAAGTAGGATAGAAACCCAATTTTAGAAATTGTCATTGGAGATGGTCTGACCATCTCCAATTGGAGTTTCTATCTCCCATATTTCTATGGTAGAAACCCATTTTAGAAAAAAAAAAAAAAAAAAAAAAACCCTCCCAACCGAGATTTCTATAACAATTTATATCCTATGTGGAGGTGATGTAGGATAAAGAATTTCTACGAAGGTTTTTACAAAATCTCCATCTCTCATACCAATTAATATTGGACCCCACACCATTAAATTGATCATTTCATTTGTTGACACATAGGATAGAAATGGAGAATCATTGGAGAGTTTTTTTTTTGTGCAATTTATATATAGAAATCCTACCAACTAAGATATAAATTTTCTTAAAGTACAATGACAAGTAGGATAGAAACTCAATTTTAGAAATCCCCATTGGAGATGGCCTTACACAACAAAAAAAATACTTTTCAATGGTTCTCCATTTCTATCCTAGGTGTCACAAAATAAAAGTATCAATTTAATGGTGGTGGACCCAATATTAATTGTTATGAGAAATGGAGAATTTGTATGAGAGTTTCTACATGTAGAAAACCTTTTAGAAAATTTCATCCTACATCAATGCCACTTAAGGTAGAAATAGGGATAGAAACCCCTATATGAATTTCTACCAGAGAAATAGGGGAGATAGAAATGTCCATTGGAGATGGCCTAATACTTCTATGTAACATGCATGATTGGTCAAATTGACTCAAATGAAAGAGTGGCAAGGGCAGGGCTGGCCTTGAGGGTTGGGTTATCCTATTCTGGAGCTAATTTTGGTTGCCCCTTGAACTTTATTGTCAGCTGGTCCTGGTGGTCATCCGTGACCCTGACCTTTGGTGGGATCTTGCTGAACCTGGAGGGTTGCTTCAACAGAGAGGGATTGTCCAAGCTCCAAGTCTTGTTCGGCTTATCCCAGGACCGGCCCTAGGCAGGCGGGAGAGATACTGATTTAGTTTTTAAAAACAGATGAGTGGAATCATAAGATATAGGTTACAAGTCTTGCAGAGAAAAATTAAAATACTTGCACTTACATACATGACAACCGAGGTATCTTAAGATATATTGACATTGGATAAGGGCCAAGTCAGAATCTCGGTTGAGTTGGAAATTACAGGTAAATTAAAATACTACCAAGTATCCTAAGATATTAGTCCATGCGGAGCATGCCTTTATGATTGCAAGTATTTTAATTTACCTGTAATTTCCAACTCAACAGAAATTCTGACTTGGTCCCTATTCAATGTCAAGATTAAGATATCTCGGTTCATGTATATAAGTGCAAGTATTTTAATTTATCTCTTCCACGTGAGTCACTTTGGTCAAATTTTTCTTAGTTATATGGATCCTTATTCAAAGATATTAACTCTTTCAATCATGCTATGGAATGCATCTTACTTTACATATTGATGCATGTTACCTAGAACCAGTGGTAGAAGATGCTGACAGAAACTCATGTTGCATGGCATTACTTAGTACTATTGTTCTACAAGCACTCATGGACCAGTTTGACAAAAATGATAACTCGGAGAGCTTGTTGGAAGCGGAACACGAAAAAAAATATATATATATTATTCCGATCGAAAGAAATCTGTGTAAAACCTGCAAAGGAGCACAACATCGCAGAACAAAAACACCAATCGCAATACACATATTTTACGTGAAAAATTCAGGAAGGAAAAAATTATGGGACGATCGAAATCCAACAAAAAAGTTCCACTAATGGAATAAGGAGATACACCGACTACCCCAACATTTTCTATCGATCCAAATCAGATCACCACAATCACTCACAAATGAGAAAAGGTTACAATGAAAAATGTAGCAAAGTTACCGGAGAACAAAAATACGATGACAATCTGCTTTGTCAATAGTAATGACATGAATTTCTTCGAACGATCTCCTAAATCAACTCCTCTCTCCCAGAATCACCCCTCCCTCTCTATCTCTATCTCTCTCTCTCTCTCTCTAACACAAAGTTAGCCTTCTTTTTCTTTGATTGATTACTGATAATCTCTCTAGAAAGTCTCCCAGAATCACCCCTCCCTCTCTCTCTCTCTCTCTCTCTCTCTCTCTCTCTCACACACACACACACACAAAGTTAGCCTTCTTTTTCTTTGATTGATTACTGATAATCTCTCTAGAAATTAGGTTAGTAACTTGAGTTAACTTATATACCCTTGCTTAATCCCGTATAAGTTTCGACCATTGGATTTGATCGATCGAAACAAACCCAATTTTTGCTCAACCCTAGCCCCTATCGATAATATATTGCGAAAAAGAAACCCCATTAGTGCCTCCTGCACTCTGGGAAGCCTTCTGATTCCCAGCCCCCTGTCTTTTGGTTGGCAGATGAAGTTCGGCTTCACTTCCTCTTGTTGAAGAAAGAAACATGGTTGGTTCGTTTTGCACAAATCAGCGAATTGCTATTGCTCTAAAGCATTTGTTTGCAAGAAATGCAAATAAGCGTACGGTTCGTAAGTAGGCGTCCACAAAACTTGCTGGAAACTTTTGGCTAATTCTGGTATACTGGTGGTTACCGTCGGTGTATATCACTACACCAAATAAGGGCATGTACAGCTCGCAATTCGTGCCTTAAATCTAATTTTACAGTGCACAGGGTCGTGTCCTAAAAGCTCCGGCTGTAAAAGGCTACTTGTAGTTACGTGCAATAATAGGTCGTAACTTAGGTAATGCACGTCGTAAATGAAGTTGATGGAGAATTTTCGATTATTTATGGCCCAAAATGCAAGCTGCAAAATACTAAACATTTATGACTCGAAGTGAGGGCCGTTAAAATATTCAATTTCTTCAGTTTATGGCACACATAGCAAGCAATGAATACTTAAAACGAAAATATATAATCTCACATTAACGGCCCAAAAAGCAAGTCGTAAATGTTATGTTTTTATGACCCAAGATGAGGGATGTTAAAGGGTTGATGAGTTTCATTTTGTGGCTCGCAAGACATGACATAGCTACAATTACAAATTAATCAACCAAAATCAAATATGATTATAATCTGGTTCTCAGTATTTCCAACAGAAATCAAACTAATTGTACATGTATGAGAGTATTTTCTTCTAACAAGTAGTACTACAAGTTGGACTAAATCCACAAACATTAATAAGATGACACAAATAGAATCTCAACACAAAGAAAAAGTGTTTAAACGTACAAGATTTCAGATAGCAAAAGTCATTTCACACTACAAGACTCAAACTAAGCAAAAGTCTTTAAGCTCAAATCAAAAGTTGTTGTCTCACTACAAAGACAAAAGTCACTCTCATAAAATTTGGACACTTGAAGAGCTTCAAAGATTTCCAAGTCCTTAAGCTCACAACAACTCATTTTCTAGAAGCATGCTTCCCCTCTTCTTTAAGCTTTACCTGAATAAAAATAAAAACAATATTAACACAAACTATAGTAATTTTATATCATTTATGGTCTGCATCCAATGCATGTCACAAATGAGAAGCCATAAATGTTCTGATTTGGTGTAGCATGATCTGGATAACTCGAATACTAACTCAAATTGATTCCCTTTATGGTCTTCGACTTGTCAAAGTTTTTCGACATACAAATGATGCTCATCGTGCTCTTGCTCTTCTAGGGTATTCTCCATGTAGGAAAGGAATCTCAACCCCAACATAGCTTTTAGAGGCAAAAAAAAACAGAAAATTTGTGATGGTTCACAATGTATAATCGTCGTACCGTCTTCTACCACTAGTTACCTCGTCTGTATTTATGTAGAGAACCTTTCTTAGATTGCCTTACATAAAGGCATGTATGGTTCGGTGGAACTGCAAAATCAAGCATAGCTCGGTTGAGTTGTCAAGAACTGTTTGGTTTAGGCCCTGTTTGGTAATAGGGAAGTGGGCCTGGATTCATTATTCTGGGTGAAGTGGGGAAGGGAATTTAAGTCCGGGTGTTTGGTTGGTGTGGGTTGGTGGGAATTAATTCGGAAAATGGAAAGACAAAAGTCTCGTTCCTCTCTCATTTTCACCATTTCCACTTCCATCCTCCGAGAGCGGAAGTAGGAGGGAGACGCTGGGAAAGGAGGGTTTCGTCCGTTGTATTCCTTCCCGCCAGAAAAATCAGTTCTCCCCAGTTGGTTTGCGGTCACCCCCTCTGTTCATTCGCGCCTACTGACAGTATGCATGCTATTTTTCCCAAAATTTCTCCTCTTTGCAATTTTGTTTATTAATTTGTGTAGATCCAGCATCTTTCTATATCTGCCCCCATTATTCGTTGTTTTTGATGATTTTGGTTGCTGTTCGAGAAGAAAAAAAAACTACGTTGTCGGTTCAGATCTTGTAGATCTATAATTTTTGGTGGCCGGTCTGAATCATGCAGTGAATTTTTGGGTTTTTTCTATATTTTTCTTGCTGATCGAGTAGGAAAAGGAATAATTCGTTCGTTGTGACATCAGATCTTGTAGATCTATTACTTTTTCTGGCAGAGGTGAATCATTCATTGAATTTTGATGGGGTTTTTGAAGATTTTGGTTGCTGTTCGAGTAGAAGAAAAAAAACCTACGTTGTCGGTTCAGATCTTGTAGATCTATAATTTTTGGTGGCCGATCTGAATCATGCAGTGAATTTTTTGGGTTTTTTTGATATTTTTCTTGCTGATCGAGTAGGAAAAGGAATAATTCGTTCGTTGTGACTTCAGATCTTGTAGATCTATTACTTTTTCTGCCAGAGGTGAATCATTCAGTGAAATTTCATGGGCTTTTTGAAGATTTTGGTTGCTCTTCGAGTAGGAAAAAAAACCCTACGTTGTCTATTCAGATCTTGTAGATCTATAATTTTTGGTGGCCGATCTGAATCATGCAGTGAATTTTTGGGTTTTTTCTATATTTTTCTTGCTGATCGAGTAGAAAAAGGAATAATTCGTTCGTTGTGACTTCAGATCTTGTAGATCTATTACTTTTTCTGGCAGAGGTGAATCATTCAGTGAATTTTGATGGGGTTTTTGAAGATTTTGGTTGCTGTTCGAGTAGGAAAAAAAAACCTACGTTGTCGGTTCAGATCTTGTAGATCGATAATTTTTGGTGGCCGATCTGAATCATGCAGTGAATTTTTTGGGTTTTTTCGATATTTTTCTTGCTGATCGAGTAGGAAAAGGAATAATTCGTTCGTTGTGACTTCAGATCTTGTAGATCTATTACTTTTTCTGCCAGAGGTGAATCATTCAGTGAAATTTCATGGGGTTTTTGAAGATCTTGGTTGCTCTTCGAGTAGGAAAAAAAAACCCTACGTTGTCTGTTCAGATCTTGTAGATCTATAATTTTTGGTGGCCGATCTGAATCATGCAGTGAATTTTTTGGGTTTTTTTGATATTTTTCTTGCTGATCGAGAAGGAAAAGGAATAATTCGTTCGTTGTGACTTCAGATCTTGTAGATCTATATATTTTTCTGGCCGAGGTGAATCATTCAGTGAATTTTGATGGGGTTGTTGAAGATTTTGGTTGCTGTTCGAGTAGGAAAAAAAATTCCTACGTTGTCGGTTCCGTTCTTGTAGATCTATAATTTTTTCCGGCAGATCTGAATCATGCAGTTATTTATGTTGGGGTTTTTGTACATTTATACTTGGAGATCGAGTAGGAAAAAAAAATTCGTTGGTTGTCGGTTCAGATCTTGTAGATCTATATCTTTTCCTGGCTGATCTGAATCATTCAGTGAATTTTGTTGGGGCTTTTGTAGATTTTTGTTGCTGATCGAGTAGGAAAAATAAATATTCCTACGTTTTCGGTTCAGATCTATATATTTTTATGGCAGATCTATATCATATACGTAAATTTTTGTCCGAGTTTTTGTAAATATAATGTATTTACTTACTTCATTAGCTGACTATTCTTGGACTATGATGAGGAGGGGAAACAGGAGGTATTTGGGTATACCCCAAATGTTAGTGACCTTTGTAGCATTCCTCATCTTGTGTGATGGGTTGAAGAGGCAAGAAATTTTAGGTGGCAACCTTGAACTTTTGTAGATATCCCAAACACCCGGACTGAAATTTGTGACTTAACCTGGTCACACGATGATTGGTTGAAGAGGAGTCTATTTTAAGTCTGAAGCTTGCTTGCATTATACTAAATTTCTCTGCATTCCCCATCACACTATGTTGGGTGAAGAGGTAACAAAGGTTGCTAATTTGCCTACGATGAAAAGAATCCTAAATCTGAGTCTTTAATTTTTTAAAGTTAAATACAATTACTATATTTTAACTTTTATGTTTGATTTCTGTTCATTAATAGTTTGTGCATTTTGGACTTGAGTGTTTTTGTGCAAATTTTTGGATTTAATGTTTGAAAGTTCCTTATTTTTTGGGTGTACACAGTTTAAATGTTCGAGTTACTTTGTATGCTCCAGTTCTTTTTGTGACTTCATTCTTTTTGTGAATTGTTTCTTAATGTACCAAAGTCTGTTTAATTTTGTGACTTGATGTGACTTGATAACTGTAACAATTACTTGATTATTTCTGTGACTTGATTACTGTTTGTTTTTGTGGCTTGATTCTCATTGTAACAATTACTTGATTATTTTTTCGATTTGATTCCTTTTGTGAATTGATTACTGTATTAAATCTGTTCATATGTGGGTTAAAACTGTTGGAATGTGTGTTAAATCTGACTCAATATTCTATTAAATTTATGACTTTGGTACAATGTACCACTGCTTTCCCTTGTAGGATGGATATATACGATCCTACGGTACTAGCTGATGTTGCTAGTACTATGAGTGTGATTAATGTCGTTATGTCTTTGTTGGTTGAGGAGGAGGATTATCGACCTGGCATTGCTAGGGAGCCTTCCGAGATTAGGCAACAATGGAGAGATGCGCACATGTATCGAATTTTAGTGCTTCTGTAGTCTTGCTGGTTGGGTTTGCCTTGCTGTTTCAGGTGTTACTAAGTTATGTTTTTTTAAATTTTTTGTTGTCTTTGCCTTGCTGGTTGGGTTTGCCTTGCTGGTTGAGTTTTTGGTTTTAGTACTTCTGTAGTCTTACTGACATGTTTTTAAGGTTTTTTGGTCCTGCTGGATACATGTTTTCTTAAGTTTTTGGTTTTAGTGCTTCTGTAGTCTTTCTGTTTATGCATTATATTTGCAGACTGATGTGGGAACCAATATTATGCTTTTGGTATTTTTGTTGTCTTCTTTGTTTTCTTCCATTTTCCTGTCTTGTATATGTTTTTGTCCGTCCTCCTTCTGCCTTTTTTTCAATATTTCAGTTTCGGGTTGGAGTTTCTTCGCAGCATACTATCCTGCCTTTCTTTCGTATTCAGTTTTTGTTTTCTTTGCTAGGCTGTGATGACGGAGGAAATATGATGTTTTTGGTATTTTACCAAACATTTAGTGGGCATGGTAGCATTCCTCGTCGTGTGTGATGGGTTGAAGAGGTATCTCCTTAGTACTTTGCATGGGTCACTGCGATACTAAGGTATGATGCATTCCTCATCATGCTTCGATGGGTTGAAGAGGTAATCATTCTTGCTGGATGAAAACAAACTCCAATCTCTGAGCCTTTATTTTCACTCTGAGCCTTTATTTTCACATATAATTTTGGCTCGTATTATGGACATTTTTGACGTATTGGCCTGCAGTCAACATATGTATGCCTGGACAGTATGTGTGCCTGGACAATTTGTATCCCTGCAGTCAACATTTATGCTGTATTGGAGGGGTGTTTAGTTCTGAAACAAAAATTTGGATATACTTCAAGGTACTGCCTGGACACTTCATGGTGCTTTTGCTCTTGTTACTACCTGGACAATATGTATGCCTGGACAATATGTATGTGCTTCAAGGTACTGCCTGGACGTTATGTACTGGACAATATGTACTGGACGTTATGTTCTGGACATTTTTCCCTTGCTGTTGCTACTACCTGGAGAATATGTACTGCCTAGACGTTTTGCTTCATTAGTGGACATTTTGATTCAACGTCCAATTTGGCTCCGGTCTTTTGCCTGGACGTTATGTGTTTTGTTGCGTGATTCATTTATGAGCCTGTTCAGGTTTATTATTTCTGTATCAGGTTATCGTTTGTGTGTGTTGAACTACTTATTTTCATACTTCATTCTCATGTATCAGGTTATTACTTGGGTATCAGGTTATGTATCAGGTTATTATTTGTGTATCAGGTTATTATTTGTGTATCATGTCCCAAATTTACACTGTTTGATTCTCACTAGTCATCGATTTTATTTTTCTGAGTGGTTTGTGAATATTTGAAAATCACATTTGATGAAATATAGTTTGTGAAATTGGATTGCTTACCTATGGTACCATGTTTTATATGTGTACAAGCACAATTTTATTTCCAGGTGGATGGTAAGATCACCAGTTTCAAATATGATGATCCTAACCCTTTTCTATCTTGGCTAGCCAAACAATGAATGTCTATGAAGTGGAAATCCTAACCATTATCCAACTTGGCTAGCCAAACAATGGATTTGGGTTTTGACCAAATCCAATGTTAAATCCCTACTTTACCAAACACTTTTTTGGCATTTGGAAATGCAGGATTTGGATTGGAATCCAAATCTGGATTTCCAATTCCAAATCCTAATTCACTTCCACTTTACCAAACAGGCCCTTAGTGTAAGTTTGTAAGTGAGTTTTTCCAACCTTTTTTTAGATACCAACATGAAGGAATTGAAGATATGAGAAAAGGTGCTTCGTCCTCCTAACTTTTTATTTTAAGATACAGGAGATAGCTTACCACCTTACAGGAGATAAGCTATGGAGTTTCTTATTTAGGTACAACATGTTTAATAAGGACTTTGTCATATAAAAAAGTACTTTGATCCTCATCAAATGAACACTTGGGTTACTTGGGTTTCCGATAGTGATTCGTCCCATCACAATTGAGCAATCAACTTCTCGTTGGTTAATCGCGTCCTAGTCAAGTGAATACTTGGGTTACCAATAGTGACTCGGCTCCTTTCCAAATGAACACTTGGATTTCTTTTAGTCTGTTGTGCTGCTGTCGTTCCTTTATTCAAAAGCCAAATCCACTATAATCCCACATCGGCTGTGATGTTACCATAACTGTGCATATATTGATTTACTTCTTATTATTTTTTTGAAGTATTGTGTGAGAGCCCTATGGGCCACAAGCACGCCGCCGCCGCCGTCCGGCTCGGTTGCAGGTATATTCCCACATCTGCGGACACTGAAATGTCAAATGCCGATTCGATTCCTTCTCCGGATTCGGACTGAGATCCTAAAAAATTTTCTGCTGCTCTTTAATTTTTTGACCGTTATAATCCATTAAATTTTGAAACATTTGGACACATTAATTTTGTCCAGGTTCTTTGAACCACGTTTTTTGTATTTCGTTATTCTTTGGTAACGTTCAGCTTTACTGCTCATAATTTCTATCCGTTGGAGAATACTCAACAACCTATAAAATGAGGTCCCTCTCATACTTTCTTCTACACAGAAAATTTCTACGTAAAACTCTCTCGATTTCTTGTCTCCAACAAGTTCTTTATTTTTGCTCTGGACATAGCTAAGTCAAGGGTCACTCTATCTACGTTTTGTGCGAGAATGAGATACCGGTAGAACGAAAATTTTACCACTAGGAGCAATCGGAGAAAGTCTGTGCATAGACCTTGATTAACTCTTAGGACAGAATTACGTGCACGACTTTTCCAGAGACTGGTAACATTTAATTTATTTTATTTTATTTTGTCTGCAGATTTTTAAAGAAAGAAAAGAGAATAATATCTAACGTAGTCCTCACAGATTAGCACTCAGTTTTCGCTAGTGACCCTTCCCCTCGCCGAATGAACACATAGCTTCCTTTAGTGCCTTGTACCCTCGCAAATGGGAACTCTGCTTTTAATGTGTTCATTTGGTCCCTCGCCCAGTTGAACACCCGGGTTCAAGTTAGTAACTGTCACATTGAGTCCGACTACCAATAGTAGTGACTCTGCCTCTTGTCAAATGAACATCCGGGTTCCATGTAGTCCTAGTAGACGACCACTTTGTTTTCTCTACCGAAATGGCTCTCGCCCGGCAAATCGACACTCCGCTTCACGTGTTCCTTGGCCCCTCGCGTAATAAACATCTTTATTTATGTTGTTGCAACAATGTGATAAACGACCAAGGGCATGTTGGACTATATCTCTTTTCCGGTTGAATGCTCAAAGGTGATGACAATGGAATTGATAGTTTAGTCTCACATCGGATAGAAAGTAGGATTATGAGGTGTAGATAATTAGGAATTGTTCAGGTACATGAAAAATTTTCTTTTAAGACATATCGGTCCAGTCCAGTATCACACCTCATGAAAATTCTCTGAATTCTCTGGTTCTTGTCACACCGTGTTCCCAACAAGTGGTATAAGGTCCATCATTACAAGACTAGTTTGGAGGGCTATTGGTTCGAGACAGATTGTGTTGAACGTTCATGCATATAATCGAATTATATAGGCTCTCTTCTCAAGGTGGAGTTAGGAGGATCCTCCATAAGGTGGTCTAGGTGTGAGACATTTGCAGGAAGACGTATTAAACCTAATGTTGGAGGCAATTACACGGATTGACGTCAAAGGTGGATTCGTGTCACGATCCGATCCCAAGATGTTTGGGTCAAGTCGAATCGTGCCTAGCCTACACCATGGTAAGAAGACGATTGTAAGCTGTCTGATCAATAGTGGAACTCATAGTCTCAACATCTAATTTGCGGAAATAAAAAAACATTTTTATTCAATCATCAAACACACAAGTCTTAGCCGAAGCTACAAGTTAAATTCTGAAACAACTTATGTTGTGCTAAAGTCTCAACTTCAATACAAATTTAGAAAAAGAGAAAAACTAAAGCAAATAAAGATGAAATAACTCTAAGCTAACAAGGTAGCCGGTTCAGGTGCCTCCGGGGCAGTGTTCTCCAAGGTGGGTTCCAGTGGTTCCTCAGAATATAAGTTGGAGTCATAGTAGCAATTGAAGAATAGTTCTTCGTCCTCAAACTCGCCTATGGTGAAAAATGGAGTTTTCAGTCAGGAATGAACAAGTACACAATCTCAAACTCTAACATTTTAAGCAATAGTTGAAAAATGCATATTTTAAACGATTGAAATATTTTGATGCAAGAAAACAATTGCAATATTTTGATGCAATGAAACAACTGAAATATTTGATGCAATGAAACAATTGTGATTTGAATAGGTAGACACTTGTGTCCAACTGGTATATTCAACTTGTATTCTAGCATACGATCCGACTTCGGCACACGGGCAAGTGTGGCTTCAGCTATCCACAATAATTCTAAGGAAGGTTTGGTCACAAGTGCTACACTACTCTCTAATACCCCGAGTCAATATTTGAGTTCATAGAGAAGAACTTAGTGGTGCAATGTGTCAATATGTAATAAGAAAAATACCAGAATCCAGTAGTGTACTTGCCTTGAGTTTTGTAAAAGAAAGATGGAGGGAAGGAGGATAGTCTAGTACTCGAAACCCTATATTTTAATTAAATGGGTGCCTCAGTTCCAATATAACCATTTTTAGGTGCTCTAGTTACAATCTCTAATATTGGTCCTAGTAAATTTGTATAAAAGTGTCTGTTTGCATTTATTTGAAAAAAGTAGACATCTCAATTTATTTGGAAAGTTTGTGTTTTATAATATATATATATATATATATATATATATATATATATATATATATATATATATATACACTACAAGAAAAATATCCTGTTAGAACGTTTGAAAAGAAGCTATTACAACGGTTCATATATAAGTGTTACAGGATTTCAGCAACACCGCATTATATGACGGTTTTGAAGAATTTTTGGCCTATTATAACGATTTATAGCGCTAAGCGTTATATATTGTTCACACATATATGACATTGTTACACACAATCGTTATAAAAAGTGGTAAAAAAATTAAAATCTCGCTCAAATGCCCGCTCAAATCCGCCCATGAATCAAAACCCTCTTTCCTTTTTTTTTTTTTTTTCTCTCTCTCTCTCTCTCACATTTTTCTTCTCCTCCCCAGAGGTTCTCTCCTCCTCTCGCTATCCTCATCTCCTCTTTCCCTCCTACCACCGCCATCTTGCCCGATCATCTGCCTCTCCCTCGTCTCCCCCGCTCATTCCTTTCAAGAGACAAGAGAACCGCAAACCCTAACCGACCACAAACCTCAACCCAAATTTGCCCTAAATCTTAACTCTAAACTCCTCCCCGCCCTCCGAAAGTCCAAATTAACCCCCATCGTACCGCGGACATGGACATCCAGCTCTGGTGCCGGTGGAGCATGCACGCGACGCTGCTCGACGACATCCTTGGCCACCCTGCGCTCGAGCGCCTGAGGCTGGACGTCGCCTTCGAGGACCCCTTCGAGCTCCCGAGCCGCGTCCAGATGGGCGGGCTCAGGGTGCTGGAGCTCGGCCTCGTCGCCAAGGTTGTCGGGCACTCGCTTACTAGGCTCGTCTCCGACCACCCCAACCTCGAGGTGTTGTCCCTGGTCGGCGAGCTCGAAGGGACAGAGATCCACTCCAAGAGCCTCAAGAGGCTGAAGCTGGACGTCATCGGCACGGAGGAGGTAAGCGTATCCTGCCCCGGGTCGATTTGTTTCATGTTTTGGCCGATTTGTTTCACGTTTTGACCGATTTTTCGATTACAACACTGAAGACTCGCTGCATGTTTCACGTTTTGGCCGATTTGTTGGATTGCTAGAGCTTGTACCTGAGTCAACAATCAATTTATGGTTACAGTATGACCAATTGTCCATGTATGGGATGTTTTGTGATGGCAAAATTCAAAATCAAGATAAGAAGGTCCAGGATTACCTTAGTTTCAGTATGATCAACAATTCTTCTTATGATGTTTATTGCATATTTTTTGTCTATACTTTCTGAAAAACTTTGCATTATTGAATTGTGCTTGAGAAATATATACAGTGTCACGATAATGTTGCAATACAGATCATTGATCTGATGATCTTAATGATGGGTAACATGCTACAGAGGATTGTGGCATACAATATATACAGTGTCACGATGTTTGTAGTAAATGGTAGACCTTGGAAGCCCTGATACAGAAGTTTTCAAGGATTTGAGATGCTAGACAGTTGTTACCTGCACAACAAGGTTAATTTTTATAGCAATTTTAGCCAGTTGATTTAGTTGTGCTTCTGAACCAAGTGACGTAAGGAACATGCTTTTATCTAGAGCTTGGTAAATGAATGTTTGTAGGATTTGTTTAGCTGATTCATACAGGTATGTTGGAATGGAGTGTGATGGTTCTCGGATCAAGTTACAACTCAGAAGTGAAGATGATACATAGCATAGATTTTCTTGTTTAATTTTATATAAGAGTTTTATTGTGAAACTGTTTTTTGATTCATAAGTTCTCTTCATAGTTGGTTTGGACCAACTCTCAAATAGATCCCAGTACATTTAGAGTTCGGGGAGTTAATTACTTTAGGTGCAGTTTGATTTTCACTTACCTGAGAACTTCATATCTATACATATTTGTCATGCCAAAATTGTTCTTAGATTATGTAATAGAAAATCCTATTTGTGATAGAGATGGTGGATCATTTGACTGTAGCTTTCATCATGAATTTTTCTCAGGGATAAGAAGAAAGAATTTGCTCCAAATTATGTAGCATATTATCCTTTTGGTGTCGATGTCTTCTTGTGCCAACGAAAAATTGATCACATTACTCGATTTTGAATCTTCCTTCTGTGGGTTCATCTAGAAAGTTTCCATCTATTCTTGTTGTAAATATTCAGGTACATGATTCTAGCAATTCTGACTTGCAAGTAATACTTCTATGACAAATTTTACATGCCTAACTATCGAGAAAGAACATACTTATATAGATGATCTATGAAGAAATCTTTAGTTTTGAAACACCATTCTAAAGTATTCCTACTGATATATTTATTATATTGTATTGTTCTCTTCTGAACTTACAAATGTTAGATATACCATAGTTATAATAAAGAAGTTCAATGATCATTCTTGAAATCTTTATCATGCTGCTTAACGTAATAATTTGAGTATGTTTTGTGCCCTTTGTACTAGAGGAATGTGTTTATTAAAAATACTAGGATTGACACTAGGGGAGCTAATTTCATTTGTGAGTTACTTAGAAGGAGATTTGCATGATTTAAGGTAGTAGGTTCAATCATATACAAGTAGTCTGAAACAATTTTTTTGTAGTACAGTTCTATCTTTACTTATTGTTCAAATCATCATTTATGAAGAATCTTCTTGTAAACTTTACAGGTTCCATTGTACCCGTTATTATCTTTCAACATGAAACTGATGGAGAAGGCATGAGCATTGTCTTATACTTTAAACTTTCTGAAAGTTACTCAAAGGAGCTTCCATCAATTTTCCAAGAAAATATTAGAGTAAGATGGTTATATAGTTGTGCTTTCAAATTGCTAGATATCATGCTTCATGAATCGTAGCTACACTACTATGTTGAGTAATTACTTTTATTGTCGCAGTTGAGAACATCATTTATATACTGTTTGTACAATTCCTTTATATCTAAGAAGCATGGGTATGGGCATGGACTTGACAGAGAAAGGGACACATCACACAACAAATTTGCAAATCCTAGGACACACATGTTATCGTTTCTAATGATTCTACCTAGAAGGATGTGCTTTTTTATTGCATTTTGACTAACTTTGTTATATAGGCTTTTGATTAAGATAGAATGTGATTTAATTTTTGGGGCTCCAAGAGAACTCATAAATATGGATAATTGTATTTTTGGAAATTAGATAAATATTTTACATTGATGTCCTACATGGAATTCTTAAGTAATTGTAGAAGAAAAACTTAAGGTCATTTACTTCATCTCTTATATAAATTAGCAAGTTGGCCCATATATTAGCTGTAAACGTGGATCGTGTGTCAGTTGTGTGCAGACCATGTCTGCATCTGATACATCTTGGACAAGTGTACAAAGTCTTGTCTGATGGCTACACACCCTAGTTTCGATTGTCCGTGCTTCCTTTGTTGATATCAATGATAAGTTCCTTTTAGAATAATTAGTTTATGCTTTACAAAAGGAAGATATACTTGTTGACCGTTCTAGATTTCTAGTAGTTCTACCAAGTTATATCAGATTATATATTCATTGGAACTCCATTAAAGTAATAAGCTTGAAACACTTGATGCACATTTCGACTACTTTAAGAAACATACTATTACTTTCTAACTAAGCCAACATTTCTAAAGTCCTAACTTAACTACACAAAAAAGTTTTTTGTTCCAAGTACACAAGTTCCCCTGACGCAAGACACGAATAAAAGAAAACTGGATGGAATGATTCAGATTATCACAAATCAATCACACGAATGCATGGATCCTAGATGAAACTAATGAATGTATCCTAACAAAATGCTAGATCCAACCTGGCAACAATTAACTTCTCTAGATCCAACATGGTCCTATCGATGTGGTATTCCCCGACAGAATTGTGTTCGCACATGTGTGGGGCCTCCACTAGCCTATATCTCTTTCTGATGCATTACTTACTTTATATTCATAAGGAAAAAAGGAATATACTTTTCAGATCTGGCATGTCGACCACCTGGCTAATATGTAGCTATCTTCCCACGTACTTACTGATAATTGCATCCTTAACAGGGGAGAATTATTTCGAAATTGATTTGGATATGCATAGATTCAGTTATATCTCAAGGAAAGGATGTGAAACATTTGTAGACAGGATGAAACTGTGTGTGTTGGATGTCGGCCTAAATATCCAGGTAATTATTTACTATTGTTATTTTTCCCAGCTTCTGTTCTACAGATAGAATTTTGACTCTTGAGAATAAAAAATATAATGAAGAGTCATCGAAATCTTGATTTTTGAACAGGAAATCAAACCTGAAGAATTTCCAGAGCAGATATTGTGTTGTGTCAGGTTGAATGGGATTGCGCACATCCAGCATTAGCTTGAGCACGTTTTTTGAACCTAACCATCCTTCTACTTGCTGAACCCCCAATCATCTCGGTGGAGTTATCATAAGTCTAAAGTTTTTAGCAGATTGACCTTATATTTTTTGGGCTTGTTTATACTTGTAGAGTTATATTTTTTTGTTAATTGTTGTTCTTTTGGCTAATGGTGGAATGCCTAGTAGCCATACCATCCTAACATGCAGATAAATTCGTTTGTTCAATGACTACTTACCTCAGGTCTAATATTTGATATACAAATATATGAGGCACAATAAAGAAGTCATAGCTTTCTGTAGAAAATAATGGTTGGATGATTTTATTGATGGACTACTTCACTACTTATAGGGAGTCTAGCTCCTCTACATATAACATATTCCGATGTGGGACTAAAAGTCCCTTATTGATTCTCAACACTCCCCCTCAAGATGGGCGATAGATATTGATCATCCCCATCTTGTTACATAGCTTTGACAGACTTAATGAACTAAGACCCTTAGTCAGACAGTCTGCAACTTGTTCTTCTGAGCGGACATGGTCAATCTTCAGTATCCCTTGTTCCAGCTTCTCCTTGATGAAGAATCGATCAATCTCGATGTGCTTCGTTCTGTCGTGCTGAACTGGATTGTTAGCTATACTTATTGCAGCTTGACTATCGCTCAGAAGACGCAATGGTGCTCCCTTATCCAGCTACAACTCTGTCAGCAATGCTTTCACCCACAGCAACTCTGACACTCCCAGAGCCATTGCTCTGTATTCTGCTTCAGCTGTCGACCGTGCTACCACTGACTGTTTCTTGCTTCTCCATGAGACCAGATTTCCTCCTACAAAAACACAGTATCCCGTGGTAGACCTTCTGTCGTCTATGCAGCTCGTCCAGTCTGCATCACAGTATCCCTCAACTTCTATGCGTCCATTCTTCTTGAACCATAGCCCCTTTCCCGGCGTTCCTTTCAGATATCTCAAGATCTGAAATACTGCTTCCATATGACCCTTTCTTGGATCATGTATGTAGCGACTCACTACACTCACCGTAAATGAGATATCAGGACGAGTGTGCCCCAGATAAATCAATCTTCCTACAAGTCGTTGATATCTTTCACGATCAACTGGCTCTCCTGCTTCTGCTCCCAACTTGCACTTCTGGTCAATTGGAGTGACTGCTGCTTTGCATCCTAGCATCCCTGTCTCCTTCAGCAGATCTAGTACGTATTTTCTCTGTGAGAGAACAATTCCTTGTTTGCCTTCACATACCTCGATACCTAGAAAGTACCTCATCGCTCCTAAATCCTTCACCTCAAACTCCTTCGCGAGTTTTGACTTCAGCTTAGTGATCTCGACTTCATCATCACCTGTGATCACTATATCATCCACATATACAGCAAGTATAGTGATGTGGCCTCTTGCATGCTGGAGGAAGACCGTATGATCTGTATTTGTTTGACGGTATCCCATGCCTGTAACAGCCTTTCTGAATCTGTCAAACCAGGCTCGAGGAGATTGCTTGAGCCCGTATAGCGACTTCTTCAGTTTACACACCTTTTCTTGCGACGTCCCTCCGTTTGATTCCGTCGCGTAGCATCCTGGCGGGAGCTCCATGTATACTTCTTCTCGCAGGTCCCCATGAAGAAAGGCATTCTTCACATCCAGCTGGTACAACTTCCATCCATAGTTCGCTGCAATAGAGACCAGAGTTCTCACGGTGCTCATTTTTGCTACTGGGGCAAACGTCTCATCATAGTCTATGCCATATGACTGTGTGAATCCTTTTGCAACCAACCTCGCCTTGTATCGCTCGACCTTTCCTTCTGGCGTCTCTTTCACCGTGTACACCCATTTGCATCCTACAGCTTTCTTCCCTTTGGGTAATGGAACCAGCTCCCATGTCTTATTTTTCTCCAGTGCCCCAAGTTCTTCCATCATTGCAGCTTTCCACCTTGGATCTTTCTTTGCTTCCTGCCAACACTTGGGCAACGAAGTAGAGTCTAACGATGCAATGAAAGCTCGATAATTCGAAAAAATGTTAGAATAAGACAAGAAGTTGGCAATGTCATATTCGTAATCATCAAAACGAGCAGGAGCCTTACCCGCATTGATGCGAGAAGATCTCCTTAAGGAAGCAATAGGTGGTGGAGAGATCATACCATCCGAGTCGGAGAGATCCGCATCAGAATCCGAGTGATTCAGTGCGGGGGCAACATCTTCAGGAGTTGGAGCAGGAGTAGACGAGGGACTTGGTACAGTAGGCACAGGGCACGGCATAGGCACAGTACTGGACTTCTGTTGTCTCCTTCTGTAGACTTGGAGCTCCTTTTCCCTTGTCTGTTGCTCCCCCTGCGTAACATATGTATCTTCTTCTTCTTCATCTGTATCTGAGTCACTGTGCTCTCTCCCTTTCGTCCAGTTTTCTACAACCGGACACGGAACCGATCCGACGACCACATTTGGGCTTATTATCTCCCCCTCACATCGAACACCACCTGTGTTAGATGTGTCACCAAATGCTGAACCTTCATCCGAACCATAGTATGGTTCGAGTTCTCTGAATGTAACGTCCATGCTGACAAACATCTTCCGCTCGACTGGACTCCAACATGCATATCCCTTCTGAGTCGCCGTGTAACCGACAAAGACACATTTAACTGCTCTAGGATCCAGTTTGCCAACGCCAGGCCTATTATCTTGGACAAAGCACACACATCCAAAAACTTTTGGTGGAACAGTGTATGTAGTTGCCCCAGTAAGCATCTCCAATGGTGTCTTCCAGTCCAATACTTGAGACGGCATTCTGTTGATGAGATACGAGGCCGTCAAAATAGCCTGCCCCCATAAGTGCTTCGGGACATTCATAGCCAGCATCATCGTCCGTGCGACTTCCAGCAGGTGTCTGTTCTTTCGTTCAGCCACACCATTTTGTGCCGGAGTATAAGCACATGAAGTTTGATGTAGTATTCCATGGGTGGAAAAATACTCAGCAACCTGCTTATTAGTATACTCCGTCCCATTGTTAGACCGGAAATACTTAATTTTAGCGCCATATTGTGTTTCCACCCGGCGATGAAAGTCCCGAAAAGCCTCAAGGACGTCACATTTATTCTTCAGAAGGTAGACCTATGTCACGCGGGTATAACAGTCAATGAAGGTGACGAACCATCGAAAACCGTTAATTCCGGTTGTAGGACAAGGGCCCCATACGTCCGAATGTATCATGTCAAAAGCAGCTGAACTCCTATTCCCCGAGCTTACATACGAGCTTCTGGTATGTTTTTCTAACTCACAAGCATCACAAAATAACTTCTCTTTATCAGCCCTTTGATATAAGGACGGATACATTCGACTAAGAACTTGAAAAGAGGAATGACCGACACGCTGGTGGTGGAGTAGCAAGTCGGCTTCAACACTGCGACAGGAAGCTTCTGGTGGTGCGGCTGCTACCAAGGATGCCAATGCGTTGTCCAGTCCAGTCCTGTCTAAATACCACAGCCCCTTATGCCATGTGCCAGTCCCAAGTCGTCGTCCTGTCCCCTTCTCCTGAAAAGTCACCTTAGGAATGTCAAAGGAAACAGTACAGTGAAGATCAAGTATAATGGCACTAATGGATAAAAGATTGACAGGAAAAGATGGAGCATGTAAGACATTGGTTAGAGTGATGGAAGGGGTACATGCGACAGTGCCTGTACCCACTACAGGTCTGGATGTACCATCAGCGGTCTGAATACTCTTCGGCAATGGTAGGTGAGTATATTCCTGAAACGCATCACGGGACCCCGTGACATGGCGAGATGCCCCAGAGTCCATAATCCATCCTGACTGATGGATAGAGGCAAGAGCACGTACAAAATCATCGGTGCTGGTTTGGGCAAAGCAAGTGAGGTGATCTCCCGAGGATGAAGACGTCCCAGGACAGTCGACCGAACCCAGCTTTGTGCCTCGCAACTTCTCAAGGAACTCCCGCTCAAGCGGGGTTATTGCAGCCAGTTGATTCTCTCCCCCTTTCTCCGCCAGATTTGCTTTGTGTCCGTCCCTTCTACCGGCATATCCTCCTCTACCACCACGCCGGCCTCCACGACCCCGTCCTCGATCAGTAGACTGATTGCGCAAGGGTTTTGGACAAAATCGGATGTAATGTCCGGAGTCACCACAATTGTGACAAACATCACCCATAGAAGGAGGTTGATTGAAGGCAGCAAGGGCAGACTTTTCAACCGCGGCTGGCTCCCCCTGGGAGGAGCCCTTGTTGGGCATCAACTTCAGACGAGCTTCTTCCTGTGTCATAACAGCTATAGCTTCTTCCAAGGTCGGAAGCGTGGGTTGGGATAGGAGGATATTCCGTCGCTGCTCAAATACAGGGTATAGTCCCTTCAGGAATTTCATCATACGCTGTCGGAAAATATAACCCAGGAACGTCTGAAAGTACTTTGCGAAGGCTGGATCGACTGGTGCATCTTCCATCCCAAGAGGATCATAATGATCCAGATCAGACCAATACTTCTTCAACAGGGCCGCGTACTCAGAGATGGTACGGTCGTCTTGGGCCACCCTATCGAGTTCATCTTGCAGTTGAAATACTCGCATAGGGTTGCCGGAGCCGGAGTACATATCTTTGAGAGTTTGCCATATATCAGCAGCAGCCTCCATAGCCTCGACATTGCCCGACACCTGGTCGGTTAAAGAGGCAATCAACCACCCAGCCACGACGTTGTTGACAATCTCCCACACAGCAAACTCCTTGGTGGAGTGATCGGCTGGCGCCTTGGCTTGGCCAGTGACATAGCCAACCAAGCCACGTCCCTTCAGTATCCGCATCGCCTACCGCGAACACTTCAAGTAGTTGGAAGTGCCTTCCAACTTCGTCTCCAGCTTCTCCAGCTTCCCCATTTTGTAAGGTGACGGATCCACATCAGTATGGATCACACGTGGGGTTACCTCGATTAATCTCTTGGATAAGATATCATCAACCAAGGCCTTCAACTCTTCGGCCGTCAGTTTGCCACTGATTGAATCCATGGCGTCTTCAACTGTGAACTCAATTCGTCGTCTTCTTCGTCGTCTGCTTCGTCGTCGTCGGAGTCTGCAACTGACCCAACGTCGTCGTCGTCGTCGTCGTCGTCGTCGACGTCGTCTTCTTCAACGCCAGAGACTTTACTAATGCGCTACTAACTTGGCCAGCACCGGCGCACGCATGTCAAGTGAACACGTCAGGACACCAGAGAAGACATGATCAGTCTCTGCATAGATCCCGATGTGAAGAAGGAATAACAAATAAAGCATTTGTTAGTTCCAAACGGCGTAAGCACGGAACAGAGTTGGTGCAAATAAAGATTTGACAGCCGTCTCTAATCGAAATACGCCTTTTTTTTGTTAAAAGCTAGGGTTAGGGTTTGATGAGGCTGCTAGGTCTAGGATTAGGGTTTTCATGGCAAAAAAAACTAGGGTTAGGGTTAGGTTTGATGTGCGGCTGTGGGGAAGGGGGGGCGTCTGCTGGAGAGGGGGGGGGGCGGGGTGCTGGTCGGGGGGGGGGGTTCTGGTCGCGGGACGGGGGTCGGGGGTGTTCTGGTCGGGGGAGGGGGGGGGTTCTGGTCGGAGGGGGGGGGGGGGGTCGGGGGGGTTCTGCAGTCGGGGGGGTTCCGCAGGAGGTGGTGGGCGGGAGGATGCTGGAGTCGGCGGAGGGTTAGAGGGGGTCGGCGAGGGAGAGGGGGGGGGGGTACGGCGTGGGGGTCGGCTAGGAAGGAAAAAAAAGAATTTTTATTTTTATTTTTTTTGTGTGGAGAGAGAGAGAGAGAGAGAGGATTATGGCTCTAATACCATGTAGAAAATAATGGTTGGATGATTTTATTGATGGACTACTTCACTACTTATAGGGAGTCTAGCTCCTCTACATATAACATATTTCAATGTGGGACTAAAAGTCCCTTATTGATTCTCAACACTTTCTATTCTATTCTTTTCCAAAAGACACATTTAATCAGACCAACAAATATTATTGCTTTGCTTGATTACTTGTTCGGATATGTCACCAGGCTCACTTTTGTTCCTTTGCTTTTGCTTCTATAACAGATTTTTGTTGTAGCGGTTGTACGTGTTGACAGTTTTGAGGGAATGTCGACAGTTTTTGTTGTGTTGACAATTTTGAAGGGATGTCGACAGTTTTTGTGGTATTGATGAAGCCAAAGGAAGCTGCATAGTAACAATTTTGAGGGTGTCGGGACTTTTGAAGGGATGTCACTATTTGGTGTTGGTGAATGCAATGTTTCAATGTTTTGAGGCCGGCTGCCCTAAAAGGGAAAGATGTATATATTTTTGGAATCTGAAATATAATGGTGATATGTTGGTGAAACAAAAGTTGGAAAAAGAGTGATATATTTTGAAATGTAATTAAGATGGTGTGATATTTGGATATTTTTAATGAAATGTTTCAAATGTTAGTTAAATTTCATATTTCTGTTGTCTCAGGAAATTAATATGTTTTTTTATAACACATTGAATTATAAGCATTGACAGATGATATATATGTGTGTGAATAACCAGAACAGAACGTTAAAAAGTGTTATGTATAAGTTATTTTTATAATGTTTCATGAACGTTTTATGAATAGTTTCATAACCAGATCATTTTAGCAAGCGTTATGTATATATAACTTAGTCATAACGCTTTAGGATATATATGTTATATATAATGATAATATTAATTTTGTTTTCAAATTTAGTGTTATATATAATTGACTTAATTATCTCATTTTTTTTTATAAAAAGGTGTCACATAAGATTAAGTCATATATAACGGTTTTTCTAAAATTTTATAACACCCGTGTTCATGACGGTTGCCTGCTTCAAAAAAAATCGTCATAAATTGTTATATATGACGGTTTTTACCCGTCATAAAAAGGTATTTTTCTTGTAGTGATATATATATATATATATATATATATATATATATATATATATATATATATATATATATATATATATAAGAAACTATGTTTTACTTTTAATGATAAAAACATGAAGTTGTTGATATATAAAACTTGGATTTAAGGCGTTCTAATTTATGTGAGAATTTTTATTTTTCTTTTTAGAAAATAATATTTCCGGTTTCATTTGTAGATAAACGAGCGTGCGATACTATCAACATAAAACACAGAAAAGAGCTACGGTACTCCTAAGCTACACAATACAAGGCTCAGAGAAAGAAAGAGGAAATGGGCTTATGCCCTAACAACATATTTATGAAAAATTAAAAAAGAATAATAAAAACATTAATCTACGCTATAGCGATCTTCTAAAAGCCGGGAAGCGATCTAGTCAGAAGGCAAAAGTGCCTTGCACCTAAAATACAACGCCAAGTAACAAGTTCTACAAAATCTAAAATAATCTAAAGTCATATGGTAGGGACAAATAGAGTCTCAGACTTGGTCACATAATTACATGTTGCTAATAGCTTACGCCTCAACGTACGGGAATACCCAGTAGCGTTTGCGTTTCGCTAAAGGTCGTAGCCAAAGTGGATACAATTAAACAAAAATATGCTAACATGAATGAACCAATAAAATGTAAAATAAACATCTATATAATGGTATATTTTGTAACAACCAGGTTTTCAAAAATAGCCATAATATATACATATATATATATTTTTAAATGAGTTATAGTATTAAGAATATAATTAAAACATAATTTTTTGTCACGACCCGCACCCACTGTTAGGGTGCGAGAACGTAACAACGCCCAGCCTACGCCGCAGTGTCGACGGTAGAATGCTGTCCTAAGTCACATCATCTAACAATATAATGCTAAGCAGATACAGTCTCAATCACATTTAAGGTAGAGCATGATAAGGTTAGATAAAACATAAAATCTAAAGAGATACGGGAGATAGAAGTCTAAGTGTCTAAGATACAAAAACCCAGAAATACATCTCAAAACTCAAATACAGTAATCCACAAAGTAAATACAACTCCAGACAAATGAAATAACTATCTAAACAACCTCTAAGGTGTCTCCTCTAGGCTAGCAGGCAACCTCCAAGCTATCTGTAAAATTTATCAACAGGTCCAGTCAGGACAGGAACGAGCACATCTCATCTAGAAAACCCAAGTAAATGACAGAGAACTATAAAGCAGTTATAGGCAGTTGTATTGATGAAAATGGCAGTTTATATTCAGGTGATGGTAAGAAAGACAGATAAGGTGCAAGGAAAGTAAATAACTAAACAAGAGAAGAATCATAGCAATGAAGTCTGTAAAAATAGAACTAGCTGAACCAGGGTAATATAATATGAAGTCCAGACAACAATGTAGACCAGTGTAACTCCAATGTAAGTCCAGTACAAGATGAATCTAATACAAGATGAATCCAGTAAGGGACGATTCCAGTTATAGTGATCAATGATTCCAGGGTGAGTCCAGCCTATACTCTAACAGTGTGTTTTAAAATACCGAGATCGACATGTAAACGGCTGTGGGTAATCCGGCACACCTCTCACTGATCAGGCGAGAGATAGCTATCATTCCAGTAGATTCCAGTAGGGGTGATTCCAGTAATAGGGTATGTCTACACGTCTTACTCTAGTATTTCCCCTCCCAGCAAGTGAATCCAGAATTCCGACACAATGATTCAAGATGAGTCCAGCCAAAATATAATGATACCAGTAAATGATTTCAGTAAATGATTCCAGCAGGTGATTCCAGTAATAGAAGCCGGAAATGATGATACCAGTAATAGAGGCCAGAAAATAAATGTGTGTCGTATACATGAATTCAGCAATATCCACACGTGTTGTAACAGAGAATCGCATACAACTAACTAGAACTGAAATACAGTAATTGATAAATAAATGAGAGAACTATCAGAGAATGTACTCGCCTGATAACCTGAACAGCTGATAAGTATAGGGGGTCCAACTGAAGCCACAGAGTCCTATTTAAAGCAACACAGGTTACAAGGTGTCTGGCTCCTAATTAGAACAGCACAAGTCACAACATGTCCAGAAGGGTAATATAAAGCACTACAATGCATTCTACATGAATCTAGGTCAAACTAGGCCAAAGTCAACCCTTGGTCAACTCTGGTCAACTGCACTAGTCAAACTAGGTCAAACTAGGTCATGTCCTAACCCAGTAAGTCTTACTAGGCCTAACCAAGACTATCCTAGCAAGCACACATCAATACAAGGCTATACAAGCCAACATACACCCAACTCTATATAGCATGCAATTATTCAATACTCAAATATGCAAGAATTCACATTGGATATACACTAGGTAATCTATTACTTTAAGCTATATATGTCTACACATATATACACATGCATATATTGGTATTTAACATTAGGTCTATAATTATGGCATTTCAAATGGTTATATAAACTTATATATTACAACACAATATGCTAACATATATATAATATACATACATAGCTAAGTTAACTATATTCCTAAATACTTATTTAAGAGGCTATGTGTGTGTATGTGAACATGGCAAAGGGGCAAGTGAGGGTTAAATGGGCATACATAGTGTATACATATCAAAGAGTGTCAAAGTGTAAGTGAACAATGTGTCAAGTGTGATAGTGTCAACATAGTGTAAGGGAGTACATGAGGTAATATAGGATTTGTGTTAACATAGAACATTACATCTCATTAACTTGTATATTGCATACATTACATCTATTATTACATTACATTCATGCTTGCATTCATTCATCATTCATTATTCTCTTGCACCACTATATGCACCATACATTACATACTATGGAACTTACATATTCATTACAAGTCATACTTATACATGCTTATATTAGATAGGATACTTACACCTCATACATCATTTATTTAACCATTTACTCATACTTGTATTCTCTATTTAATTACATAATGTATATACATTAACATGGGTTAAAATCAAATAGAACATTATATTACACACAAGGGTGCACAAAATGCATATGCCGAATAGTAACTCCTACTAATAATCAATACTGTACCATCTCAGCATGAATTAAAATTTAGGATTAAAGTATGTTATAGATCTATGTGTTAGCTTTCCGAAACTTTAAACGGATCGCGTTTTTGTTTCCGAAAACTCCCGGAATCGCGAAAACACCGAGAACGCGTTTGTCTTTCGTACAGCTGACACTCAAATAATTCTCTAGAAAGTTACAGAAAGAATTAGGCCTATTAATATATGTTTTTGGAAAGCTAACTTCAATACGCTTCTTTTAAAAAAAACGGGAGATTAAACCGAGCTTTGAGCTAGAAGTTATGACATTTCTAAGTTAGGGCTGAAATTAAAACCGTGGATAAAAGTCATGACGGATTTATGTAGTTTGAGACAAAAGAACACAAGTATATAACATAATATATCAAGAACTCACTCTCTACACTAATATGTATATATGAGACACTATAGAACACATATCCAATACAAAAATATGAGATTAAACATGTAATAATTCATTCATACATAACAACAACACATAGTGTGTCCAAATTTGGGATTTTCCCACATGGACACAACCACAACACAAAGGACACTCCTATGACCTCCAAATGGACACGAAATGGACACAAATGGAGATACAACTATGGAGTCATTCCTATGGGTTCAAAATAGACCTATATGCATGAGGAAATGAAAAGGAGAAGGGATTTATATCTCCCGGTAGATCGAATCGAAGAAAAGCCTTCCCGAAGCGACACCGACACGTAGAGATTCCAAAAGGACACGAACGAGCTCCGAATCCTCCCGAACTTGGGTAGCTTCCTCCTTGGCTAGAATGGAGAAGGAAAGAAGAAGATTTGGTGGTGAAATGGAATGTTTTGTTGGAGAAATTGCTAGGGATTGCTCTCTAGTAATTTGGGGAAGAACAAGAGAGAGAGTGTGGATGGGAATAATGAAATGAACTTGAGCCTATCCTCTCCAAAAGTGGCTGGCCATATGGGACTATTTGTCCTATTATGTTAAGGTCCAAAATGCCCCCACTAACCTATTCTATGAGTATTAGGAAAGGGCTAATTGGTTGGGGCTAAATTAGTCATTCTAAAGTCTCTAATCACACTAACCTTATCCATAATAATTAGTCTAACCTCTAACTAAAATATTTCTATCATGTAGACTAAAATTAATATCATGTGGGCCATGCCTAACTAGTGTGTGGGTTCCACTAGAGTCAAACTACCCCCGGGTCCCCGTTTCAAGTCGGATTGAGTTGAAATTCGAACCCGACTCAAATAACCCCAAAACAATATCATAAATAATAAAATAATATCAAAATAATTCAAAGAGGTCAAATGCAAAAATATCCTTAGGCCAAAAATGACATTAAAATATCATAATCACATGGTTAGGCTTTAGGTCAAACAGTCTCTAGGGTTTCACTAGCAAAACGTCAAAACCACAAGTCATTGATTTAAATAATTTTAAAATGATTTAAAATCACCAAAAATCATATCATGAATTAAATATTATTATTAAAATAATTATAAACACGAAATTTCAAAATTACTCTCATTTGGGAAACTGGGTGCTACAACTCTACCCACCTTAGAAAAATTTCGTCCTCGAAATTAAAATGTCCATACTCCCTTTAGGTCAAACCCCCGCAATCAAAGTCCCAGGTTAAAACAAATCATGTGATCAAAAGGACGACATATAGGGTCATGACATACGGTGGTAGTGAAAGTCTCTCATCTAGGTATACTAGTCATGCTAACCGAAACGGTCATAGGGTATCAAAACATACAAGCAATTTAGGGTGCTAAACTAGAGAAGTTACAGAAACAACAAACCATCAAAACTGTAAGGCGGTCTACCATCCTATATGAAACTGGTACTTATCAAAACAAAATAAAGGCAACTACCAATTATCTGAAAAAGGGTACAGAAAATCAAATTCAAAAATTAAGGAATTGAAAATCACTTGCATTGAAATCCAAATCACAATATATATATATACAGAGAGAGCGTTAGAGAGGAAAAACTAGCATTATGTAATGTTATGTGGTTTGTGTGTGTATGGGTGTATGTGAAATATACATGAAATTGTATATGAGCTTTTCTGTTACACTACTCATGGCATATGGGTTAACAACCTACAATACACAACCTATTTAATCATAACATGCATGGCTAACCATAAACATCTATAAGAGGTAGAGATTTAGTTATGTATATACATATATTATAACATGTATGCCTAAGCTCTATATATATCTATACAAGTATGTGATCATAACATAGAGAGGAAAGGTTAGGTTACATGACAGCGTATACTAAGTTAGGGTGTGTGTGTGTCCTTGTACAGGGTTATAACTTAGTATTGAAAGGTTTAACCCAGTTTTAGTTCAGCATTTACATACAAAATCTGAAAATAAGCTAATATTTAAACCAGTGTAATATTAACATAATGCAGTCTCAGATTTTATAAATTTAACATAACTTAACCAATTTCTCTAAAAATTGAAACTCTGCAGATATCATACATGTGCAGTTATGTAGACAAAACTAATAACATGAAATTTATATTTAAATTACGAATTTAAACTGGAAAAGCAGAAAATCAGAAATATTGGGGTTTTAAAAATTTTAACATTAACAACATATTAATATGTATTTAGATAGGTGGAAAATCAAGTGTAGCATGCATACGTATCAGGCAAGTGTCCACTATGTAAATAAACTCATATATTCTTATGTCCCAAAAAAATTAATTCTACGTTAAGACCAACATTTAGATTCCTACCAAGATCGCAAAATAGGTGATTGACGAAATCAAGGCAGTTTTATTATTATTATTCAATACTAGAATAATAGCAAGAAGGAAATAACGATAAAAGCTGTTTGCTTATTTGCCTAAAAGAAGGAACCATTTTGAAACCAGAGCTAAATATCAAATCCAAGATAAAGTCTAGCAAAATCATCGATTCATTGTATTAAGAAGAAACTCATAGCAAGAAGTTACACAAGCTACTCCTAAGTTAAATAATTAGAAGCAAAACAAAGCAAAACAAATAATAATTCTTTTTGAAGGACTGCATCAAAGTAGAGAAAACATGCTTGAAAATATTTAAGGTACAATCTGTTAATCATATGCGTCTATCCAAAATCATGGTACTCTAAATCCCCGTCATACTAGTAAGCAAGGCTACGATAATCACAGAGTCCTTGACTTATGCACATACCTCTAGAATCGTGGTATTTAACATTTTCGCGGTGCCGCTAGCTTGGCTGCGAAAACCTTAAATTTCTACACCCGAGAAATATATCCAGAGTCAGACTATATGTCCTCACCATGCTGGCTAATGTGACTATAGAAGACTAGATTCCATAACATAGATGACCTAGCCCATATAATTTCATCTTGTCAAAAAAAATTAAATTAAATCAACAATGAATACCCATAAATCAAATCAAATTTATCAACGAACTTCAAAATTCAAAATGAACAAAAATCCATCAAAATACAACTCGGATGCAACAGCTATCATCAAGATTCAAAATTCGACAATCATTCATCAAATCAATGAATACAACTCAAATTCAACCATAATCCATCAAAATCAAATTTAACAACAGTAAGTAAAAATAAATCAAATCAAGGGAAAAAAGAGTTCTCAAATCAAAGTTAAAATAAGATTCTCAAGGGTCGTTCCGGGAATCTCTCAAGGGTTCCTAACTGTGATTGAGTACCTTCAAGATATATCCTATTCCTACTGCAGGCTGTAGTGGTACTCAAGTTCGAATACCACTACATAAACTCGACCTGCATGGGCCACCACTAAAAACGTGTCACGACCCGCACCCACTGTTAGGGTGCGAGAACGTAACAACGCCCAGCCTACGCCGCAGTGTCGGCGGTAGAACGCTGTCCTAGGTCACATCATCTAACAATATAATGCTAAGCAGATACAGTCTCAATCACATTTAAGGTAGAGCATGATAAGGTTAGATAAAACATAAAATCTAAAGAGATACGGGAGATAGAAGATTAAGTGTCTAAGATACAAAAACCCAGAAATACATCTCAAAACTCAAATACAGTAATCCACAAAGTAAATACAACTCCAGACAAATGAAATAACTATCTAAACAACCTCTAAGGTGTCTCCTCTAGGCTAGCAGGCAACCTCCAAGCTATCTGTAAAATTTATCAACAGGTCCAGTCAGGACAGGAACGAGCACATCTCATCTAGAAAACCTAAGTAAATGACAGAGAACTATAAAGCAGTTATAGGCAGTTGTATTGATGAAAATGGCAGTTTATATTCAGGTGATGGTAAGAAAGACAGATAAGGTGCAAGGAAAGTAAATAACTAAACAAGAGAAGAATCATAGCAATGAAGTCTGTAAAAATAGAACTAGCTGAACCAGGGTAATATAATATGAAGTCCAGACAATAATGTAGACCAGTGTAACTCCAATGTAAGTCCAGTACAAGATGAATCTAATACAAGATGAATCCAGTAAGGGACGATTCCAGTTATAGTGATCAATGATTCCAGGGTGAGTCCAGCCTATACTCTAACAGTGTGTTTTAAAATACCGAGATCGACATGTAAATGGCTGTGGGTAATCCGGCACACCTCTCACTGATCAGACGAGAGATGGCTATCATTCCAGTAGATTCCAGTAGGGGTGATTCCAGTAAAGGGGTATGTCTACATGTCTTACTCTAGTATTTCCCCTCCCAGCAAGTGAATCCAGAATTCCGACACAATGATTCAAGATGAGTCCAGCCAAAATATAATGATACCAGTAAATGATTCCAGTAAATGATTCCAGTAAATGATTCCAGCAGGTGATTCCAGTAATAGAAGCCGGAAATGATGATACCAGTAATAGAGGCCAGAAAATAAATGTGTGTCGTATACATGAATCCAGTAATATCCACACGTGTTGTAACAGAAATCGCATACAACTAACTAGAACTGAAATACAGTAATTGACAAATAAATGAGAGAACTATCAGAGAATGTACTCGCCTGATAACCTGAACAGCTGATAAGTATAGGGGGTCCAACTGAAGCCACAGAGTCCTATTTAAAGCAACACAGGTTACAAGGTGTCTGGCTCCTAATTAGAACAGCACAAGTCACAACATGTCCAGAAGGGTAATATAAAGCACTACAATGCATTCTACATGAATCTAGGTCAAACTAGGCCAAAGTCAACCCTTGGTCAACTCTGGTCAACTGCACTAGTCAAACTAGGTCAAACTAGGTCATGTCCTAACCCAGTAAGTCTTACTAGGCCTAACCAAGACTATCCTAGCAAGCACACATCAATACAAGGCTATACAAGCCAACATACACCCAACTCTATGTAGCATGCAATTATTCAATACTCAAATAGGCAAGAATTCACATTGGATATACACTAGGTAATCTATTACTTTAAGCTATATATGTCTACACATATATACACATGCATATATTGGTATTCAACATTAGGTCTATAATTATGGCATTTCAAATGGTTATATAAACTTATATATTACAACACAATATGCTAACATATATATAATATACATACATAGCTAAGTTAACTATATTCCTAAATACTTATTTAAGAGGCTATGTGTGTGTATGTGAACATGGCAAATGGGCAAGTGAGGGTTAAATGGGCATATATAGTGTATACATATCAAAGAGTGTCAAAGTGTAAGTGAACAATGTGTCAAGTGTGATAGTGTCAACATAGTGTAAGGGAGTACATGAGGTAATATAGGATTTGTGTTAACATAGAACATTACATCTCATTAACTTGTATATTGCATACATTACATCTATTATTACATTACATTCATGCTTGCATTCATTCATCATTCATTATTCTCTTGCACCACTATATGTACCATACATTACATACTATGGAACCTACATATTCATTACAAGCCATACTTATACATGCTTACATTAGATAGGATACTTACACCTCATACATCATTTATTTAACCATTTACTCATGCTTGTATTCTCTATTTAATTACATAATGTATATACATTAACATGGGTTAAAATCAAATAGAACATTATATTACACACAAGGGTGCACAAAATGCATATGCCGAATAGTAACTCCTACTAATAATCAATACTGTACCATCTCAGCATGAATTAAAATTTAGGATTAAAGTATGTTATAGATCTATGTGTTAGCTTTCCGAAACTTTAAACGGATCGCATTTTCGTTTCCGGAAACTCCCGGAATCGCGAAAACACCGAGAACGCGTTTGTCTTTCGTACAGCTGACACTCAAATAATTCTCTAGAAAGTTACAGACAGAATTAGGCCTATTAATATATGTTTTTGGAAAGCTAACTTCAATACGCTTCTTTTAAAAAAAAAGGAGATTAAACCGAGCTTTGAGCTAGAAGTTATGACATTTCTAAGTTAGGGCTGAAATTAAAAACGTGGATAAAAGTCATGACGGATTTAGGTAGTTTGAGACAAAAGAACACAAGTATATAACATAATATATCAAGAACTCACTCTCTACACTAATATGTATATATGAGACACTATAGAACACATCTCCAATATAAAAATATGAGATTAAACATGTAATAATTCATTCATACATAACAACAACACATAGTGTGTCAAAATTTGGGATTTTCCTACATGGACACAACCACAACACAAAGGACACTCCTATGACCTCCAAATGGACACAAAATAGACACAAATAGAGATACAACTATGGAGTCATTCCTATGGGTTCAAAATAGACCTATATGCATGAGGAAATGAAAAGGAGAAGGGATTTATACCTCCCGGTAGATCGAATCGAAGAAAAGCCTTCCCGAAGCGACACCGACACGTAGAGATTCCAAAAGGACACGAACGAGCTCCGAATCCTCCCAAACTTGGGTAGCTTCCTCCTTGGCTAGAATGGAGAAGGAAAGAAGAAGATTTGGTGGTGAAATGGAATGATTTGGTGGAGAAATTGCTAGGGATTGCTCTCTAGGAATTTGGGGAAGAACAAGAGGGAGAGTGTGGATGAGAATAATGAAATGAACTTGAGCCTATCCTCTCCCAAAGTGGCTGGCCATATGGGGCTATTTGTCCTATTATGTTAAGGTCCAAAATGCCTCCACTAACCTATTCTATGAGTATTAGGAAAGGGCTAATTGGTTGGGGCTAAATTAGTCATTCTAAAGTCTCTAATCACACTAACCTTATCCATAATAATTAGTCTAACCTCTAACTAAAATATTTCTATCATGTGGACTAAAATTAATATCATGTGGGCCATGCCTAACTAGTGTGTGGGTTCCACTAGAGTCAAACTACCCCCGGGTCCCTGTTTCAAGTCGGATTGAGTTGAAATTCGAACCCGACTCAAATAACCCCAAAACAATATCATAAATAATAAAATAATATCAAAATAATTCAAAGAGGTCAAATGCAAAAATATCCTTAGGCCAAAAATGACATTAAAATATCATAATCACATGGTTAGGCTTTAGGTCAAACAGTCTCTAGGGTTTCACTAGCAAAACGTCAAAACCACAAGTCATTGATTTAAATAATTTTAAAATGATTTAAAATCACCAAAAATTATATCATGAATTAAATATTATTATTAAAATAATTATAAACACGAAATTTCAAAATTACCTTCATTTGGGAAATTGGGTGCTACATTTTTTTCCTTTTTAATCATATATATTGTTTGCCATTAAAAATCAAAGACAGGTATTACAGAAATACTGAAATTGATTGCAAACTCGCTTGTACAAAGAAAAGTCTAGAAAGAAATTCTAGGAAACAATCTAAGTACAATTGTTTAGTTTTTGATTCTGGGGGGTGAAGGTGGAGGCTCGAGATAGTGTATCAACTCTGTCTTACTCCTTGGACTATCTGACGCAGTCTTTAGCTCTTGAAAAAATTATCTTTTTGAAGGTTGCCCGCCTTTTACAGGGGTGTGGCACACTGTTATTTATAGTGGTATGTATTTTGAGCCGCATAGATGGCCAGTAGCCACGTGGCTGATCAGCACGTGAAGACCCGTTCTTTGGCCGCCAGCTGTTGATTTGCTGGGATTTTGTTGCAGCAAATCTGGGTGGTTGAGACTTGGTCAGCCTGCTACGTGTCCTATCGTCGGATAGGAATCATTTTGAGCCGCATGAGTCTCTCAGTTTTCGATCATGCTGGGCCGTATGAGACTCATGTGGCTTAAGTCAATCTTCCTTAGCCCGTATATAGCTTAAGGACTTTTACGCCGCATAGATTCTGTATTTTGGGTCGCATAAAGTTCATGCGGCTTGGGTTACAGTCACCCTTGGCCGTATAAAATTCGGAGACTTTGGGGTCGCATATGTTTCAGCCGCATAAGATTCACGCGGCTTGGGTAACACTCCTTCTGGCCGCATGAAAGCGTATGAACCCTGCTTTTGGTGACGTCTCACGTCTTATCTTTTTGTCAAAGTGTTAGATCTGTCATTTTTGTCAGTTTTGACAGAACTTGTCAGCTTTATCAGATGAACTGATCTATTTGGCCGCATGTCTTTCTTCTGCGGCTCGAATCAGTCTGGTTGTCGACGGGCCACATAAGTTGTTGAATCTGTTATACGACTCTCCTTTATGCGGACCTGTTTGGTCCAAGGTTCATATGCGGCAAACTGTGATCCTCATGAACCCCATATTTTCCATGCTTCTACAAGACCCCCTTCAAAGTTTTCAAATTACAAATTTAGAATACTTTGAATAAGAAGCATGGAGATAAGTCAAGCTGTAGGGTCTTCAAGTCGCAGGGAATTCTTGAGCCGCAGGGAACTCTTGAATCGCAGAGAGACTCCATCAGCCTGCCAGCTGTCACTGCTGTATTTAATTTTTTTGATTCGGTTGTGGATCTCTTTTCGAGATAAAGCCAACGGTTACTAGGGATAAAGTCCCCAAACGTCGATATTATCTTTAATGATCTCGAAAATCGAAGAGGCGCTCTTCAAGATAAAGCCGACGGTTATTAGGGATAAAGTCCCCAAACGTCGTCATTATCTTTAATGATCTCGAGAATCAAAGAGGCACTTTTCAGCAACTCTATAAATGGGGGTCATTCGGAGAGAGATTTTTCTCTTTCACCTTCTTCTCCTTCGACTTCATCATACTTTCTGCTATGGCTCCAAAAGCTTCCAAGTCGACTGGTGCGGCGGCCAAAGGGAAGGGACTTACTTCTCCGTCGAGAGCGGCATACTCTCCTTTAATTCATCCCGACGTGCAACTCCCTATCAAGAGTAAGGATGGTGGAAAGGCGACGACTGAAATTTTGAATGGCCATATCGCATATTCAATGTGCGGGCCTGTCATATGCTGTCTCTGTGCTTCAAGCCTGGTCGATACATGCCCTATCTCATTTGGACCGTATGTGTTCTGTATGATAGGGCCGCATGGGCTGAGCCACATGAGCGCTGCTTATTCGAACTTGAACCGCATAAGTGCCCCATGACTGATCCGTATGAACACTTCATGACTGAGCCGCATAGGTGCCTCATGACTGAGTCGCATGAGCACTTTATGATTGGGCCGCATGAATAATGTATGACTGGGCCGCATAATTTCTCCATGACTGAGCCGTATGAGTACTTTATGACTCGGCCGTATGAGTATTTCATAACTGAGCTGCATAAGGGCCTCATGACTGAGCTGCATGAGTACTTCATGACTGAGCCGGCCTCATGACTTTGGGCCGCATGAGTACTTCATGTCTGAGCTGCAAAAAATGCATAAGTGCCTCTTGACTGAGACGTATGAGCACTTTTATGACTGAGCCGCATAAGTGCCTCATGACTGAGCCGCATGAGTTCTGTTTGGCTAGGCCGCATAACTGGCTAGGCCGCATAACTGAAAAAACATAGTCCTTTGTTTTCTTTTCGGTGCTAAGCCCCTTTTCCATGTTTTGTTGGGATCTGGCTATCAAACTTCTCCAGGACCGGTATCGACGATAGAGTGAAAATACACCATTCTGACTCCTACATCAGACAGCTCAAAACTCCTCATGCTTTGGAAGAGTTTTCCCGTGCCATTTTGGCATACACATCAAACAACTCAGAACTCTTCATGCTTCGAAAGAGTTTTCCCCTGGTGGTAAAAAGAGCCTTTATACCTCGAAGAGTTGGACGGTGGTCAGGCGTCATTATGAACATCCTTTCTTCACGGCTCGATAAGTAGGCAAAACCACCATCAGGGATGCTGTTTTGAAGGTATGGTCCTTCGGAGGAGCGGGGCTAAGGTATCCGCAATAAGGAGGGAAGAAAAACATGCTATATTTGCCCTCCTCCGGGCACCTCCTTGGAGATTCAACAGCCTTGTTTGCTTCTCAGCTGTAAAACATGACTTCATTCGAGGGCTACGAAACTGCTTTTTGGTGAAGGCGAAGTGCTGGCAAACTGACCAAACTATGTATTGCTAGATTTTTCTTTCTTTATTTTCTGCTGTTGATGTAGTCCTATGAATGTAACTAATTTTGAATAAACAGAATACGTTCCCTCCATTCTTTATTTGTAGTATTTTGTGGTGCTTGTACTAGAGGGCCTAATACAGTATTTGTGTTTGATAAAAGACATCCCACTGGGAGATTTTTGTGGACCTATTGCCCTTTTGTGCATCTGGAAATACGAGCAAATAGATTTGAATGGTATTTTGTGGACCTACTACTTTTTAGTACACCGATGGTGCGAGTAATAGATTAGGATAACCTTTATAGACTTATTTACCCTTTTGTGTACTGGCGATGCGAGTACTGCTAATAAGTGGAGAGAAAACCAACATATTTACTCAAAGGTAATGAGGACGTGGTAAATATGGGTCAAAAATAAAGCCTTCCTACTCAGAGGTAATGAGGACGTGGTAGGAGTAGGCCGAATGGGGATACACAGAACGACTCAGAGGTGCTATCAATGTGGAAGTTCTATGTATTGGGTGGTTTGTTTGTGATGGACAGGAAAACAACTCAGAGGTAATATGGACGTGGTTGTTTTTCCCGTTGGGAAATTTTATGACCTATTACCCTTTTTGGTGCACCGATGGTGCGAGTAATAGATTAGGATAAGTTTTATGGACCTATTACCCTTTTGCGCACTGGTGGTGCGGGTAATAAATTTTGAAATAAAAATCCGACAGAGGTAATATGGACGAGATATATGACAATCGAAACATCAAAGCGGAAGTTCAGGGGTATCAATGTACATGACTTGTCACTCGTAGAGATGCAATGCGAGTCCCCTCGGAAGGAAATAGAGTGTAAGTTCAGAGGTACCTGATCTACATAACTCGACACTCTAGGCTGTATATATATATATATATATATATATATATATATATATATATATATATATATATATATATATATTGATCTAATCGGCAGCCTTTTATTGATGAGATAAGGAACTCTGTCTACGGGAATTACATCATCAGAAGAGGGACTATCCGTTCGTGCCACCAGGTAGTTGGCGAGTTCTACGTCCTCTTCGGCTACCCCCTACGAGCCCAAAGGTCGGGATGCTGTCTTGGGCAACTTGACCACCAAGGGTTGAGCTTGTGATATTGGCTTGCCTGAGTGTGTCGGATCGGCACTTGGTTGTCGGCTCGTCTTGGAAAGACGGATGACAATTGGCTCGGCAAGGGACTTTGTGTCTTCCAATTGCCTTTGAGTGGATTTTGGCAATCGGATCACCATCGACCCTATGACGGGCTTTGGCTCTTGGCTTTGGGAGTCGGATGACCATTGGTTCTGACTGCACAGCTTGGACGAGAGAACCGGGCACCTCTTTATGCAAAGTTGCGACAAGGGGTGCGGCTTTGCCTGGTTTACGGGCCTGGAGATGAATTATCGAGGGTTCCTCTGGCCCTATGATGATCTCCAGTTTGTCAGTGATGTACTTCTTGGATTCTTCATATAGACAAGCCTCTGAAGAATAATAAGATTCAACCCCTTTGAAGGGATCGATGTCGACGAATTCAGTCTTCACGAAGCTGTGCTTACTGACATACTTGAAGCACTGGTGAAGGGTGGATGGCACGATCATATAGTCATGTATCCACGGACGTCCCAGGAGAATGTTGCAGGAGGTGTCTGCATCTATGATGTAGCAGGTAATTTTCATCTTTAGGTCACCAATCTGACATTTTAATCGGATCTTCCCTAGGGGATAACTCCTTTCCGAGTTGAAACTACTAATGGCAGTGTTGGTCGTCGCTAGCCGGTGCATAGGGATGCCAAGAACTTGAAGTAAGCTTTTCAGGATGATGCTTATCGACGAGCCAGGGTCGATATGCATCCGATCCACCTTGATGTTGCCTATGCATCCAGTGTAGTACAACGGGAGATCATGCATGTTGGTCTTGATCAACATGTCCTGTGGTATAAATATGATGTTGGGCATTGCATTTGTGCCATCGCTGCCCTGTAGATCTGCTGACGGGTCTTCCCCTGGAGGCTTGACCTGAGCTAAGTAGGCGTCAGCATTTTGGAGTACTTCGCTCAATGCGACACGAAGATCCTTGGAGAGCCTTAGGAGCTCGTATAACAACAACTTTGCCGGCGTATTAGCCAATTATGCTAATATGTCAATGTTGTAAGGTCTCTCCAGCCCCTGAGGTTCATCGTTATGGAGTGGCCTGTCGAAGCGGGTTTCCTTTGGTTTGGACTTATCCGCCAGTGGAGGCTGAGATGGCCTTGGAACATCACAGGGAGGCAACGTTGCCGGCTGAGGATCTTCGACTGAACTGTCTCGTGTGGGCTGGACTTGTGCTCCAGACCGGATAACAATGGCTGTAGCTCCCTCAGCTTTGGCTGAAATTGTATGGCAGGATCTAGACTTCCTGTCCTTTTTCTTGTTGGTAGGAGATAACACATCCTGGATAACTTCGGACACTAAGTCCGGATGCACCCACATGATCTTTCCTCGCGATGTGGTGAGAGGTACTAATCTAGATGTCTGGTCCCGGACGGGTGAAAGATTAGTAACCTCCATCGTTGCCCGAGGGACAGGTATTACCCCGTCTGGAGTGCTTATTGGAGGGAATTCGTCGAACTGAATTGACACCATGTTTGCCGCTACGGTAACCTCTTCAAAGTCTATCGACAGAGCTTTGGAGTCGATAAGACTCTGGATGTACCATTTTAATTGGAAGCAGTCATGAGTGGAATGATGGACATAGCGGTGGAAGTGACAATATTTTATGTCCTCCATTTCTGCCGCTCGGGGATCGCGCCTTGGTAGGGGAAGCTGGATCCTACCCCCTTGCAAGAGCATATCGAAGATAGGTTTGACATGACTATCTTCAAATGAGTAATTCACCTTGGGCCACTGACCTTCCGCCTGTTTTTGTTCGGGCTTCTGGGTCGCATCAGCCACCATGGCCTGTTTGCCCTTATCGTCCCGGTTGGAGGTGGAACCACTGTTGTTGTTGCTGGAGATGGAACCAGGACGTCTTTCCTTATCCTCTCTATCTGGGATGTGTAATCCCAACTGGCGAGCCTTCTTCAATTTTGCCTCCGTATTGGTAGCACTTATGACGAAGGTCGTCCAATTCCTGAACTGATCGTCGCCCATCCAGAGGCTAATTGCGGGGAGCAACTTCTTCTGGTATATTTCAATCAAGGAGCTCTCGGGATTGCCTTGGGGCAATCTCATTGCGGTTTGGCGGAACCGCTCGATATAGTTTCTTGTTAGCTCCCTCTCTCCCTGAACGATGTCCATGAGAGATGACATCGTCACATCATGTCCCACTTCATAGAATCTTTCCAGGAACATGTGCTTGAAGCCGTCAAAAGAATGGATGCAGTTGTCGAGAAGGTTGTGGTACCAGTCGAACGCGATCCCCTCCAATGCTCCAATGAATAATCGTGTGAGGATGGCATCACTATGCGGCAAGTGGTCGGTTGTGACTTTAAAGTAAGTCATGTACCGACTAGCAGAGGTCTTTCTGTCATATGAATCGATATAAAATGGCTTGTACCGTGGTGGAAAAGGCACATCTCTCCATGCAATGGGATACGATTTTCGTATTCTGAGGTCCCGAGAGGAGTCTCAGGCATTGAACATTGCTCGAAGCTTCTGGACTTCCCTCATTGCCTCATTGGCTTCTTCTGCAGCTGAAGGAACGGATGCTCCTAAGGGATCATCACCCAAAGGAGGGGCGGTCGTGTTGGAGTCCGTGTTAACTGCGGGTCCCAAGCTTGTTTTTTGGGGCGTCCTTGCTGGTTGAGTTAGCAAGGCCGCTTTGATTTCGTCTACGGACTTGACCAAGGACAGGAGCATGGCTTCAAGTACTTCTAGATGTTGTCGGTCAGTAGGCGCTTCATGATCATCGTCAGCCATAAAGACTGTCCTCACGTGGGTAGATGTGGAAGGGATCGTAGCAGTGGTGCTCTCTGTGCAGTACCCTTGTACAGAGAAATCGTCGAAGAATGTCGAAATGTCATCTTCTTCGGACTCGGAAGGGGTGCTACCCTCTGTGCAGGAAGCCACATCGTCTTGGTGAGGGTGGGGATCCTCAGGAGAGTCCAAGTCTGTTGTGCAGTTTTGGGGGCTCTCTACCCCCTATGTGTGCTCTTGGTGTACCGAGTTATCGCATATATTGAGGGGACTGCTACCCCCAGCTTCATCTCCTCTCAAGGAAGCTGAAGGTGCACCCCTGGGTGCTGGAAGCTTCTTTTTGGATCGAGTGCCTAAATAGACACCCCATGTGGTTGTCGGCGGCAACCCTCCAGATGAGAGTTTCCTTGCAATACTGGTCGAGATTGTCGGGCTGGAAGAGCCTGTCTTCTTTCCTCCCTTGCCAGGAGGAACCTTCTGAGTTGAATTACAGAAGGTGAAAGGAAATCACTCATCTCCTGGAATTTGCACCTGTTTCTTGAGTTGTTGTCGGACAGGTGCTGGCTGTTGCAGTCATTGGAAAACTGACAGCCGACCTTCAGGTGCTGTCGATTTATCGCAGCAGCAGTTGATGATGACTTGGGTGCAACGACGTCCCGAGAGGGATTCATCGCATGCCAATGTTGCCACCTTGCGTTTGTGAGTAATCACCTCATGCAAGTCGGTAGCAAGCTGATCTACCTTTGCACCAAATTTGTGGACTCGGGTATCCCGAGCGCACAGGTGCTGAGGTATCATGTTTGCTCCCTGATCCGAGGCTAGTAAAAGCACTTGCTCTGGATCGTTGGAGGGAGACTTTAAAGACCCACCTTATCCGTTAGCCCTGGGGGACTGGACGCGGGTGTTTTTGTACAACTTTCCATCATGATCCCGTATAACAGTTAACGGGGCCCGTTGACAGTCAGAAACTTGGACAGTTGACTGGGTTTGTTAGGCCCGTACTGCCCTAGACTTTTTTGACTTAGCACCCGAAGGCGCATAGTAAAAAGAGTCTAGATTGATATATCCCATATTCTCAATGGGCCTGTATGAGAGACGGTTGAACACAGAGCTTCTGATAGGGCCGCATGAGACATTCTGTCTGAGGCCATGATTGGCTGCGGTATGGGCTATCATCCTGCGGCCAGGGCTGGCTGCTGCATAGGCCATCTTTCTGCGTCCAGAGTTGGCTGCCGCATGGGCCATCTTCCTGCGGCCAGAGTTGGCTGCCGTATGGACCGTCTTCCTGCGGCCAGAGTTGGCTGCCGCATGAATTGTCTGCCTGCGGCCAGAGTTGGCTGCCGCATGGACAGACTGCCCATCTCTCTTATGCGGCTTCTTCTTTGTCCGCATGGATTTCCCTTATGCCCCCAAAAACTCAGCATCGTAGTATTTTTCTCTGCTGGATTTGGGGACAGTGGGGTCCTATGCGGTCGGAAGCAAAGCCGTAGGAGAGCTTTGGTCACCGTGTTGGGCTGCAGAAGGAGCTTCTTCGAGAACTTGGTCGGGGGCGACAGTTTTGCGTGCCGACGTCCTGCGAGTTCTTTTTGGGTTGGCTCACTTCTGTGACGGGCTGGCGCTCCCTTCAGAGAGCATTTCTTCGAAGGCTTGTTGGTCAAAACGAACCACAAGCATTTGCTGCATAGAGCCGAGCTTGGACGCGTCTGATTGCATCACCAGCTTCTCATCAGAGGAGAAGGACGTCCCCAGCAGAGTCACCATCGTGTTTGCCATTAAAAATCAAAGATAGGTATTACAGAAACACTGAAATTGATTGCAAACTCGCTTGTACAAAAAAAGCCTAGAAAGAAATCCTAGGAAACAATCTAAGTACAATTGTTTAGTTTTTTATTCTGGGAGGTGACGGTGGAGGCTCGAGAAAGTGTATCAACTCTGCCTTACTCCTTGGACTATCTGATGCAGTCTTTAGCTCTTGAAAAAATTGCCTTTTTAAAGGTTGCCCGCCTTTTGCAGGGGTGTGGTAGCCTGCTATTTATAGTGGTATGTATTTTGAGCTGCATAGATGGCTTGTGGCTACATGGCTGATCAGCACGTGAAGACCCGCTCTTTGGCCGTCAGCTATTGATTTGTTGGGATTTTGTTGCAGCAAATTTGGGTGGTTGAGACTTGGTAAGCCTGCCACGTGTCCTACCGCAGGATAGGAATCATTTTGAGCCGCATGAGTCTCTCAGTTTTCGACCATGCTGGGCCGCATGAGACTCATGCGGCTTAAGTCGTAATCTTCCTTAGCCCGCATATAACTTAAGGACTTTTACGCCGCATAGATTCTGTATTTTGGGCCGCATAAAGCTCATGCGGCTAGGGTTACAGTCACCCTTGGCCGCATGAAGTTCGGAGACTTTGGGGCCGCATATGTTTGAGCCGCATAAGATTCATACGGCTTGGGTAACACTCCTTCTGGCCGCATGGAAGCGTATGAACCCTGCTTTTGGTGACGTCTCACGTCTTATCTTTTTGTCAGAGTGTCAGAGCTGTCATTTTTGTCAGTTTTGACAGAACTTGTTAGCTTTATCAGACGAACTGATCCATTTGGTCGTATGTCTTTCTTCTGCGGCTCGAATCAGTCTGGTTGTCGACGGGCCACATAAGGTGTTGAATCTGTCATACGGCTCTCCTTTATGCGGACCTGTTTGGCCCATGGTTCATATGCGGCAAATTGTGATCCGCATGAACCCCATATTTTTCATGCTTATATATATATATATATATATATATATATATATATATATATATATTGGAAACCCCCACTTTTATTCATAAAGGCTCAAAATGCCGAAGCCTATACAAGTATACCCCTAGGCACAAAATGCCGACGCCTATACAAGTATACCACCAAAAGCTGAAAATATGAAGTTAGGAGAGAAGAAAAACCCAAAAGTCTGTTTGACCATGCTTACAGACGTTCCGGATCTTACCGCACTGCCGTAGGACCTCACCTATGATCTTGTCGGCGTTGTACTGGGGGCCCTCGTATCTCACCTTGTTATGATTCTTCCACAAGACCTACGTGGTACCTGCTGCAACTATCTGGTGTCTGTGGGACATGGGTGCCCAGCCAGCCAATAGATCGTAGAAGCACCCGCCTTCCTGAGCCTAACAGCATCGCTGGAACAGAACTCGCCACACCTTGACTGCTAGGTCCCCCTGACAGAGGATGTGATCGACGGTTTTCGTCTTACCCTTTGAGCAACAATGGCATGCAGACGCTAAGCTGAACCCAATAGTAAGCAGAGTGTCATCAGTGGGTAGCTTTTTCTTAAATGCCCTCCAAATGAGGATGGACCACTTCTTGGGGATACAATTTTGCTAGAAGGAAGCCATGATCAGAGAAGGCGTCCCTGGTCCACGGGCCACCTGTCTGGCCGATCGCAGGAAGAAACATCCCAAGATTTCGGTCGACCATCTAAGCACATCTGCTTCATGGTCGATCTTCAGACATTGACGACGGATGCAATCTTCAGCCTCATTTTTGGCCCACTGACGGACCTTTGCCCAATTCCAGTCGTTCCCCGAGAAGTCCCACAAATCCTTGATCTTGCTGTTCCTCCGGGCCGCCGTCAGGTTGGGGAGCAGGGCTTCACCAGCCCACCATTCAAGGAAGATCAGGGATTCTCCATCGCCTAAATGAAGACGAATTTCCGGTTCGGCAATATTGCGGCCGATCATGAGGATACGACGCCACACCGCTGATGATATGCTCTTAGGGATTGCCCGGGATGGGTGAATGTGCATGTAGTATCTCGCCTTCATGAATCTAACCCATAGGTCCTGGTTCGTACGAAGCTTCCACCACAGCTTCATAGAGAAGGCGTCCACAATGTGAGAAAGTTTAGTAAAGCCCATGACCCCTTCCTCGGTTGGTCTAGACATGGTGTCCCAACTAGCCCAATGATGCTTGACGTGGCCTCCACTGTGCCCCCAAAAGAAGTCGCTAAGAATGATTTCTATCAGGGAGAGTACCTTCTTGGGAGGGGAGCACGCTGCCAGGGTATATATAGGAATGGAAGTGAGAACATGTTTGATAAGGATCATCTTGTCGCCTGGAGATAAGGTTGTGTTGTGCCACCCCTCATGTTTTCTCCTGATTCTGTTAATCAGGTTCTCAAAAATGCCCGAGTTAGATTTACCGTATACGAGGGGACATCTGAGGTATTGGAACGGAGGGTGTTTAATGGCAAAAGAGGTGATATTGGAGATGCTAGCCGCATTCTCTCTTTTGATGTTGTGATGGGCATAGATGACGCTCTTGGAGGGATTGACCTTCTGACCAGAGCATGAGGAGTATCTCTAGAGTGTGTTTTGGACCACCTCCACCGACCCGACATCGTCGGATGTGAATATAAGGATATCGTCCACATATGCCAGGTGGATGATGATCGGGCATTCGCTGACAGTATGAAAGTGCTGGAAGTTCGGGGTGTGAACCATTTTGTTCAAATTTCTGCTCAATGCTTCTGCCGTAATGATGAATATGGTGGATGATAAGGGGTCTCCTTGCCTGACGCCGTGACTCGATTTGAAGAATCCGTTGGCTTATCCGTTGATCATCGTAGAAAACCAGGAGTTGCTGATCGATCTCCAGACGATGTTGGTCCAGTTTTCCGAGAAACCAAAGGTCCTGAAAACCCAGATCATGAATTGCCAATCCATCCTGTCATAAGCTGTAGCTCCCCTTCCCAAATTTTTTTAAAATATTTTATATTATTTATTTGATTCAAAAGTGATTTTTAGAATTTTATAAATAAATAATTAGTTAATTATTACGGCAGATGACTTTAGCCATGGTTGAGTTTTGGAGTACAAGACGACTAGGAATCATGGCATGGATAGTGCAGCGGCGTGCCTTGACTAGTATATTAGCCATAGTAGGGATGGCCGAGCCATAAGTGTGTCCCAACTAGAAAAACCAGGCTAAGTTGCGACTTGACCTCTATAAAGAATTTAATTAAGCTATTTATTAATTTAATGACTTGTAGGAGATCCGGTTGTGTCGATTTAGCTCGAATTAGACCCGAACGGAAACCGAGCCCATGTAATCTTGTAGTGAGGCCAAAGACATCCATGTAGACATACATATTGCATTTATTATTTTTGATAGTACAAATAGGCATTTCATATATAAATGATTTATATATATTTTATTGTTATTGAATTGATATTCTATTTTAGAAATAGGATGAACACCATACTTAGCTACCCTTGTGCAGTTGAAAATGTTTAGGCTATACATGCAATTTAAATACATCTAGCATTGAATTATTGTGTTTTGTTCTCCCATATTTTGTTATTAATATTGCTGTGATAATTGATGTGTATATATACGCATATAATTATTATTGGTTATTTCTATTTTTGATAATAAATATATTTTTATAATCTGTGTACATATTGTTATAATAACTCTATACTAGGAAGATGTAATATTATGATTTTTGGAAGTATTATATCATATGTATATATACAGATATTTAATTCTATAGGCCTATAAATATATATTCAGAATTTATTAATGTATATATATATATATATATATATATATATATACATTAAAATATATATATATATATATATATATATATATATACATTAATATATATATATATATATATATATATATATATATATATATATATATATATATATATATATATATATATATATATATGAAAAAAATATATATATACATATACATATACATATACATATATATATATATATATATATATATATATATATATATATATATATATATATATATATATATATATATTTTTTTTTTACATATACATATACATATACATATACATATACATATATATATATATATATATATATATATATATATATATATATATATATATATATATATATATATATATATATATATATATATATATATATATATATATGAAAAATATATATATATATATATACATATATATATATATATATATATATATATATATATATATATATATATATATATATATATATATATATATATATATATATAGTAATAAATAAATAAGAAAAACAAAACCACACCCCCCCACAAGCAGGGAACCCAGCCCGACCAGCCCAGGGCCCGACCCCGCGGGTTGTGTTGCACTCTCCATATAAGTAGGATCGGGAACAAGAGAGGGAGTAAACGAGAGGCACAAACACTAGGTACCCCACCACCATGTCCCGGTGACCCCCCTGACAACCGCGCCACCGCACAGGGTGCCGGACCGGCCACGCGCGGCCTGGAACAGAAGCTGCGCGCGACAGCAACAACAGTTGTACACAGCGTTCGGGCTATCTTTGCGACGACCGTTCGTCGTGTATACGAGTTGGACTCACGAACTACTTCCTCAGGTAAAATTCCTATGTAACCCTCTCTAAATCCCAGAAAGTGGGTTTGGAAATAGACAAGCAACCAGTCCGATAAATTGACTCAAAGTCGGAGAAAATCCTGTTTTTAGGACAGAGTGTGTGCCTGCCGTAACACCTATTTGGAAGGCCGATCTTGGTTAAACCATTAAGAAATCTAGGAAACCATTTAACAACAGTCCTAGACAACCTATAGGGCATTGAAACCCAGTTGACGGAAATCGAAATCATCGACTACGTGTCGAGAAATTGAATCCTGAAATTGACCAAAAAATTGTTTTAAAATATTAAAATTCTAGAAAAACACTCCGATACCACGTGCGTCCTGCTAAACCGGGCGACTTGGTCGTGAACCGAAAGCATCGAAATGTGCGTAATGTCTTCGCGGACGTGTATGCTTTGACGGAATTCAAATTGGTCGCGTGTGCGCGACGAATTTGATGCGTATCCGTCAAAATTTATCGTATCGGCCTCTGTGCAAATTTTCCAATTACTTTGTGCATGTTCGTCAGATCGAGACAAAACTTGTGCCAACAGGACCGTATCATTTTTTTGGTCCTGTATGCCAAGTTTGGTTCGATTCTGAGACAGTTGATCGAATCGCCGTTTTGTGGGCCCCACGATCCGATTCAACGGGCGATCTTGTGCACGGCCCGTCGGAATCCAACTCTGGACATACGGTTGGGTTTATATCGAAAAATTGGACTTGTAAACATATAGTTTGATGACTTTAGAGACCATAGACTTTGGTACGCTTTTCGGTGCAAAGTGGGTCCAATGGCGAACACCGTTTTGATCCAAAATTATCGTTTTGCCCCTGTGTCCAGAATTGGACTTAAGGACAGGCAATCCAAGCCAATTTGGCTATTCTAAAAATATTGGTAATGTTTATTTCAGCATCCGGATACTTCTGCATGTGTTGACTGATTGTGGCTCATTGAGTGGCATAGTATTATCGGTTTCACCAGTACAGGACCCAAGGCGAGTACATCTCTGATAGTTTTTATATCTGATTATCTCTATGAATCATGTACGTAGTAGTGTTTTACATTGATATTCCATTGGTTCTTGATATGATGTTACACGAGATAGTAGTTATGGATTCTTTACATGTTGTTCGTAACCAATTTATTATCGTGTTCGTGACCTGTTTGGATCCATGAATACTGGTCGGGCGGAGAAATACTCTAGACATATAAACAAATCCAAATTATTCGTATCTAATAGCAGTCGTACACCTCACGTACGGCGTGCCGGATCTTATTCTTGCCTAATAGCAGTCGCACATTTTATGTACGGGGTGCCAGATTTAGCCTTAGCCGTTTACATGTCGAAGTAGTATTTTAACTCACTAGATAGGTACAGTGTCTGTTTCTATAGTATATATATTGCTGGCTACAGGTCTTCTCTCTTTTAGTACTCTCTTGCCTTGTTCACCATGCTCAGTTTCTGTCATAATTCTATACTTGTCTTTTCGTCGTGTATTTTATTGTTATTTACAGATTTATGGATTTTGTGATTTATTGAATCTGTTGTGAGATTTTAATCATTCCATTCCTGACTGAAAACCAATATTTTTCAGGTTTAGCCACGACCACTCTTAGCACTGGAAAGGCATGGGTATGCTGAAGTCAACCTAGATAGTTGAATTAGCTGTCTTTTCTATTTTATGAGACAATATATCTTCTAGCAAATATAAATCTTGTAATAATTTGTAGATTTGATTTAATAATGTGAATGAGCAATAAATGTATATTTTGTGATTTTGAGCATCTTGGCCGTGACAGCGTTCTACCGCCGACTCTGCGGCGTAGACTTGCTTGGACACGTCTCGTATCCGAAAAGCGGGTGCGGGTCATAACATAAGCTTTCTCTATATCCAATTTGATCGCGATGTTGCCACCTCTAGCAGGAAGTTTCATGCAGGTGATTAACCCTTGGGCAAGCATGATGTTATCCTGGATGTTTCTACCTCGGACGAAGCCACTTTGCTCCTCAGAGATAATCTTGGGAAGAAGGTCTGACATACGGGAGGCGATGATCTTAGAGATGATCTTGTTGGTGAAGGAGCACAGACTAATGGGACAGAAGTCACGAAACGTCTCCGGGTTATCTTTCTTCGAGATGAGGATGAGGTTGGCTGAAGAGATGGCTCTGGGGTAAGTAGCTCCCTGGAAAAAGGCAGTAACCGCTTCATGGATGTCTTTCTTGATGATATCCCAGCACTCACGGAAAAACACCCCCGAAAATCCGTTCGGCCCTGGCGCACTGTGTGCATCCAGTTCCCCGACCGCGTCTTTCACCTCCTGCTCGGACGGAGGGAGGTCCAGTCGGGTGTTATCATTGTCGGTAATTAGGTGGGGTATCTCAACCAGGAAGTTATTGTCCCTGAAGACCCTGTCTTTGGTGAAAAGCTGGGCGTAGAACTTCTCTGTCGCTGCTTGAATACCCCATTGGTTGCTGATGATGTTACCCGATTCGTCTGCAATCTGATGTAGGGTGAGTTTCTGTCTACGACCATTGGCATAGGCGTGGAAGTAGGCTGTGTTTTTGTCCCCCTTGCTGTCCCATTTAAGCCTCGCCTTCTGTTTCTAAAAGTCTGATTCGACTTTCAGCCAGAATTTGAGAATATCTTTGGTGAGGTTAAGAGCTTTTCTGGCTGTAGGCGAACGGACGGTAGTGAATAGGGCCTCAGCACGGGTGACATCATCCTCAACGATGTGAACGGCTTAAAAAATATCCTCGTACGCCTGTTTGCTCCACACCAAAAGGGCTTTCTTTGTCGCCTTAAGCTTGTTGACTACCCTGATGAGCGGGTCAGCAGAATCCGTATTGTTCCAGGCTCCCGCAACAACGTTCTTGAATTGGGGGTGTTCGCTCCAGAAGTCAAGAAATCAGAAGTTCTTTTTACTCTGACTAGAGTTGGTTTTGATCTCAACCATGAGGGGAGCGTGGTCAGATTCGATGGCATTGAGGTGAGATAGATTGGAGATGATCCCCATCCCCTGCCAGAATGTGTTCGTGAGGGCCCTATCGAGACGGGAGTATTGACGGTGATCACCTTCCTGCATGTTACACCATGTAAACGCATTGCCGATGAACTGGAGCGGGTGGAGGTTGGCATTGAAAATGAAGTTGTTGAAATCTTGCATGACCATAAGGGGAGTAGGGCGACCGCCAGACTTTTCCTCTCTACAGGTGATGGCATTGAAGTCCCCAATACAAAGCCACGGTAGGTTAATGTGGTTTAGGTGGGTGTCGAAGAGGTCGTTCCATAGCTGTTTGCGATCAGCCACGTCGCAACTACTATGAACCACGGAAAGAATCGAGCGCTTGTGGAGCAGGGGATGCTCCATCCAATAGGAGAGAACCTGCCTAGAGTCCCACATAACTTCGATCTAGACATCCGTCGAGCAGAGGATCCAAATGTCATTGCAGCCAGCAATGGTCGTATTGAGCCCTAACTGCAGCTGGATGGTTTTGATTTTCTTGGAGGGAATCTTGGGTTCAATGACGATTAAGATGTCAATCTTGTGGAGTTTTTTTAGGCTGGTGAGACGCCTCATGGTGGGTTTGTTCGCCAGGCCGTGAACATTCCATGATAGGATGTTAAGCATTAAAGGTGTTGGTGGGAGCATTTTTTGTCCGCTTGGCAGCGGATCTGGTACACATGGTCGACGGCTCTGTGGCTTCAATTATATCAGAATTTATGGTGTTGGTGGGTGCCATCGCCACCATGGGGTTGTTAAGGGTTGATTCTGCTACAGTGATGGGGGGTTGTCCTCTGCGGGTTGGAGCCTTTCTCCGGCAGAGTCCAGGATGGCCTCTTCTGGGGGAATCATGATGGTGTCTTACGGGCGTTCAGATAGTTCTCCTGCCGACTGGAGGGGAAATCCTGCGGCCATGACCTGTTGTCCTCTAAGGACCTATTCTGTATATATATATATATATATATATATATATATATATATATATATATTAAAAAATCGTACCTTTTATGTTAACAGAACTAAACTACATAACTAATTTATATAACAAAAACTATAGAACCAATTTATATATCAAAACTACATAACCAATTTATATAACAAAACTACAGTACCAAATCCAACCAACACAATTACTAGCCAATCCCAAAATTCATAGAAACAATCCCAATTCTGAAATCGGACTATAGAACCCGAACTACAGAACTAACCAACACAACCAATTCTGGCCAAAACCAATTCACAGAACAATGTTCTGAATCCGAAATCGGACTACAGAACCGATTTCTAAGAGAACAATGTTCCGAGAATGAATCAAACCAACGATCCAACGATCGTTCCAAGTATCCACACAAATAACACAAAATATTCGAATCTGGCTGCGGGATCGAGATCGAATCATCATATACTACTCTACGGGAAGGAACGAGCTACTCAGATAGAAATTATACCGAAAATCTGATGACAGAATCTGAAGGGTGGTCTCGAACTCGGATCGACACGTCGTCACCGGCTCGAAGCCTCGGGAACGCGTCTGGACAGCGGCGCAAGGGCCACGGGGTTGGGCGTGGTCGCACAGAAGGGCACACATCATGGGGTGCTGGCCAGGGTTGGCGATCGCGGGGACTGGCCGGGAAGGGCGCACGGAGGGGGTCCGCGGGGTGGCCGAGGGTGGCACCGACGAAAGAGGTCTGGAGTTGGGGAGGAAAAAGAGGGAGTGATGGTGCTGGTGGTTGTTTAGAGAGGAATAAAAAAGGAGATTTGTGTGTTTTATTTTCTTTGATTTAGGGAATTAAGTGGTGTGATGGTAGTTAAGGGAAGGAATGGTAGAGAGATTTTGGGGAAGTGAGGTGAACGTGGAGAAGAAGTAGGAGGGGGGTTGAACGGGTGAGTTGGTGAGGGGTTGGATTTTCTTTTTTATTTTTTTCTTTTATTAAGAAGGAGTTTGGGCTTGGGATAGAAAGGGTGGGCTAGGTTAGGGTCCAAACGAAAACACAACCCAACAAGCAATAATTCAAATTTAAAAAATGTAATTTGATTAACCGACTAAATAATAATGACACTAATAATAATAATATCAACTATAATACTAAACTAATAAAGTCTAAAATTACACTAATAGCAATCGACAATTCTTGCAAAAACCCAAATTAATAAATTATCCAAATTTGAGTTTTACAAGCTTCCCTCCTTCGAAAATTTTGTCCTCGAAATTCTAATGGTAGAGATAGGGATTAGTCATACTTCAAAACAGGTAGGGGTATTTCTCCCTCATGTCAGCCTCTCGTTCCTAGGTAGACTCGCCTGGAGAGTGGTGACGCCACGCTACTCTGACTAGCGGGATCACAATGTTCCTCAGCTTCTTCTCCCTGCGGTCCAATATCTCTACTGGCTGCTCTGGCACTGTAAGACTGGGACCAATCTCCAACTCTGAATGGTCCAAAATGTGGCTCGGATCTAGAATGTAATGCCACAGCTGTGAAACGTGGAAGACGTTGTGCACGCCTTCACGATTAGGTGGTAATACAGCCGATACACCACTCTCCAACTCGACTCAATACCTCGAATGGGCTGACGTATCCGGGATTAAGCTTCCCAGCTCTTCCATATCTGATGGTTTTTCTGGTGGAAGAGATCTTGATAAATATACTATTTCCTTCTTCGAACTCCAATGGCCGGTGACTGCTGTCGGCCCAATGCTTCTGACGATCATGGGCAAGGAGTTTGTCCCTGATCATCTTTACCTTGTATGCAGCCTCTGTAATCATCTCTGGTCCGAGCATGACTCTTTCTCCTACATCGTCCCAAGCAAATGGAGGCGGCAACGACGTCCATACAATGCTTCAAACGGTGTCATGCCGATGCTGGCTTGGTAGCTATTGTTGTAAAAGAACTCTACCAAGTACAAATGGTCTTCCTAAGACCCGCCAAAATCCAAGACGCAAAATCTCAACATGCCTTCCAGCGTCTGAATGGTCATATCCGATTGTCCGTCGGTCTGCGGGTGATAAGCGATGCTGAACTTCAGTTGAGTCCCTCGTCTATCATACAAGCTCTTCCAAAAATGAAAAGTAAAGCGGCTATTCTGGTCTGATATAATGCTTACCGGAACTCCATGTATTCGGACTATGTGTTGCATGTATAAAGCTGCCAACTTCTCGGTGGATAAACCAACCTTAAAGGGGATAAAGTGAGCAGATTTAGTCAGTTTGTCTACAATAACCCAAATGGCATCCTTTTCTCCTTGGGAACGAGGCAATCCTGACACGAAGTCCATCATGATGCGCTTCCATTTCCACTCCGGAATGGTCAGCAGCTGTAGAAGTCCTGCTGGTCTCTGTCTGTCTGCTTCATCTGCTGGCAGATCAAGCACCTGGAGACGAATCTGGACATGTCTCTTCATTCTATACCAACATACTTGTGCTCGCATATCCCTATATATCTTGTTTGCTCCTGGATGGATGGAATATTATGATCAATGTGCTTCTTGCATCAGTTTATCTCTTAAGTCGCCAGTGGGCATGCAAAGTCTTGTGCCGTGCCTCAATGCTCTGTCATCTGCTATCGAAAAGTCATCAAGTGTTCCTGCTAACACTTGTTCTCTAAGTCTGCAAAGTGACCATCTTGAAACTGAGTCTCCTTGACTCTATCTATCAGACTGGACTACACTTGCAAATGCATCATTGGTGCATCAACTCCTGGTACAATAGCTTCACATCCCAGCTTCTTCATTTCTTCCTCTGGCGGAACAATATCCAATCCAGGCTTCTCTATATCTTCGAGTAAATACTGGTCCGTTGTCAAGAACATTGCCATTGGGTATCGGCTAAGTGCATCGACGACTACATTAGCCTTTCCCGGATGGTAGTGCAGGTTGATGTCAAAATTCTTTATAAGCTCCAACCATCACCTCTGACGCATGTTGAGCTCCTTCTGTGTAAAGACATATTTAAGACTTTTATGGTCTGTAAATATCTCTACTCTCTTGCCATACAGTTAGTGCTTCCAAAGCTTCAGGACGAAGATGACTGCTGCAAGCTCCAAGTCATGTGTGTGGTAGTTCTTCTCATGAGTCCGTAACTGCCGAGATGCATAAGCAATTACTTTTCCATGCTGCTGAAGAACACAACCCAAGCCCTTACCGGAAGCATTACTATAGATCAAAAATCCATCGGTGCTTGAAGGTAGTGATAAGATTTACGCTGTTGTAAGCCTCTTCTTCAGTTCCTCGAACGATGTCTAGCAAGCGTCAGTCCAGACGAACTCCTCGTTCTTCCTTGTTAGCTTCGTCATAGGTTCAGCTATCCTGGCGAAGTCCTTCACAAACTTCCTGTAGTAACCTGCTAAGCATAGAAAGCTCGTGATTTCTGCAACTAAACCTGGTGTCAAGTACTTCTCGATGGCCACTATATTCTTCGGATCCACTGAGATGCCATCTCATGTGACAACGTGACCCAGAAAGTCCATCTTGTCTAAGAAGAACTCACACATGGATAGTTTTACGTACAGCTTCTTCTGTCGCAGAGTCTCTAAAACTATCCGCAAGTGTTCCTCGTGTTCTTTCGGGGTATTCGAATAGATCAGGATGTCGTCAATGAAAACAACAACAAACTGATCTAAGTATTTTTGGAAGACCATGTTCATGAGATTCATAAACACTGCAGGGGCGTTGGTATGCCCATACGGCATGACTAAAAATTCGTACTGTCCGTACTTGGTGTTGAATGCCGTTTTGGGTATACCTTCTTCTCTTACCTTGACTTAGTGGTAACCGGATCTGAGGTCTATCTTCGAAAACACCTTTGATCCGCTCGATTCGAGGTAAAGGGTATCGGTTCTTGACAGTAATATTGTTCAGAGACCGGTAGTCTATGCATATTTGGACAGTTCTGTCCCTCTTGGGCACAAATAAGACTGGTACTCCCAAGGTGAAGCGCCACTCCTGATAAATCCCTGAGCCTTAAGCTCGACGATCTGGTCCTTCATCTTCTTGGACTCCTTGGGATTTACTCAGTAACAACATTATGAGATAGGTGAAGAGCCGGGTACTAGGTCAATAGAGAATTCCACATCTCGGTCAGGGGGCAATCCTGAAAGTTTGTCGGAGAAGACGTCTGGGAATTCTGCTATAATAGGGTGAAGGGGTTCGGTTGTAACTCCGCTTCCCAAAAATTTTGAAATATTTTTATTATTATTTATTTTATTTGAATGGTGATTTTTAGATTTTTATAAATAATTATTTAGTTAATTATTACGGTAGATGATTATAGTCATGGTTAGCAATTGGAGTACAAGGTGACTAGAAATTATGGCACGGATAGTGCAGTGGCGTGCTTTGACTAGTGTATTAGCCCTGGTAGGGAAGACCGAGCCATAGTGATGTCCTAACTAGGAAAAACAGGCCAAGTTGCGACTTAACCTCTATAGATGTTTTAATTATTTATTATTAATATTATTTGACATTTAAGTGGCCCGACTGTACCATTTTAGCCCAGACTTGACCCGAACCAAGCACAAACCCATGTGGACAGGAAGTGCGTCCAAAGGCGTCCATACAGATGTATATATTAACTACAATTAAATTGGTATTTACGTTTTGGTCTAGAGAGTATATTTTAATATAATATTTAAATATATTAAATATATTGTTTCTATTTAAATGATATTTTACTTAGAAAATAGGATAATGATTTCTTTAGAATGAAATTTTAGTTTTGGGATTTTTATACTCTGAGTAGTTGTATGTATAAGTGGCACGTACGTATTGGGCTTGTATAATATATACATATATGTATAGCTATCTAATTGTAATTGTTTATATATAGATTAGTATATAAAATTAATAATTCTATATTATAAATATTGATTATACTTAGAATATTTTATTGCTTGTACTTGTGTGTGTGTATATATATATATATATATATATATATATATATATATATATATATATATATATATATATATATATATATATATATATATATATATTTTATTGCTTGTACTTGTGTGTGTGTATATATATATATATATATATATATATATATATATATATATATATATATATATATATATACACACACACAAGTACAAGCAATAAAATATATATATATATATATATATATATATATATATATATATATATATATATATATATATATATATATATATATATATATATATATATGTACTTGTGTGTATATATATATATATATATATATATATATATATATATATATATATATATTTTTATATATATATATATATATATATATATATATATATATATATATATATATATATATATATATATATATATAAAATATACACACACAAGTACAAGCAATAAATATTCTAAGTATATATATATATATATATATATATATATATATATATATATATATATATATATATATATATATATATATATATATATATATATATTTTAAACACAAAAGGGCCCTGTTAAACAAAGTGATAAAAGCCAAAGGTAGAAATAACAAAATTTCGGATAACCAAAATTTTGTAATACTGTTGTGTTTCAAAATATTTTGAAATTTCGAGAATCAAATAATAATTTCAAAACATTTCGAAAATATTCAAAATTAGAAAAAACGTAGGGAGGGGGGGGAGAACGGGAACACAGCCCGAAGAGGATGGAGGTATGGGCACGGAGCCCAATGGAGACTCGTTACCCGAAGGGGGGGTGGCGCTCTGCCCGAAGATGGAAGGTTGGCGCACTGCCCGAGGGGTGAGGGGCACACGGCTCGGGGAGCCTTGGCCCCCCCCAGCGTGCTATTCCAGCGGGGGAGAGGTGGACGGGGGCTCGCCGAAAGGTGGACGGGGCTCCGGCGAGGGGGCCAGCCCTGAGAGGAGAGGGGGAGGAGGAAAACGGGGGGCGGAGGGCAGCCGCCAGGGGAAAAGGGAGGAGACGACTCCAGGGGGAGGAGGAGAATCTCGGCGGGGTGCCGGGCACGCCTGAAGGGGACGGCCAAGAAGGGGTCCACGAGGGGAGAAGAAGCGCCAGCGGCGGTCGGGCTAAGCGACGAACGCGGAGGGGGCTCGGACCCGCCAGGGAGAGGCGGGGAGCCGGGGGGTCCGCCTGGAGGAGCACGGGAGCTACGGCGGGGCGAGGGGGGCTTGACCCCCGAGCCTGGGGGAGGGTGCGGATGGCTCGACCTTCGGGCGGAGCCTACAACTGGCGAGGAGGAAGACCCTCCTGCATGCGCCTGAGGGTGTGCCGGAGACTCCCGGGGGTGGCACGAACCGCGGAGGGTGACGTGGCCACCGGAGTGAGAACCGTCGCAGGAGGAGGGGAAGGGGGTCCCGAGGCGTAGGCAGGGAAGAGAGGGAGTGGGGCCGCATCAGGGTCGCCGAGGATCGGGGCGGAGGTCGGGGGGCTCGAGGAAGGAGCCGGTGGCCAAGCCAGGGAGAAGAAGGCTGACGTGGCCGAGGAGGGGGGTGGCATTGCAGGAGGAGCGGCGGAGGAAAGGGGCGCCGGGACAGAAGGTGCTCGACGCGCGGAACGGAGCTTGCCCCAGCTGAGGGCCGAGGAGGGAAGGATCCTGGGAGCTCGCCCCCGACGGAGGAGGGGCCTTCCTGCGTCGAGCACGGTGGCGGCGAGGACGGCGCCAAGGGGGGTGGTGGGGGGGTAGGGAAAGCCCCCACGTCGAGAGGATGCCGGCGAGGGGGGAGCCTCCCCACGGCGAGAGGACGCCGGCAAGGGGGGAGCCCCCACAAGGGAGGCGGCCAGGCGTCCGGCCAACCTGGGCAGCGGGGGCGGCGGAGGGGGTTTCCGCGAGGGTAGGACCCTGGGGCCGGGCCGAGGAGGCCGGCCGGCCAAGCCAGCCACACGATCGGCGCTCCCTGGATCCCACTCCCTATATATATATATATATATATATATATATATATTTTTTATATATATATATATATATATATATATATATATATATATATATATATCACATTATATATAAACATATGTATATATGCGCCTAAATTGTATTTACGGTATACGTGCACTTATCAATATGTATATATATATACATATGTATATATGTACATATAAATATAGAGAGAGTGACAAGAAAAGAAAACAAAATAAGAAGAAAAGCAGCAAACATCCCCGGGCCAGGCCCACAGTCGAGTAATCCCGAACCCCGCAAGGGGAGACAGGCCCGACCCCCGACTCTGTTGTTACTCTATTTTAACGACAACATACCTATATGTTCGGGAGAAAGGAACGAAACCATAGCCGAATCCCTCGACCCCCGACCTCCTGACGTGTGCGCCCCCCTAAGGCTTCGTCGCACAAGCGCGCAGCCGCCGCATGGTGGCCGGCCGGCCAGCATCACCGGCCATACACGCGTATGGGGAGGAACACAGCAGCAGCAACACAGCGAGAGCCCAACTTCGCTGTACGAGTGCGTCCTCCACAATCATCCTTTCCTCGAACCGATTCCTCTAGTACGTACCCAAACTATACGACTTCACATCCCTGTAATTAGATTCAGGAAAAACGTAGTTATAACTAGGGTTAATTCGACCCAAAGATAGACCAATATCAGTTCGAAAATAGGGTATGGAACAGTCCCAACACCCAAGTTGGAAGGCCAATTAATGACAAACCGTAGACAGTCTGTGAAATATATCTGAACAGTATTTTAGTCAACCTAAACAGCGTCGAAACCTTTTTTATAGTTTTATTTTTCATCGAATATGTGTTGAGAAATTAGATTCCCAAAACCAAGAAAAACTTGTTTTCAAAATAGTAAATTTTAATAAAAACCTTCGATACGACGTGCGTTTCGCCAATCCGGGCGACATGATCACGAACCAAAAGCATCGAAAGGTGCGTATCGGCTTCATAGACGTGTGGGCTTTAACGGAATTCAAATTGGTTGTGTGTCCACGACGAATTTGATACATATCCGTCAAAATTCACCGTATCGACCTCTGTGCAAATTTTCCAATTACTTTGTACACGTTCAGCAGATCGAGATAAAACTTGTGCCAGCAGGACCGTATCGTTTCTTGGGTCCTGTATGCCAAGTTTGGTCCAATTCTGAGACAGTTGATCGGATCACCGTTTTGCGGGCCCCACGATCTGATTCAACATGCGATTTTGTGCACGGCCTGCCGGAATCCAACTTTGGATATACGGTTGGGTTTGTATCATAAAAATAAATTCGTAGACATGTAGTTTAACGACTTTAGAGACCATTGACTCTGGCACACTTTTCAGTGCAAAACGGGTCAAACGGCGGACATCGTTTTGGTCTGAAACTACCGTTTTGTCCCTGTGTCCAGAATTGGACTGAAGGACAGGCAATTCTAGCTAATTTGACTATTCTAAAAACATTAGTAATATCTGTTTCAGCATCCGGAGGCTGTTGTACATGTTTGACGGTTGTGGCTCACTGAGTAGTATAGTATTATCGGTTTCACAAGCAAAGGACCTCAGACAAGTGCACTTTCTGATTGCTTTTCGATTCATAGTAGTTTTTACGTTTCATGTTTATACATATATCTTGCTGCTTATTGACATGCTCGTCACACGGAAATTAGTATCATGGAACTCTATTTACTATATTTCGTGATTATCATGTTTTCGTGTTTCGTGACTTGTTTGAGTCCATGAGTACTAGTCAGGAGGGAAAATATCTTAGTAGACGTGTGAACTACCCCTTACCCATCCCAAAATATCTGATCTTGACTGATAGCAGCTGCACACGACACGTGCAGGGTGTCGTATTTAACCCTTAGCCGTTCACATGTCGAACAAGATATTTTAAAACACATAGATGTCTTTTATTTGTTACCTGTTTTTCTTCACCGCTTGCCATGACATTAGTTACCTTCTAGTTTTTATCTCACATATATTATTTTCATGTCTTGTGAATTCTATTATGTTTTTGCTTTGTTATCAATTTGTGTGCTTGTTCCATTCCTGACTGGAAACCAACATTTTTCAGGTTAGTTGTGGCTTCACTTAGCATTGGAAGATACGGGTGTACTTGCATGCAGAAACCTAGAAATTAGATAGAAGTGATATTATTTCATTAATTGTAAGAACCTTGTATTTTTTTTAAATATAAATGTTGTAAATGTTGTAATAAATTTAGAAATATGAATAAGCAGTAGATGTTATATTTTATGATTTTGAGCATCTTGGCCGTGACAGCATTCTACCGCCGACTCTGCGGCATAGGCTGGCTTGGACACGTCTCGTATCCGAAAAAGCGGGTGCGGGTCGTGACAAGTTTTGTGGTGGCCCATGCAGGTCAATTTTCGTAAAATATGCGAACTCGTGATGGTACTTAAGTTAGTTGTACCATTGCGAGCCTGCGACTAGAAAATGGTCATTCACAACTTAGAGTTAAATTGATTTAAGAGAATGACTAGGACTAGGAGTCCCTTGTTCAAATTGACCGATGGGTAGTTAAGGTTATCAGATAGGCCATACAATTTAGATAAAGAATTATTAAATTTAGATAGCTTGCCAGATCTCTATAGATACACTATTACTTTTGATATGACGATATGATCCAATGTGGATATACTATTCACTTGGTTAGTTAGGCTTTCCTAGAATTAAGGCTCTAATCTTGATAAACTATTCAATTTTCTTTTACTCTATTAGATATAAACCTTATATCCTAAGTTAGAATTGCCTATTTAAAATCCTATTTTGTCGTAAGTAATTAGTTTATAATTTCTGATTCTGTTATTCGTATACGAATCTCGAGGCAAATTTGATTCAAAGTTTTTCCCTCAACCATTTGAAATACATATGAAATAAAGATTAGGTTGTTCTTACTTCCCTTATCTTCAGTTATTTCCTTCCCGCTCAATCTTTTACTTTAAGGATTGAGACTTATAGGCAGATGTTTACGCTTTCTATCATAGTCAACTAGTTTGAATCTCTAGTAGCTCCTTGAAGTTCTTAGGAATATAGTTGGAGTAATTTAACGACTGCGATGTCTAGACAGCATCGCACTGGCGAGGCACAACCCATAGAATTGAAATTATTTCAAGGAATCGTAGGTTATGGAACATTGCTAAAACTATATCTTCGTTGACAACTTTAGACCTTGTGTCAATATAAGGTAGAGTATCTGATAGCATATCACATCTGAATCACGAAACCAAGGGTTTACCACCGCAGAGTATACAGGCGAGGCATAGTTCTTGGTAAAATGACTTCAGACGTGATTACAAGTTTAGGATAGTATAGAGGATAGGAAAATGCCATGTATGTCCCCTAAGATCCAAAGCCAATACTAGTAGAAGTTCTGTAAGCTGGGTAGCATATCTCCCAACCTAGCATTCCGTGGTCCTTGTGATCTATTAACGAGGTAATTGACTGACACTAATAGGTTTACCTAGAATATAGAATTTAGAGGTCCATAACCCATTAGTCAACCAAGGCCTTATGTATAAGAAGATAGTAGGATGACTGTATAAGCAATAACACCAGGTAAGGTTTTGATTCTCTCAAAACTCGAACTACTTGTGCCCCCTTTCAAAAATCCCGCATACTTGTATTTTGACTATCTTGACCAATGCTGCTATTATAGCCTAGTTTTGCAAGCTTACTCTTTTATCGAGCTTGATTCAAGACATATGTTTATTGGGGACGCCTACTAACATATTATCTAATCAGAATCGATGTATTACGGTCTGATCAACCTTAGTGCACTCGGTTCGCTCTCTCTTTGATTATCCCACGTGGATTGAGATATCGAGGTATCAAGGATCTCATCCGCGACTGCATTGACAATTTTTTTTGAATTATACATTCGCCTTTGAATCACATAATTGTATTCAGCGACATCTTTCTTGAACTCCTTATTGTTTTTGTCTTTCACTAATTGGAAAGACGAACGCTCGTATTTGATAGATAGATACAGAGTATCCCCCATGGCTATGATAGTTGTATACACAAGTGTAGCTACCATCGGCCAGCCATGTGACTAGAACCTTGCCTTGAGTTACTCGTTCTCCTCTCAACCCTCAAACTACTATTAGGACCTTCTAGCCATCTGAATTTGAGAATGATTGGGGTTTTACCCTTAGTCAAAATGCCAACCTATGAGACTATCTATTCTCAAGAAACCAAATGTTGTGAGTCTCTAATTATTTGCTTGAAGCTTCCTTTAACTAGCAACCCTTAAGCCTTAACCCAACCTTTCCTCGACCAAAGCCCACAATTTAGACATGAGATGAATAGACAAAGGTAAGGACAATCATTTACCATGACTATGGTAGACACCCATCCCAAGATTGGTTTCCAACAAATTACCCTGGTTATGTAAATTTTATTATTAAGACCTAACTAGTATTGGAACACCACAGTCACTAGCTTAGCCAATACCATAGCTTAAATATCCTGTCATATTATGATCTACCAGTTATCAACAGCAATACATGATCACTACAACCCATACCACTAGAACCCTTGTGACAATAGTCTGGTAGGCTTAACACAAATAGAAATTCACGACTTAGCTGTTAGAAATCTCTTCATATGATGTGCCTTAGAGTTGGTTACCCCGTCGATAACTCTTGTATACTATGGACGAGTAGATCATTCTATTTTATCGACCATGTGTCATTGTACACACTCGTTTTTCCTTTATTGAGGAATGATCCTTGACTTAACTTATATCTACCGTATCCCGCTACACCGTGCCTTATTCTTTATTAAGAAGAGTCGAGGTACAATATCCGGACTTTGGAATCCTTCTAACCTCATTATTCCTAAAACCATGTCCTAGCTTCTAAGGTGAGTAGACTGTAAGCCTTCTAAAATTTTGAGATATACGAGGATTACCGATTGATTAGAATAATTTCCATTAGGATGATAATTAGTGCCCCATGGACTCCCACTTTCCATTTAGATCATTTAGTGTCCTCGGCCGTGTCATTAATATTCGGAGCACGAGATCAGCTGTTACCTTCCAACAAATTTTATATGCAAGATCTAGACTAGTCCACCTTCATCTAAGTTTATCATGTCCCACTCAAACCCGTCCCCTTGTACTCTATTTTGTAATACGACTTTCAGGTCAAAAGACTAGCTATAACCCTTACCATAATACCGGTATACTTTTCGACTTCCACTAGAGACTCACCCTTGACTCAATTCATTCGACCCAATATATGGTTGTGATCTACTCGAAGCCCACTACGCATATGCCACTAATGTGCCACCCAATTGAGGCCTCATGTGCTACTTAAACACAAAAGTCACTGAAGGCGCATTTTTGGGCTTGAGGGACCTAGCTAACCAACCTGACTGCAACTAGCTCAACCACTTGGGTGAAAACCTATTCTAGGATACCCTAATCTAGTAGAAATAGTTTTATCATTGGGATCTTGTCCAGTCAATATAGATTGAAATTCAAGGTTCATCCAACCAACGATTGATGTCCAATCAGGGAACCCATTAAGACCCAGTAAAATCCATCCATACATACCACCATATTTGGACTATAAAATCGAACTATTTGAAATAGGTCCCTATACCTATTGTGTAGTCTCCACCTCTTAGAATGTGAAGTCATTTGTAACCATTATTCCATCTACCTGGAAGTCATGATACGATCTTGTATTGCATTTATATCCCTTGCTCGTGTGTTTAAATAACCACGGAAAAGATCTGTCACGACCCGCACCCGCTTTTCGGGATACGAATGCGTGTCCAAGCCAGCCTACGTCGCAGTGTCGGCGGTAGAACGCTGTATAGCCACCATGCTAAAAATCATAAATAATGCTCATTCACAAAATTAATTTAATTTACAATATTCACAAGTTTTATATTTGCAGAAAAATATAAACTCTTACAAATATTGAAATGATTACAACTCATCTATCTAGCTAATCTCTAGGTTTCTGTCTGCAAGTACACCTGTAACTCTCAATGCTAAGTGAAGCCACAGCTAACCTGAAAAATGTTGGTTTCCAGTCAGGAATGGAACGAGTACAATTCACTGAATGCAGTTTCAATAAATAAAAATGACTATACAACAGAGGTTAGACATCAATTATATGTTTGAAAATAAACAGCAAAAAGATGTGAGAAAAGACAGAAAATCAATAACAAGTAAATAAACTAAAATACATTCCCAACTGTTAGAAGTACCTTTGATATGCGATCAGTCTGGAATACTACACCGCGAGGTCTATGAGGTCTACTTGCATGAATAATAAACAATGTCTACGAGGTCTACTTGCAGAAAATAAACAATGTCTACGAGGTCTACTTGCAGAAATTAAACAATATCTACGAGGTCTACTTGCAGAAATAAATAATGTCTACGAGGTCTACTTGCATGAAAATAAACAATGTCTACGGTCGGATCACACATCCTTGGTACTTTTCATTCCCGACTCGATAATTTGTAATAGAATATAAAATCACATAACCAATGGCAAATCACTGAAATATAGTAAAAATTAATATTGAAAACAGACAATAAACTGTACTCGCCTGAGGTCCTTAAATGATGAAACAAGCCATCTCGTTGGGTCCAGAGTAGTCCGGTTAGCTTAGGGCAGATATGGAGGAATTTGGATTTGTAAGGAGAAATAAAGAGTATGATTAGTCACGGTCAAGAAATTATGATCAAAGGAATTTGCGTTAATATAACTATTTATAACTATTTTTTAGAAAATACTTATAACAATTAGAACCACATTTTATTAGTCAAAAATACTTTAGATAAAATACTTGAAAATTATAGAAAAAATCATTTTAGGATCAAAACCCCAGTCTTGTCGAATATTTTGTAAGAGGAATCTACTAGAAAGCATAATATATATATTCTAAAAATTAAAATTATTTTGATAGATATTAAGAAAGGATTTATAATTTATAATCTGCTTAGAAATCATATTTATAATAAAACATATTATTATTATTATTTAGAAACACAAAGGTTACTAAAAAAGTAAAACGTATATATATATATATATATATATATATATATATATATATATATATATATATATATATATATATATATATATATATATATATAAGGTCAAAACCATATTAAAATAACCCAAAAATATATGATAATATTATTTGGAGATGTATCAACAAGAATAATAATATTAAAAGTAGTACACTAATGGTAGCAGTAGTAATAATCATAATAAAAACAAATACGGCCTACAGTATACGTGTATACATATACTAATACCTATAAGTTGCTCGTACTAATAATACCAATACTCCTAATATACTCATATGTACTAAACAGATTTGTACAGTCTCCAACCAACCAACCATCATTACTCTTACGCCGTAGCCATCAATGTTAAAATTAATAATAATAAAATAATGGAGTTCCCTTCTTGTTTCTAACGATAGAGAGAGAAGAATGTGAGGAGAGTTATAAAGACACAGAGAGAAATCAATTGGAGTGGGTGTTCTCCAAGGAAGAGGAGAAAAAGAATTAAAAGAAGAAAAATGCTGAGGAGTGGGTTAAGGAAGAGCGAAGGATCATACTGGAGGGCGCACGCACGGAGGGTCGGCAGACCCACAGGGGGTGGAGACCACGCGGCGTCTCGTCCACGTCTGGCTCTCAATGTTGTTACGGTGGTGCTGGGCTCGCTGCAAGGGAGCTGGGGTAGCACACGGAGGGTCGGCGTAGGCCGCGGTGGAGGTCAGCGACGCACCCATGTTTGAGGTCGTGGCTGCGAGCTCCGGACAGATGAGGGTGCGACGGCTCACGGGGTTCTCCAAAGGAGAGAAGGCGCCGGGGGGACGCAGCCACGGCGAGAGGTTCGATGCACGGGCTACGTCGTCGGCCAAGGCGGAGGTTGGACAAAGGGGCTAGCTCACCGGCTGAGCACAGCGTGCATCAACGGCGCACGAAGAACCGGTGAGCCATCGGTCGACCAGGGGACGGCAAGGCGTCGAGCACCCACGGGGAATGACGGTCCAGTCTCACGCGGATCGGGGTCATCCGACGATCGTCGGGATCGAGTGTGCTGCGATGGTGTGGCTCATGTCGGAAGGGGAAGTCGGACAGTGCTGCCCCGAGCGGCTCTGGCAGTGGCACCACGGAGCGAGACGACGATCAACATAGGTGAGTGGGGTGGTGGTGGCATAGTCGAACTGGTGATGGTGGTGGCATCTAGATGACGATGGAGCTGGTGATTGAGTTGGGTCGACGGATCGGGAGGTTGGGATGAGTGTGGCGGATGGCGATGAGATCGATGTGTCCGGGTTTGTCGGGCACGGAATGGAGAGAATGTACGTGTAAACAATTTTGGAATAAGATTTTGGTAGGCAAGGACACAGTACATAATTGATTTTGTAGAATTTTATGGATTGTGAGAAAAGGTAGGAAGCTCTCTTTATATAGGAGATGAATCTCCTAGGAAGATAAGGACTATAAGTCCTATTGGACAATCTTTTCCTTTATTTTAAATCAATCAAAATTATTTAAAGCAATCTAATCAAATCGCCATTAGTAAATAAAGATACTTATTCAAATCGATAATCAAATAATTTAAATCCTATAAATTAAACTTTATCCATTAATTATCATAATATTCAAAAGAATATTATTTTCTATAAAATCAACTGAAAATATATTAGTATGAATCAAATCTCAAATTCAAATAAATAGTCATCATAAGTATTTAAACTAATAATCACTTAAAAGCATATCCGATGTCATATTCAAGATAATTAAATTAAAATATAACCCATTGACTGATTAACATATTAATTTAAAATAATACTCAGCGCCATCAAATATTGCAGAGTATATTTTTATAACTCTAAATCTTTATTTAAAAGTAAATGGACCAAACCTTTTTATTATTCAAATAATTACGACTTCAAACTATTTTAGGAATCGACTATTGATAAAATTCTGAAATAATGTCAAAACATATTCTCGTAATTCCAATAATATAATTCAATAAAATATTTTTTTATTTAAAAATAATACCTCAAATTTAAACTAGTTTTTTTTAGAAAAGAATAAATCATAAAATCATTCACAACTTTTCGACAAAATTTTTTTTAAACACAATAAATAAAATAAAATAAAAATAAAAATAAGATATAAATTTAAAAAAAAATTTGGGAAGAGGAGTTACAAGATCACAATCTTGATTTCTCAAATTCTGTTCTATTATGGAACCGTGTTTAGAATTTCGAGAACGGAACTTCTGTATTGCACGGATTACAAGCCCCTTTGAGAAGCAAAGGGTTCTTCGGTGTAGCAAGTGACTGGACTAGAGTAGTCCATCTAGCAAATAAGTCAATGGTTCGTAAACTACCTTTCTATCTGCATCATTGGATACTCTCTGTTGCTCTTGAAACTTTATATTTGCTCTCGATTATTCCTTCTTATCTCCCTGTCCTTCATATTTCAGAGCGACGAATGGTCATGCTTATTAGAATTTATCAATATTTCTTAGCTACTTGTGTAAATTTTTGCTTGTTAAATCTTGGATTGCTTGATAGATAGGAGAGGATTATAGATGCCATATGCAGTAGATATCTGTTGGTAGGATTGTTAGCAACTAGTTATAAGATTTTAGTTTTGAGGAGTAGTGTGACCAAAGGTGGGTAGAAGTCCCAGAGGTTATGCAGTTACAAAATGGCTAGGAGGAGGATATAAACTATTTCGAGGAATTAAAATTTAAGGAGAATAAGGTTAAAGTAGACTTTCTTTTTGAATTTTAAGGAATAGTTATGGATTAGAATTTCGAGGACGAAATTATTTTAAGGTGTGTAGATTTGTAGCTCCCCTTCCTGAAAATTTTGAAATATTTTTATTATTATTTATTTTATTTGAATGGTAATTTTTAGATTTTTATAAATAATTATTTAGTTAATTATTACGGTAAATGATTTTAGTCGTGGTTGGGAATTAGAGTACAAGGTGACTAGAAATTATGGCACAGATAGTGTAATGGCATGCTTTGACTAGTGTATTAGCCCTGGTAGGGAAGACCGAGCCATAGTGATGTCATAATTAGGAAAACCAGGCCAAGTTGCGACTTAACCTCTATAGATGTTTTAATTATTCACTATTAATATTATTTGACTGTACCAATTTAGCCCGGACTTGACCCGAACCAAGCACAAACCCATGTGGACAGGTAGTACGTCCAAAGACGTCCATACAGATGTATATATTAACTACAATTAAATTGGTATTTACGTTTTGGTCTAGAGAGTATATTTTTAATATAATATTTAAATATATTAAATGTATTATTTCTATTTAAATGATATTTTACTTAGAAAATAGGATAATGATTTCTTTAAAATAAAATTTTAGTTTTAGGATTTTTATACTCTGAGTACTTGTATGTATAAGTGGCACGTACGTATTGGGCATTGTATAATATATACATATATGTATAGCTATCTAATTGTAATTGTTTATATATAGATTAGTATATAAAATTAATAATTCTATATTATAAATATTGATTATACTTAGAATATTTTATTGCTTGTACTTGTATTTATGGTATATATATATATATATATATATATATATATATATATATATATATATATATATATATATATATATATATATATATATATATATATATATATATATATATTTTATTGGTATATATATATATATATATATATATATATATATATATATATATATACCAATAAAATATATATATATATATATATATATATATATATATATATATATATATATATATATATATATATTTTATTGGTATATATATATATATATATATATATATATATATATATATATATATATATATATATATATATATATATATATATATATCACATTATATATAAGCATATGTATATATACACCTAAATTGTATTTACGGTATACGTGCACTAAAAAAAAATACACATATGTATATATGTACATATAAATATAGAGAGAGAGTGACAAGAAAAGAAAATAAGAAAAAAAGCAGCAAACATCCCCGGGGCAGGCCCACAGCCGAGTAATCCCGAACCCAGCAAGGGGAGCCAGGCCCAACCCCCGACTCTGTTGTTACTCTGTTTTAACGACAGCATATCTATATATGCTCGCGAGAAAGGAACGAAACCCTAGCCGAATCCCTCGACCCCCGACCCCCTGACGCGCGTGCGCCCCTAGGGCTCCGCCGTGCGGTGGCCTGCCGGCCAGCATCACCGGCCATAGGCACGTATGGGGAGGAACACAGCCGCAGCAACACAGCGAGAGTCCAACTTTGCTGTGCTAGTGCGTCCTCCACAATCATCCTTTTCTCGAACCGATTCCTCTGGTACGTACCCAAACTATACGACGTCGCATCCCTGTAATTAGATTCAGGAAAAACATAGTTATAACTAGGGTTAATTCGACCCAAAGATCAACCAATATCTGTTCGAAAATAGGGTATGGAACAGTCCCAAAACCCAAGTTGGAAGGCCAATTAATGGCAAACCGTAGACAGTCTATGAAATATATCTAAACAGTTTTTTAGTCAACCTAAACAGCATCGAAACCCTTTTTGTAGTTTTATTTTTCATCGAATATGTGTTGAGAAATCAGATTTCCAAAAGCAAGAAAAACCTATTTTTAAAATAGTGAATTTCAATAAAAACCTTCGATACGACGTGCGTTCCGCCAATCCGGGCGACATTGTCACGAACCGAAATCATCGAAAGGTGCGTATCGGCTTCGTGGACGTGTGGGCTTTGACAGAATTCAAATTGGTTGCGTGTGCGCGACGAATTTGATACATATCCGTCGAAATTCACCGTATCGACCTCTGTGCAAATTTTCTAATTACTTTGTGCACATTCTGCAGATCGAGACGAAACTTACGCCAATAGGACCATATCATTTTTCTGGTCCTGTATGCCCTATTTGGTCCAATTCTGAGACAGTTGATCGTATTGCCGTTTTGCGGGCCCCACGATTCGATTCAACGGACGATTTTGTGCACGGCCTGCCGGAATCCAACTTTGGACATACAGTTGGGTTCGTATCATCAAAACAAATTCGTAGATATGTAGTTTGACGACTTTAGAGACCATTGACTCTGGCACACTTTTCGATGCAAAGCGGGTCCAACGACGGATATCGTTTTGGCCTAAAATTACCGTTTTGCCCCTGTGTCCAGAATTGGACTTAAGGACCGGCAATTCCAACTAATTTGACAATTCTAAAAATGTTGGTAATATCTGTTTCAGCGTCCGGAGACTGTTGTACATGTTTGACGGTTGTGGCTCACTGAGTAGTATAGTATTATTGGTTTCTCCAGCAAAGGACCTCAGGCAAGTACACTTTCTGATTGTTTTTTGATTCATAATAGTTTTTACGTTTCATATTTATACATATATCTTGCTGCTTGTTGACACGCTCGTCACACGGAAATTAGTATCATGGAACTCTACTTACTATATTTCGTGATTATCATGTTTTCGTGTTTCGTGACTTGTTCGAGTCCATGAGTACTAGTCGGAAGGAGAAATATCTTAGTAGACGTGTGAACTACCCCTTACCCATCCCAAAATGTTTGATCTTGACTGATAGCAGCTGTACACGACACGTGCAGGGTGCCGTATTTACTCCTTAGCTGTTCACATGTCGAAGAAGATATTTCAAAACACATAGATAGTTGTCTTTTATTTGTTTTCTGTTTTTCTTCACCGCTTGCCATGACATCAGTTACCTTCTAGTTTTCATCTCACATATGTTATTTTCATGTCTTGTGAATTATATTGTGTTTTTGCTTTGTCGTCGGTTTGTGTGCTTGTTCCATTCCTGACTAGAAACCAACATTTTTCAGGTTAGCAGTGGCTTCACTTAGCATTGGAAGATACGGGTGTACTTGCAGGCAGAAACCTAGAAATTAGATAGAAGTGGTATCATTTCATTAATTGTAAGAACCTTGTATTTTCTTTAAATATAAATGTTGTAAATGTTGTAATAAATTTAGAAATATGAATGAGCAGTAGATGTTATATTTTGTGATTTTGAGCATCTTGGCCGTGACAGCGTTCTACCGCCGACTCTGCGGCGTAGGCTGGCTTGGACACGTCTCGTATTCGAAAAAGCGAGTGCGGATCGTGACACCGATCTTCTCGGTGATGGATGAGTAGCTGACGCTCCTCATGCTCTCTGGTGCACTACCAACCTCGAACTCGGTTCTCCTGGTGGACTAAAGATGACACTACCTTGGTGACAGTCTATCAAAGCATGCTGCTCACTCAGCCAGTCAATTCGCAAGACTATATCATAATTATGGAATGGCATTATAAGGAGTGATGCAAGGAATTTGTGGCTGAGATGGTGATAGGGTAGTACAAGCCTCGGTGATTGGTGTGGGTCCTACGTCAGTCATAGCTCTACATATCCTCTTACTAAAGCCAGTGACTAAATGATGTGTAGAAATAAAGTTTGAGGATATAAAGCTATGAGATGCTCCAGAATCCAATAATGCTAGGGCAGGATGTATATTGTAACGCCCCAGTCCCAAAATACTTAGGACCAAGAACGTAATCATGCCAGCTGTATACATACAAAGTATACTCCAATATATGGAACCATTGTATGTATACATAAGCTGTAAAGTATAGAAAGCCACGACACTAATCTCATCCACAAATAAAGAAAAAAGAATTTATAATAACTTATGAATTATTGTTTACACAAGTCGTTGGGCGAAGACAAATCCACTACCAACAAAGAAAGAAATACAAAATAAAAAAATTTGCTAAATAATGTAAAGACGATCCAAATGCAATCACCCTCTATGGAAGAGAGCAAGTCATGGCCTTGGCTAAAGCACCTGCGCAACATCACAAAACATGCACCTAGAGAGATCACCAGGTCCTCAGAGGGACGTAACTAGATATAGGATGCGTATGAAGTAAAATGGAACCTGTGATAACATCTCCAGTTGGTTCTGGTTCCGACTTCTCTATTGCCAAGGCAAAAGCTCGCCTGGCTCTTTGTTGATGCTGGTCGAATTGCTGTTGTTGGATAGGAAGTGGAGACCTCTGCTGTCTTGCTCCAGTCCGAGTGAACGTCGTAGGATAGTCCTTCACTTGATGGATGGCAGACCCACAAGATAGGTAGTATCCCAACCTCTTCCTACAGATATCCGCATTGTGTTCGGGCCTCTTATAGTAGGCACAGATGGGTGCTTTCTGCTGCTAGTGCTTTGTTAGGCGTCCTGGCTTGCTGATGTTGCTGATGATGAGGTTGCTGGAGGTGAGGAGGCCTGTGATTGTTGGGCTTTTTGGAATTGCCCTGGAAGTTGCTAGATCCGGAGAAGTCTCTCTTGGGACGAGCAGACGAGCTGGCCTCAATTTCCTGTGCCAACTTTAGCATCTTCTCATAGGTTTTGGCACCATTTGCAATAACTAGGGTGTGAAGCTCCTCTCATATTCCGTAAAGAAAGCTCTTGGCACGGTCTACGAGAACTGCTACCAGGGAGGTGGCAAATCAACCAAGTCGACTGAAGTCTGCTGCTTACTCGTCGATTGTACGATTCTCTTGCTTTAAGTCTTAGAATTTTCTTCCCATAGCTTCTAGAGCTGCCTTCGAAAAGAATTTCCTCTTGAACAGCTTCTTAAAGGTGTTCTAAGCTATCCCCTGGATCTAGAACCGTGGTTCATTTCTGAGCCAGATGCTCGCCAAGTCCCGCATCTGAAGTTCCACGGCCTCCACCTTGAGGTCGTTTGGAAGCCGAGCAACGCTAAGAAGACGCTCCATGTCTTCCAACCACTCGTTAGCATAGATAAAGCCATCGATTCCCTCGAAGGGTCGTGGTCCCAGCTTCTTAAAGTTCTCTATGGTACAAACCTTGACCTGGGCAGCAGGCCTCTGGTCAGTCGGAGTTGCATCTCCTCTCTCTTGGACAGCGATGGCTATATTATGGGCGTTCTCCATGCCCTCTCTCATAATTGCGGTCTGCTCGCAATGAGCCTCATCTTGGGCTCTCTGGGCCTCCAGAACACCCTGAAACGGGTTAGGATTTGGGTAGGGTCAACATGCATAGCTCATACAGGTCGAATGACAGGTGGGACCACACCAGTAGAAGGAGGTGGTGGCATGGTCCTAGACGGAATGGGTGGCGCGGCATGAACTGCGGAAACATAAGCAGTACGGGATGGTGGTGGAGGATGGGAATGAGCGGTAAGTAGTTGTGGAAGTGGATCATTCGCTGACTCTACGGGCCGGTGCTCTGAGGATTCAGCCTCCTCGGAAACATGGCCATAACGGGTGGTTCTTCCCTTTTCCATTCTTTGGAATAGTAGGAAGCAACATAAGCAACAAAATTCAACTAAGTTACACACATAATTTTTTTTGAATAAAAGTCGGTCCTATGTTGTGACGAGTCAAAATGTTTTATTGTTCTAATTCTAATTGTTTCTAGTCAGTTTTTCTGAAGTTGTTTTGTCTGACCTACATGGGCCACCACTAAAAATATGTCACGACCCGATCCTAAGATGTTTGGGTCAAGTCGGATCATGCCCAGCCTACATCGTGGTGAGACGGCTGTAGTAAGTTGTCTGGTCAATAGTGGAACTCATAGTCGCAACATCTAATTTGCAAAAAAAACATTTTTATTCAATCATCAAACACACAGGTCTTAGCCAAAGCTAGAAGTAAAATTCTGAAACAACTTAAGTTGTGCCAAAGTCACGAGTGAAATTCTGAAACAACTTAAGTTTTGCTAAAGTCACAACTTAAGTTGTGCTAAAGTGTAACGCCCCAGAACCAGAATACTGGAGAGCGGGGGCGAACATAGCCAGCTACGTATATTTAAGTACAACCCACCTAGCCATATGGTCACGGCTGTCTAGATACATGAGGGTTTAACTACAAGCCATCAGTCTCTTAAGGTCATGAATAAGCCTATTGTCTCAATCTCAAGCAAGTAATAACAGTTACAAGATGTCAGAGCACCAAATATACAATAGCAAGGCGTCACATACATTACATATTTGGATGATCATGAAGCTAGTCGTACAAAATGTCAAGACTAGCAAGAGTTCCAGTCATACATGATCAACCCTAGGATTTGTCAATCATGTTACAGCCCATAGGCAGACAGTAAGTAAAGGTGCAATACGAGCTAACACGTGCTCGCTGGCTAAACGCCTCAAAAGAATATTCTTACAATAGAGTGGGAGATCAAAAAGGGAAACCCACTCGTTGTCTTGGTTACGCCTGGTGGTCACCATCTGACTGGAAGATAGGTAGATCCTCTGGAGCTGCTCCGATATCTGGCCATGCAAAACCAGCTGGATTCGACCCCAGAAAGAGCAAGTGCCACAAAGGAGGCTTCACTTAGGAACTAAAATCAGCATATCATAAATGAATATTAAAGAAAATTATAAAGATACTGATAATATCAGGGACAACAACAATAAATTGAGTACGAGAAAACTATTCAAGTAGCCAGGTCGCAACCCTTAAACCAAACAAGAACCGGGGTTGCAAACCTTAACCTTAATAGAAACCCGTCTCAAATACTTGTTGGTAAAGTAAAACATGACGAGCATGACGTTGTAGGTCCTAAAAAATCAAGTTGCACCCATCAACAAAGTCATGAAAATCAAGAAAAATAGCTTTCAAATGAACTGTGCAGACATTAGATTGTGCATCATTCAGATGGCACAGACTGGACCGCGCACACTCTCAAGTGCGCAAGCTGATGTGGCCATATCATCATTACCTGACACAATCAAATCTTCTGACAACTGACAGCTCAAAGAACGAGGAGACTGTTCGTTTATAGCGCCGCACAGCGCTCGAGGACAGCTGTACATGCAGCACACTCTGTCTGCAGCGCAGTCCATGCCAGTACAATCTGTTTGCAGCGTAATCCAGCTCAGCGTAGTCCATCCTAGCGCAATCCAAAGTCAGCACAATTCATGTGGCGTACTTCATCATGACAACTGACAAATATACACGTGGCATTCATGCCATCAATTGCTCGTTATGTGGCAACCGTCTGCACACGATCATGCGCATTTCAATCAAATGATGACATGTGTCCAAGACAGTTGGCCCACGACCAGACAACTGCCTGTACAGTCTGATGCTGCGCAATCCGGTGTATGCGCAATCCAACTTGCGCCATTCAGAATAACTAAAAGTTAGTTATTTCTAGAACTCTATAAATAGAGTTTCAAGTCTTCATTCCGGGGGATCAGACAAAAAGTTCAGAAATATCAGAGAGTTCAAGAGTTCTTGCCCAAGTGCTGCTGCATTCTTCCGAGGCTATCGCCTTCAAATTTAGAGGCTATCATCTTCAAAGTTCACATCGTCCAAGGGATAAAGCAATCGTCTTCTAGATTGGATTCCTACAGTTGTACTTTCCCAGAATTCTTGTAATCTTTACAAAGTTTGTTGAAATAAAGTTCATACTTTTGTTTTTGCAAACAAAATGGCGACTCTGCTGGGGCCGACTTTCTCCTCCGACGAGGAAGTGACAACTCAATGTGACATTGCATCTATCGGAAAGACGCAGAAGACGCTGGTTGTGAAGGTCAACCAGACAGCCTATGAAGCTATGATCAACTCCAGGACCACTCCTCGTACTACGACAACTTCTGCCACAAGCAAAGTGCGCCCAGTGTGGATCCCAAAGACTGCTGTGCAGTCTGTTGATCCTGCCACCAAGACTGCTGCGCAGTCTGCCACCAAGACTGTTGCACAGTCTAAAGTCTTTGTTGTTGCACAATCTGTCTCTGCTACTCCTGCGCAGTTTGCTGTTGCCAGTGCACAAACTACATCATATGCTGCTCTATCAAAGTGCAGGACTCGTATTCCTCTGGCGCAGTTGGCTGCTACTCTGCCTGCGCAGTCCACTACTCCAGCAACCAGAGTGCAACTCAAGCACTCTGGCAACAAGGCTCCTACTGCGCAAACCACTCTGGTTGATGCCAGAAGACATTCTGCCAAGACTCATCCTGCGCAGTCTGCCAATGCGCCATCAACCCATACGCAAACTGTGTCTGCTCAATCCAAGAGAGACAGCCCTTTGGCTAATCTCTCCTCTTCTCACAACAAGGGGAAAAGCTCTGCTCCTCTCCAATACCCTGTTGCTCCTGCGCAATCCACTGGGGGTAGTCTTTTGGCTATTCCTTCTCCTCTCCAGAACAAAGGAAAAGGCCCTTTGGTCTTTTCTCAAACTTCCTTGTCCCATGACTTGGAAGACAACAGAGGAAAATGCTCTTTAGCTAACCCTTGTTTCCAAAACAAAGAAAAATGTCCTTTGATCTTTTCTCAATCTTCTTCGGTTTTTACCGTTGAGGATGAATCTGAATGTGCTCCGGCATCAGTCAGTACAAGAACCCTTTCTCACAAGGATTCTTCTTCTCTCCTTGTCAAAGGAAAGTGTATTGATCAGAGAGGTATTCTGCCTACTCCGGTAGCATAATTCCAAGATCTTCCAACCTTCAAGATCTTCCGTTCAAGACAGGGAAAATTGTTAGTATCTCAGACAGAAACCCCTGGGGGTGAGTTTGCTGATCTAAGAACTTATCTCAATCGACCAACTTCGATAAAACGCAAACAGCCAATGCCGAAGACCAACCAACGTCAGAAGCAAACTTCCAGGATCAAGAATCCAGACACTTATGCCAATGAAATAAGTACTTCCCTGTACACTCAAGGGACAAAATACTTGAAGAACCAGAACCATGTTTCGAATATTATCAAAGAACATGTCCCTCGAACTTCTGCTCGTCCCGTTGCTGTTCCTGATCTCCGAGAACACCTCAAGCAAAAACGGGACAACATCCCAACATCCCCAGTACAACCACTTGGACATTACTGCAATCACAAAGTGGTTATCAAGTGTTGTTGCCAGACAACAAGACGATCTGTCTTCGATCGTCTGAACTTTCCTAACTCTGAACCTATGTCAGAAGATGAAGATGAGGTTTTGTATGCTTCTGTTAACATGACCTCCAGAGACACTGGGGGTAGGAAATGCTCCAAGCACGGGAAGCCTCACAGGACAAGCCAGCGATATTTGGATCTACTCCAAGAATCTTCTGAAGGAGTATTCCGACATACCCGTTCCCGAAGCCGAGACACAATCGGTCAAAGGAATCTTCAAGATCCTTCTGATCATCTTCTTCTTTCTCATTCAGGAGATGATTCTTTCTCCGACTATGATGCATATAGCGAAAGTTTGGAACAGACAGTGTCCTCCACTGTACCCAGAGAAGTGACAGCTTATGTTGTCAATGAAGACCCAGATGCTTCCAGTTTGGCTACTCAAGAACAAAGAATAGCTGCGCTAGAAGATAAGCTGAAGACCATGGCCGAAATGGTCGCAAGTATGCATTCCATCATTGTGGCCCAGCATACAGTACCACCGACCGTACCTCCTGTAAATCCTGAAATCATAGCATCGTCGGTGCCTGTCAATGCTGGACTGGGGGTAGCATCCACTCAAGTACCTCCTGTACAAATCCAACCTATACCCAGTCAGTCAGGTGCTGGGGGTAGTGCCTATCATGCTGTTCCTCCTCCTAACACCGTGGTTCAGCCTGCTCCTTCTACATCAGTGGAAGATGCCAATGAAGCTGTCAAGCTCCTGCAAACTCAGTTCGAAGCTTTCAAGGAGAAGGACAACTTGCAAAGGCTGGGGATCAAACAACCTTACCCAGTTGAATGGAAGAAAGTTCCATTTCCTTCGAAGTACAAGATCCCAACAATCTCGCTGTTTGATGGCAGCACCTCTCCCAGTCAGTTCATTAACCACTTTGAGGTTATGACTGTCTAACTTCAACCAAATGACGCTCTTCTTACCAGAGTATTCGTCGGCTGTTTAGCTGGTATAGCATACGATTGGTACAGAAGCTTGCCTGATGGTTGTATCACCTCCTTCTCTGGCCTAAAGTAAATCTTCCTGGAACGATTTTATGAGAGAATCAACGATATGACTATGTCAGCCCTCAACAAAATCAAACAAAGGTATAATAAAACTGCTGAAAGTTTCATTGAAAGGTTCCGCCGAAAAGCTTTGAAAATGCCTCCTGGGACTCCAGCTGCTGTTACTATAGATACCTGCAAGGCAAATCTTTTGCCTATCATCAGTATGTGGACGGGTTCTACTCAGTTCCAGGACTGGCCATCTTTCATTGTCAATGCTAAAGCAGCTGAAGTTAGCGCCGACAAATTCAAGCAGCTAGGGGTACAAATGTCTAACCCCGACCGGGATGAACATCAAACATCAGGTGGTGGCAATCGCCAGAACAACCGCAAAGCAAAAGAAACTTTGAACATCAATTTGAACAAGAACAAAGAATCTCTAGCGGTTAACGTAGCTTCCCCTACGTCTACTTCCACTCCTTCTGCACCTCCACCGAGAGAACCTCATCCTAAAGTAGAATATTCCTTTGATGAGAATGACACTGCTAGCATCTTTGATTGCTTGATCAAAAGCAATAAAATCCAACTTCCAGATCCAAAGAAACCTGATAAAGTCGGTAAGACTGATCATCCCAAGTACTGTGTCTATCACAGGTTCATCGGACATCCTACTCGAGCATGTTATGTGCTCAAAGGTAAAATCCAGGAGCTGGTCAATGCCGGTGTTGTCACTTTGCAGCAAGACGAGAAAACTGTTACCGTAAACATGGTCTCAGTTCAATTCGGTGACTTTCCGCCGTAAATGGTGCAGCATGGTGTCATTCCTATCCCTAAAGCTACTCTTGAGATCGAGAATCTCCCTCCTCCACAAAGTGAAGGTCTCGTCCCCTTGTCTCTTGACAATGGCGAGATTATGTGGATTCATCCGGATCTTGCTTCAGAGTTCGAAGTTCTCTCTTCCTCTAAGAAGAAATATCGTTCCAAAGGCAAGACAAAGATTTGCAATATGGTGTCTTTTGACCCCATAGTTGATGAAAAAATCTTACTGGGCACCAGATCAGGGAAAGCCTATCTAAAGGATTACCCCGAAACCCAAGAGAATCCTGCTTCCTCTTCTTCTGAGCCTGCTCCAGTGCAGCCTGCTTCCACTGAAGATATTCCTACTGCATCTTCACCGGTTGTAGTGTCTATTCCTCCCAAGCCGACGGTCGCTGACAAAGGCAAACAACAAGTCCGCTTCGACAAACCTTTGAAGAAATCATCTCCTTCTGGACTTAAAAAGCCTTATAATTTTGACATCCTGGCTCAACTAGCCAATACACCGGCCCGGCTGTCAATCTTTGAGCTCTTGCGCCTTTCCAAAGAGACTCGAGAAACTCTGAGCGAGGCTCTCATGCAAGCAGAAACCTGTCTAGCCCTACTTAAGAAGTCGATAGCAGAACCAGTCTCTTGCCTCCATTGTCATAGTGTGTTGGAATTAATTCCAAACATAACTTCCACACAATATGACATGTTGATGGAAGACAACAGGCACGACCGTCCTCTCTACTATACAGGATATGTCGACTCGATGAAAGTCGATCGTATTCTGATAGATCCAGGGTCTGCTCCCAGTATTATACCAAAGACAATTTTGGATGCACTGAAGATCCCAGTGCATAGTCTTTCCAGTACAATCACCACTATTCTTGGTTTCAACCAGGGAAGGAGTGAACCTCTGAGCAAGATTCGCCTAAAACTCCAAATAGGCAATCTTCGTACAAAGGTGACCTTCTATATCATTGACAACCATGGTTGTTCCTACAATGCTTTGCTGGGAAGACCATTTCTGTACGAGCATAACATTGTCTCTTCGACTCTCTATCAATGTTTTAAATATGTTGATGATAATGGAGAGGTGCAAAAGGAGGTTGCTGATCTTTATCCTTTCAAAGGCATCAAAGCATACTGCAACGATGCTCGTATGTACAAGGACGAATTCATGAAGATTGTCCTATCTCTGGACACTGAAGAACAGCAGGAAGCAATGCCTAATGATACCCTTATCATCCCTGTCAAAGGGCGTGTTTTTCGTCCTCAGTCTTCCAAACCACTGGCTATTCACTTGCCAGTCCAGAAGCAATCTACTGATGATGATCAGGATCAAAGGGAGCTCACCTCTTCTGAGCCACTTGTTATTGACTTACGTCGTAACAAGGAAAAAAAAGGTAGCTCACCTCTTCTGAGCCACTTGTTATTGATTTATCTCATAACAAGGACAATAAGGAGTTCACCTCTTCTGAGCCGCTTGTTATCGATCTCTGCCGTAACACAGCCAATCCTCCTCCACGTTCTTCTTCTCCCCCTTTTGTAATCAATCTGACCAAGCCTACTAAGGCTAAAGGTCCTGCTGTAAATACAAATGTAGAAATCAATGAAAAAGCATCTACTTTCCAGTATACTGATGTCATTTATCATGCTAAATGCTATTTGGATATGTTAGATAGCTTTCAATCATTTACAATGGGAGTTGTACAATCTCTTCAAACAGAAGTTTTATTTGAACACCCAAAGGATTCATATCGTATTGTTCCCGCTCGTAAGAAAGGCGAGAGTCCAATACTTTTTAGTAAAGGACCTGAACAACAATTCAGTTATACGGATGATAGCAAAATTAACGACACGGGGCATCTTCAACTCCGTCGTTACAGTCAACAGTCAAAAGACATCATCCGAAAGATGGGTTACGACTTCAAGAGCGGCCTCAACTACGGTAAGGGTAGAAAAACTCCTCTCCGTACGGCTGTCCCGAAAGGAAAATCAGATATGTATTTCAGCAGGACCAAAAGAGGTCTCGGATATGCTTCTCCCCCAGTATTATCCCCGGCAGGCTCTGAATCTGATAGTGAGGAGCATTTTAATTCTTCTGATTCTAGATCATGGAATTCTGACACCAGCATCGGTCAAGTTCATCGGCTGACTGTATCTTCTAACATGGTCTCCGTCGAACTTCCAGAAGGCTATGACGAAGATGTTGAAGAAAATCCTGAAACAGATCCTTGGGCTCAACGAATGGATACCCAATGGGAACTCCGATTCGAACAAAGGGAACCTCCTACCGAAGATCAATTAGTTCAAATTGATGTAGGAGAGAGCGGGTCACCTCGTCCAATATTCATCAGCAAGAACCTTCTAGAGGCAGATAAACAAAAATTAATTCTGATTAAAGGATACATTGATGTCTTTGCCTGGAGTTATGAAGACATGCCAGGACTAGATCCCAAAGTTGCTACTCACAAACTGAACATCCTACCGAATGCAAAACCGGTCAAACAACAACAACGGCGCTACAAGCCAGAAATGATGGATATGATCGACGATGAGGTCAAGAAGCTCATCGCTTGTGGCTTTATTCGAGAAGAACAGCATCCTGATTGGGTAGCCAATGTCGTCCCAGTTCTAAAGAAAATCGGCAAAGTTCGAGTCTGCATTGACTTCCGGGATCTTAATGAAGCATGTCCAAAAGATGAATTTCCTCTTCCTATCATGGACGTCATGATCGACAATACTTGTGGGTTCGAAAAAATATCTTTCATGGATGGATTCTCTGGATACAATCAGATTCGGATGAATCCTGAAGATGAGAAGCATACTTCTTTTCGTACTCCTCGTGGAGTCTACTGCTATACTGTCATGCCATTTGGTCTCAAGAACGCTGGTGTAACATACCGACGAGCAATGAGTACCATCTTTCGAGATCATCTGCACAAGACTGTCGAATGCTACGTTAACGATATTGCTGTCAAAAGTCGTCTAGAGGAAGATCACATCCAAGACTTGAGAACTATCTTCAATCTCATGCGCCAACATCAACTCAAAATGAATCCCACCAAGTCATTCTTGGGTGTCTCTAGTGGTAAATTTCTCGGCTTCGTCATTACCTCTAAGGATATACACGTGGATCCCGAGAAGATCAAAGACATCTAAGAGATGCGTCCTCCACGCAACCTAAAAGAGCTACGAGGATTCCAAGGTCGACTTGCGTACATCAGGAGATTTATTTCGAATCTGTCTGGACGCTGCAGACCATTCGCTCAACTCATGAAGAAGGGTGTATCTTTCGTTTGGACTGAAGAATGTCAACGAGCATTTGACGACATCAAGCGGTATCTCATGAATCCACCGGTCTTGGTACCACCAATCTCTGGCATACCATTCTTAATGTATGTCCGTGCTATGGACCATTCATTGGGTGCTTTACTTGCCCAAAAGAACAAGGAAGGCCACGAACAAGCCATCTATTATCTCAGTCGTACTATGATTGGTGTTGAATACCGTTATAGTCTGGTTGAAAAAGAATGCTTAGCTCTTATGTTTGTTGTTCAGAAGACTCGGCATTACATCATTGGTCAAACCATTCATGTCATATCACGAGTTAATCCTCTTCGGGTACTCATGAAGAAGCCCAGCACACTTAATTCTCGACTGGCTACATGGGCCATTCTGCTAGCCCAATATGACATGGTATATGTTCCACAAAAGTCTGTCAAAGGTCAAGCACTGGCGGATTTCTTAGCAGCTCATCCCGTTCCAGAGACATCTAAACTCTATGATGAAATTCCAGACGAAACTTTGGAATCAAATATGATCTCTGAAGAATTTCCTACTTGGCGTCTATTCTTTGACGGTGCATCCAGGATCGGACCCAATGGTGCCATCGTCGCAGGAGTTGGAGTTGTCCTTGTTTCTCCGGACGGGTCAGTTATTCAAAGAATATACTCCTTAGATGAGCCTTGCTCCAACAACGTGGCAGAGTACAATGCTCTACTCATTGGCCTTCAGCTAGCCAAACAACTAGACGTCGAGTATCTTGAAGTCTCTGGTGACTCCAAGTTGGTTGTTAACCAGGTTATAGGGACTTATGAAGTTCGTCATCAAGATCTAGTACCTTACTTTGAAGCGGTAATCAACATGGCTACATCATTCAAAGCCTTCTTCATTGAATATGTACGCCGAGCTGGCAATACTGAGGCAGATGCTTTGGCCAATCTTGCAGCAGTCCTAGCCATTCCTATCAAAAGACAACAGGTGGTGGTCATCTCTAATCGGGAATTGTTCTGCGTCGAAAATAATCGTAATATTGAGTTCAGTAATCTTACTGAAGTCAATGTTATCAGTGAAGATTGGAGAGCTCCTTTCATCGACTTTGTGGTCCATGACATACTCCCTGAAGATCCTAAGGAGGCTACGAGTATTCGTCGGTGGTCTCTCCGATTCTATTACAATCAGACCACCAAGACTCTTTATCGGCGGACTTATGATGGCCTACTCTTACGCTGTCTTGCTGGTGATGAAGCGAAGCAAGTGTTGCATGAAGCTCACGATGGTGTTTGCGGAGCACATCAACCCGATCCTAAACTACAGGATCGCATCCGCCGCATGGGTTATTACTGGCCCTCTATGGTATCTGATGCCATCGAATATGCAAGGAAGTATCGAGCTTGCCAAATCCACGCAGACTTCATTCATCAACCATCGGAGTTCTTACATCCGACTGCTGCATCTTGGCCTTTTGAAGCTTGGGGCATGGACATTATAGGTCCTATCAATCCTCCTTCTTCTAGAGGACATCGGTTCATATTGGCAATAACCGACTACTTCTCTAAATGGGCTGAAGCTATACCTCTGGCTGAAGTCAAGACCAGCAGCGTCATCAATTTCGTCAAACACCATGTCATCTATCGATTTGGTGTACCTCGAAGAATCATCCATGACAACGGACCACAATTCATCAGCCAGAAGTTTACGAGATTCTGCGATGATCATCGGATTGACAATATTGCTTCTACAGCCTACAATCCTGCCGCTAATGGATTAGCTGAAGCTTTCAATAAAACCATTATCAAGCTCCTCAAGAAGTTTGTATCTACTAACAAACGAAATTGGAGTGAAAAGCTTGGTGAATATCTTTGGGCCTATCGAACTACGGTCCGCAATCCCACAGGCTTTACACCTTTCTCTCTGGTGTACGGTTGTGAAGCAGTTCTTCCTCTGGAACTTCAAATTCCTTTTTTAAGGATTGCCATTGCTAATGAACTCACTACAAAGAACAACGATTTTTTTCGACTTCAAGAATTAGAAGCGCTCGATGAAAAGCGGTTATTAGCTCAACAGCATATTGAGTTGTATCAAGCCCGCATCTCAAAGACTTTCAACCGCAAAGTTAAAGTCAGAGCCTTTCAGCAAGGAGAACTTGTTCTAACAGTAAGACGTCCTATGACTATGACTCACTGGAGCAAAGGCAAGCTCGATACGAAGTGGAAAGGGCCTTATATTGTTAGCAAAGTCTTTTCAAACGGAGCTTATCAACTTTCAGAGTTAGATGGTCGAGTTGCAATGATGCCTATTAATGGCAAATTCCTCAAGAAATACTATGTATAAATGTAACAGAGATTTTATGTAAATATGATCAGACAGTTCATAAATAAAGTTTGATTTTTATTACATCATAAACGATGTTACATGATATCAAGGAAGGTCACTTACATCCTTTTCGACATTGGGACGTGGACCATTGCCATCCTTATCAAAGACATGATCAGCAAAAGAGTCGAGAACATTCTTGCTGGAACCCACCAGGAACTTGCAGGCAGCCATTCTCATAGCTTCTGTTTCTTCAGTCTTCCCTGGTTCGAGAAGGAAGTCCAAGATGTCAGCTTAGGGGCAGAGGAACCTTCACCCGCCGTCATCTGCTGAGCCGGCTTGTCTGGACGCTCTTCAGTTCTCGCTTCCACCTTTGAGGCGATCTCAGCCTTCTTAGATGCATCTCCAGACGACATCTTTATGTTAAAAAAAATGAAAATGATCATCTCATCTAATTTTCTGTTCTATTTATAGACAGAGCGTCGTAAGACTATGAAGTGATACATCCATCTGACGGTTCGCCCGTTCATCATTTGACGGTTCGTCCGTTCATACATCCATCTGACGGTTCGCTCGTTCATCATTCGACGGTTCGTCCGTTCATACATCCACTTGACGGTTCACCCGTTCATCATTCAACGGTTCATCCGTTCATACGTCTACTTGACGGTTCACCCGTTTATCATTCGACGGTTCGTCCGTTCATTACATTTATCCCTTTTGACGGTGCATCCGTTCACACATCTATCCGACGGTTTACCCGTTCATGCCATCCATAATTATCCGACGGTTTACCCGTTCATTCATCATATTCATCCGACGGTTCACCTGTTTATTCAATCAATCTGACGATTCGTTCGTTCATTCCACTCATTTGACGGTTCATTCGTTCATCCTGACGATTCACCTCGTTCACACATTTTTACGATTCATTTTGTTCGTTTATCCACATCAGCAACTTATCATTCTTGATTAAGTTGTCTATTGAAATAATGATATTCAATAAATTATATTTGCCAATTGAATGTGATTATTTTCCAAGATCAAGAAATATATCATGTCCTGTACCTCTGAATATATTTTCTATCGCTATTATTTATATCTAAACAAGATATGTAACAAATAATAGAGCCACAAAAATATCTTTTATTGATTAAAATTCAAAACATTACAAAGCTTCATATTGCAAAAACAAGAAGATACAAGGAATCTTTCTATTAAACTGGTGGTGTCATCAAGCCGGTAATCTGTTGCTTCAGAGTCTGTAGATGTTCTTCGCGGGATTCCATCACTCTCTTCCTGGCCTCTTCCATCCCAGATTTCTCGTTGAAAGTTGGCATGGTTACCATTCTGCGAGTGATTTCATCATTATGAGCTGCGGCATATTCGTCTCTTTCTTGGGTTAGAGCACCGAGTTGTTGGATTGCAGTTTGATGCTCGGTAACCTCATCTTCCAGTTCTTCTTGAAGACGGGCAATCTCCGCTCTCAGTTCAGCAATTCTTCTCTCTTTTCTTTCAGCAGTAGATGTCACCAATTCCACCTTGGAATTGTACTCAGCAGATTTAGTAGCAAAAGCATCTAAGAGAATCTGGAAATTTACTCTTTCAACTGCAGCTTCCTGAGCCATCCGTTCAAATTCCGCTTGAACTAAGGGTTCTACCTCCCCCTTATTGAGCTCTTTGTAGTTCTTTATTGAAGTCTCTAGCTTATTTAATATGTGTTCAAAAAAAGTGGCTTGAGGCTCGTCACCTTGCTCGCGGATAGCATGAACTAAGAAAGAGGTTGGACCTCTAACTGTGTAAAAATCAGCATCCTTTTTTTTCATCACCCTATTGATCAATGGCCCTAATGAATCGAAGAAGAATTTGGTAAATGATTGAATGACGAATTGATTGGTCGCCAGAGCACCAGGAGTCGTAGCTACTCCTGTTGATGACGAGGCAGCAGGACGTTCAGTTTCTCGTATTTGGACGGAAGGCTCTTTGAATGAAGGAACTAAAGTGGAGCTGGTCGTTCCTCCTGGTTGTTCCTCTGCAAAATTAAAAATTATCATTTTTGCTTGTCGTTTGCTATTGTCAAAGAGAATCAAAAGTGAAAACAGTCTTACCATGGTTCGATCCGGCGACTGGCCTATCATCTGTTGGGACAGATTCTAGCTGAGCAGAAGTAGCCTCAGACACTATTGCCTGACTACTTTCTGCTTCGGAGCCACAGGATAAATGGCGACTGCTACTAGCAATTGTCGTCGCAAGTACTATGTCCATGCACGCTGGAGGAGCTGGAGAAGATCCAAGTTCTGTAAGGATAATAATAAAGATGTTAGCTGTTAATCTATTAAAAGAAAATTGCTAATTTCATTATGTACCTTGGAGATCAACAGCAGGAGTTTCCTCCAAAGCCACTTCTTCATCTGCAATCTTCTCTGGAGATACTGGCACCTCAGCCCCCTTTTCAGGAGTCAGAGTGTCATCAACAGCTCTGGGAGATGTCTGGACCTCAACGTCTTCTTCCGGATTTTGTGTCTCATCAACAGCTTCTGATGAGGTGCTCTCCTCGCTCTCACTGTCCTCAGGAGCCTCTTCACTAGCAGCAGCAGCGGCATGATCAGTTTTTTCTTGATAACCGAAGTCACAATCATTCAGTGCCTCGATCATGAGACGATCTACCTCCTCACGGGTTGTTCCCGGTGTAACAGGAAGATGAGTCATTACTGCCACTGGTGAAGGAGATCGTACAGTTTCCTCTTCTCTGGGTTCTGCAGCCTCGTCTCTTTGTTCAGCATCTTCTATGGGCTCTGCCGCCTCTTCTCTCTGTTCGACCTCCTCCCTCTGTTCTGGACTAAGATTTTTATGCCCAGACTCAGAAACAGGGGTAGGAGATGGCATGGTGATTCCAGCCGCAACGTTCATCACTACCGAAGACAAAATTTGCCTTGGAGGAGAAACTGTTCTTTTCTTTCTTCTGTGAGCTAGCTTCTTCTTTCTATGGAGAGGCCTCTCAGGACTCTCTATGTTTACTACCTCGACCTGTTTCTGAATAGAGGTCGGTGTAGATGCTTCATCTCGAGTGGACTCGGCCAATTGTCTAGATTGTGATCTCGTAGTGACTTTCTCTGAAGAATGTTCCAAGATCAATTTCTTCTTCACAACTGGGGAAGAATGCTCTTCTCTTCTTCTCTTCTTCTCTTTGACCGGAGACTTAACAACCTTCAGAGAAATTCGTAAAGGTTGGTTAACTTCCTCAGGGAAATTGGCTTCTCTAGAAGCTTCCAATGGGTCGTCCACTGGCTCATGTTCTTCATCGTTATTGGGAGCTAATGTGTCAGTTGCTCCTTTCTTCAGACGATTTGCTGTTGCAAAACTATCAACGAGGCTATAGTTTTCAGCAAATGTATTTGCAGCTGTGTAAAACTGTGAATAAGTATACAGCATTCTAGGACCAGCATCAGTTCTGTTTGGCATCGAAAACACAGTCTTTGTGTCTCGAGCATTATAATAAGCCTATGCTCTCGTACCGTCAATTAGGTACCCCGTCCCTTGCAGGCAAGTTATGGCGTTGTCCACATGGAATTGGTCATAACCAAATTGACGAGCGAAGCGGCTCGGCAAATATGGTTCAAGGAAGCATTCTTCTTCAAATTTTTATACTAGATGTGATGGTCTGATTGTCTTCAGCCATTCAAAAGATACTCGACCTATTGGTTGCCTCCCAAGGTCAATCAGATTTGCTGCCATATGCTTATAACCAGTTGGAGGGAGAGAGCAAAGAAAATTCCATCCTTTGCCGAGGTTCAGAGTTCGTCTGCAGTCCCTCAGACTAGTGTATATCCACCTGCTCTGTGAGAATCTGCGTAGAAAACTGCCACCAACTGCTCCCATGGCAGGATTCATCAATGATGGATGATGCAAGAGCAACCATCCGAATAAGTAGGTGTAAGGTAACTCCAATCTAGGGAAGTTCCCCTTATCACCCTTGCACTTGAGCATAGAATCAACATACAGGCGAAGACCCGCATTTATCCTACAGGTCATCGCTGATAGTAAATCCATCCGGTAGCCGAAGACTAACCGGACAGCAGCAAAAAGAACACCGCGATGGAAGCGGTCTACAGCACTTGCTCCAGGCACGACGAATCGACGTAGCCAGTACGTCAAAAATCCTGCCAGCTGGACTTGTTTAGACATGGACCTGTAGCCCATTCTTATAAAGCTCTCCACAAATTCTCCAGCCTTAAGAGGAGGATATTGGTATTCATCATCAACTCTGATATCCATTCTCTTATTTTCCTCCATCAGTTTTATAACTTCACTGTTGCTGAGGGGATGGAAGAAATCAGGGTTGCATGGGTCATGATCTTTTGTCTTTTTCTCAATAATGTGGTTGAGAAAAAGATAAGTCAACCATTTGGATGAATAGCATGTGCCAGAAGAGCCACATTGGTAATACAAAGAGCATATGTTATAATGGCACAGAAGCTCATCAAAGACTTCCACCATCTTTGAATTCTCTCGACGAAGTCTATCTAATTCGTCGTTGGTCGGGACGTACTCCTCGTAAGGCAAATCACCCATTGGTAAATATGAGATATACTTCATCTCATGGAGAGCCAAGTCCATCTCTCCGCAGGGCGTCATGAACGTCCCTGTCCTGTAGTTGTACCTCTCTGCCAGAGCCAAAAACAGATGAGGATTTGGAAAGAAGCCGTATACAGTAGCGTGTACCGCATTATACAGATCAATTTCTCTGAGTTTATCTTCAAACTGGACCAGTATCCAGTTGGCTATGCAGCTCCATCTTTTGATGTCTGGGTTTACCAGACCTGTCAACCGGATGTCTTGATCCGGATATCTACCCTCCGCTTTGGCATACTCGTTGGCAAAAATTGGTGTCCTTACCGGCAGCAACAAAGATGAATTCTCAGGAGGGATACAACCCGGCTTCAACCCTCTCAGTAGGCCGTGTCGCTCAGAAGAACTATAAAACATGTCTTTGTTGTTCGGACCTTTCTTGACACAGATTTTTCCGGTCCGTACATGTTGTAAGGGAGTGATGTCCCATTCCATCCTCCTAGGATGGCTCGCATGAGCATATCTTGCTAGAAGAAGGCATCTAGCTAGGTCTGGTAACTTGATATATTTCTCCTTCCATTGGAAAGTTCTCGACTCAACTCGTGGTCTTGGTTGAGAACTTCTATCAATGGCGTCGCCGAAAAGGAACATTGGCTTCTTATGAGTGACAGCGTCAGCAGATTGCAAAGGCTGTCCATTTATCAGACTTAGCAGAGTCTCGTTATCCTGTGCTATCAAAATAGCCTGGCGAGAAGATGGAAGGGCATATTGTGAAAATAGCATATGAGATAAGTCTTCTTTGAAATCTGGCTCAGCTAAAGTTCCTACAAATGTTTCATATTCAGGATCTTCTCTGGTATCAACAGCATCCAACAGAAGAAAACAAACTTTAGTACAAGTCAAGTCAGAAATTCAAGCATCAGATTGCGCAGATATCAGACTGTGCAAGCATCAGATTGCGCAGACTGCGTAAGCATCAGATTGCGCAAATGTCAGATCGCACAAACATCAGATTGCGCTGACAATCTCGCGCAAATCAGACAATTGTGCTGACTTTTGCCAGCGCAATTCAACCGATTGCGCGAGAGGATATTCTTCATAAAAATGAAGAATAATGTGTTCGTGCAACCAAAACCCTAAAAAGGGTGGCGCAGTATGATCACATCTCTAAAAAGAGATGGATTTTAAGATCCAGCAAAGTCGAAAAACCCTAAAAAGAGTTTTCGATCAGGTTGTCTACCTCGCAATGCAGGGTGCGTAGTTTCATGACGGGAAGGACGAGGCGCAACACGAGTCGAAGACTCGGCGGGGGCCTTGCCCTTGGCGGCGGCGGAGGAACGCTTGGGAGCCATGAGATCGACGGGGAAGAAAGGCTGAAGTCGGAGTAGGCTCGGGATTTCTCTCTCTCAAACACAATGAAAGCAAGTAAAGAATAATTTGAAGGATCGAGGGAACTATTTATAGTTTTTCAAAGAACAAACGGTCGCCACAGATTGTGCCGAAAAAACAGGGGCTGATTCATCCGATTGCGCAGACAGCTCAACATATGCGCAACTTTAAAATTCAAAATTCAAAGTATTTCGAAATTTTGAATAAATTCAACTTTCGAAAACTTTGAAAGGGGGTCTTGTAGGTCCTAAAAAATCAAGTTGCACCCATCAACAAAGTCATAAAAATCAAGAAAAACAGCTTTCAAATGAACTGCGCAGACATCAGATTGTGCATCATTCAGATGGCGCAAACTGGACCGCGCACATTCTCAAGTGCGCAAGCTGACGTGGCCATATCATCATTACCTGACACAATCAAATCTTCTGACAACTGACAGCTCAAAGAACGAGGAGACTGTTCGTTTACTACGCCGCACAGCGCTCGAGGACAGCTGTACATACAGCGCACTCTGTCTGCAGCACAGTCCATGCCAGCACAATCTGTTTACAGCGCAATCCAGCTCAGCGCAGTCCATCCTAGCGCAATCCAAAGTCAGCACAATTCATGTGGCGTAATTCATCATGACAACTGACAAATGTATACGTGGCATTCATGCCATCAATTGCTCGTTACGTGGCAACCGTCTGCACACGATCATGCGTATTTCAATCAAATAATGCCATGTGTCCAAAACAGTTAGCCCACGACCAGACAACTGCCTGCGCAGTCTGATGCTGCGCAATCCAGTGCATACGCAATCCAACTTGCGCCATTCAGAATAACTAAAAGTTAGTTATTTCTAGAACTCTATAAATAGAGTTTCAAGTCTTCATTCCGGGGGATCAGACAAAAAGTTCAGAAATATCAGAGAGTTCAGGAGTTCTTGCCCAAGTGCTGCTGCATTCTTCCGAGGCTATCGCCTTCAAATTCAGAGGCTATTGTCTTCAAAGTTCACATCGTCCAAGGGATAAAGCAATCGTCTTCTAGATTGGATTCCTACAGTTGTACTTTCCCAGAATTCTTGTAATCTTTACAAAGTTTGTTGAAATAAAGTTCATACTTTTGTTTTTGCAAACAGACGTAGGTTGCAATAAAACAATAAACAAAAAGAGGACACAGAACTGCTCTGGGAGCCAGGTTACAACCCTTAAACCAAACAAGGACCGAGGTTGTAACCCTTCGCCTGAACAGAACTGGACCCCTGATCACTATTGTTAAGGTAAGCATGAATAATCATGATGATACATGATAAGAAAACCATGGGACTATTCAGATAACCAAGCTACAGCCCTTAAACCAAACAAGGATCGGGGTTGTAACCCTTTCCTTGCATATAACTCGGTTTCTCATCATTTATCGATAAGTAAAGCACAAGAAATCAGGTTATGCTATAATCTTGTACAGGATCAGGACAAAACTAGGTTGGGCTAGACCCATCCAATCAATCACGGCCACGCAATGAGTACGGCTTGATACTTTAACTAACTAGGGTTATCACAGGCCTAGTTACTAGCAAGATGCAATGAGATTATTCCAACAGCCACAAGCCCTGTAGACCATCCAGGTTATCCAGACACAATTAAGGGATTGAATTCATGTGGGTACATCATCCAAGAACACAGGTACCCTTAAGTAGTTTGGTGGTTGCAACACATGTCAGTGTGCTGGAAATGTGCCCTACTCAACGGTAGGCTACAAATCCCATGATGGGGTACCCAGATAGCGGGATTGCTTGTAGCTGAGAAATCTCTCCATGACTACTGGATTTTCTAGTTATTAGCCTTAGTCAATTTCAGTAGGTACCCCTGACCGTGGTATTCAGGGATCCCTATCCTAGACATGATGCAAGACAATGCGAGTTTATTTGTACAAACACAATCGTCCACGGTGTCCAGGCCAATCATTCTTGTCATGTCGAGCTAGCTGTCGTAACAGCATATCAAGGTATATCATGTCAGGTTTACTTATCAAGAGTGCGCCACGGCGGGCCACTATCGTGTTCATGGATCTTGTGTAAAATTTACATGGTATAAGCATTTACAGGGGATCAGAAAAATGAGCATAATTGTAAAATTCCAATATAATAATAATATCAATATAATAATAAAGGAAGACAAGAGCTATGGAAAGAGCCATGCGGCTGGGGACTGCGAGCTCATGCGACTGGAAGAATGGGGACGCATGCGGCTGGAGATTGCGAGCTCATGCGGCCAAGGGATCAGGCAAGGCCATGCGGCTATGAAAATGGAGTCTTATGCGGCTCGGGAGAGCGGGCTCATACGGCTGGATCAAGCCATACGGCCATAGAAGCAGGAGTTCATGCGGCTGAAAGGTGGACGGGCGCATGCGGCTGGGAAGGGAACCCATGGCCTATGCGGCTCGGAGAGAATGTGCCCATACAGCTGAAGTGACTGCGAGCTCATGCGACCGAAGGGGATACGGGCTTATGCGGCAAGAATAGAAATCATGTATATGCGGCAATGGGAGAAGTGGATTCATGCGGCTGAAGTGACTGCGAGCTCATGCGGCCGAAGGGGATGCGGGCTTATGCGACAAGAATAGAAATCCTGTATATGCGATAATGGGAGAAGTGGATTCATGCGGCTGAAGTGACTGCAAGCTCATGCGGCCGAAGGGGATGCGGGCTTATGCGGCAAGAATAGAAATCCTGTATATGCGGCAATGGGAGAAGTGGATTCATGCGGCTGAAGTGACTGCGAGCTCATGCAGCCGAAGGGGATGCGGGCTTATGCGGCAAGAATAGAAATCCTGTATATGCGGCAATGGGAGAAGTGGATTCATACGGCCAAGGAAAGAGAGATAGCTATGCGGCTCAGGACCATGCAGCCATGCGACTGAGAGCCATGCAGCCATGGAGCGCCTATGCGGTTCGGGCCATGCGGTCAAGGATAGACATGCACATGCGGTTGAACTCTGTTCTTCTTCTCCATCCTTCCAAGAAGAAGAACTATGGACGGCCATGGCTTTAAGCTCCATAACTCCTTCATCCAAGGTTTGAATCCAGACTTCCATAGGTCAAAATAAGGCAGAAAGAAATTCTCTACAACATGGAACCATTAAAACTCGAAAATAATAAGGTTAGATAGATCAAAACCCAATAAATCCGAAAATACAATAAGCTTAGATCTACACAAGTTGAACCATAGAAATTAGAAATGCTAAGTATTAAAGTGTCTTAGAATCTTGTGAAGAAGGAAATGGAACAATAAAACTTGAGTTCCTCCATTAAGCAAGCTGTACTTGCTTATGCTCTCTCTCTGGTGGGTGGAGGGAGTAATGAAGAAAGAAGAAGTGTTGATAAAAAGTCAATGAGGAGAGAGAAGGAGTAGGTGGCTAATAAAGGAAGAGCGGGGTGGTAGGTGGGATTGGTCTTCATGAAAACCAAGCCAAGCCGAACCAAGCAAGCCGAACCGAACCAAGCAAATGAAATTCCAAATATACACCATGCAATGAGACATGCCATGAATCAAAATACATTTACGTATACCAAAATACGTAATACGAACTACGGTCGTTACAACTCTACCCACCTTAAAAGAATTCCGTCTTCGAATTTTAATTAAGAGGCTAGAGAGGCAAGGACAAGCTATACTAACCACGGGCAAGCTATAACAAGGAAATCAATCAAGCAATCATTCATTTAAGTAAGGAACTGAGATCATAAGGCATAAGGAAGACATTATACCTTACGAGTCAAATAGGTCAGAATAACGCGATCGGATATCATCCTCACGTTCCCACATTGACTCACCCAAAGTGTGATGACCCCAAGCCACACAGACTAACTTAATAATCTTGTTCTTGAGTATCTTCTCTCTCCGGTCCAATATGGATACGGGCCTCTCCTCATACGAAAGGTTGGTACCAACAACCAATTCGGAATGATCCAGGATGTGACTCGGGTCTGGGATATACCGTCGCAATTGGGATACATGGAATACGTCATGCACCTCACGTAACGACGGCGGAAGAGCGAGACGATAGGACACATCTCCTACTCGCTCCAGGATGTCGAACGGTCCTATATACCTAGGACTAAGCTTTTCCCGTACGCCGAAACGAATGACGCCATGGTTAGGCGAAATCCTCAGGAATACATGATCGCCGACCGAGAACTCAAGGGGACGCCGATAAGAATCGGCCCAATAATGCTGGCGATCTTGGGCAACTCGAAGATGATCTCTGACTCTCCTGACCACCTTAACTGTCACGACCAGCTTCCGAATAATCGGACACGAGTCGGACACGCCTAGCCTTCATCGTTAAACACAACGAAGTAAGCTGTACCAAACTAGGAAAATCTAACCAGATAAACATAATGTACACAATCACAGCATCTATACACGATCCCAGAATGATCACCATAATCCATAATTCTATAAATATACAAGTCATCAGGAATGAATGTACTATGAACTCTAAAACAATATCTGAGAGTAAAGCTAATAGTCTAAACCTGAAGCCTCTAGCTAAGTTATGTCCCATCCTGCTCAGCTAAAAATTTTGGGCTCTGGCCCATATGGTAGAATGATATCCTGCAAGAATACCTGCAACATATCCAGTCAGGAGCAGAGCAAAGTACAGTTCTAGGTAATAAAATATGAACATGACATGAATAGAGTACATGAGTACAGGAAAATGAAATACAAGAATGAACATGAAAGTACAGGAAAGTAGTACAGGAAATAAGTACATGAACTATAGTACATAAATGTAAAGTACAGGAATATGTAAAGTACAGGAAATGTAATGTATAGGAATGAAACTATAATCCTGTAGTACCAGACATAATAAGTGCACAATATTGAAATACATCTAGTCCATGTGACCGGCTGGGGTGAGTACAAGAGCATGCACAGGAGTACATAAATATGGTACGACTCAGGGCCCGCATGCACGATGTGAGGCCTAAGCTAGGCATATGAGTATAGTAACCGGGATTGTTCATATGGCTAGTGTATTTCCCCACCCGACACTAATAAGTACTAGAACAAGAGTACAGGAGTACATGATGTCGTGCCATGACGTGTCACAAGAAAGGGTACAAGAATGTAAATGCATAAAACCGTAGAAAAGTACTTGCCTTGCTCCAGGAAAGTACGGGTAGTCAGTGGAACTGGATGTCCTCCTGTTATATTAAGTACAAGTTGGTTAAGTTCTTCTTAACTATACTAGCCATTTCTTACCCTTATAAATTAGTTTAATGAACTAAGTCTATAAGTCTATATATAGCCATGCTAATGATAGAACTAAAATTAAGATGACTTCGTAATGGAACACTATATAAATTTTTATAACGAAATAAACCATACAAAGGAAATGAGCAAAAGATTAGTTGTTCAAAATATTTTATCAAGAAAATAAGTCGAGTATTATTCAATTTAGCCCAACCAGCGAGATTACACTAAAACCATATTCCACAACAGTAATCCATACAAAACCCAATCTTGGCTCTCATAAGCTTGACTTGTACTGCCATCTACCATCCTCTTCAAGTTCTAAGCAAATACCAGCAGTAGCTTCATAAGCCATTTACTTCTCAACAACTGATTGTCTCTACTAGAAAGGAGGCTGAAAGAGTAATCCAGCAAGCCCTTGCACAGAGAAATGACCAAGTTCACTCTACTGAAGAAATAAAATAATAATAAAAGATCAACACTCACAAAGCTAAATAGCTCCCAACCAATACCCATTTTAAATATAATGGCTACTTCTTCTACTGCAATAAACCTAACTTGAGCCACTGATCTCAGCAACATTTGAGCCCCAACAATTACTTGCTTAAACACAACCAACTCCTTCACACACAGGTTCACAAGTTATACAAATTTGATTGAACTAAATTGAATATTCAATCAAAATTTAATGTTCAGCCACTATACTTCCATCTACCGTGCCCAAAATCTAGTATTATATAAAACTTACTTAGAAGACAAAACTCAGAAGAACATTCAAACAAATTGTCATCAACCCTATACTCAAACCCCAAAAAATCATACAACCAAATCGAATCATAAATTCAAAACTGGAAAACAACCAACATCAAACAACTCAAATAGAAAATTTCTTGTAATTGCTAGACTCCATCACAGACACATCCGTTCTTGGACACCTTGGACACGTGCTCTGATCAGACATGAACGACATAGACAGGAACACGCAACTTTTGATACAAACCGAACCAAATCTCAAAATTGATCCCTGAACAAAACTTCCCATTAAATCTATGTATAACTAGGCATTGGTCAATACTAGGAAAATAGGATGTTACCTGAGTAAAGGAGTCCGCCTGGAAGTGAAGACACGATCACAGAGTCAGACACTGCTTCAGTTTGGATACACAACTCACTGAGGTCAACGATCAAGCACCTAGTCTCGTCGTCGTCTAGATATTGATCTGGAGCCGATAAATCAAAGAAAGAAAAACTTAATTAAAAAAATGAAGCAGGATTGGTTCCAACACTCCAGATCTGAAGAATTTCATACTCGAATAGACTCACCGAACGTTGATCCTCACGATCGGAGAAGACGACGATCACGTGGAGAGAAGATGCACGTCGTTATCAGTGTAGAGTCAGATCGGATTCGTCGATGATGCCGTAATGAAAGGGACGTCGTCCGTTGAAGCTCATCCGGTGATCCGTCGTTCGTCGGGGAAGAAATCCCTCGCACTGTGGACAATCAGAACAAGGATTATGAATCATCGGATTAAATCTCACAAGGATCAAATGGAGATCGGTTTGATCATTCAGAAAGTTGACCGAGCGGTCAAGAAGAAGAAATCAAAGAGGGAAGGGATGGAGAACTCACCAATCGGAGAAGATGACCAAAACGATCGAAGAAGCTTGTTGTCGTCGACCGAGAGGATAATTGCCACCATTAACTGCCGGGGAAGATTTATCCCCTCGCCGTTCTCGATCGGACAGCTAAGGCTTTAGCGGAGAGATGCTGCGTCTATAGAACCACCATGGCCGAACTGGAGGAGGAAGGGAATTCGATCGTCGCTCACGCCGGAGAAGGAAGCTGCCTCTAGCAGAGGGGATCGTCCTCCGCTAGCCGTCGTTCGAGATGCTACTGTCGGTGATGAACTCGCCTAGACACTGTAGCCGTGGGGTGGAGGCTTGTCGCCGGAGTTATCGCCACCGTCGCCGCCGTCTCCGCCATGAGTTCGCGTCCGGTCGAACTGGAGAGGAGGAGACTCGAAAATTGGTAAGAAATGAGAGTGATTCACTCATTCACTCTCTCTCTGTTCTGATATATAGAAAAATGAGACTTTTACAGTAAAGTCCCTCCACCTACGGCACTCTTACAATGAAGCCCTCCCCCTTTTCACAATTTACAACCTAGCTCCCCCCATTCAAATAAAGTTTTCAGAAAACACCCCTTCCTTTCTACCATTTACAAAAATCTGTTAAAAATCGGTTAGCAATCAAATGGTGGGCCCCAAAGTTTGTTACAACAAACTTTCAAGTTTTAAAAATAATTCCTGCTCTAACAAATTTCCCTCCAAAAATATAATTCCAAATATTTACTATTTAAACTAAACTTATTATTTTTTTAGAAAACTTTAATTTCTCAAAAATAGAAAAGTGGAGTTACAAATCTCTCCCCCTGAAAAATTTCGTCCTCAAAATTCGAAGACCTACAAAGTAAATCTCAAAATCACAAAAGATTCAAACGCAATTCATTTATTAAAAAAATAGAATTTTTGAACACTAGAATACAATAAAGCAAACAAGCTAGGATAGCACTCTCGTATCTCATCTTCGTGCTCCCATGTGGACTCTCCCGGAGAGTGGTGTCTACATATGACACGGACAAATGGAATGGTCTGGTTTCGCAGTTGCTTCTCCCTCCGATCAAGGATCTCCACTGATTGCTCCTCGTAGGTCAAGCTCGGACCCACCTCTAGCTCTGAATAGTCTACCATATGACTCGGATCAGGAATGTAGCATCGAAGCTGAGACACGTGGAAAACGTCATGCACTTCCTCCAAGCTAGCTGGTGGTGCCAGTCGATATGCCACCTCGCCAATCCGTGCTGTCACGTCGAAAGAACTGATAAATTTTGGACTGAGCTTCCCGCCTCTGCCAAAACTGATGACGTCCCTAGTCGGCGAGATCTTCAAGAACACTCTATCTCCAACCGCGAGCTCTAGTGGCCGTCTGATTCTGTCCGCCCAGTGCTTCTGTCGATCCCGCGCAACTCTGAGATGCTCCCTGAGCCTTGAGACCCCGTACGATAATTACACACAAGAAGTTGGAATAACACGATCAATGGTTAAGAATCAAATAGGCACGAGATAGAATGAAGTTCCAATTACAACTTAGAGGAGCAAAATCATGAAGACACAATTATTAAGTACGATCAAACATTGATAGTTTAACACAAGTGGACTAGGACACGATAGGAAAATCATGGTCAGATAGACATGATTTAAGATTAAAGTTTAGACAATGCACAAACGAAGTATGGAATCAAAATCTAGCAATGTATAATTTGAGAAATTCAATGATCTAATGATAAAATACTAGAAGGGTAATTAGCAAGGGTTGATTGAGAAAACGTACAAAATACTCAGGAGATATAGTATCAAATCAGGATGAATGTACAAGGATTTATGATTCTCGAAAACCAATAATCATAGAGAAAGGAACATAGTTTTTATGGTATCCGGAAACATATAGATATTTGAAATCACTTTACTCAGAATCCCTACCCCGCTAGGGTATACCTGGCTGCAGTGAACTTCGGCTCCATGACTCAAATAACGATATGTTACCGAATATTCTATGCACTATATAAATTTTCCAACAATCATCAACGAAGCAACCCAAGAGATCACGACATGAAGAATTTAGGACAAGTCTCCATAATACCCGAAACCTATGAATGTCTAAAATCACTTCAACTTAGAGTTCCTGCCCCGCCAGTGCGCTGCTGGCTGCAGTGAACATTCGGTCTCAGCAATCCAGATAACGGCTGCAGCGCGCAACTATCACGCCCTAGTAGGTCATCGAATAGTCTTTTAACTTTATCCATAGAAAATTCCAAGGAATCAAAAATGAGTTTCAATAGTCCAAGTCACAAAAATGGTGAGGTTATCTGACTATTAGAATACAAGGGTTTATTAGGTACTAAGAGACGACAAGGAATCCAATCAGTGAGTACAAAAGGGCAACCAAGGAGATTTAAAATTTCAGACAGGGAGCGAAGTTTCAAATTATAACAGAATTTCAACTGATATCTGGAATGGTAACAAGATTCCATATATGGGACATTATCCCGAAGGGATAACAGAGTCCCGAAGGATGAACTGAAGCAAGGTATCAGAGAAAGGACAAAGTCTCGGGACAAGGACTAGAAACCTTGTACAGTAATCAAAGTATAACAGAATCTCGAATGGCAACGAAGTCGCAAACAATACCTCGAATGGAAATTTTTTAATAGAAAACAATCTCGGATAGGAAGTCAACCATCGACAAAGCCGCGAATATGAAACAAAATCTTGAATAGAAATCTCAAACAGAGAGCAAGGCTATGAAGAGTGAATGGAGAACAGGGTATCAATCTATGAATAGGAAATAAGTATCGAATCGTGCATATAAAATAAGGTAAAAATCTCAATAATAACAAGATCGAAACAAGGTTGTAAACGGAAACAAATTCTCAAAGAGAAAACAAGTCACGAAGAGGAAACAAAATCTCATATAAGGAACGAGTCAAAACCTTTAGTAGAAACGAAATCTTCAAACAATGTCCTGAATGGTGAAGAGAAACAATTTTCGAATAGGAATCAAATTTCAACAAGCCCCGAATAGGAAAACTGAACTTTAAGCAGGAACAAAATTTACTAATTGTAACAAATTCTGAATAGGAGACATAATTTTGAATAGAAGCCAAATAGAAGACAGGGTCATGCATAGTGAACAGGATATCTAATAGTGAACATGAAACAACCTTGAACGAAAAAAAAGAAAACAAAATTTTGAAATAGAAACTGGAGTTTCGAATAGAAAACAAGATCTTTAGAATAGGAAACTTTATCTTGAATAAGAGCAGAGTTACGAACAAGATTCTAGAATAGGAACAATCTCTCGAAATACATCTCGAATAGCAAACAAGGTTCCAGAATAGAAAACAAAGTCTAACCATTCTTCAAACCATTCTTGAATAGACAACAAGGGAGTTTTAGGAGCTGAGGGAAAAATCCAAAGAAATGGATTACGAATCATGATCCACGGTTTCTCCTACCATGCAAGAGAGTCTTCTATCTTCAGTCCGTCTTCAGTACTTCTTTAGGAAATGGAATCACTTTAACTTCTTCAACTGTCCCGATGTAGGGTGGTCCTTGCGGTAGTGCCCCATGTGATTGCGGAATCTGGAGAGGTGGGTCCCCTTGCTGTAGTCCTGATGCTCCTCGTGCTTGTCTTTGGGCAGTGTGATCAACGGTCTCCGGATAATCCTTGACTTGGTGGGCAGGCGATCCGTAGTGCAGGCATAGTCTTCGTCTTTTGTGGCACTCTTCGTAGTGGCGTCCTGAGCTGCGGCAGAAAATACAAATGATAGCCGGCTGAATCTGAATCTCCTGCTGGGCTGAAGAAGCGTTGTCTGGATGTGGCGACGCTTTACGGATCCACAGTAGTTGCTATCTTCATCATAAGTCTTCATGTTCCTTCTGAGCTTCAATTTCCCGTTGTGTCCTATTGTCTGTGCTACATTCTGGATCTCCTGGCTGGTGGCTCCAATCTTCAGAGGAGTCGGATCCTCCAAGACTTGGATGATCTTCAGTGGAGGCTCCAGGTTCTCGATCTGCTCATCGGTGCAAGATATGCGCTCGGTGTCGGAGAAGTCCAAAAGTCTGAGAGTCTGGAAGTCAGAAGTCCTCTCTAGCTCGGGAAATGTATTTACAAGTCTGAATTGGAAAAGGACGGCCTGCTGGTGTCAAGGAACTCTTGAAACGTCTCTGTCAATTGTGTACTACCCATGGGGATAGTAGTGGCGATAGAAGGTAGTGGAAGCTTGAAACTTCAAGTATAGGTGGATCGACTGTTCCGGTGTCGCATGCTTTTGAACTATCTGAAAAATAGAAAACTGTTAAAATAATCTAGACCTAAATACAACTAGTGTTTATAGAATATCAATATTCCCGATGTACCTGATTTCCTATGCTGTGATTTAAGTTTTCCTAGTTTAAATCAAGTCCTCCAATAGTACTCTAATACCTAGGTACTATTAGGATAGACCTGCATGGACCACCACTAAAAACATGTCACGACCAGCTCCCGAATAATCGGACACGAGTCGGACACGCCCAGCCTTCGTCGTTAGACACAACAAAGTAAGTTGTACCAAACTAGGGAAATCTAACCAGATAAACATAATGTACACAATCACAGCATCTATACACGATCCCAGAATGATCACCATAATCCACAATTCTATAAATGTACTAGTCATCAGGAATGAATGTACTATAAACTCTAAAACAATATTTGAGAGTAAAGCTAATAGTCTAAACCTGAAGCCTCTAGCTAAGTCATGTCCCATCCTGCTCAGCTAAAATCCCGGACTCTGGTCCATATGGTAGAATGATATCCTGCAAGTATACCTGCAACATATCCAGTCAGGAGCAGAGTAAAGTACAGTTCTAGTTAATGAAACATGAACATGACATAAACAGAGTACAGGAGTACAGAAAAATAAAATACAGGAATGAATATGAAAGTACAGAAAAGTAGTACAGGAAATAAGTACAGGAACTATAGTACATGAATGTAAAGTACAGGAACATGTAAAGTACAGGAAATGTAATGTATAGGAATGAAACTATAATCCTGTAGTACCAGACATAATAAGTGCACAATATCGAAATACATCTAGTCCATGTGACCGGCTGGGTGAGTACAAGAGCATGCACAGGAGTACATGAATATGGTACGACTTAGGGCCCCGTGTACGATACGAGGCCTAAGCTAGGCACATGAGTATAGTAACCGGAATTGGTCACATGGCTAGTGTATTTCCCCACCCGACACTAATAAGTACTAGAACAAGAGACAGGAGTACATGGTGTCGTGCCATAACGTGTCACAAGAAAGGGTACAAGAATGTAAATGCACAAAACCATAGAAAAGTACATGCATTGCTCTAGGAAAGTACGGGTAGTCAGTGGAACTGGATGTCCTCCTGTTATATTAAGTACAAGTTGGTTAAGTTCTTCTTAACTATACTAGCCATTTCTTACCCTTATAAATTAGTTTAATGAACTAAGTCTATAAGTCTATATATAGCCATGCTAATGATAGAACTAAAATTAAGATGACTTCGTAATGGAACACTATATAAATTTTTATAACGAAATAAACCATACAAAGGAAATGAGCAAAAGATTAGTTGTTCAAAACATTTTATCAAGAAAATTAAGTCGAGTATTATTCAATTTAGCCCAACCAGCGAGATTACACTAAAACCATATTCCACAACATCAATCCATACAAAACCCAATCTTGGCTCTCCTAAGCTTGACTTGTACTGCCATCTACCATCCTCTTCAAGTTCTAAGAAAATACCAGCAGTAGCTTCATAAGCCATTTACTTCTCAACAACTGATTGTCTCTACTAGAAAGGAGGCTGAAAGAGTAATCCAGCAAACCCTTGCACAGAGAAATGACCAAGTTCACTCTACTGAAGAAATAAAATAATAATAAAAGATCAACACTCACAAAGCTAAATAGCTCCCAACCAATACCCATTTTAAATATAATGGCTACTTCTTCTACTGCAATAAACCTAACTTGAGCCACTGATCTCAGCAACATTTGAGCCCCAACAATTACTTGCTTAAACACAACCAACTCCTTCACACACATGTTCACAAGTTATACAAATTTGATTGAACAAAATTGAATATTCAATCGAAATTTACTGTTCAGCCACTATACTTCCATCTACCATGCCCAAAATCTAGTATTATATAAAACTAACTTAGAAGACAAAACTTAGAAGAACATTCAAACAAATTGTCATCAACCCTATACTCAAACCCCAGAAAATCATACAACCAAATCGAATCATAAATTCAAAACTGGAAAACAACCAACATCAAACAACTCAAATAGAAAATTTCCTGCAATTGCTAGACTCCATCCCAGACACATCCGTTCTTGGACACCTTGGACACGTGCTCTGATCAGACATGAACGGCATAGACAAGAACACGCAACTTCTGATACGAACCGAACCAAATCTCATAACCGATCCCTGACCAAAACTTTCCATTAAATCTATGTATAACTAGGCATTGGTCAACACTAGGAAAATAGGATGTTACCTGAGTAAAGGAGTCCGCCTGGAAGTGAAGACACGATCACAGAGTCAGATACAGCTTCAGTTTGGATACACAACTCACTGAGGCCAACGATCAAGCACCTAGTCTCGTCGTCGTCTAGATATCGATCTGGAGCCAATAAATCAAAGAAGGAAAGAAAAACTTATTTAAAAAAATGAAGCAGGATTGGTTCCAACACTCCAGATCTTAAGAATTTCATACTCGAATAGACTCACCGAACGTTGATCCTCACGATCGGAAGACGACGATCACGTGGAGAGAAGATGTGCGTCGTCATCAGAGTAGAGTCGGATCGGATTCGTCGATGATGCCGCAATAAAAGGGACGCCGTCCGTTAAAGCTCATCCGGTGATCCGCCGTTCGTCGGGGAAGAAATCCCTCGCGCTGTGGACAATCAGAACAAGGATTGTGAATCACCAGATTAAATCTCACAAGGATCGAACGAAGATCGATTTGATCATTCAGAATGTTGATCGAGCGGTCAAGAAGAAGAAATCAAAGAGGAAAGGGATGGAGAACTCACCAATCGTAGAAGATGACCGAAACGATCGAAGAAGCTTGTTGTCGTCGACCGAGAGGAAAATTGCCACCACGAACTGCCGGGGAAGATTTATCCCCTTGCCATTCTCGATCGGACAGCTAAGGCTTTAGCGGAGAGATGCTCTGTCTACAGAACCACCATGGCCGAACTGGAGGAGGGAGGGAATTCGATCGTCGCTCACGCCGGAGAAGGAAGCTGTCTCGTCCTCCGCTAGCCGTCGTTCGAGACGCTACTGCCGGTGATGAACTCGTCTAGACATTGTAGCCGTGGGGTAGAGGCTTGTCACCGGAGTGATCATCGCCATCGTCGCCGTCATCGCCATGAGTTCGCGCCCGGCCGAACTGGAGAGGAGGAGACTCAAAAATTGGTAAGAATTGAGAGTGATTCACTCATTCACACTCTCTGTTATGATATAAAGAAAAATGAGACTTTTACAGTAAAGTCCCTCCACCTACGGTACTCTTACAATGAAGCCCTCCCCCTTTTCGCAATTTATAACCTAGTCCCCCCTCCATTCAAATAAAGTGTTCAGAAAACACCCCTTCCTTTCTACCATTTACAAAAATCTGTCAAAAATCAGTTAGTAATCAAATGGTGGGCCCCAAAGTTTGTTACAACAAACTTTCAAGTTTTAAAAATAATTCCTGCTCTAACAAATTTTCTTCCAAAAATAAATTCCAAATATTTACTATTTAAACTAAACTTATTATTTTATTAGAAAACTCTTATTTCTCAAAAATAGGAAAGTGGAGTTACATTAACGGTCTGAGAAATCATTTTCGGACCTAGCATCTGCCTCTCTCCAACATCATCCCATGCTAGCAAAAATCTGCACTTCCTGCCATACAGTGCCTCGAACAGTGCCATCTGGATACTTGCTTGGAAACTGTTGTTGTACAAGAACTCCACCAGGTGCAGGTGATCTTCCCACGACCACCGAAGTCGAGCATACAAGATCTCAACATATCTTCCAAGGTTCGTATGGTACGCTCTGACCATCTGTCTGTGGATGATAAGCTGAGCTGAAATGGAGGTGAGTTCCCAAACTCTCTTGCAGGCTGCACCAAAAGTGCGACGTAAATCTTGAATCTCTGTCCGAGGTGATACTGACTGGTACACCGTGAAATCTGACGATCTGCCTGAGGTACATCTCTGCTAGCTGAGCCGTCGACTGACCAACTCTGAACGGGAGGAAGTGAGCCACCTTTGTGAGCCTGTCTACAATAACCCAAATAGCATCTCTACCGACCGGGGACCTAGGTAATCCAGTCATGAAATCTATGGTTATATGCTCCCACTTCCATTCTGGAATTGGTAAGGGCTGCGATAGCATCTTCGCTGCCGTCGAAGAATGGAGGGTTCAAGCACTTGAAGCTGTTGGCTGCACTGTTCCCTTGATGACCTCCTCTGGTCAGAGCGTCTGTTACTGCCTGGTACAAAGCATCGCCTCGATTATCTTAAGAATATAACAATGCCCTGATGAGACCCACCAAGGTGCCATCATCAGGCTCTGCAGGCTGGACGGACTGAACTGGTGGCTCTTGACCCCCAGTAGGCATGACTCTGGAGGCTACTCCTGAATGCTGGGCTTGATCTCTAGGTTGATGCTGGTCCACGGAAGGTGCTCCGCCTTGCTGATCGGTAGGACCAGGGACAATGCCGCTGAAGAAGACAACATAGGGAACAATAAGGAAGGACCAGGATAGATCAAAGATACAAACAAGCAATCAGGTCAAGAATCCAGGGATTTAGAGGATACGAACAGAGATCAAGGACGAGTGCTGATTGAAAAATCTATTCGGTAAACCCTCACATATCTTGATTTACAAGACCTGCATGGGCCACCACTTAAACCATGTAACGTCCCAGAACCAGAATACTGGAGAGCGGGGACAAACATAGCCAACTACGTATATTGAAGTACAATCCACCTCGCCATACGGTCACGACTTTCTAGATACATGAGGGTTTAACTACAAGCCATCAGTCTCTTAAGGTCATGAACAAGCCTATTGTCTCAATCTCAAGCAAGTAATAACAGTTACAATATGTCAGAGCACCAAATATACAATAGCAAGGCGTCCCATACATTACATATTTGGATGATCATGAAGCTAGTCGTATAAAATGTCAAGACTAGCAAGAGTTCCAGTCATACATGATCAACCCTAAGATTTGTCAATCATGTTACAGCCCGTAGGCAGACAGTAAGTAAAGGTGCAATACGAGCTAACACGTGCTCGTCGGCTAAACGCCTCAAAAGAATATTCTTACAATGGAGTGGAAGAACAAAAAGGGAAACCCACTTGTTGCCTTGGTTACGCCTGGTGGTCACCATCAGACTGGAAGATAGGTAGATCCTCTGGAGCTGCTCCGATATCTGGCCATACAAAACCAGCTGGGTCAGACCCCAGAAAGAGCAAGTGCCACAAAGGAGGCTTCACTTAGGAACTAAAACTAGCATGTCATAAATGAATATTAAAGATAATTATAAAGATACTGATAATAACAGGGACAACAACAATAAATTGAGTACGAGAAAACCATTCAAGTAGCCAGGTCGCAACCCTTAAACCAAACAAGGACCAGAGTTGTAACCCTTCACCTGAATAGAAACCCGTCTCAAATACTTGTTGGTAAAGTAAAACATGACGAGCATGACGTAGGGTGCAATAAGACAATAAACGAAGAGAGGACACAGAACTGCTCCGGGAGCCAGTTACAACCCTTAAACCAAACAAGGACCGAGGTTGTAACCCTTCGCCTGAACAGAACTGGACCCCTGATCATTATTGTTAAGGTAAGCATGAATAATCATGATGATACATGATAAGAAAACCATGGGACTATTCAGATAACCAAGCTACAACCCTTAAACCAAACAAGGATCGGGGTTGTAACCCTTCACTTGAACAAAACTTGGTTTCTCATCATTTATCGATAAGTAAAGCACAAGAAATTAGGTCATGCTATAATCTTGTACAGGATCAGGACAAAACTAGGCTGGATTAGACCCATCCAATCAATCACGGTCACGCAATGAGTACGGCTTGATACTTTAACTAACTATGGTTATCACAGGCCTAGTTACTAGCAAGATGCAATAAGATTATTCCAACAGCCACAAGCCCTGCAGACCATCTAGGTTATCCCGACACAATTAGGGGATTAAATTCATGTGGGTACATCGTCCAAGAATGCAGGTACCCTTAAGTAGTTTAGTGGTTGCAACACATGTCAGTGTGCTGGAAATGTGCCCTACTCAACGGTAGGCTACAAATCCCATAATAGGGCACCTAGATAACGGGATTGCCTATAGCTGAGAAATCTCTCCATGACTACTGGATTTTCTAGTTATTAGCCTTAGTTAATTTCAGTAGGTACCCCTGATCGTGGTATTCAGGGATCCCTATCCTAGACTTGATGTAAGACAATGCTGGTTTATTTGTACAGACACAATCGTCCACGGTGTCCGGGCTAATCATTCTTGTCGTCGAGCTAGCTGTCATAACAGCATATCAAGGTATATCAGGTCAGGTTTACTTGTCAAGAGTGCGCCACGGCGGGCCACTATCGTGTTCATGAATCTTGTACAAAATTTACATGGTACAAGCATTTACAGAAGATCAGAAAACATGAGCATAATTGTAATATTCCAATATTATAATAATATCAATATAATAATAAAGGAAGACAAGATCTATGGAAAGAGCCATGCGGCTGGGGATTACGAGCTCATGCGGCTGGAAGAATAGGGGCACATGCGGCTGGGGATTGCGAGCTCATGCGGCCAAGGGATCAAGCAACGCCATACGGCTATAAAAATGGAGTCTTATGCGGCTCAGAAAAGCAGGCTCATGCGGCTGGGTCAAGCCATGCGGCCATGGAAGCAGGAGTTCATGCGGCTGAAAGATGGACGGGCGTATGCGGCTGGAAAGGAAACCCATGGCCTATGCGGCTCGGGAAGAATGTGCCCATACGGCTGAAGTGACTGCGAGCTCATACGGTCGAAGGGGATGCGGGCTTATGCGGCAAGAATAAAAATCATGTATATGCGGCAATGGAAGAAGTGGATTCATGCGGCTGATGCGAGCTCATACGACCGAAGGGGATGCAGGCTTATGCGGCAAGAATAGAAATCCTGTATATGCGACAATGGAAGAATTGGATTCATGCGGCTGAAGTGACTGCGAGCTCATGCGGCCGAAAGGGATGCGGGCTTATGTGGCAAAAATAGAAATCCGGTATATGCGACAATGGGAGAAGTGGATTCATGCGGCTGAAGTGACTGCGAGCTCATGCGGCCGAAGGGGATGCGGGCTTATGCGACAAGAATAGAAATCCTGTATATGCGGCAATGGAAGAAGTGGATTCATGCGGCCAAGGAAAGAGAGATAGATATGCGGCTCAGGACCATGCAGCCATGCGGCTGAGAGCCATGCAGCCATGGAGCGCCTATGCGGTTCGGGCCATGCAGTCAAGAATAGACATGCACATGTGGCTAAACTTTGTTCTTCTTCTCCATCCTTTCGAGAAGAAGAACTATGGAAGGCCATGGCTTCAAGCTCCATAACTCCTTCATCCAAGGTCTGAATCCAGACTTTCATAGGTCAAAATAAGGCAGAATTTTTTTTTCTACAACATGGAACCATCAAAACTCCAAAATAACAATGTTAGATAGATCAAAACCTAATAAATCCGAAAATACAATAAACTTAGATCTACACAAGTTGAACCATGGAAATTAGAAATGCTAAGTATTAAAGTGTCTTAGAATCTTGTGAAGAAGGAAATGGAACAATAAAACTTGAGTTCCTCCATGAATCAAGCTGCACTTGCCTAGGCTCTCTCTCTCTGGTAGGTGGAGAGAGTAATGGAGGAAGAAGAAGAGTTGATGAAAAGTTAATGAGGAGAGAGAAGGAGTGGGTAGCTAATAAAGATAGAGTGGGGTGGTAGGTGGGGTTGGTTTTCATGAAAACCAAGCCAAGCCGAACCAAGCAAGCCGAACCGAACCAAGCAAATGAAATTCTAAATATACACCATGCAATGAGACATGCCATGAAACAAAATGCGTATACGTAACCAAAATACGTAATACGAACTACGATCGTTACATAAAGTCACAACTTCAATACAAATTCAGAAAAGGGAAAAACTAAAGCAAATAAAGATGAAATAACTCTAGGCTAACTGGTAGCCGGTTCAGGTGCCTCCGAGGCAGTGTTTTCCAAGGTGAATTCCAGTGGTTCCTTAGGATAGAAGTTAGGGTCATAGTAGCTATTTAAGAATAGCTCTTCGTCCTCAAACTCGCCTGTGGAGAAAAATAGGATTTCCAGTCAGGAATGAACGAGTACACAATTCCAAACTCCAGCATTTTAAACAATAGTTGAAAAATGCATATTTGAAACAATTGAAATATTTTGATGCAAGAAAACAATTAAAATATTTTGATGTAATGAAATATTTGATGCAATAAAATAATTATGATTTTCATAGGTAGACACTTGTGACCGGCTGGTAGATTCAATTGTATAGCATACGATACGGCTTCGGCACACGTGCAAGTGTGGCTTCAGCTATCCACAATAATTCTAGGGGGTTTGGTCACAAGTGCTACACTACTCCCCAATACCCTGAGTCAATATTTAAGTTAATAGAGAAGAACTCCGAGGTGCAATGTGTCAATATGCAATAAGAAAAATACCAGAATCCAGTAGTGTACTTGCCTTGAGTTTTGTAAACGGAAGATGGAGGAAAGAAGGATCTCAGTCTAGTCCTCGAAACCCTACGTTTAATTAAAAAAGGGCATCTCAGTTCCAATATATCCATTTTTAGGTGCTCTAGTTACAATCTCTAATATTGGTCCTAGTTAATTTGTATAAAAGTGTCCGTTTGCATTTATTTGGAAAAAGTAGACATCTCAATTTATTTGGAAAGTTTGTGTTTTATACTGTGTATATATATATATATATATATATATATATATATATATATATATATATATATATATATATATATATATATATATATATATATATGAAACTATGTTTTCCTTTTAATGATAAAAATGTGAAGTTGTTGATATATAAAATTTGGATTTAAGGCGCTCTAATTTATGTGAGAAAACCATCATTGTTCTTTTTAGAAAATAACATTTCTGGTTCATTTGTAGATAAACGAGCGTGCGATACTATCAACATAGAACACAGGAAAAAAAAGTTACGCTACTCCTAAGCTACACAATACAGGGCTCAGAGAAAGAAGGAAAAAAAAGGGCTTATGCCCTTACAACATATTTATGAAAAGTAAATAAAGAATAATAAAAATCCTAATCTACGCTGCGACGATCTTCTAAAAGCCAGGAAGCGGTCTAGTCAGAAGGCACAAGTATCCTGCACCTAAAATACAACGCTAAGTAACAAGTTCTACAAAATCTAAAATAATCTAAAGTCATATGGTAGGGACAAATAGAGTTTCAGACTTGGTCACACAATTACATGTTGCTAATAGCTTACGTCTCAACATACGAAAATACGCAGTAGCGTTTGCATTTCGCTAAAGGCTCATTCAACCATTTCGGTCGTCGCCAAAGTAGATACAATTAACCAAAACTACGCCAACATAAATGAACCAATAAAATATAAAATATACATCTATATAATGGTATTTTTGTAACAACCAAGTGTCACGACCCGCACCCTAGAGTAAGGGCACGAGACGTGGGTACGTCCAGCCTACGCCGCAATGTCGGCGGTAGAACGCTGTCCTAGGTCAACATCTAACAATATATAAGGTACCTGTACAGTATATACACTCCGAATGGAGGTGACATAGTAAATACAGTCTCAATCACATCAAAGGTAGAATACGATAAAAGATAGATAGAAATGAACAGAAATGAAATCCACAGAGATATAATCCAGATGAAAGTCTAAGTGTCTAAGATGATACATATCCATATAACATCTCAATATCTCAATACAGTAATCCAGAATAAATACAATGAAAGACATCCTAGCCTAAGGGAGTGTCATCCACTGCTAAAGGATCCTGCTGCTGGTCCAGGTCACAACAGTCCTCTAGGATCGCACCGTAATAGGTGCGACAGAACGCCTCAGCCTCGTCCTCTTAATATTTTCAACAGGCCCAGTCAGGACAGGAGCGAGTACAGTACATCTCAATAAATCATAACAGGTTAGAAAATATAAACATGCTAGAGAGTAAGATACAGGAAACTGGAAGAACAACATGATGAAAAAAAAGGAAGAATATAAGTAAATAGATACAATATATACATGAGAACTAAACAGTGCTAGTGATTCAGAGTACAAGACGGTTATGTAAACGGCACGATGTTGTACACGAGTAATCTAAAGAGGTTGTACACGAGTAATCTACTGGATTGAATACATAACCCAGTTCTACTCCCCCGCCCCAATCAATACACAAGGATCTAGTCAAGTTATGTTATTGCACACGAAGTATAGTCGTACACGATGATCATGTGAGCACATGAGTATACACGATTTTACACGATTTGCACATGAATAGCACGAACACAATGAGTACACGATGCTCATGATAAAGTACACGAACATGAAATACCCGATGTATCCGCTAAGGGGATAACATCGCACGACAAGATCCATATAGTACTAATCCGTGTTACCAATGTGTCAGCTTCAAGTAAAGTAATCTAAAGCAGGAAATATAATCCTAAGCAAGATATGAAATGATCAGAGAATGTACTCGCCTGGTATCCTGAATATCCGAAGAGAATCTACTGTCCGAGGAGTGGTGTCTGTCTCCTATAGAACAGTACACCAAGTTTTCAAAAATAGCCATAATATATACATATATATTTTTAAATGAGTTACAATATTAAGAGTATAATTAAAACATATATTTTTTCCCTTTTTAATCATATATATATATATATATATATATATATATATATATATATATATATATATATATATATAATTTTCAAAACCAAAGCCCGTGGACTAAAGCCACCCAGCCGGCTTTGGCCCGGGGACCGTGGACAAATGCCACTCAGTCGCCCCTATTGGGACTCGATCCTGAGACCTCCACCCAACATGCCAACGGTCTTACCGCTAGACTGCGTGCCATTGGCTAATCACACACACACACACACACACACACACACACACACACACACACACACACACATAATATATATATATATATATATATATATATATATATATATATATATATATATATATAATATATATATATATATAATATATATATATATATATATATTTTTTATATATAAAAAATAAATATATTTTATATATTTTATATATATATATATATTTTATATATAAAAAAATATATATATATTTTATATATAAAAAAAATAAAATATATATATATATATATTAAAGCATCACACATAAAACTAATTTATATAACAAAAACTACATGACCAATTTATATATCAAAACTACGTAACCAATTTATATAACAAAACTACAGTACCAAATCTAACCAACACAATTACTAGACAATCCCAAAATTCACAAAAACAATTCCAAGTCCGAAATCGGACTATAGAACCTGAACTACAGAACTAACCAACACAACCAATTCTGGCCAAAACCAATCTTCATAAAACAATATTCTGAATCCGAAATTGGACTATATAACTGATTTCTAACAGAATAATGTTTCGAGCACGAATCGAACCAACGATCCAATGATTGTTCCAAGTATCCACACAAGCAACGCAAAATGTTCGAATCCCGCAGCGGGATCGAGAACGAGTCATAGACTACGCTATGGGAAGGAACGAACTACTCTGATAGAAATTATACCAAAAATCTGATGATGGAATCCGAAGGGTGGCCTCGGACTCGGATCGACGCGACGTCACTGGCTTGAAGCCTCGGGAACGCGTCTGGACAACGGCGCAAGGGCCGCAGGAAGGGCATGGTCGCGCGGAGGGGAGAGCTGGCTGGCCAAGGGGCGTATGGAGGGGCCGAGGGTCGATGGTCGCGGGGACTGGCCGGGAAGGGTGCGCATAGGGGGTCCATGGGGTAGCCGAGGGTGGCACCTGCGAGAGGGGTCTGGAGTTGGGAAGGGAAGAGAGGGGGAAAGAGAGGGAGTGATGGTGTTGGTGATTGTTTAGAGAGGAATGTGGAAGAGATGTGTGTGTGTGTGTGTTTTGTTTTCTTTGATTTAGGGAATTAAGTGGTGTGCTGGTAGTTAAGGGGAGGAATGGTAGAGAGATTTTGGGGAAGTGAGGTGAACATGGAGAAGAAGTAGGAGGGGGGTTTGAACGGGTGAGTTGGTGAGGGGTTGGGTTTTCCTTCTTTCTTTTTATTAAGAAGGAGTTTGGGCTTGGGAGAGAAAGGTTGGGCTGAATTAGGGTCCAAAAGAAAACACAACCCAACAAGCAATAATTTAAATTAAAAAAATATAATTTAATTAACTGACTAAATAATAATGACACTAATAATAATAATAATAAAATCAACTATAATACTGAACTAATAATCTAATATTAATCTAAAATTACGCTAATAGCAATCGACAATTCTTGCAAAAACTTAAATTAATAAATTATTCATATTTGGGTTTTACAGTTTGACACACCCAGTGTATAGCAAGACATTGTGGTTAGCAGACAATATGGTGTGGGTGAACGTGTCAGTTTGTATCTGTGGTCGAACGGATCGAAATGACAAGTTGGATCTGTTGGGTGCTCAGCTGGCGAGATCGGGTAAAGCTATTGCTAGGGTGTTTAGTTGCTCAGCTAACAGGAATGAGCTAAGGTGGAGATTGTTGGATTGTATCATGTTTTCATTTGAGCGCTCAAATGTAGTGACAATGGAGTTGATAATTTAGTCCCATATTGGATAGTAAATGGGATAACGAGGTGTAGATACTATAGATTGATTCATATCTAATTTGGGAATTTCCTTTTGTGGGCTCAAGTGGCGTAGATAATTGGAATTAGTTCGATCCTTACAAAAAAAAATTCGTTTAAGTCATATGGGTCCAATCCAATATCACATCTCACGGGCCAACCAAGGTCGTCCCAGGGCACGGGCGACCTCCCTGGGCTCCCAATTTTGGAAGGCCCCTTATTTTCAAAATAGACTATATGTATCATAAAGTTTTAAAAAAATGAAATAAAGACCCAATCAGTGAATCTAAAAAGGAAACAGTCGTTGGAAACCAATATCTAACAAATCTGGAAACAAAAAGAGAATTAAGTAACCGCTCAAAATTAAGGCGGCCTCTTTGTCTAACTTTTTCGGACGGATGTCCGGTCCCTTCATTTTCCCTATTTTATATATATATTAAAAAACCATTTGTGTGTGTGTGTGTGTGTTCTCTCCAGTTTTCATACGACCATGGTTAGATCAAGATTCAAGTCTCATTGAGGGTTATCATCTTCTCCCGTCACATGTATGAAAATAAATAATTGATGAATTTTCTTATAAAAATACTATAAAAAAATTATTTATGTGAGAAAAATTGTCCAAATTTTAGATTCTGTCCTAGGCCTCATAAACCATAGGACGGACCATGGGGACAATTCCGGTTTGGATCATACCGTATTTTCAACAAGTAGTATTAGTTAGACCAAGAAAAAGAGAAATATAGAGAGGAAAAAAACATTGCGGCTTCTCCTTCGTCAACCCCCCTATTCCACCAGGTCTGTCTCCATCTCCTCCGCCTCACTCCATGAAACCTTTGTGCATAGGAAGGAAAACTATGAATGCCATAGCTACTTCTCGAGGACAAAGTTCTCAAGTCTCAACCACATGCACACCTAGACTCTTTCCTCAATCCATCTCCTCCGTCAAAACGAATCCTCCCCAGCTCCATAATTCTCCCAGTTTTACTACAAATCTCGGCCGTCGCTAAGAAGCTCCTAGCGCCAACGGGCTCGAGCTTCCGCAGCCGTTCTGCTGCAGAATTTAAATCGAAAGGCGTCTCTGTTGGATTGTACCTCGTTTCGTTTCCGTTTGAGTGCTCAAAAGGGGTGACAATGGAGTTAGTAGTTTAGTCTCACATCGGGTTGGCGATGTGATCATAAGGTATAGATAATTGAAATTGGTTCAGGCCTTACATGAAAATACTCTTTTAAGACATATGGTCCAATTTAATATCGTACCGCTAACTCCAGTTTGGATTACACCACGTTTCCAACAGTCTCACATAAAAGTTCGTATGCATTTTCGACCTCCCCTACCCTTCCCTTTCGATCGTATCGACGACACCAACCCTTAGGATCCAAGCTCGGCGTCATACTTGGCACTCATGGAGTTGAGATAGTTCCACGTCATCAAGTCCTTGTACTACATCGTAGCAAGGACCCGTAACCAAGTTGTTAGTCTCGGGGCTTGACCAAAGATGGTAGATGTAACCCCACTTTTCAGTTCCATAAAAAATTTGGACTATTTTTAATAGTTTTATAATTACATGTTCAAGTGTTTAGAAGTTTTAAAGGTTATATTTGAATTCATTTTTCATGAATAAGAAATTAGTGATTTGGGATTAACCAATTTGGAGTGTTTCCCAAGTTTCTAACTAACTTTGGTGGTCCACAATTTTCTAACAAACTAACCATAACCATATTGTAACAAACTTTTATTTCAACTGTAATAAACCATTTTGGGGGGACTTTAGTGAAAATTTTCCTTTTTATTATATATGATAGGAGGAGAGAGAGAAATTGCACCAGCCGTCATTTTCTGATCGAGCTCACCCCAAAAATAAAATCCCTCCCCCACCCCCCAAATTCGTCGACACCCTAATTCTCGACGGATCCCGCGACGATGGTGGCGACGGCGACCATCGAGCGCCACCACGCAGCAGCGTCTCACCGTTCCTCTTTCCGACGACATCTTCCTCGAACATCGACGGCGCTCTTCTCCTCCAGTGAACTAAATGATGACTTCCACGGCGGTACGCTCGATCCCGACGATCGACGGGTAGCGGTGACAGCGATCGGCTAATTTTTCGGCGACCGACAGCCGCGCCTCCTTTTCCGACGACGTGGTGTTCCCTCTGGCAACGACGACTGGGCAATCTTGTCCCGACGAATCTTCGACCTTTTTCGACGAGTGTTCCTCCCAGCGAGTCAACCCCGGATGCGTGGATCGACCATGGCGATGGTGGTCATCACCTCTGGGAGCAGCACTGACTAGATTCGAGTCATCTTCCCGACAGAGGACATGCGTTCTGCTTCGACTGCTACTCCTTCACCGATCCACGACTTCGATCTGGAACACACAATTTCTGGTGAGCATTTATTTCGATTCAGTTTTAATTCAAATTCGAATCTAGTGTGTGTGTGTTCTGAGTGTTTGGATTCGAAGGTTAACTTTCCTTCTGATTTGGAAATGGATCAAGAGGTTAATTACTGGAAGGAGATCAAAATTCTATATGAGTGTGTGGATCTGGAATCCTTTGAGTCTTCCTGTATCTTTCTGATACTTCTTAAAAAATTTTCTTATCAAATAATTGCCAGCATTTCTAAAAACCTGTTTCATTCCTTATGCATGGTTCCTGTTCGATGGAATGCCTCAACGGACATTCGAACCTCAATTGGACACGAGGAGGCGTGCCTGACTTCTTGGATCGAGTCCTCATTCTACAGGACATCTCTCTTCAGGTAAAATTTTCTATATTTTCATAGTGGAGTAATTATTATTATATTATTTTACAAATATTGATGTGTTAGGTGGTGTCCAGTGGTGTCGTGATCGCGTATGTACGTGTTCGGAGTTTTACTTGGGTTCGGATAAGTGTGTTCGTGCCCAGTATCCGTAGCTGTGTCCAGTAAAGATTTATTTCGAGGCATATTCGTGTCCGACCTTTGCTTAATGACGCTCGTGCCGTTGCAGTGAATCAACAGGAGCAGTGTGTAGTATGTTGACCAGATCGAGTTTTGGCATTGAAGACTTTTATTTCAATTATACATATTATGTTAATTTCTGTATAATTTTCTGGTGACTTATGGGATTGGAGAGTTACGTTGAGTTATGCATATTGAGGAATAGATTTAATAGTGTGCTCTTGTTATTGAGTCTTTCCAAATCCTGGAGGGACCTATTTGAGATTCAAATGTCGCAAGCTTGGAATCTTAGCTAGTTTTGATGGATAGCAGTATTTTTGAGTTGTAATTTCTTATTTAAACATTCTTTGGTTTCCCTCTCTACATTTCGAATGGAGTGAATTCATAGTTGTTGGATTCTTTTTGTTGCTCATAGAGTTTTGCTAGAGTTGGCTCTGCTGAGCTGGGGTTAGATTATCCAATATGGGAATAAGAGGAGTTGTAATAGTTGAATAATTGAAGTTTGGTTTTGTATAGTTGAAGTAGGTATTACTATAAATAATTTGCTCTCAAAGAAGGCATGGTAAGGCTGTGGTTTGAATTATACCCTAGCTGTTGCATTCAGCTGCAGTTTGAGATAGGAATGCAATTGGTTTGCTGTGTGGGTTGTCTTAGGCTTACTTATTGAAATCTTGATTAGTTGAACTTACTGTTAGTTAAAGTTATTTGAATAACAGAATAAGGTTTAGAGTAACCTATCATTAAGCGTTGCTTATTGAGAAATTCTTCAAAGGGGTCTTATTCAAGGGGTTTGTGATTAGGAGCAATAAACTTTTCTAAGGTTTAAACTATGTTAAAATTGGAGTAATGCTATATAGAGGTATAGATAATTAATAAGTAACATGTCCTAGTTCTAAATAAACTTAGCCTAACACTATTCAAATATTTTGCTTGAATATTCTATATATATTATTTTGAGGATCATGTGTTATATTAACTTTTTATTCCTAATCTTTTAACTAGATTAGAGTATAGATTGGAGACTCCTAACTATCTATAAACTGGTAAGTAGAAGGATAGTGATAATTGTATAAATTTAACCAACTTATAATCATTTACAACAGGAGGACATCCAGCTCCATCTAGTACACTTGATTTTCCGGAGTAAGGCAAGTACTTTTCTATGGTTTTGTGCATTTACATTCTTGTACTCTTTCTGTGACACGTCATGGCACGACATCATGTACTCTTGTATTCCTGTACTCTTGTTCTAGTACTTATTAGTGTCAGATGGGGAAATACACTAGCCATGTGACCAATCCCGGTTACTATACTCATGTGCCTAGCTTAGGCCTCGCATCGTGCACGCGGGCCCTAAGTCGTACCATATTCATGTACTCCTGTGCATGCTCTTGTACTCACCCCAGCCGGTCATATGGACTAGATGTATTTCGATATTGTGCACTTATCATGTCTATTACTACAGGATTATAGCTTCATTCCTGTACATTACATTTCCTGTACTTTACATTCATGTGCTATAGTTCCTGTATTTATTTTTTGTACTTTCATGTTCATTCATGTATTTCATTTCCTGTACTCATGTACTCTGTTCATGTCATGTTCATATTTATTACCTAAAACTGTACTTTGCTCCGTTCCTGACTGGATATGTTGCAGGTATACTTGCAGGATATCATTCTACCTTATGGGCCAGAGCCCAGGATTTTAGCTGAGCAGGATGGAGACATGATTTAGCTAGAGACTTCAGGTTTAGACTATTTAGCTTTACTTCTAGATACTGTTTTTAGAGTTCATAGTACATTTCATTCCTGATGACTAGTACATTTATGATATATATAGAATTATGGATTATGGTGATCTTTCTGGGATCGTGTGTAGATGCTATGATCGTGTACATTATGTTTATCTGGCTAGATTTCCCTAGAATGGTACAGCTTACTTCGTCATATCTAACGACGAAGGCTGGGCTGTCCGACTCGTGTCCGATTATTCGGGAGCAGATCGTGACATGTTTTAGTTGTGGCCTATACAGGTCTATCCTAATAGTACCTAGGCATTAGAGTACTATTGGGGGACTTGATTTAAACTTGAAAAAATTGAATCACAGCATAGGAAATCGGGTACATCGGGTATATTGATATTATATAAACACTTGTTGTATTTAGGTCTAGGTTATTTTAACAGTTTTCTGTTTTTCAGATAGTTCAAAAGCACGCAATACCGGAACAGTCGATCCACCTATACTTGAGAGTTTCGAGCTCCCACTACCTTCTATCACTCTACTATCCCCATGGGTAGTACGTAGTTGACGGAGACGTTTGAAGAGTCCCTTGACAACCAGAGGGAGCATGCCATCCTTTTCAAGTCAGACTTGTGGATACACTCTCCGAGCCAGGAAGGACTTCTGATTTTCAGACTCTCGGATTGTCACGACCCGGTCCCAATTTCTTGGGTCGAATCGGATCATGCCCAGCCTACACCGTTGTTGAGACGGCGGCAGTAAGCTGTATCCATTTGCAGGTAAATCAACAACATTTAAAAATAAATTGCCACAACTTTATTATTCCGAATATTCAAAAACTTTTACAATAAACTAAATTTATTACAACTGAAATTTATACAAAGCTCATGCAGGAGAAAACTCAAATCAACCAGCCCATCAGTCTCAGAATCACCGTAGAACGAGTAATCCTCAACATAACCTAAAAATGTTGGGTCTCCAGTCAGGAGTGAGCAAAGTACAATTATGAAAATCTACATTTCAACTAATAATTAGCAATTTGCAATTATAAACAATTTAGAAATGTAATATTTTCCAACAGTTCTACAATTGAAAACATGTGATTTGAGTAAGTAACGACTATGACCGACTTGGGATGATTCACTGATATGGTCCGGCCTATCCCCGTGTGTGAGAGGGGTAAGCTCGTACAATCCTTAGACTAAAAGTTTTAGGGTATTGGTCATAGACGCTACACTACTCCCCCAATATCCCGAGTCAATTAGATTCAATGAGACAATAACAATCAATACTCTAGGAGAGAGTTCCGTGTAGTAATGTGGTTTAAGCATGCAAGATTACCATTACTAATTAAATTGCAAATAGACATAACTGTACTTGCCTCAATTTTGTTTGACTGGAAAAGTCGGTACTTCGGGATTGACGGTCAAGAACTTCCTCGAAACCCTACATTCCGGGAAATCGTCTCAGAACCACATCACAGAGTTAACTACACTAGTTACAATCTCTATTTGATCCCTAGTGCATTTTAGTCTTGTATTAACCAACACAATCAAAAACACGTTTTTCTAGTGCGTTACAATTAAGGAAACCTCAATTTATATTTTTATTTCGGAAAAACTTGTATTTATCAATTATTGGGAAAATCTTACAATTATCATGCTAATTGATAAAACTTTGTATTTTTGTATATAAAATTATTATCTATTCTTTATGTGGGAAAATCATGAGTTAACATATAATTCCTAATTATTTATGAGAATATATATAAAACCTATTTACCATTTTACGTTACGCAACAACAAACCAAAAGTAAAAGAAAATACTACACTACTTATTACAGACCACATTTAATAAGAACTGGGCTTATGCCCTTACAAATTAATACATGAATTTAAATAAGGGAAAATAGGTTAGTCCTATAAATCGCCTACAAAATTAAATAATAATAAATATTCTAATTAAATTGTAAAATAAAAAGAAGTCTCAGAACTGGTCCAATCTTCATTTTGCAGCTACTCTGCCTCAACGTCCGGACGAACCGGTGCGTTTGCATTTTACTGGGGCCCATTGACCAATAAGGTCGTCGCCCGAAATAATATTTAAAATAATATTATTTTCCGAAAATCATTTTAAAATCATTTTTATAATTTTGTAAAAATTCTGGCAGCATTTTCTCTGTTTTCGGTCAACCCAAAAACTGAGAATTGCTCCGATATATCCTGCAAAAATAATTCCAAACCCAATATATATATAAACATTCACAGAGCCAATTCGGAGACCCGAAATATTATCGAAATTCCCGAAACGGACTCGGAAACCACAGAACAGTTCATCCAAAATCCACAGAAACAATCTTCTTCTCAAAACTAAATTAAAATCTCTAACCACAGAATAATTCCCGAAATTCTCGGAATTCCGAAATATGAAAAATATAGAACTGTTTCCCGAAGGATTCTCGGAAATCCCGAGAATTCCACAGAACGAAGTTCTGACCGAAAATCCAATTCTAATCACAGAATCAAACCAACAGCAACCTATTCCGAAGAACTTCGGAAAAGCCGAAACGGTAACGTAATTGCTACGTTATCGAAAACCCAAAATTCTCGAAGGAATTGGTTGGACCAGAATCATCATAGACTAAAATTAAGGAAAAACTACAAAATTAGAGGTTACCCAACCGACAGCGGGAATCCGAAGTGGAACTCGGAACGGGAACGGCTCGGGCACGGGGACGGGGAACACCGACAGAGCACACAGGCAGCGCAGGTCAGCACCGGGGAGTGGATCGGAACAGCGAAGGGGACCGGCGGCCTCGGGATCGGGGCGTCGGATGCGCTGGGGCGAGCGGGGTCGGGCGCCGGCGGTCGGATCCGGCCAAGCGGTCGGCGGAGGGTGGCGCCGGCCTCGGGAATTCGCCGGGAAGCGGCGGTCGGCCTCGGGATCAACCACGGGGTGGATCGGCTCCAGAATTTGGGAATTAGGGCACAAGCTCTAGAGAAATTTGTGGTGGAGATGGGAATGGAGGTGGAGAAGGAGGAGATATATATAGGGCTTGGAAAGGGGTTACCGGAGAGGGGAAATCGGAGTGTCTCCTCCTGCCATTAACGCCGGTCAAGGGAGGGGAAAAGACGACGGGTGAAGTCAGAGAAGAAGAACCGAATGGTCTTCGGTTACAAAAACCAAAAAGATCTCAACAGAACCAAAACTAAGAGCAAAGCTCTTAAAGCTTTAACTAAAGAATCATAATGGATTCATGAGCACATGGTTAAATGGGTTTGTAATAAACTAATGGGTAATGGGTTTTGCAAGCCATTAAGTATATGGGGTTGGGCCCATGGATTTAAAGTTTAGGAAAATGGGCTTGGGCTCTAAACCAAAGCTAAACAAAATTGTAACTAAGAAAAATTTACTTTTCATTAATTTATAAATCATTTAGAAAAATTTGTAACTAATTATTTAGGACTCTAAAATTAGGTTCGGGTCTGGCCAAACAAGCAAAAATTCCATGTTAATTATTTTAAAAATAATTTTACAATTAATAATAATTAATATTTAAACTAACAATTAAAAATGATAACATTATTCTAATAAATAAAATTAACATGCAAATTAAAAGTACGGGTTTTACAACTTTCCCTCCTTAGAAAATTTCGTCCTCGAAATTTAAGGAGTTTGTTAGGATATGATAGAATTACTATAATCAAGCAGGTACGGTACTGTGTCCATAACTCAGGTTCAAATAATAAGAATTTCCAAAGTAGTCATGGATGAGACGGTTTAGGGACAAGTTTCATTTATGATATGCAGAAAAATACAAATATGAACCAAAGTACACGAGGTTGATCAGACCATCATGCACCGGCTCTGATTAGACAATATATTAATGGGTGCACCCAGTAAAATACTGTCATGATCAAGCTTGAAAAAGAAATAGCTTGCAAAACTAGGCTAACTAGCATCATAAGTCAAGTTTAGAACGAAAAGATAAGGATTTGAAGGAAATAGAAATTATGTGATGGTTCAAATTTTCTGATCTTCTACTCACCTCTGACTACGCTTGCTACTGGTTTCTGGCACTGTAAGGCTTGATTTACTCTTCAGCTCTGAATGGTCCAAAATATTACTCAGATTCGAGATGCAATTTCTGAACTATGAAATGACGTTGTGCATACTCTCAATGATTAGCTGGTAGAGCTAACCGGTATGCTACTTCTCCAACTCTGCCAAAACTAATCGTTCCTTTGGTAGTAGAAATCTTCACAAAGACGCTATCTCCTTCTTCAAACTCCACTTGTCGACGATACTAACTTGGTAGTTGTTGTAAGGAAACTCTACCATTTGTAAATGGTCTTCTCCAAGGCTCCACAAATTCCAAGACGCAAGATCCTCGGTATGTCTTCAAGCGTCTGGATCGACCTCTCTGATTGTCCGCCAGTAGGAACCTCATGAATTTGGTAGATGTGTCTCTTGTACATTGCTACCAACTTCTCAGTGAATAAACAAACTTTGTAGGCAATAAAGTAAACTGACTTAGTCAGTCAGTCCACCAAAATCCAGTTGGTGTTCTTCCCTCCTTAGGAATAAGGTAATCATTACCTAAAGTCCATTGTTATACGCTTCCACTCCGGAATGTTTAGCGGCTGCAACAATCTTGCTGGTCTCTACTAAATTCCTTATATTGAAAACATCCAACCTTATACCTGAAAATATCCTTCTTCATTCTATAACACTAATTAATGGTACGTATATCCGATACAATTTTTTAGAATGTATGGGATACTGCGACTGGTGCGCTTCTTCTATCAATTCATTCCTTAGTTTGCCAGAAGGTACACAAACCTCGTACCATTCTTCAAAGCTCCATCATTGGCAATGGAGGAACCCTCAATTGTTCCTGTCACCATTTGATCTCTCAATTTGCAAAGTGCCTCGTCTTGAAACTGTCTTCTTGACTTTGTCCATCAGACTCGAGCTCACTTGCAACTTTATCGACACTGAATCAGCATCCAGCTCTTTTCTCCTATCTTCAGGCAGCATAATCTCCAGTCCAAGTTTTCCGACGTCTTCTAGCAGGTACTGCTCCTTGGTCAAAACTTCACCATAGGATATCGACTGAATGCATCAGCGACTACATTTGTCTTACTTGAATGGTATTACAGGTCGATATTGAAATCCTTTATCAGCTTCAGTCATCTTTGTTGCCTAATATTCAGCTCTTTCTGAGTGAAGACATATTTCAGACTTTTTGTAGTCCGTATATATTTCTACTCTCTCTCCATAAAATAATACTTCCATAGCTTCAAAAAAGGATAAATGCAACAGGTTCCAAATTATGTGTGGGATAGTTCTTCTCATGAGTCCGTAATTGCCTAGATATGTAAGCAATTATTTTCCCATGTTGTTGAAGAACGCAACCCAGTCCTTTTCCAGAGGCATTAAGAAATCACCGGTTCCTGCGGGTAGCGCAAGGATTGGTGCAGTGATAAGCCTCTTCTACAGCTCCTTAAATGCCGCCTGGCAATCTTCCGTCCAGATGAACTCTTTATTCTTCCGAGTGAGCTTTTGTTATCGAAATCCTTCACAACTTCTGGTAGTAGCCAGCCAATCCAACGTAACTTCAGCAACTGAATCCTGGGTAATCCATTTATCAATAGTAGCTATCTTTTACCGAAACTCCTTCTCTTGTAACAACATGACCAAAAATCTACCTTGTCTAAGAAATCCATATTTAGATAGCTTTAGCATAAAACTCCTTCTTCAAAGTTCCAACTTCCCTGAGGTGCTCTTCATGCTCTTCTCCAGTCATCGAGTATATCAGAGTGTCATCTATGAAGAAGACAACAAACTGATCCAAATACTCATGAAAGACTCTGTTCATGAGATTCATGAACACAGCAGGGGCATTTGCTAGTCCAAACGACATGACCAAGAATTTAAACTAGCAATACTTGGTGTTTGAACGCTGCCTTGGAAATATCTTCCTTCCTGACCTTGATCTGATGACAGCCAGACCTGAGTTCGATCTTGGAAAACACCTTGGCTCCGCTCAATTGATCAAATAAGTCATCGATCCGGAGCAGATGGTACTTGTTCCTTAATGTTCGGTAGTCGATACACATCCATACTATTCCATCTTTCTTGGGCACAAACAAGACAGATGTTCCCCAGGATGAAACTCTGTCTCGAATGAATCCTAAAGCCTTCAGTTTATTGATCTGATCCTTCATCTCCTTGGCCTCCTTCGGGTTGACTCTATAGCATCTCCTAGGAGAAAGGCCGGGCTAGGTCAATGGTAAATTCTATGTCTTGATCTTGGGAAAATTCCGGAAAGACTATCAGAAAGCATCTACCATAAAGATGTAACTAAGAATTTTATTCATGTGGAGAATTACAGCAAAAACTCTCATGATTGTTCTTGTTACAACTTCTTAATAGATATTGCTACTCAGCAGTCTTAGGTACTATTCTTCATGGCTCCGGCTCTTGCACGAGCAGTCTCCAACTGCTTCATCTTCTATGATCTTTGAGTCTGCATCATGTCTTCCTGCAGTGGGTGTAGTAGGCATGGTCTGTTGGATAAGAAGAGAGTCCCTAGATTGCGGCATGACAGGTGTTGCTGGAACAGGTGCTCTGGTTTGATGGAAAGGTAAGGGGCAACCTTTTACCCGATGTTTAGCAGATCTACATGCCAAACATTGTCCCCAATCTCTTGCGACAAATATTGGCTTGGTGACCAGGCCTTTTGCAGAAGTTACAAACCAATAGCTTCTTACGATATGACTGCCGGGTAGTAGAGTACTTGATAAGGCCCAAATATCTTCTATATTCAGGGTTATCCTTCCTAGGACGAGATTCGCTCCAACTTGGTTTAAGATAGCTAAGGCTACATCATTGACGTTCTTCATGACTTCTCTCGTGATATCTATCTGTTCCTGCTGGGCTTTAGCATGAGCTTTCTGGGACTCCCGGATTTCTTGAAATAGGGGAACCATCGCTGGTACTGGTGGGGCAACCGGAGTGGGTACTTCCCCAAGGAAAGAAAATTCAGTTTGAAAAGAGGTAGGATTTGCCAGTGTAGTGAGAACTTCACTGGATGAATTATGGGGACGATCAATCAGCTAGTGGGGTGTAAAGCTCGGACTTGGTTGAAGAGGTATGGTGTGATCCGGAGATGACACCTCATCGCCATCAGAGTTGGTTTTGTCAGTGGACATTCTCTGGAAGGTTTAGGATGCAAACATGAGCAAGGTATCCTACCAGTCTATAATCAAACAAAAATATTTATCATATATATATGTATCGGTCCTATGTTATGACAATTTGATATTCTAGTGTTCTAATTTGTTTCTAAGTTGGTTCTCCTAAGTTGTTGATTGGACCTGCATGGGCCACCACTAAAAACATGTCACGACCCGGTCCCAATTTCTTGGGTCGAATCGGATCATGCCCAGCCTGCACCGTTGTTGAGACGGCGGCAGTAAGCTGTATCCATTTGCAGGTAAATCAACAACATTTAAAAATAAATTGCCACAACTTTATTATTCCGAATATTCAAAAACTTTTACAATAAACTAAATTTACAACTGAAATTTATACAAAGCTCATGCAGGAGAAAACTCAAATCAACCAGCCCATCAGTCTCAGAATCACCGTAGAACGAGTAATCCTCAACATAACCTAAAATGTTGGGTCTCCAGTCAGGAGTGAGCAAAGTACAATTATGAAAATCTACATTTCAACTAATAATTAGCAATTTGCAATTATAAACAATTTAGAAATGTAATATTTTCCAACAGTTCTACAATTGAAACATGTGATTTGAGTAAGTAACGACTATGACCGACTTGGGATGATTCACTGATATGGTCCGGCCTATCCCCGTGTGTGAGAGGGGTAAGCTCGTACAATCCTTAGACTAAAAGTTTTAGGGTATTGGTCATAGACGCTACACTACTCCCCCAATATCCCGAGTCAATTAGATTCAATGAACAATAACAATCAATACTCTAGGAGAGAGTTCCGTGTAGTAATGTGGTTTAAGCATGCAAGATTACCATTACTAATTAAATTGCAAATAGACATAACTGTACTTGCCTCAATTTTGTTTGACTGGAAAAGTCGGTACTTCGGGATTGACGGTCAAGAACTTCCTCGAAACCCTACATTCCGGGAAATCGTCTCAGAACCACATCACAGAGTTAACTACACTAGTTACAATCTCTATTTGATCCCTAGTGCATTTTAGTCTTGTATTAACCAACACAATCAAAAACACGTTTTTCTAGTGCGTTACAATTAAGGAAACCTCAATTTATATTTTTATTTCGGAAAAACTTGTATTTATCAATTATTGGGAAAATCTTACAATTATCATGCTAATTGATAAAACTTTGTATTTTTGTATATAAAATTATTATCTATTCTTTATGTGGGAAAATCATGAGTTAACATATAATTCCTAATTATTTATGAGAATATATATAAAATACCTATTTACCATTTTACGTTACGCAACAACAAACCAAAAGTAAAAGAAAATACTACACTACTTATTACAGACCACATTTAATAAGAACTGGGCTTATGCCCTTACAAATTAATACATGAATTTAAATAAGGGAAAATAGGTTAGTCCTATAAATCGCCTACAAAATTAAATAATAATAAATATTCTAATTAAATTGTAAAATAAAAAGAAGTCTCAGAACTG